>OV656759.1:9280367-10480367 GCA_927399505.1 Luperina testacea
ACTTGCGTGTATCATAGGAAAGAAGAAAAATATGTTTTCACTAACTCCTAAAGCAAATGGTTCCAAAAGCCTCTGCGCGACACACACACCGAGAGCTACCCATTTTATTACTCTTTCCAGAGCGGCGGAAAAAAAAGGAAACGAATAATTAAGCATAAGCAGCCTAAAACGTTCCAAATTCTGGGATACAATCCTCTCTGTGAGCGGGAGTGGGCTATAATCCACCAAGCGGGCCTTGTGTGGGTTGATGGATGTCGAATGTCTTCGAATTTTTAGAACGAGCTGGTTTCTTCACTGAGTGTTGATGTAATAAATAATTAAATTGTTTTTTGTTTAGGCCTTTTGATATCAGTATCACAAGACTTAACAAAAAAAAAAAAAAAACAAGGCTAGAGCTGACTAAATCCTATCCAGTATAGCCCAATTTCATTAATTTATTTATTAAGCCGAAAGACATTCACCGCTGGACATAGGCCTTCCTCAAGGCCCCTTGCCCAATTAATTTAACATAAATATTCTGGTAATTGATTCCTATGATGATCTGAATTCATCATTCTCGCTCTCAGTAGCATTATTACAATTCATCATTCTCGCTCTCAGTAGCATTATTACAATATAACAAAGCAAATTACAATAATTAGGTACAGTCATCACAACCCCTATCCCATATTGTAATAATCGGAACAGACACTGTAATTATATAGGTACACATCACATTTTATTGTCAATATACATCGATATGCACTTAAGTGTAGACGTACTAACTATATTTACGATAATAATTTTCTAACCAAAATAAGTTTTTAATAGCTGTAGAACTGGTATAACTTATACCAGTTCTTGAATTAATGGTGCCTAGATAAAGATTACAATGAAAAAAATACAAACAAAATAATATATGAAAATTGAATCAGATTCAGGCGTGCCTAACAAAACGTTAACAATAAATTCATTTTATTACTGATAATAAACAAAGTTTTGTTTATTCATCAAGAAACCACATTTCCCTATTAACATTTTATTAGTTAGCGTGTCTTCCTTCTATCTGCACTAATAAGAAGTGTTGCTAACGAAAATAAATGTCTCAGGAGGTGTTACATTTTATACTATGGTAACACGCAATGTTCGATTTATTTTGGTTCTCCGACCGACGCCGACGTCCGACAGATAGAGATCAAAGCTGACATATTTGCTACATTATTGGACGTGGCATGACCTTTATAAGTTTTTATGTGACACGCTCTTTTTGCACGGGAGTGTAACAGATTTAGTACTAATAGGTATTATACAACTAAATACGGCCTAGAGTGTATAAATGGAAGTACGTTAAGCTTAAAAAAAACAAAATTTTATCATGAAATATTGAGTTTGGAAACTCAACCATACTCTTCTAAAACAATATTTTACTTTTTTACAAAAATACGTATGAAATAGATACAAAAATGATTTGCAGACAGTGTTCAGATAGTAAATTATTTTCGTTTTATATTTCATTCCGTTTTTCGAACTATCCTTAGTTTTAACATCAGAATGTTATCAAGAATATTAAAAATGGATTTATTTCGCTTTCTTTTAATCCGTATAAAAGTATTCGTTTCTCTTGTTGCTCAAATGCAAAACTTTATCGGAGAGAAGTAGATTTATTTTGTTTAATTTTCAATATGACTTCACGTACGAGAAGATTAAGTTTTCTTTTTATTAGGCGACAAATACGTGCAATTCGGTTGCATGCAACATTGCACGATATTGCAGGGGCATGTTTTTATAGACCCCTTCCGACCACGGACATTTCGAGCGAGGCTTAGCGCTTTTCATGAACATAGTATACGCCACAAATAGTTGGTCTCTGGTTGCTTACACATCCATTACTCATGATTACAAATTCCTAACACGGATTTAAATGTGACAAAATACATACGCACGAAAAAAAGACCGAGGAAAACTCGTAAATGAAGTGTATTACGAGTCCCAAGTGTGTACATAAAACGCGACGGCAATCCTTAATTAAAAACCCGAATTCACGTTCGTATAAAGGAAAAACATATAAGTTTGGAGAGTCCCCCCAGAAGCAAACAGTCGTAAATCTGAGGTGCCGCTACAGTAATGGGTTTTCTTATGTCAACAAATCGTATGTATATTACAATAGAAACCAACCAGTAAACACACACATTCGGTACAGTCGGATAAATTCAAAGGTATAAAGTAATTTTATCTGTAATGGCTGTACAATGAATCTTTCTAGATTAGCATATTGCTACTCCTTTGTTATAATCAGAATCAAAGTTAATCTTAATGCAATAATTTTAGCAAAATCTTTACGAATTGGACAAATTGCGAATTGGACGTTGTGAGAATTGGACATTTTGAGCCCACTGGACATAATGCGCCCAAAGGGTTCCTCCATGACTGACTGAAAAGTATCAAACTGACAACGTAACGCATAGACACTACTCATTCTATCGCTGAAGATATTTCTAAAAGTTAAGAAGTACTCCAAGAAAGGGTTCTCGAAACGACCCCTGAGTGGGTAAAACGGGGGGTTAAAGTTTTATTGAAGTCGTAGGGACAACACTGACAATTTTCTGGTACCAACTCTGAAATCTTTTTCGACATTTTATCATTTTTATATTTTATTATTATATCTTTGTTCATATTATTTCATGTGATTTCTATTTTTGTCACACCACCTACACTAATAACATACTTTGAACAAAATAGTATCGTGAATATGGATTTTAATTCAAATTACTCGTGGCTCTACCTAAATAACGATTTGGTAATGTGTCCGTGGATTAAATTCATGATTAATTTTGTAACAAAATTAAAATTGATAAATGTAAATAATCATACTCATTTTCATTAGATCTTAACTCCATTTCAGTAAACACTTCCGTAGGCTTAGTGGTTTTCATACTGAGTTTGTTATTGAATGAATTAAATTTCAGATATTTAATTGAATCGGGTTCTTTGATGGTATTTCTGGTAGATATCTAGCAGGAAATTCTGGGTTACGTAGCTGACTTCAGGTTTATCCAATAAAACAGAATATTTTGTGGATTTTTCGGTAATATTTCCTGTAATTTTATCTGCCGCCATAAAATATATTCATGGACTTGCATTACATTAATTAGGTCCACACCCGTGTCATTATTTATGCCACGATTCATTTATAACGCCAAAAGACATTAACATTGCTTTGTTTTTGTGCTTTATTTTCGTTTAATTTAGTTTTATAACATTATGTACTTAGGCAAGTAGCTGATTAGAATTTAATACAATGTTCGAAGTACGATCCAGTATTTTATATCTTCGTCAGTTTTCAAATTCTTTGCTATGTCAAGTCAGGACACATATTATTACCAAGTTGATATTTAATTCTTTGATAACAAAGATCGAAATAGCATACATCTTTGACCAAAGTCGAGATAACGGCCACCTAATAAAAGTATTTTTTTAGCCTGGCCGTTTTATAAAATATGTATAAATCTTTTATTTTGAATTTCATTTTCAAAGTCAGTCAGTGGCACATTTTTAGTTCGATCTGACATGTAAAGAAGATGGCTAAATGTTATTCTGCGGTTTTGACATTACAATGCAATATACAGTCCATTCACAGTAATTTTACCTCTGATAGCAGCAACCTAACAGCAACCTTATTGTAACGAGAATAAAGATCGCAATGCTTTTGACAGACTTGTCAGAGCAACCTTATTAGAATGAGAATAAAGATCACTGTGATTTGGACAATGATGTAAAATCAGAGGCAAAAGAACTGTGAAACGATGCTGAGTCGGTAAAGCAGATTATATCGTACAATGAACAGACAAATATAGCCCTTAAGGTGACGAACATATTTTGTATGTAACTGTACCTAGGTACGTAAATGCTCTTTATCAAATCATTTGACGATTTACAAAGCAAATAGTGAAATATTGTCACTAAGCTTAAAGCAAATAGTTATTTTACTGACAAACAAACCGTACGACTGACTGCGGTGCCTTACAATCTAATTTAAAATTAACCCTCTGTTCTGTTATAATATTAGTTTGGGCAAAACTTGGAAGTGAGGGGGGAATTGAGGATACTTAGTTTTACGAGGGGCGTTCAATGTATTCTCGGTATCGGCATAAAATTAGACGTATTTTTCCATGTAATTTTACCCCAAAGCATTTATTACATCTCGAAATTAACTTATCAATACCCTGTAAAAATAACTTTTCTCTTTCTCTGAAAAATACGCATTTATTGAGCTCTTCATCGTTGGAAAATCGATTCCCACCAAGGTCTTTTTTTAAATTAGGGAACAAATAATAATCATTCTGGGCTAAGTCCGCTATAGGGTGGGTGGTTAATTTCTTCGAAACCACAATGTGGCACAGCAGCTTTAGAAACACGCGTCGTGTGGACCGGAGCGATGTCGTGATAAAGCAACACACCGGTAGTCAGTTTACCCCGTCTTTTTCTTTAATTGTTTCCCGTTAATTTCATAAAGTGGATGCGTAGGATGCTGCGGTTATGGTTTCACCTTTTTTTGTATACTCAATCAGCAAAATTCCCTTTGAGTCCCAAAACACTGTGGCCATGAAACATGGCATAACACTAAATTCAATATGGCCGCCGCTCCAAGATGGCGGATTTCATTTTTTTTTCAACCCCCTTGATATGGGTATCAAATGAAAGGACTTGAAGAGTAGAAAACGATACGTGAACAATCAAAACGATCAATTCAATTAAAATATAAAACAAACAGGTGGTAATATTTAAAGGAACTAAATAACATCAGTGGTATAAATAAAGTAGATGGTGTAAATAATGTTCTTAGTGTAAATAATGTCAATGATGTAAATAATGTTAATAGGGAAATAATGTCAATGGTGCAAATCAATAAAATAATGACATAAATTAATAAAAAATGGTAAAAAAAAAGATGTCAATAATAAATCGTTGAGACCAAAAAGTAAAAAATAAAATTAAAATAAAAACTTTTTAAAAACAAGCCTTTATTAAAATAAAAACGTAACCTAAAAAAGAAAAATAACGCGAACTAAAAAGAAAAAAATAAATTTAAAAGTTTTTTATTTTAATTTCAGTACATGATTCTAAACCAAGGGTTAAAAATGCTTATCGGCTATTTAAAAAAAAAATTGCTCTTTCGGTACATTTAAAGAGCGTATGTATTGCAGTTGTCTATGAAAAGACAGGTTTTTTTTTATAACTGATGAAATATGTTTACTCTAGGGGTTTGAATTATGTGGTGAATTCATGGTTACAGTTTTCCCGTCGATGTCACTGCAACCCTGTATGTTTCAACGGGATTGTCCAAAAGGGTTACCGCTGGCCCGGAACATAAAGGGCTAAGGAAGGAACACGGGTGGGTTTTAGTCAGTAAGAGTCTGACACTCCCTTCCGCTCCACCCAGAGCGGGATTTCACGAGATCCCATCCTGAAAAAAAAAAACATTGTATGTTGGTTTTAAAATACTACTACTACTTTAGTCCGTTAAAACAAGCTTTTTGTGCACCAACCTGGTTTAAAATATAAGTAAGGAAAGAAAGAAAGAAATAAAGAAAAATACATTAATTGGCATTACATCAAATAAATCTAATGCATGACTGGCCCAATAGCTGAGTATCCGGTTTCTATTTCGGGTCACAAGTTATATAGATTCACGTCAGGTAAACCAGGACGAAAATATTTGCATGGCTACTATCGTTATTTTCAGTCTGGTGTTTACTGATTTTTGTTATCTTAAAAGATATTTGTCTATAAACGCACTATTTCAGTAGAAATAGCTGAAACGCGCAACTTTTTACAGGAACGAGAATGGTTAATATTTTCACAAAATTTATTTAGTTTTGTTCGAGTACTTTAATATAGCTTGCTTTAAAATACCATTTTAAATACGCGGTTAATGATGACGGGTAGTATGAACATCACAATTTTGTTTATTAAAACATGTTCTGCAAAGCACCAAAATAGTATTAAAAAACCCGGTATTTTCCTGCTTTGTACCGCTTACATCTAAAACTACGTATATGTACGTTGTTTTTATTTTTTAAATTTTATGTTGTTTTAATGATGTCAGGATTATTTTTAAATAAACAGATTCATTTAGTTTGTCATGGTATGGGCATGTGATACGGAGGAGTGAGGAAAATGTCGTGAGAAAAGTTTTGAGTATTAATGTCGATGGCTATAAGAGTAGGGGAAGATCAACGAAACGATGGATGAACTGTGTGAATGATGATATGGATAGAAAGACATAGGATTATAGTTGTGTATAAATTAAATTTGAAGTGCCAATTATTCGCACTGTACAATGCGTGCCACGAAAGATGAGACTTGACACACCACGTGGTTTGACATGCTCAGAACACGATTTTAGGTATCTTTTGCGGTATGAGGCCTGAGTGCGGGACGGGACGGACGTCATAGGGGCGGCGGAAAGAGCGGGGGAGGCGGGGTCAAGTCTCATTTTTCATGGCACGCATTGTACAGTGCGAATTGGCACTTCCAATTCAGCCTGTTCAGTCTTCTTGAACTTGATAGAGGAGGTGATTTGTATTTACGAACAGTTAAGTTTGGTAGTCAAAATGTCAAATAATCAGTTTCGGTGACTGATATACATATTAATAATCTCTGCCAAATTGTACAAGGTTAAATTAATTTTATTTAAATTAGCGAAACTCTGCAGACGTGATAGGAAAATATCAAGTTACGACACTACATTGATCGTTGAAAGATCGTTTTTTCATGTTTAAGTATCGACCCATTGCGTTTCGCTAACTAATTAATTTGAACCTGTAGACTTCTGAATAAGTTCACAGTTTCCAGTCCTGGCTAGGTGTTCGCGTATATTAGTCTCGAATATAAAACGTTTCCAACAAGACTGTCTGAACTAGTACGTTGGAGACCTCCTGGAGTACCACTCTGGGCGGCGCAAGGGCCATTTTGTTCGTCTCAGGAACGCGGCAAATAATGTTTGCACATATTTCCCTCGTTTGTTTTAGAATATTCTGGAAGTGACTGTGTTCCCAACACAGTGTCAGTCAGGGTTATAAATGAAATTGTATAGAAAATAAAACTGGCTTGAGATTTAGATTTATTTTTGGATGAATTTTCCGTCAGTTATTATTATTTTTACTTTCTTTTTATATACTTAAGTTTGTTTTTTAAAGAAATAAAGAAGTTTTATTTATGATTGTGTTTCGTTTTGTTTGTGATCTTCCTGTACAAGTCACAATAAATATTTTTTCTTTCTTTAATTAAACTATTCAAAAACATTTACCACAAATTATACTAGGAACATTATACGCCGCCGTCGTGAAGCAATATATGTAGTATGTTAGTAATTTTAATAATTTCGTCGAATTAGGAATTCATAAAGGTTTTGATTTTAAGCAAACCTTGATTTAATATTTTCTTACGTATTTCGAGGTAGAAGTCCTTTTTGGAAATTATTTGTAATGAAATCTATTGGATTCTTTTACGTAAAGATTACTCCAAATATCCTTATAGTTATGATGTTATTACCTTTACGTATGAATATTTCGATATCGGAAAACGAGTTGAGGCAGGAGCCTTAACTCGTAACTGTTTGTAGGAACAAACAGGCGCGACACGCGATATAATCGCGCGCGACACAAAGGCACCGCTCGTTGCGCGATTTGCGGTGCCTTTGTGTCGCGCGCGATTTTATTGCGTGTCGTGCCTGTTTAAGGAGCCTTTATGGAACTCAGATGGAGTTGGGTAGGACACTTGGCAAGGCTCAGTGAAGACAGATGGAGTAAGGCAGTGACCGATTGGTGTTCAAGGACTGGAGGTCGAAATGTCGATTGTCCGGCGGCGAGATGGGCGGATGATATTGTTACCATCGCCAGTAGAACCTGGATGAGGCTGACACAGGGGCGTGGGAATGGCACTTGAAAAAAGAGGTCTATGGTCAGCAGTTGGTGAAGTTGGGCTGTGGATGATGATGATGTGTGAATGCTTTTAATCTTAGAAGGTCACAAGAAAATGCTTTTAATCTTAGAAGGCCACGCAAGTTCGAGACGGTACTCCTATTAGTTTTAATTTGTACTAAGTCCTGACGGCGCCCACTTGTCACCCAAGAGCACTAAAGCGAGCAATAATTAGTCATTTCCAAAATAAACCACGCTGTTACTGTGTTACAGTCATCTTTTAGTACCTTTTTAATAACTTAGGAACGTGATGTCACGATTTTACTCTAATTTACAATTTTGCGCAATCTCGTGTGCCTAGATTTAAATAGTTTGATTCGCCCTAACGAGTAAAAAAATTGTTGCGTTTTTGTTTCGTTTCGACACCTCTGACAGACAATGATGCAGTCACTTGATTTGATTGTCATGGCAACACTATATAATGATGTCAGAGCTCACTCTTCTCAGTAATTAACACTTTTACGCGTGACTAAGTACGGCGAGGGCAAATCTAGAGATTTAAATTTTTGGTACTACTTCATCATTTCAGCCGAAAGAAAAAAAAAATATAAACATCGGATCACACTAATATTATAAAGGCGAAAGTTTGTGAGTGTGTATGTGTGTTTATATGTTTGTTACTTCTTCACGCTCAAACGGCTGGACCAATTTGGATAAAATTTTGTATGGAGGAGCTGACAGCTTGGATTAACATATAAGCTAGGTACTTTTTATCCCGATATTCCCACGGGATCGACATTTACGTGGGTGAAACCGCGGTGCGCAGCTAGTAAATAAATAAATAAACATCGTAATCGTGAATAAGTTATCAGCCACTCTATACATTTGGGTCGAGTAGGTATTGAAGTTTTGAATGGGACAGTTGATATTTTTTTGTGATTAAGACGTTAGTCTTATGGAGAAAGTTGTTCAGATTGATGGTCTGTACCACACCTATACATGACCACACCTGTCTGATACATGATGTATAAAATACCAGTCTCATTTCCTAATAAATAATTGCAAAACCCATGCAAACGAAACCACGGCTAAAAGCTATAGTACCTGCATTATATTCATAAAATAAATCCACGGATTTTCCTAGCTTTGTGCACAAGTGAGATAATAGCAAAACCATGTTTTCAAATTTAATTTATACACAACTATAATCCTATGTCCGTCCGTTTGTATAATATTTTCCTATTTGTTTCGGTGTTAATCTCTTAAACGGATTAGTACCATTTCAATAATTGAAAACAGGTAAGAGTGGGGTATTATCAGATTGGATTACAATAGTGAAATAAATGCAGGATTACGTTCTTATTATATAGAGATTTTCGTTGTTAGTTTAATTTGTCTAGCGTTCACCGAAACTGATTATTTGGCATTTTGACTACCAAACTTAACTTCGTAAATACAAATCACCTCCTCTATCAAGTTCAAGAAGACTGAATAGGCTGAATTGGAAGTGCCAATTCGCACTGTACAATGCGTGCCACGAAAGATGAGACTTGACACACCACGTGGTTTGACATGCGCAGAACACGATTTTAGGTATCTTTTGCGGTATGAGGTCTGAGTGCGGGACGGGACCGGACGTCATAGGGGCGGCGGAAGGAGCGGGGGAGGCGGGGTCAAGTCTCATCTTTCATGGCACGCATTGTACACATGGAGTCGACACTACCTATCTGACTTTCATTCTGTATCGGTCGTATTTTTGACTTTATATTTTATATTTTTGACTCTTTGACTGTTCGCCCATAATCAGCCTGTTTGGTTTCTAGGTACTTCTAAAGCACAGGAGTCTTACCCCCGAATTCTCAAACGACACTTAACTTTAAGGTGTGCTTAAATGTATTTCTGTCACTACAATACACCTGATAGTGACAGAGACAGCATAATACTTAAAGGCGACTTAAAATTGAGTTGCGTTTGAGTATTTGGCCGTTACTCCTGAGTTTGAGAAATACATAGGTAGAAGAATCTCTTGAATGGAGTAGAGTGAAGTAGTAATAAGTAGTCTTTCATTGATTTTTTCATTAATCAATATAAAATATCAATCAATCTGCCAGCAATTTTCCAACTATGTTGGGGTCAGGTTCCAGTCTAAGCGGGTGCAGCTGAATAACACGAGTACCAACTTGGTACTCGTGTTATTCAGCTGCACCCGCTTGCGGGTTGTGTTAGATTGTGTAGGTTGGTACTACCAACCCACACAATCTAACGCAACCCGCACGCAACCCACACAATCTAAAGATTTGTTGTATTAGTAAGTATTTCTTGCAAACTCTGTAAATTATAACTTATGTCATTTTATATTTCTGTTTACATAATATGTTACTTAAAAAAAATGCCTCGGAAAACACGTTAAGCTGTTGGTCCCGGCTGTCATTTGTGGATCTTTGAAAGTCGTTACGGGTAGTTCGAAGCCCGAAAGTCTGACAACCAGTCTTACCAAGGGGTATTGTATTACCCAGTAACTGGGTTGTGGATAAGCAGTCGCTCCATGTAAAATACTGGTATTCAGCTGCATCCGGTGAGACTGGAAGCCGACCCCAATATAGTTGGGAAAAGGCTAGGCAGATGATGATAGTTTGTTATCACTTTATTTTTATAAATTTCGTTTTTACCTTAAATTATCACTGTGTTTGAGAATGTTGGTTTTTTTTTCGAGGAATGCTTTTGGTGCGTTTCAAAGTTGGTGCATTTCGAGGAATACCCAGTTATTATTTAGCCCCCTCTTTAGCCTCAAATCAATAAAAATATCTACAATGTAAATTCTGAAAGCATTTCCACGCTTATGAAAGCATCGTTCACCGTACTTAATTTCGCTAATCTGTCTGTTATTTACGAACCTTTTTCTTCTCATATTTTCAGCCTATCTTTTTCCAAATTAAACAAAATAACAAACAACTGATTTACACACGCTTTTGTGTCATGTCCAGTTCAACAGATTTACGGTTCACGAGATACAAGCTATTAATTTTTATACCTTGTATCAACGGAATTATCCTTTGTATGTCCTAAATTAACATTTTAAATGTTGATACGAATGATGAAAAGGAGAAATTATGAAAACAGACCATTTTATTGTTTCGTATACGGGTTCAATCGTTATCTAGAAAATTCGATTGAATTAATATTAGATGCTTTAAAATGTACGTGAATTTTGTACTTTTATTTTATGTAATTTTCGGAACTTTTGAAGATTTATAGTTAAGGACTGTTGTTTCAGGTATCCTATCAATTTATTCTTATGGCTACCCACTCATGTCTTGATTATACGTATTTTATGTTTAAACTGCTACTGAAAAAGGGAAAAACTGTAAATTTTTATGAAGTTATTGTACTTGATAAGTTTTTATACAAATAAATATTATCATAGTCATAATTAATCTAAGTACCTTGGTGTATTTAGGTACAAACAGCATTATCAAAGTCCCATTACCGTATGATCTAATTATTGTTAGCTAATTCGCCCTTCAGCTAATTAGGCAGCAGATGCCTATGAGATACGGAAATTAGCTTTGTGCAACATTTCATAGATCACGTCCACCTGCAGGCCTTAGTAATCTACTTGTGTTTGTACGCCAAGACACGGACAAAATTTAGTTTGATATCAGTTAACAAAATAGTTCCATATTAACCCTCTTACCAATAAACGTGGTATAGCGTCTGTATAATTTCACAACGCTTTGTCTTCTTCTTTCGAAAGTCAAATTACTGATGACTGAAAGAGAGAAATCGTTGTGTAACTCTGATATAATACGTTTATTAGTAAGGGGGTTAATATAACTGACAGTACGTCATTATTATTTGACAAAAAATTGCAAAACTGACACAATGACTTTTTTTTGGGAATTGTGTCTCGCAGATCACCCTAGGAGGTTGTCGGCTTACTAGAGCGCTGGCTTGGGAGTAGGCACGGCTTCCTGTCGTTTCGGGTGACGCAGATGCTCTCGGCGCATGGTTGCTTCGGGAAGTACCTACCTCGCATAAACAGAGAGCCGGACTCCCGGTGTCACCACTGCGTCGACTGCCGGGAGGACACGGCGCAGCATACGCTGTCAGAGTGTGCTGCTTGGGAAGTTCCGCGCCATGCCTTCATTTCAGGAGTGGGCAGTGAGTCGCTGCCAGCCGTAATCGACTCGATGATCAGCAGTGAAGAGTCCTGGGACGCGGTGGTTTCCTTCCGCAAAAAAGTTGTCTCGCAGAAGGAGGCTGGGGAAAAGGAGAGGGAGATCTCGTCCACTCACCAGACCCGGCGCATGCCTTCTTCCACCTCCCCTACATGGGTCCAGACACATCAGCACCCGAGGTGGTGGCGCGTAGTGTTCCAGGCGCGCCCCTCTTTGCCCTTCACCTCTTTGTCTCAAACACCTCACTCCCCCCCTGACCTGAGGAGGCCCACAATGGCGGGCCAGCACCAGTCGGGGATCGCGGAAGGCGTGTACGTTCCCGTGATCCCCGGCGTAAGCGTGCGAAGGAAACACCGGGGTGGTTTTTAGTCAGTATGAGTCTGACAGACCCCTCCGCCCTCCCCAGGGCGGTGGACATCTATGAGGATTTTGTAACCCCGAACAAAAAAAAAACGAGGTTGTCGACTACTTAACTGGGCTATCCAGTGTATGGCACATAATATCTTATAAATGAAACGACTACACGCTAAGGGCATCTCCTGTGGGGTACGGACCTCGGCTTAGGGCGACGCTGGGGCAGCAAAAAACAGGTTGAATCGGATTTAGATGACATTTTGACTACAGCGGTGAGTAATAAAGCAGAAAACTATGTACAAAACTTACAAAATTGACGGATAGGGGCCTATTTTTAAAACCCTGACAGGCGATACCTGTCACCTGTCGGTTTAAGAGGCCCCTGGCAGCAAACTTGCACCTTCGTTTAAAACCATGTCTTGTGCGTGCTGAGTAGGCACAATTCTAAAAGCGTTATAGAGAAACACACTACACAGTCGTAATTATAATTATCACCTTCTATTCATTTAAAATGTTGACATAACAACAACACAGTTTCAGGAAAACTATTACAGAGAATGTAAAGTTGCTACTAAAACCAAATAAACTTGGGTAAACTTGAAAGTTTTCATTTCTTGCTGCGTTCCCTTTAGTAGAGTAACTGTTTCGTAATGGGCGAAACGACTTTAATAAATAAAGTAACACCGCTAAGGATGCTCGTACAACTGTAACTTTTAAATTGGTTCAGAATAAAAACTTCCAAGCTCTAACAAATTTTGCATATTTTGCCTATATTATTTTACCTATTGTGCTATAGTAATTTTATTTTAGGTGCATTGTGTTCACATATTATTATTATTATAATTATTTTATGCAAAATATTGTAAAATAGTTTTAAAAGAGTAACGATGGAGTTTCTTGCCCATGCTTCTCCATACGAAAACCTTTTGGAATGGGCGACTAGAATCAATTCTATTTGTTGTAATTTCTGACGTTCAAAAGTGCCTTTTATGTGCCTATTTGAAATAAATGCGTATTTATAATAATTGAAATAAAGTCAAACCTATTTGAAATAAAGTCAAACATTGACAGTAATTAAAATAATAAAATTACATATAATTTTGTATTAATATTTATCAATGTCAATGTGTGTCAATTAGCGGGCGGCCCTTATGCCCCGAACTTATGGCAAGTGGTCACCGCCGCATATAAGGACGATGCCATCTTAGGTATAAGGGCCTCAGCACACCTCCGCCGCGAAAATAATGATGAGAAACCGATTAACAAACTTGGTTTCGCAGCGGAGTTTTGATACCCGGCTAAGACTCAAAATATCTCCTGTGCCTAATAACATCATTAAACGGAAACATAGGCGACTACACACAATGTGACTTAAATGCGCTAATCTACCCATATATATTAAAAATTATAGTCGCTTTTCTAAAGGTCGCTGCGGATTTTGATGCGGTTTTCACCATTAGACAAGCTATTCCAGAAGGTTTATGTTACAATTTATGAACACTAAACAAACATATAATAAATAAATCTCGATGTTTTTGCAAGTCTTAAAAGTCGTGCGAAGCATTAGTGGGTTGATAACATCAATCAAAACATTTTCACACTAAAAAATCTGTGTAACATGTAACCATGCTGCAAACTAAGCGTAAACATTTAAAACCCAACTCCACGACTCCAAATTATCCCTTGACCTTTAAACAGAGCATACTGTCAACAACACCATATTTCACAGCGACAGACCTTCAATCCTCAGGGAGTACCTTAACAAGTTTACAAGTTTACACAGACACACACAACAGCAGCACAAAACACTATTAAATTATTTGGTTTACAAACTGTCTCTCATATTCTATTTGTGGCTTTTAATAGAGTCTTGATTATGTTTACATACGATTGTTTAGTTACTGTTAAAGTCTTGATGTGCTTGTTGACTCTGTTACTAGATACTGCAGGATTTGCACTTCGATATTCAATAGGTACTTACTATTTGTTAATTATGTGAACTAATAGGTATCATATTAATTGTTCTAGTATGTTCGTTTGGTATAGACTTTGTAAGGCCCTTATTACACACACGTTTTTATTGCCGTGAAAAACGACGGTTTATTCGCCTTGTGTAGGGTACGGTCGTAAGTGTTGTATAGATCTTTACAGAAGCTCGTAAAGAAGGGCAACCAAGATGGTTCACACCATGCGTAATCTACCTTACGAACAACGCCTCAAAGACCTTGGCCTTATCACACTGGAACAGCGCAGACAAAGGGACTCATTGAAACGTACAAAATACTTACCAAACACTACGAACTGCCCAGCTTTCAAGACCTTTACACACTGAATGCGAACACACATTTGCGTGGGCATTCTCTAAAGCTATGGGAAATTTCATTAAAAAAAAGCCCTTGAAGCAATTCTTGTCTAACCGAGTTGTAACGGTATGGAATAGGCTCCCGGAAAATGTTGTGACGGCTCCCACACTGACCTGCTTCAAGAATCGACTAGACAGACTAAATATCTCCAAGGTAATTAGCTGCTAGTGTGTCTAACTAAATAATAATAACAGACACGTTTTTTCTACGACGCGGTTTATACGCCGTGTGTAGGCACGATTCATCAGTGTTTTATGGATCACTTTGGAAGCTTGTTGACGGACATGTTTTTTCTACGGCGCGGTTTATACGCCGTGTGTACGCACGGTTCATCAGTGTTTTATGGATCACTTCGGAAGCTTCTGGATGGACACGTTTTTTCTGAGCCGTACCGTATAGAATCTGTGTCTTGTACAAAGGGCCTAAGAGTAATCCAAGGACGGCGATGTTATAACACGAAGTGTAATAGGTAACTAATATGAAAAAACCGGCCAAGAGCGTGTCGGGCCACGCTCAGTGTAGGGTTCCGTAGTTTCCCGTCCGTCACAATAAGTGTTCCCACTTATGAGTTTAAAAGTGGGTTTCCATTATGTTCGCGTAATAATCGTAGTCGATCATAGATCTTAAAATATTGGGATTCGATTTTAATAATTCTTTCTTGTTTTTGTTTGAAAAAGATACGTTCAGGATAATAAAATATGTAAACGAAGTTAAAAAAATGCTTGCATATACGATTATACTACAAACTTAGTCCAGAAATTATTTTGTACAACTTTTTGTCTTTTTGTACAAAAACTGTTGTTTCCATCAAGTTCAAAATAATTTTCCTAGAAAGTCCTTATAAAGTTCTACTTTTCAGATTTTTTTCATATTTTCTAAACTTATGGTTCAAAAGTTAGAGGGGCGGGGACACATTGTTTTTTACTTTTGAAGCGATTATTTCCGAAATTATTGACATTATCAAAAAATTATTTTAGTAAACCCCTATTCATTTTTAAATACCTTTCCAACAATATATCACACGTTAGGGTTGAAATTAAAAAAAAATCACTTCCCACTTTACATAATTATAGGGGGGCTACCCTAATAAAACATTTTTTTCCAATTTTTATTTTACAACTTTGTCGGCGTGATTGATATACATATTGGTACCAAATTTCAGCTTTCTAGTGCTAACGGTCACAGAGATTAAGCGAGGACGGACAGACGGACAGACAGACATGGCGAAACTATAAGGGTTCCTAGTTGACTACGGAACCCTAAAAACGACCTTGTTGGTCTAGTGGTCCCAAGCGCTACTGGTGAGCATAGGGACTTGGGTTCGATTTCATGATCGGACAAAGTGTTATCAAAATCAGCCCGTTGTCTGAATTTGTGCCTGGCAGATGACAATAGGCTTACCTACCTCCTATTTCATGGGACTTAAACATAACTGGCAAAATCTGGGTGTAGGAACTTTAGTTACCCATCTGCCTAACACTTCAGGGAGTACAAGTGTGATAGAATAGAATAGAATAGAATACTCTTTATTAATATGTACACCTTATAAATTACAGACATAAACATAGAAACTGTACAAAAGGTGACACAATGCGCGGTCTTATCGCTAAGAGCGATCTTTTAAAGACAACCTTAGGATGGATTTAAAAAGGGAAAGGACAGACAAATACCTACTGTTGATGATACTACTACTGATGGTGATGTTAGGTATGTATGGATAAGACGAGAAAAAGAAAATAAGCGACAATGACGAATACAAATTGCGAAGCGCTGTCAGTAATAACTGCAGACGAGGAGGAGTACCGAGGTCGGGAGCGATACGGGATTTCTGCGTTATTTGCTATTTATATCACGCGGAATCCATACATATAAAAATATTACGCAAAAATCTCGATCATTTACCGCCTACAATTCGCCCACGCACCGCCTTCTATTCAATGCAAGCGACACTCGATATAGATAAAAGATCTAAAAAAAAGTGACCAAGTGCGAGTCGGACACGCACACAAAGGGTTCCGTACCACAAGGCAAAAAAAAAACGAAAACACTATTGACCTTCTTTAATTTTTAACATTATTATGTTTAGAGATATACACACTCTGTGAAAATTTCAACTGTCTACCTATTACGGTTCATAAGATACGGTCTGCTCACAGACAGATGGACGGACGGATGGACAGACAGACGAAAGGACAGCGGAGGCTTAGTAATAGGGTCCCGTTGACACCCTTTGGGTTCGGAACCTGAAAAAGTATAACTTCAAAGCAATACCATCATTATCAATAATATACATATAAAACTCACTAAAATGTGCAGCCACTAATCGTGGCTGCTCCTGACATATAGGTAGGTATAGCTATTATCTATTAGGTATTTGAACTACACAAGTCGATACCTAACTACTGTTATTAGCACAAAGTACAGACGCCAGCACTTCAAGCTACCCAAAACTGTCAAATCTTCCCAATCAACTTTGCACCTTATGCTTAAGCGATAAAGTTGAAAATCTATTAAAGAAATTTGACAGATTGTAGTAGCTTGATATGCTGGCGTCTGTACATAAAAAGCTTAGCACTAACTTAAATTGTGTTTAAAATATCACAGTTCCTGAAATTAATTAGGTAATCCTGCAACATTGGTTTACCCAGAAAGTCCTAGTCTATACAAAATGTGTCTGTTTGTAATGTCTAAATAACAGCTTTTTACTAAATGCATAATTATGAAAGTTCATTCAGTATTTATAAAAAAAAACTTTTTTTTTTAATTTGACCCAAAAAGAGGAGGCGAGGCGACTTAGACGCGTACCGCAAGGTTTCGATCGAGGTTGCTCTAAAAATGGATGCCTGAAAGGTTTTGGGGGAGGCCTTTGCTCAGCAGTGGGAATGTAGTTTAAATAAAAAAATTGTCTGTCTGTTTGTTCCAGCTAATCTCCGAAACAGCTGGACCGATTTTCACCGGCAGATATCTGATGTTATAACGAGTAACTTAGCCTAAGTTACTCGTGTTACTATTGTTATTTTATAAAAAGAATTAGGGTTCCGTACAAAAAAATAAAATAAACCCCATTAAATTCAATTGTTTCCGACATACACGCGAATAAAGTCGTGGGCCCAGCTAGTAACAACATAACTTTATCAACATCTGATCTGATCGTCTCTAGAACGCACAATACATCAGACAATATCTAATTTGCGTCGCAAATTTCCAAGTAAGAGGCTACGTACAGTCTCGCAACAAAGTTTGTCCTTATTATCGGGATCTCATCGCTTTCTTGTGAACAAAATACACGCAGCGATAAATTACACCCTATTCTCCGCTGTACGTTATGTAAATTCGTCTTTGGCGCGACACCTGGTGTAGCAATAAATTATTTAGATATCGTCTGAGATTGTATAGCCGGCTTCATTAATATACGGTAAGAAAAACTGTCCCGCCCAACACTTGTCGGACGTTCCCTTACAGTAATTTATTTGATACGAACAGTCCTATATAAATTATAAGATAGCAGTGTTTCATGGAATGGACGGCCGTCTGGCTGTAAGTGGCGGTTGTTGCTCGATGGCTGGTCATTAGCGTGGCGATTGACACTCGTGTCTGTGTTAGCTTTAGCTCATTTTCTATGATAATATTGGTTCTGAATATTTGATCCTCTGTATTATAATATGTCAATTATATTAATGAGAAAACAGAGCTGATATTATCATTCATTTTTATTTCTCCATCGAGCATGATCGACCTCTAAATTCTCAGAATCAGAACTTTGAGTGAGTTACTCGAAAATCATGGCGCCGGGAGGCATGATCGCTACATACATCGTTAGATTCCCCCGCATTCTTATTCTTTTCATACAACCCCAACAGTTTTACCTAACACTAACCTCCTTTAAAACATGATTACCCTAGTTTCTAGGAACCACAGTGCCCTAACTAAAACAAAAACAAGGAAAATCAAACACACATTTAAAAGTTCACGGCAAAACAAAAGCAAAGCCCGTACAATTTGTATCGAAATGTAAAGTTTAAAATAATTGCTTGTGGGGAAAAGTTTAGTAGTTCTTTCTATCAAGTACACACCGGCTGGGGAGCGGATCTGAAGCAAATAAAAATCACAGGCTAAGGAGAGTAAATTTTCCGCTTCTGACTTTTTTTTTCCGTCTTGGACACGATATTGTAAGACCGCAGTGGAAGTAATTACATTATGAAGTGCGGTGGCTATACAAAGGGTAACGTAGGTATTTTATTTGCTTACATCGGATGGTTTGTGTTGGTATAATGTTATTAGTTTCGACATGGAATGATTTGATGGAATCTATCGAACAGTTAAGTAATTTATTTAATGTGTTTTTTTTTTCGTAGGTTTGTTTATGAACTTGTTCAATGAAAAATCGAGGCCACAAAAACCACACGACACCACAAGACAGAGTCGTAGATTCAAAATTCAAGCTAAGGTGTAATACCTATACGTCCAATATCTAATTCTAACTCATTTATTTGCCAGAAGTACGTTTAAAATATTATGACCTCAAAACTAAAATGGCTCCTTTACATTCAACAATTACATATGGTGTGCAAATTATTAAATTAATTTAATCTTGCACAATGCTATTATTTCAAATAAATAAAAAAACAGCAAATATGAGCTTATGCATCGGGATTTTTAAGGAACAAATTAATTCATTAATGTCAATGTTATACCAACTACTGATGAACTGATATCAGCACCGAACAAAATATTATCTGGTTGAGATAATATTCTGTTATGCTAACGAAATATGCTAACGAAAATATCGATATATAATTTTCCATATCGATCATCGTGTCTCACGTTAAACTTTTATTGATACTGTACTTGTTTCTTTAGCAGCACATGTTATGCATCGTCACGAAGAATCAAACAAGGATTTAACAAGAAGTCGCCCCCTAATGAAAGTGGGTTCAAAGGCACCTTTTGCTTATTCATTTAATATTAGCTTTTACCAACGTCTTCACCCGCTTGGAGGTCGAAATGTATCTCACGGAAACGCATTGCCGGGGAAAGACCATATGTCTTAAACCCAGGTCACGGTGATGGTGGTAGCTGTATGCTGAATTTCATCGAGATCCGTCCAGCCGTTAAGGCGCGAGAAGTAAAAGGCAGACTAACTGACGGAGTTACTTTCCCATATTTATAACTAGCAGCGCCCACGGTTTTAAGTTTCGATCCCCTAGAAATATCGGGATAAAAAGTATCCTATATATATAGGCTACTTTTTATCCCGATATTCCCACGGGATCGACATTTACGCGGGTGAAACCGCGGAGCGAGACTAGTAATTTATAATCTATTGAATTAATAAATTGAAACTCCCGCTGGGGTAATAATTTGGAGTCAGATTTTAATTAAAAATTTGATGTAATATTAAAGTGGATTTGTAGTTAATTATTTCAGAGATAACACAGACGTTGCTAGGTAAAGGAAGATAAAACAGTTGTTTTAAGGAAACTATACACAGGTAGGAATATTAGAAAAAAAGCGGCCAAGCGCAATCGGACTCACACACGAAGGGTTCCGGACCACCGTACAATATATTTTTTTAAATAGTATAAAAACGCGAAAAACACGTTATTTTTTTAACTTTATTTTTATTTGTTATTTGTTGTTATACCGTTCATATTTCACTTTACTTTACAAAAAAAACAATGTGAAGAACCAAACCACCAAACCCCAAAAACTCGTGTTTTTCGAAAAGAAAAGCACAAAGTTGCATCGATTGAAAAGGACGATACATTTATGATAGTTTCAAGACAACTACAATATTTTGTCCATTTGAATCCCATCTTAGTTCACCCTATGTAAAGTTTTATTCAATAGTGTATTTCAAAGCTAATGAATGTTGTAAGCGAAGGCATATATAGAAGACAAAATATAGAATATTTTGTCTCTCGAATTTTTCGGACGCAACTATTTATTTTTACGATGAACCTACTTTGTGGTTTTAGAAACTTATACTATAGTATATCTATACAAATAAATAAAAAGAAAGTGTTTGTAATGTCAAAATAACAGCTTTTTACTAAATGTAAAATAAAAACGACGAAAGTATAAACGGTACTTTCAACAAATAACACTTTTTTTAATGTTACCTGTCTGTCTGTTTGTTCCGGCTAATCTCCGAAATGGCTGCACCGATTTTGATGAAGTTTGGTATAGGGATACTTTGAACCCTGGGAAAGGACATAGGCTATACATTTTTATCGACGTACCACGCGGGCGAAGCCACTGGCGGAAGCTACTATATAATAATATTAGCCATCAAAATGGCAAAATGGCGCACCACATCACCCACATCTGCACCCGTGGTGTACCTCTGGGATAGGATTACATATGTGATGTATTACTCACAAATTAGATTTTTTCTTTTCATTTTCCTTACATTAAAATGATAGTTAAAAATAGCAAAGTAGCAAAGATGCACAGAAGTTATTGGTCCCACTTTCTACTTCTTTACCATCTGTACCTTTCTAAGTAAAATTAATTACTTAGTGTCTACTAGGTAATTTATTTAAAACGTCTTTCTAGAAGTTTTTATACACTGCAAAGTATTTTAAAAGAACCAGGATAACCAGCGTTCCAATAATTTTCGTTCTAACTCGAAATGCAAGCTCTTGATCCAAATGCTGTCCATTATTCTGTTAGAAAAGAATAAGAAGAGAATAAAACACCCAATACTCGAAGCTTTGGGCCCTATCGCCAATATCTGAAACAGATAAGCTGAAGATAAAATGCAGTGGAATAGACAAAGTCTCTAGACGTTCACAAAGCGACATGTGTAACCCAGCCCGATGGATAAAAGCGCTATTAAGATAGTACGAACGTTACAGTCGTCTTGGTCGGGTTTATTGCAACTTTGTTTGCTTGGAAGGCAATAGAGGGAGGCCCGCCCCTGTAATTCAACAGACTACCCGTTTCCGATTGTTATTACCTAGCAACTACAACCACTACCGATCCTCCAGGGTATAAGAATGATTGATGTACCTTTTTGTTTATAGTACGAAATGCTGTTCTGTATGCGTTGCTGACGGCCGGAGTGCGGAAGATTCCTATAGTTTTTTTACGTAATGAAATGGATAATTTGACGTTTGATGTGTGACACAGATACACGGTACATCAGTAATAGGGTTGTTTGTTGTGATGTTCGGTACTACAACAGTATATTTATCAATAAAAATAATTTGCGTTGAAAAACTTGCAAAATATATTACATAACATAAATCAGCCTTTAATATCTCTACTGCTGGGACACAGGCCTCTGTTAAAAAACCAGTGGGCTGTAATCTCTACCACACGATCCAGTGCGGGTTGGTAGATGTCACTTGTCTTCGAATATTTGGCTTCTCTAGGACATGTCAGTTTCCTCACGATGTTATCCTTCACCGTTTTGAGAAATAAAAGATATTATTTCGTCATTCAAACACGGAAAATTGTCTCAGACTATTTCATTCTTAATTCCACCGACTCGACACAATCTAATGAACGTAGACAGTAGACACAGCTGAAATTCACATCCTCTCATTATCGTCGCTTTGCGGAGAACAAAGTAAATGTTACGCTAGAGTCAAGTTAAAATACGTTTACAGCTGCAAAAATTTGTAAGAATGTTCGTGGGACACCCCTGGCAATGTTGTCGTCCGGATTTACGACCCCTGTCCCGGGTTTTTCTGCTGCGAACCCAAGCTTGTCAAATTAGACAACATTAGTTACGGCATCTAGGTATGTGTTCCACAATGCACCCGGCATTGTGGAACACATACCTAGATGGCTGATTCGGTCTTTTATCCTTTTCCTGCTGAGTTACTCCTTCACTATTCATCGCAGGAATTCCTTACCCCAGTTTTAAAGCAGAAGTTTTACTTCACTAGTTTAACTTGTTGTTGCCAAAAACAATCCAGAGTTCGCCATTACCAGGTTTAACGGATTTGCATTCACATCCGTGCAACAAAATCCGGAAGATCTTAGCCGGCTGTTGCTCTACATACGGCGGAATATTCCAAACCGGGGATCGTTGCTAAGGATGAGTATCCAATTGTATAAAATTATACTCTTCAGACATAAAGTAGGATAACAACAAACTCCGTTTTTGATCTTTCAACTAAGAAGAAAATTTAGTTTCTGGAAAATTCGACCGAAACGGCCGGACATATTTCAAAGCTGCAATAAAATACATCTTCACGTTCATGGCTCTAATAAAAAGGAAGATTTGTTTCAATGTAGCCTTGCATTTTGTGCTGGAAAATATTTAGGTATACTTGAGTGAATAAGCTGGGATATTTACATAATTTTGATTTTATTACGACGAAGTAAAACAGTGAAGTGCTCTATTGTCGTTGCGTAGAAAATGTATGAATGTTTGCTGTATGACGAGTTTAATTTGATAACCATGAAGTTGACTGGCTGGTTGGCATGAATTTTAATTTATTTTGTAGTTATTATTGTGTGATTTGCTTGTCTGGGTTTATGACTAAGTCCTGTAGATATATTTTGTATGTAATAAGATAAAGGTAATATAAAAATGTGTAATTAAAAAGCTGATGGCAAAAAAGAAATGAAGAGACAAATCTGTATTTGCATCGAAATAAAAATTTCACAAACATAATAATCCTTATTCAAACCAGGAAAATTTAAAGAAAATTTCACCGCTGAATCTCCTGGCTATTGCCACCGACATTTTTTCCTTCATTTATTCATAAGCAAAAGCGGACTGGAACTACTCGAAAAATACGTGACTGCCTATGCCTAAATAATGTATGAGGCTAGGAGCCGTCTAGGTATGACGTTTGAACCTGTACTGCAGAAAATGTAGGAGTACCTTGTAAATGTGGTTTACATATTATGCGTGCAGTGGGAGAGGTTCTGGCTGGTTTATTCTTTGATTCGGTGTACCTTGTAAATTGGTTTAGTATAGGTTTTCACTATGCGTTCCTAATTCAAACGCGAGTTATTTTCATATGGCCTAGTGCTAATTTGTTTATCTTTCTAGTTGACCATAGAGAAGTTCCAAACTTTACAGGGTGGCAGACCCCCTATTTTTTTTTAATAATCGACTTTATCTTTCTATGCAGGGGGTTCAGAATCATGTACTTACTGAATCCATGGTAACAGGTTGCGCGTTTATGTCCCTGCCACCTTGTATTATCCGCTAATAAAATACCGGCACATAACAAAACAAGTATAGTCATGTAGTCATGCTCGTAACTGCATTATCATCCCTAAGGTTGAATATCACTTGTACGTCATAAAACGACAACGTTAATCTAAGTTACATATTATAAAATTCAAAGTCCTGACTGATTGATATATCAACGCACAGCCTAAACCACTAGTCCTGGAGACATGAAATTTGAAGGGTGTGTTCTTTGTAAAGAGTAGGTATCCACTAAGAAAGGGCTTTTCGAAATTCCAACCCTAAGAGGGTGAATGGGGGGAATGAAATTTCATGCAGACGAAGTCGGGGGCAGAAGCTAGTTTTCTATATACTGGGAATTGTTGTCAAAGTGCTCATACACACGAGTGACACGCGTCAACGGCAGAGGCAACTGCAGCTGTAGACGGCTGCCGTCAACGCGTGTCGACGGCTGTCGTCGACACTCGTCTACGGCTGCAGTTGCCTCCGCCGTTGACGTTGACGCGTGTCGACGGCTGTCGTCGACACTCGTCTACGGCTGCAGTTGCCTCCGCCGTTGGCGTTGACGCGTGTCGACGGCTGTCGTCGACACTTGTCTACGGCTGCAGTTGCCTCCGCCGTTGGCGTTGACGCGTGTCGACGGCTGTCGTCGACACTCGTCTACGGCTGCAGTTGCCTCCGCCGTTGGCGTTGACGCGTGTCGACGGCTGTCGTCGACACTCGTCTACGGCTGCAGTTGCCTCCGCCGTTGGCGTTGATGCGTGTCGACGGCTGTCGTCGACACTCGTCTACGGCTGCAGTTGCCTCCGCCGTTGACGTTGACGCGTGTCGCTCGTGTGTATGCAAAGGTGTTCAAGAAATAACAAGGACGTAGACGACGTCTAAAAGTAGGTGAAAAGCCAAGTAGTCCTTCCATGTGCCTTTATTTTTGCCTAAGCCATGACGGAGATGGCAAAAAGGTACAAAAAAGCTAAAGTACGCCTTCCATGCAGGTTTAAAATACTTAACAAGAAAAGTTAATGTAGTCTAATTTACATGTTAACCAACTAATGCGAAAATGTGTTCCGACCGAGTAATTGGGTTGAGAAAAAAGGAAATGAACTTATTTAATGGTACTCATGGGCCACACAGAGGTCGTGCTACCGTTTGCAAGAGCTTTATAGGGTTTCAAACATGTTTTAACCTAGATAGATAACTACGTTTACTGAAACCGGGACATGGCTTTTAATTGCACTACGTACGTTTTTTTCCCCAATTGCCTTAATCAACTATTTTGTGGAGCATTGTTTAAGGGGCTTACATGACCTAAAGCGCGGTCACTATCGGACTGCATAGAAAAAAAAGAGAAACGCGATACAGAACGCTGGTAATTTATTGCAAAATATGAAGCAATTATTTAATTACAAAAAAATTATTGTTTGGACTAAAAAATTAAAACACTAGTGTTTAGTATGTTGCTTGTAGAATAAAAGTGGTATCTTCATGATTTTTTCTATCGTATCAAATTAGTTGTATTATGTTTTCAATACACTATCTACCTAGCATATATCCTGAAGAATATCATATATTTTTCTGATTTCGTTTACTGTAGTCGATCATATACTTTTATTGTTTCTAAAACTTGCGTTTTTTTGCGTTTAGGTCCTGTGTGCCACTTAAGACTTGACTTGAGCTGTAAACTTTTATTAACACATTGACCTATTGTTGGTAGACACCGTGTGACCGCGGTGGCAGACAATGACCATTTTCTTACTGATATTTTCTGACTGACCGACTTTTTGACAATTCAAGTGCCTATAAATGGTTTAATTGAAATAAATGCTTTGAGTTTGAGTTTGACTTAATAAAAAACCCGTTAAGTGCGATTCGGACTAGCGCACCGAGGGTTCCGTACAGATTTTTTTTAACGTGACTACAAATTTACGGTTCACGGATTTCTTCCTTTACTAGTGCTACATGACGTTGCTTCTTGCCAAATTTCATGATTCTAAGTCAATGGGAAGTACCCTATACATTTTGATTCCCTTGAGAGTGTCGAAATATACGTTTTTTTTATATGTGCTAAGCTGTCCTCGCTTAACAATTTTCTTTTTTTTTTCTTTCGTCTCATAAAAATAATAATTTTGTATTGTACATATTTTTACTAGCTGCGATTTAACAGACATAGAAACTCCTACAGGAACCATACATTTACGGGCATAAAAAGATCGTATATCACTTGGAAATTATGTAACTTTCTGTCAGTGAAATATTTTTTGTACATTATAAAAGATAACCTCTTACAGCTCACATGAGCCGTATGCACAATGACCCCTGAGCAAAAGTCTCCACACAATGGATGCCCGAAGATAGACGGCGCCGCCGAGTACCCCGAGCGCTGGTTCGAGGAGGCGCGGGAAAAGAGTTCCTGGTCAGACTTGGGAGGGCCTTTGCCCACCAGTGGGAAAGTAGGAGGATAAACAGAAAAAAACCTCTTACAAACATACAAATAAGTTTACCTCTTTAAAATTCATCAAGATGTAAAAAACGATTCATGTAAAGTTTATTTTTCGCGTCACTAGCACACAATTTTTATATTCAAGTGTCCACAAGCCCGCTACCCTTTCATGTCAAACTAGTATACCCCGGTTTTAATTCGGAGGGTTATCTTATCACCGGTTCCGTCACGTCGCGTGTCGTATCGACGCCGGATGTGATACCGTGCCCGTTTAGTTTTCTGTTATTGAGATAAATTCAAGGGCCGGGACAGCTCAGCGATTTGGGAAAGGAAAGTGTACATTATTGGGTGAATAGGTTTGTTGGAAACTGAAATTGCTGAAAAAATAAGTGTAAAAAGAAATAAGACTATATTATATGACTATATTGAGGATAAATTTCCAAGTTAATACGACATATGTTATTTTTGAGGCTAATAGACCAAGTTCCAAACGTCGAGATACGAAGACGTACAAACGCCAGCACATCAAGCTACCCGCAACTGTCAAAATTTTCCAATCAACTTTGAACCTTATACTTTAGCGATAAAGCTGAAAATCTATTAAAGAAATTTGTCAGATTGTAGTAGCTTGATGTGCTGGCGTTTGTACAAAGGTCTTAGATATCGGAACACGTATTATGGCACTCAAATGGAGTAGGGCAGGACACCTGGCAAGTCGCAGTGATGACAGGTGGAGTAAGGTTGTGACAGAGTGGCGTCCAAGGACTGGAAGACGAGATGTCAATTGACCGACGGCGAGATAAGCAAACGACATTGTTGCCATCGCGGGCAAAACATGGATGAGGCTGGCACTGGAGCGTGGGGATTGGCACAAGAAAAGAGTGGGCTATGCCCAGCAGTGGGTGAAGTCAGACTGCGGATGGATGGATGTTTTTGATCCTGCAATACTTGACACATTAATTAGAAATACAAATAAATCTACACATATTAGATAGTTCAGGCATAGTGTGATTGGATGTTTCCATCAGGAATTTCTCATGAGCCCGCACATAAAGCTACCCGAAACTGTCAAACTTTCCCAATCAACTTTGAACCTTATGCTTTAGCGATAAAGTTGAAAATCTATTAAAGGACAGATTGTAGTAGCTTGATGTGCTGGCGTCTGTACTAGTTTCTGCCCGCGACTTCGTCCGAGTGAAATTTAAGCCACCGATCCAACCCGTCGCATCCCATGGTCCGCCCACGCTTTGACTTCGTTTTCGCTAAGTGTTCTTTCTGACTATTTTTCCTTTTGCTCGGCTCCTCAGGGTCGTACCAAGATATTAAATAACCTATAGCCTTCCTCAAGAATTGGGCTATCAAATGCAAAAAAAATGTTTTTTTATCCGACTGTTAGTTCCAAAGATAACCGCGTTCAAACAAACAAACTCTTTAGCTTTATTACAAGTATACGTATAGATTGTCAAATAAATTATTATGAACGTGCTACTAACTGATCGAATTCCTATTCACAAACAGTGAAATAAACAAACAAACATTAGTTATTTGATATCTAATTTCGCCAAACGTAAAATCTATTTCCAAAATCGCTGTCTAACAGATAAACGGTAGGGCCTAATTAATTTTAACTCGTTATAATAACAATAACAGTCAATTAACGTGTCACGGGCTTTCATAACTACTGTTTTACAAATTAATTAGGTACGCCACTCTGGTATTTCGAACTAACAGTAGTCGTGTTTGATTGAAATTAATTAACACAAACGAAATACCTACGTACATACTCGCAGTATGTAGGTACGTAGGTATTTCGTTTGTAAAGATGAAAAGAAAACTCTTAAATTTTTTGTGGTAGACTGGGCTTCAGTATTACCCCAGTATATGATATTATTACCGTGGTATTACTTTTATTGTATGGTACTACCTACTAAAATTGTATTGTACAGACGCCAGGACATCAAGCTACTACAATCTGTCAAATTTATTTAATAGATTTTCAACTTTATCGCTATTAACATAAGGTTCAAGGTTGATTGGGAAAATTCGACAGTTTCGGGTAGCTTGATGTGCTGGCGTCTGTACCTTAATTTATTTTATACTAGCGACGCGGCGACGCTGTTTACTGATATGGGGGCGACATGTCAAAACATCGACGTGTTCTGGCCGTTCTGGGCACGTTTCCGGATGATAGCGATGCGGATGAGTACTTCGACGACGCCTAAGTGTCCTTTTATTTTTGTATTTATTTGTATAAGTAGTTAGTTATTAAATTTAGTACCTAATGTAAATATTTGGTTACATATCTATACTTACAATAAAAGTTAAATGTTAATGTATTATAACCATAAACCTAAAAAGAGTAAAAGAGATAAAAGATATAATTATAGTACTAGAAATAGGGACCTATTAGTTCAATCAGGTTTCAGACTGGCTAAAGTAGACTCATCTTTCATTGGGTACTGTTTAAAATGTTCTAATAAAATACCTCCCCACATTCATCAACTGAATGAGACAAAATTCAAGTCGTGTATAAAACGCTCACTATGCAGGCAGGCATATTATAAGTTAGGGGATTATATCGCTGATAAAAATGGCTAGCTCAATGCTGGTCCTGCCCCACAACCACAACTTATTGATTAGCACTTGAAAATACTGTTGGAGCTGCTGAAGATTGTAAGACTATCTTTGCAATGTATAAACTCAATTTCCTTTGTACTTTAGAGCTACCATTTACCGGGTAATATGTCTTTCATTGGCTTGAATGTACCCTGGCAGCTGATAGTATGTCATGCTCACTCAATTGTCTCGCTGACGGTGGCATGTGTGTTGGATCATTTAGCTCCCTTCGAAATGGTTGAGCTGAATAGTACTGATCCATTCGTCATGTTCGTGAACGGGCGCCGTCAGTTGGGGCTGGTCGTGGGACATTTTTAACGTGTACGTTTTTTTTTTACATCGTTCTCACATATAATTATAAATACAACATTCTTCTCCACGCTTTGGAATGGGCAACTAGCTTCATATTTTCTAACTGACCGACTTCTTAACAATTCAAAAGTGCCTGTAAATGATTTAACTGAAATAAATGCTTAGAGTTTGAACCTTACGAAATAAAGTCTCTAAATGATAGTGAACACCGCATCAAGATCCAATGCGGAGTGAAGTGGTCACACCGACGGACACAAAGAGCTTTGTTTTATACTATATAAAGATTTATTGTTGCTGCAGTTGCTCCACCACAGTCGGTACATTGGTTAATGGCCCATTGGCGTTCTAGCAAGCCAAAGCGCAGACGCAGCGCAGGTGCGTGGCTATCCCAGAGACAAAGCTGAAATGACAGGAGACATTTAAAAACAAAACACCACCTCAACGTTGTCTTCTTTCATTTCAGTCTCCTGTCACTTATGAGTTGTAAGTAAATTATGGGCTGATTTTTCAATCGACCGATAATTTTCATTCGTGGAGTAAAATTGACGTCTGACAGTTTTTGTATGGAAGAACAGTCAAAAATTCAAAATTATTCCTACGATAAAGTTATCTGACGTTAGAAAAATCAGCCCTAAAGTAGAAAAATTAATTAAGAGTATATTAATTTACTATAAAAAAATATTATGAAACAAACTTCGTAAACAGCCGACAATCAAGAAACTCGTTTGTCTATCTAAAACGTAATAACGTTTAAGATGACTTTTATTATAGTAACGAAGTTACCTTAATGAGCCGTCGGAACAAGGTAACGCTTTTAAAGAGCGGCAGTTATTTCCAGTTCTTCTTAATCTTGACTGATGGAGTCCCTGCTAAGCACAGGGTAATCTACGTAAACGTATCGTCGACGGAGAAAATTAGCGAAAATCCGCAGGAAGTATATGAAATATTAAGCCTATTAATTACGGCAGATCACAAAAGCTCCGCAGAGTAAGCAGTGTCTTGAGGACTCGTCTCTTAGATATCTTAATGATCATGTGATCCGTATTCGCTAGAGATTTGCGGAGTCGACGGAATTAGCTAGGCGTATTAAGGCTACGCTATACGTGCGCCAGCAACCTCTGTCTTATTGATTTTACTAAGTGACTCAATAAACTCATCATGTCCTTAATTAAGGAAGCCTTACGTTTTAAACGTTAATAGTTTTTTCGCTATCAACGATACTATAAAACATGTCGCGTTTTTAGTTTAACTTTTTATTATCTTTAAGTCTTAATCTAAAACGAATATTAAAATCGTTTCACGAAACGCAAACGGATTTGTTTGTAAAGGTGACTTTTTATTTGAAATTTAAGTTTGGGTTAATAACTAAGGGCTGGTACACATCACCGTATTGCTAGAGACTTGAGCTCTCGGAAAGCCAATTTTCAAGGCACAAGTCGCATTAGAACAGGACATTTGCTCAAGTACCAGAATTGAGAAGCGTCTTGTAGTTCTATTTAACTTAGGGTGAATTTCACCAGTTAAACTGGACGCTATTAGCAGATCTAAACTGCGTTTAAGAGCTGTCAGTGTCATCATTGTTGTAGAATATTGACACTGACAGCTCTTCAATGCGGCTTAGACGTGTTAATGATTACGTAATCAGTATGTCAAAACGTCAAACCTATAGTTTTATGACATCTGCACGCACAGATTTATTAAAAGCGCGTGTGTCGTTTCCCAGAATCTTACCATTTTATAAATTTATAATGTTATTAAAAACATTCAAAACTAAGTATTGTGTATTTATTTTATTTCTTATTTTGTTATTTTTAATTCAGCGTATGCTGCACCGGTTCACGTCATCACGCCAACGCGGCAACGCCGGCTGTCACTGAAAACTAGCTCTGAGGCTCTCGCATAGGTTCGTAGCATTATGCAGAGCGATGTCCATTTTGCGTGGACGTGACGCATATTTTTCCGAAACTTGTTCTTTTTATTTTTGCGTTCTTTCTCTGTGTCATATTCACCACAAATAAACGTATTTTCTTTCCTCCTTTCTTTCAGACGTGTTAAACTAGTTAAATTTGATTGGTGAAATTATTGAACTAGTGACCCTTAGAAGTTCAAGCAGTTTAACGAAATAAATTTTAGAAATTTTTCTTTGTGATTCGTTTGGGTTAAGAGCCCATTAAGGGTTATAATTCATCAGCGCTGCGTCATTCGACATTTAAAGATAGCAGCGTAACAAATCTCTCGGCTAGCCAGACTCGAAATTCAATTACTTTTTGTAGGGTACAAAAATAACTGCACCAAACCTAGAGTAGGCTACAATAAAAACATTTTCATTGTGACGTTAGTTATCATCTGCGTAGCCTTTTCCCAGCTATATTGGAGTCGGCTTCCAGCCTAACCGAATGCAGCTGAATATTTTACATGAAGCGACTGCTTATCTGACCTCTACAACCCAGTTACTGGGTATCACGACACGATACTCCTTGGTCAGATTGGTTGTCAGACTTTCGGACTCCTGACTACCTGTAACGACTGTCAAAGATCTACAAATGATAGCCGGGACCACAACGGCTTAAACTGCTTTCCCAGGCACGGAGGAGTCTTGATATGTAATGTATGGTCACCCATCCACATGCAAACCTCGGCAAGCGTAGCTTAACCTTCAATCGACCCATGCGGCTGTTATTATTTAACCACGAGCCCCTATTGTTGTTGGTATTGATATAAATGAACAACAGGAAGACGAGATGAAAGTTTACATGTCCCGGTAATGCAACGGTTCTACAGAGGACAAAAGTTTATCGTGTATACGGTTGGATGAGGAACAAACAAAAGACTGCTGCAATCTCGTCATGTGATTACTGGCTAATGACTTCACATGACACTATGCATTTGTATGGGAGACGGCGCTTGCTCTGTTGATGTTTTTAATGAGAAGAGGGAGGTACGCTTTGTACCTACCCGGTACATAGAATAAGTATATTTGGAAGCGAAACTACCGCTCCGAGAGCATTCTCAATACTTAGCTACATTTTCGAGGCAAAAAAGGGCATTTTTATATCATCCTTTGCAGCACACTTAACGCATTCTGAGGTCGACCACTGGCAAAATTGACAAACGATGTGGGTCTCATGGAAAAACCCTTAAATTTGACCACGCCTTTCTGATACATCTATCTATATCTGTACTAATAATAAAGCTCAGGAGTTTGTTTGTTTATTTGAACGCGCTAATCTCCGGAACCAGTCGGGTTTGAAAATTATTTTTGCATTTGATAGCCCGATCCTTGAGGAAGGCTATATATAGCCTACATCACACTAAGACACTTAAGAGCCGAGCAAAAACAGAAAAAATATGGTGTGGCTGTGACATGGACAGTATGGACACGGCCACACTTGTACGTGAATACGTTTACGTAACGGGGTTGATCCGCTCGGCTGCATTCATTCTTTTACGTTCCCGGTTCTGCTTGACTCGGTGAACTCGGTCATATGGTGTTCTATTGGTACCATTCGATTGCTCTTGAGAAGCCCTTTTCAACCGTATACGATATTTGTATTTGGCTTTTTGATGCGTATAGGCCGATATTATGTAATTTTGTTTTTTTTTTAACACATTATATTCACTGTCACTATTTTACACTAATGTTTTGTATACAATCGATAGATTTTGACGAGAGCTGACAATTGAAACTTAAACGAACGTCGTAGCTACCATCATCCACCTACTACCTACCAACTTAAATTATCCGTATATTCGAACACAGTTGTGCAAGTCTGCCCCAGGCTTTATGTTTTGAAGCCTCTTTTTTATACCTTTTGTCTATTTTTTGAATACTTATTGTTTATGTATTTTTGATTGACTTATTACACTTTTTGTTTCACTACCAAGAACCAGCGACTTTTACTTCGGTAGTTAATATTGGTCCTTCTACGGAAAAATGGAAACACGTTCAGCAAGTTTTAAACGCGCTAAAGCGACCGCGCAGTGTGCAGGAGACGGCACCCAAGTTGCGGCGAGGGAGACTGCCCCGACCACGCTTCAGAGCGCGGTACTGCCCCCTCAAGCCGCGGCTCCGGCGCCTTCCCGCCCGGCCAGCGCCGCCACCTCTCGCTCATCCGCCACCATCGTGGCGCGTCAGCTGGCGGCACAGGCGCAGCTCGCGCGCCACTTGGCTGATTTGCAAAAAACTGCAGAGAAAAAAGCTCTGGAGCGAGAGCGACAGGTCACTGAGCTTCAATTACAAGCTGAGCTCGCCGCCGAGCAAAAAGCTCTGAAGCGAGAGCGACAGGTCGCTGAGCTTCAATTACAAGCTGAGCTCGCCGCCATAGAGGCGGACGCCAGCCAACGCGGCAGCCACGGCATGCGTAGCTGTGCTAGTATTCAAGATTGGGTAAAAAATGTAGTGCCTAATCCCGATGAGCGAGATTTTTTAAGTGCCAACCCACATTTCAGGTACGGCGATACAGCCCAGTGTGAGGCACCGGGCATGGGAGCGTCCCACAGCAAAGACGCTGTCGCCACCACATACGCTCTCAACCAAGATCGTAATGAAGATGGAGGAGTGACTCGCTTAATCAACTCGCTCGGAATATTAATCAACAAAGTTAACAAGCAAACTCCTACGAAGACTGACTTGCCTTCGTTCGACGGCAAGTCCTATTTAGATTGGCTAGCTTTAAAACGTGCGTACGAAAATACAGCTAAAAATGTTTCGGCAACCGATAATTTAGCGAGGCTTTCGCATGCGCTGCGCGGAGCGGCGCGCGATGTAGTGGCAGGCCTGCTGCCGGCGGCGCGCTCCCCCGATGTGGTGCTCGCTGCTCTCGACGCGCGCTACGGACGCCCCGAGCTCGTCGTGATGCATGAAGTATCTGTGATACGTGCGCTGCCTAAGGTAAGCTACGATAGCAAAGATATTCTTATTTTTGCCAGCCGTGTACAAAACTGTGTGGAAGTAATCCGCCTGTTAAATCAGCCGGACTACTTACGCTCGCCCGAGCTGTTTCAGGCACTGTGGAGCAAGCTGCCACAGCTATTGCGACCACGGTGGTTGGATTACGCTCATTTGTGCGATGGCAGCTTGTCTAAAATCGAAATGTTTGCCAACTTCCTCTCTCGTGAAGCTGACTTACAGTGTAGGTTCGGCGGCGCCATTGACTGCTTGTTGCCTACTGTAGCGCGTCCTCACACTGATAACAGAGGCTTCAGGGATAGGGTGAACGTTGTAGCTGAAACTGATCATCAAATCAAAGGAACCAAGACACAACCCGTAGCTATTTTAACTGCTTTAGGTTGGGTTTTGTATGGTTTCGGTTGCAGCAAAACTAAACTGGTCGACGTTATCAATCACACCACGTTTAGCGAACCTGATATAGCGAACGATCAGTCGATTCTGGAAGGTCTTATTAGGGAGCAGTTTAAAATTGATTCAATCGGCATCTCTAAACAGGAAGCTCGTAGTGCCGATGACGAACGCGCCGTGCAAGTTCTGTCTGCCCAGTGGCCGCTTTGAAGTAGGCTTATTGTGGAAGGCTGATAAACTGGAAATTCCGGATAGTTACAAGTTAGCTATGTCTAGGTTCCGTAGCTTAGAAAAGAAAATGGTGAGAGATCCCGTCTATGCTGAACGCTACCGTCGGAATATACATGACATGCTGTCAAAGGGATATGCTGAACCGTGTTTAGCTCCTCCTAACTTGGGGTCTCCATTGTGGTACCTTCCTCACTTCGGAGTAATTAATGCAAATAAACCTAACAAGTTGAGAACGGTACACGACGCAGCCGCCAAGTCACACGGCGTGTCATTAAATTCAATGTTATTAACTGGTCCAGACCTTTTGCAACCCCTACTAGGTATTCTCATGCGCTTCCGTGAGGGTAAAGTAGCTCTAACAGCTGACATTCGTGAAATGTTCCCTCAGATCAAAGTAATTGAAAATGATAGGGATGCCCAAAGATTTCTGTGGCGCGACAATCCGAATGAACCTATACGTACATACCGCATGTCATCCTTGATTTTTGGCGCTGCGTCCAGCCCCTTTACTGCTATCCATATCAAAAATAAAAATGCATTAGAGTGGCAGGATACATACCCCGATGCAGCTCGAGTAATTCTACACGATCACTACATGGATGACTGCATCACTAGTTTAGACAACGTTCATGAAGCAGCCAAGCTGGCTGCTGACATTTACAACGTACATTCTCGTGCTGGCTTTGAGATGCGAGGCTGGATATCAAACGATCTCATGGCGCTCTCGTTGTTACCAAAAGAGTCCTTGCTAGAGGCGCCTGTTGTGAATGACGTAGATTTAGGTCACCTGGCTAGTCATGTCCGCACGCTTGGCCTTATCTGGCAACCCCCCTGTGACGTGATTGGTTTTAATACGGGAGTCCATAAGGGTGTGTTGCCACAGAAGCTCACCAAGCGAGAGGTGTTAGCCCTGGTGATGCGAGTCTATGACCCTCTTGGAATCATTGCGCCAATCGTTGTTCGAGGCCGCATCATGTTTCAAGACGCTTGGCGTAAGGGTTTGGAATGGGATAAGGAGCTCTCTCAAGATGACAACACTGCGTGGAAGTCGTGGTTTCAGGATTTATCCTCTGTTTCTAATTTACGAATTCCACGTCGCTATAATTTGTCTGATTTTGAGTTAGCAGGCTGCGAACTTCATGTGTTTTCAGATGCCAGTGAGTCTGCCTTTGCCGCTGTCGCTTATTGGCGGTTTCTGTACGGTAGCGGTGAAGTTAGACTCTCTCTTATATGTAGCAAAGCTCGCGTGTCACCCCTCAAGCCTGTCTCAATCCCCCGTTTAGAGCTCCAAGGTGCTCTGATGGCTGCTCGTCTTGCTACAGCTATATGCGAAGCCCACCGACTCAAACCGTCGAGACGAGTTTTCTGGTGTGACTCAATGACGACCTTAGGTTGGATTCGCAGCGACGCTCGCACCTTTAAGCCTTTTGTGTCCCATAGAGTAGGTGAGATACTGGAGCTAACGGGCGTCAGTGAATGGCGTTGGATTCCGAGTGATTTAAACGTGGCAGATGATGCAACTCGGGTCAAACGTTTTGAGTTAACTCCAGAATCTCGTTGGATCTCAGGTCCTGCCTTCTTGCTCTCCTCGAACTGGCCCACTGAACCCTTGATCGACGTCAGTGGTCTAGGCCGCGAAGAATTTAAACATCATGTTCATCTTATCACTGATACTGACCTGCCCGCACCAGTCTCCGCGGATCCGCTGCGTTTCAGCTCGTGGTTGAGAATGGTGCGAGCAACAGCAAAAGCGCATCAATTCATTTTTTTACTGCGTGTGCGTAGTCTACAAAGACGAGGCGTTGTCGCCAATTTAACTCGTCTTGAAGGAAGTTTATGTACATTTATTTCCTCTTGCACATCCTCTCCTAATGTCCCCAATAATCTCAATGTATCGAGAATAACAGCAAATGATTTACGCTTGGCCGAAACCCACATCTTATGGCAGTCTCAGCTCGATTCCTTTAAAGAAGATTATTTGCGAATAAAGAACCAACAGCCGTTGCCTCGAAATAGCCGCCTGTTCAAGCTGTCGCCATTCATTGATGATGATAATCAGCTGCGAATGTCAAGCCGCATTGTTGCCGCCTCAGCCGTATCAGACGACGTTAAGCGTCCAATAATTTTGTGTGGAAAACACCCGGCAGTTCGTCTTTTGATTCATAGATATCATCAGAAGGCCGCGCATTCACACTTAGATTTGGTAATCAACGAGCTTCACCAGTGTTACTGGATTATTGGACTCAGAAACGCTGCTCGATTCGTAGCCCATACCTGTCAGCTGTGCAAATTGCGCCGTGCTAGACCGTTCCAACCACCTATGGGAAATATGCCAGAAGCTCGCTTAGCTCATCATCAAAGAGCCTTCTCATTCACCGGTCTCGATTATTTTGGGCCCGTTTATGTCACGGTTGGCAGAAGAAAGGAGAAGCGCTACGTAGCCTTATTCACATGCTTGGTCGTCCGCGCCGTACATCTGGATCTGGTGCACAGCTTATCGACTGACTCAGCGATCATGTGCCTACGCCGCTTCGTGTCACTCCGAGGAACCCCATTGGAGATTTGGTCCGATAACGGCACTGCCTTTGTTGGGGCCAGCCGGGAACTGCGAGAGTTATACGGTGATGCGGTTGAAGAATACGCTGCCAACGAGTCTATAAACTGGCGTTTCATCCCGCCCTCGGCACCATTTATGGGTGGAGCTTGGGAGCGCCTTGTCCGAAGTGTCAAGGGAGCGCTGACAGTGTCACTCCATGAGCGGACTCCCTCTGATGAGGTACTCAGAACTGTACTGGCTGAAGCTGAAGCCTTGGTAAATTCACGGCCCCTAACTATTATTTCACTCGATCCTAATGCTGAAGAAGCACTAACCCCGGCTCACTTTCTCCTAAATGGATCACCAGGACGTCCCGTTCCAGCCACGCTTCAGGAGTCTGACCTCTCGAGCAGAAGTCATTGGCGGAGGGCACTCACGACTAGCCGATCATTTCTGGCAGCGATGGGTTCGAGAATACCTGCCTTCGCTGTCACCTAGAAGGGGTGGAGGCAGCGCGCCGTCAATTGCGGAAGGAGATGTGGTCGTAATATGTGACTCAAATTTACCGCGTGGTTCATGGCCCAAAGGCCGAGTCGCAAGGTTGTTCCCCGGCAGAGACGGAATAGTACGAGTGGCCGATGTCGCCACCGAGGCCGGCACATTCAGGAGGCCCCTCCAAAAGCTGATTAAGCTGCCCATTTCATAAAAAAGGGGAGAATGTGCAAGTCTGCCCCAGGCTTTATGTTTTGAAGCCTCTTTTTTATACCTTTTGTCTATTTTTTGAATACTTATTGTTTATGTATTTTTGATTGACTTATTACACTTTTTGTTTCACTACCAAGAACCAGCGACTTTTACTTCGGTAGTTAATAACAGTCAACTGTCATTCTTTGACAGTTGTATGAAATGGTTATTACACTGCAAATTGACGTAGTATGTCAACTTGATAAGCAAATAATATTCCTACAGTAGGGCCTTGGGGTTCGAGTACTCATCGAGTATTTCGGGACATCGCCAAGCAGTTGGTTGTCATGTGACCAAATCCAAAGAATCAGCATTGCCATCCAACGTGTTAATGCTGCCAACCTCTTGGGCACGTATCCCATTGACAGCGATGCGGACGAATTGCTTGATGCCAAATGAGCTCCTCCCTTTTTCTTTTCTTTTTTATTATATACTTGTACTTGTTAGTTTATATATTGTAATTAGATTCTCATTGTCAATAAAATAAAGATTATTCCTGGTCGTACATGAGTTACACTTCTATCAAGTCTTCGTACTCTATGGCCGGTGGTTATGCGGTTGTACGATGTGGAGCGAACACGACGAAGATTTTGTTTTGATAATAAAGTCGGTGATAGCAGGGATTTTCTCTTGTGTTCATTGAATAAGATACGGATGTCTTTAAAGTTCGGATTGTGATTGGTATTTTATACTGGATTTCAGACTTTTCGGTTTGTTTTAGACACGCGTTGTTGAAGTTTTTAATATTGATCATCAATCCAAAGGTTGTTTGTTAAACTTCAGTGAAATATCCACTTGGCTAGACTGTAAATAGTTATATTACGATACCTACCTAATCTTCATTCATCATCATTCGTCATTCGTGAATCTTTGACAGTCGTTATGGGTAGGCAGAAGCCCGAAAGTCTGACAACCAGTCTCACCAAGGGGTAATGTATTACCCAGTAACTGGGTTGTGGAGGTCAGATAGGCAGTCGCTCCATGTAAAATACTGGTATTCAGCTGCATCCGGTTAGACTGGAAGCCGACCCCAACATAGTTGGGAAAAGGCTAGGCAGATGATGTGGCCTACCTAATCTTATTTATTCTCAACATAGAATGTACGGCGTTATCGATTCTGCTATCTCTTCCAGGCAACCTTCCATAACTACATATCTATCTAATAGTTGTTCTCTCGGTAGTAACCCCTTTTTAGCTATATCATCTTGCACTCAGTATATCCATCGTTTCTTTGGTCTTCCTTTACTCTCTTATGTAAGTGCACCCAAAAACTCAAAGTACTGAAATATTCGATAAATAGCCTTATTATAGCGATCTAAATTTCTTTCATCCATCTTATGGAAACAAAGGTTATAAACTCTGCGAGCCTTAATTTAAAAGGAAACACCTGCGTATATAACACTGTTTGGAACTTCAGAAGCAATATAAAATGAAACCTCGTAAACATCGAAATTATGTTTTACGAGAACTTATTTACAGCACATTTTCTTTATATACCGCTCGAAAAATATAGATTCTGTGATTTACGCTTAATTCACATTTTGGAATCGATAACCACTCAGAAGGATTTCCACGAAATTCCGAAACACTTTCCCACAGTTATTTGAAGTATATATACAGGCTACAGCATCAGAAATATAATTTTAATAACCTGTGTCCCTGTTTTTGAGTTCACTAAAAAGGCCTCGACATTTAAATTCCTCTATAATTCCAGGAAAATATAAGCGTGTATTTACTTTTCTGCTCCGCACTGTACCTACACGCAGCTTAAGTCTCTTATAACAACCCAGAAATACATACAAATGAGGCTCTCAATTCACACACGATCCACCAGCGGAATGAAAAGGTACGTTCTATTAAATTAAGTGGTCGGTAATGAAGAGGCACGGCGGTATTTTTATGTTTGTAATCTAGAAAACGAGGTGTCAGAAGGCGGGCTGAGGTATGAGCCGACCAAGCTTCGCGTGCCGCTCTCTGCGTGACTATTGCCCATTGATCACCGGTCTTAAGAAATACGACACGAAGGACATTTTTTTTCACACGAAACATCCACCTTGAAATAAGTTAACGGATTACGCGACTTTAGGCACTTTCCATGTGCGTCTATCATGCTCCCTCCCTATCAACAGGGGTCATACTATTCAAAAGAATCTTTACAATTTACTTCGTCATCTATTACGGCTAATTCCTTGTCGGGAATTCTAAAGAAAGTCCCCAAATAAACTTCGAAGTGAACAAATCACAACTTTACTCGATTTGTTTCCGTAGTAAGTCTCGAGTTACAACGAAAATTAAAGCCTTAATATTTTATGAGTATCAAGCTCATCAAATATAGTTCTTATAAAATTGAAATGAAATAAATTCGATTACTAAGCACTTTCTGGTGCGTAGTGAGAATTTTAGAATGATGTATCTCATTCCCTTCTTGTCACAGTCATGACGTGCAGCTGTCGAATATTTCTGGTTTTATTTTTATTTATTATTCGAGTTATTTATCTTTTTGTATGCATGTGTTTCTGTGACAAATAAACCTATTATTCTTTTTTATTTCTTAATCAGTCGTAGATTCAATGCTCCCATTTTGACGAAAATAGTAAAATGGCGGTCGTAATTAAACGAATTGGTTGGATTTAGATGCTAATAAATTATTCTAACGACTCGCGAGCTGATTTTCAGACAATTTAGCGGCATTCGATGCGGTTACGAAACGGTGTCCAATCCAAGTAATTCAAACATCTATAGGTATGTGTACTCAGTTTTAAAATCGATAGGTAATTTTACAATTACCTATCGGTTTTTAAACTTAATTTTCAAGGGCATTAATCAAGTTAATTTTTACAAATTAACTTGATTAATGCCAGTTGTAATCTATTTCAGATGGCATTCAATCCCTTCCTAAATTCCAGCGTGTTTACCCATTTTCAAAATCAAAAGTCATTTATTCAAGCTAGGCTGAGAATCAGCACTTTTTAAACGTCAAAATTACATTAGACGGTCCCCCAAAACCCCCGCCCTTCACTACTTCCTTTACTTACTTTACTATAACCCTGTAGGTATACCTAAAAAATAGGCCCATGCATGTGAGATTTCTGTTTCATTCTGCAAAGTTTCCATTCGTAGTTATACTGATGTTTGGACAACAAAATCCTTTAAAACTATGACCGAGATTCAGAACCATCAATAAAATTTTCATCCGCGTATAAATTGAAACTATTACAAACACTCATGGGTAATAAATCGTGCTCTGTTATTGATTTATCTATTCTTCCACTTTGGACGCAAACGGCGAACTGACGGATTAGTTTATAAATAGATCCATATAACGAGAATGTTGATGTTTTTGCTCAAAACAAACATCAAAAAAAACATCTTGATAAGGTAAGTATAAAGTTTTTAAACTTGGCTCCAAGTTCACGTACCTACCTACTTGATAAAGTTTTAAACGAATATTTAAGTAAGATTCCGTGTTAGTGTTGTGTTGTGTGTGACCCAGTGGCAGCGGCTACGTATTACGAGTTGCAAGGTCGTGGGTTCAAAACCAAGCAAGCTCTTTACTTTATGTAAATAATTTCATCACCACTGCTCTCAAAACGGTGAAGGAAAACATCGTGAGGAAACCGGCATGTCCTTAGCAACCCGCACTGGGCTTTCGTGGTAGATTATAGCCCACAACCTCTCGAAGAGGATGCCTGTGTCACAACAGTAGGATAGGCTGATTATGCTTCCGTGGTAGCCCCTAATTTCATACATATTCATAAAAAAAAATCAAATTCTTTTGGGACATAGTATGCGGTGGTAAATTCCATTATTTTATATTTTAAAGAGAAAACTTCGTATAGTCGAACGCTTTTTATTTGGTTAACAAAACACCAATAGTTGCGATAGTAGACCGTCGAATTGCACGACACTGTACGGTCACTGTCAATGCACTGAACTGTAAATGTTGGTTTGGACAGAACTCTGCCTATGTGATGATAACTATGCATGAAGGCATGTCCCACATCTGAATCAGGCCTGAAAGCTTTCGTCACATGAAATTGATACTGAGATAGGAGCACAGATGTAGATAGACCTAGATAACGCAAGTATCACGATCTGTATGAAAACCAAGCGTGCCATTTTTTGACTACCTACTATGACGTCACGAGCACTATTCAGTGATGGGAAAATCAAATCGATTCAGAGACGCCGCCGCGTGCGGTACCCGTCTTGCCACCCCCGGAGCCTAGCGCCAGCGGTCACGCTCACCCAGCCAACAGTATACAAGACTGAGCGTGAAAGTCGTGGCTTACGGTTTTTGTACATAAGCTGGTGTGATTTTTGTATTTGTATATCTGTGGTTAGGAGCCTTTTTGGCTTCGCACAAGTCTCTTTTTTTTGTTTTTAAGTGAAATCTTCTTTGGGCGCGTTCGGCATTTTTTGAAATGGGAAAAAACCATTGAACTCTCGCCACTGTTACCGTAAGCGGCACCGCGCGTGTTTTGTTTATAATACGATTAAAAAAATACCCGCTTCAGATGTGTTCGGCTGTCTTCGGGATTTACTCAGTTTTAATGTATATCCGATATGTCAGTGAGTGATTGCAAAGTATTGTGTGTTTTGTTTTCACTTCTGTCGGCAATCCCGAAGTGCCACTATTGTTTATTGGTTGTTTTTAATATAACTTTGTTAGTTTTAAGTATTTCCTCTGCGAGTCCCAAATAAAATATTTCTTTCTTTCTTTTGCTTTCAAATTCAAGTAGGTAACACATAAACAAAATTGCTATACTTATGTATTTTTAAGAGTTCGCATTCTAATCTCAGTACCAATCTGTCAAAAATACCTCTAATTTGCCTAAACTTTTGACATTGATAGTCAATAAGATGAAATTGCGATATGAGGTCATAGCACACTATCAAATCGGAAAGAAAACGGCACCGTATCGTCTCTTGCCTCGCCGTCAAACAGGCGTCAACCTAACGTAAGCACGTAACCAAAGCGGATCAGAAGCTCCGATACGACGTCTCGGCTACGGCTAGGCGACGCCGCGCTTAAGTAAGGTTCGCCGACCGCTGCTTGAGGGTACAGCAGGCAGGCCGAAGGGGTGAAAGGGGCAAGGGTGGACGAAGAAACTTAAGCGCGGGGACGACGAGCCGTAAGCGCGGGGATGACGAGCCGTAAGCGCGGGGACGACGAGCCGTAAGCCCGGGGACGACGAGCCGTAACGCACCGCACCGCAGTTCGTAAGCTTGTCCCGAGGCGAGGCGATTACGTTACGATTCCGATTAGTGTGTGCATGCAGTGGGAGTTTCATACAAAGAATACTGAAGAGCGTTATTACAAAACCGAAGTGCTCAGTTTTAGGTAAATTCGACGGCGCGCGGCAGCAGATGCGCACGTGTGCGTCTAGGGCAGAACGCTATGCACACATACAAACCGCTATGCGTCGGACGCCAGGATCAAACCAACAAGAGCCTTTGTTTTCGAAATAAATTAAATTACTGTTATTATAGTTCATGAAATATTATTTGTACCGATGAGTGTTACCTACAACGGTTTGAGTTACAATAGGGTCATACAAATTTACTTCACTTTTAATTTTTATTTTATACCACTAAAGTGACAAACTAGCATACGGCCCGCTTGATGGTGTGTAGTTACCGCAGCCTAAAGCAGTGTTGCCAGTGACAGATAGTCAAATATAACATGAGAGAGCTCAAAAAGTAACATTTTCACGAGAAAAGTAACATTACCTTATTTTTTGTGGAAAACGACTAATAATAACATGGCACTTTATTACATAAAAAAAGCTGTCCCCTTAGTAGGCTTCGAAAGAATCGTAATAACAAACTGAACTGAACCAACACGGATGCCACTACTAGGCCGTCGCTCACTCGCCTAAGTAAGCGGGATGGATCATTTAGAAATTCACGCGAGTGAGTGAATATGCGATACGACAAACGAAGTGAAAGATTTTCGCGCTGTCGTCGCGTCAGAATTTGGTCACAAAATCAAGACAATCAAGTGCGCCAACATGACGAACGAAACCTTTCTTGTATGCGTTCCGTTTCAAATTTATTTTTTGTTTTCTGAGAAATATTTTTTATTAAGTCTTAAGAGTAACATTTTGAGGCGTGTAACATGGAGGTAACATGAGAGGGTCAAAAGTAACGTAAAATGTTACAAAAGTAACATTCTGGCAACGCTGGCCTAAAGACGCTTGCATTGCCAGAAGCTGCATTACTTGCGCGTTGCCAGCCTCTAACATTACTTACAAATACTTTTTTGCTACTTTTATAAAATACTTTTTGTACCTACTTTTTTTACGAAGTTTAATATATTATGTAATTTATTTAGCAGGTAGGAAGACATTTTAGTACTTATGAAATAAATGCAATGTGATGTTGTTTCTACAGTTTGGATAAAAATCGGTTGTCTGTAAAGTCGGTTTACGGACGATAGTTTAACGTGACAACGTCATAACAAAACATTAATGAAATTGCCGAACGCGGAGGCCGATTTGGCAGCGTTTGACATCATCTGTCTCTCATCGCTCGTTCCGCGCTCTCGCTTGCACTTCAAGCCGCCATGGCGTACAACGCTACAGCAGAGCAAGGCCGCGAGGTAACGCTACATGAGTCATGTTTTTTTCGTGTGTGCAGCCAGCTTCATCGATTTATTAGACGTTGTCACGTCAAAAAAGTCAAAAGAAAATAAAAAAGACAAATCAAAAGTCGTTTTATTAAAATTAAAAATTACAACTGTGAACTTGTAACGGTTCATGAGACACTAGCAGACAGACGGACGGTCGGACATCGGAGCCTTAGTAATAGGGTCCCGTTGGCACCCTTAAGGTACGGAACCATAAAAAACCAGTATAATAATTAAAATAATATTCTCCGAAGCGGCATAGACCGTGCTTTCCTCGAATCTATGATTTCAGGAAGCACGCACTCCTCATAAAATTCTTACCGCTGAGCTTCTCTTGCGCGTTTCAAATTATCGGTCAAAACTTTTTTTTTTATTTTGACAGCACCAAAAGTTCTATTTTTTTCTATTTTGCCCATTATTGTGAACTATTGTCTGAAAATAATTAATTAAATTAAAGTTTGAGATGACAATAAATAAAAAAGTCAGAAAAATTAAAAACAACAACTATATTTACGTATGTTTTTTTTCTACAATTATATTCGCGTTGGAACATCATAGGAAAATAATTATATTATATACATTACAATCAGAACATAACTAATTAAAAAAAAAAACTCACTTGTATCAAGAAGTGTTGGACGCTTTTTATTCGTGGCGAATTGTCGAACGAGATCACGTGACGGCAGCAGCGAGTGAGCGGCACGTCCTCCCTCTGAAAGCGCTCGGCGCGGACTAAAGCTAAGACCGTGCATCCCGAGATTTATATTGACAAAAAAGCATTGCATAAAACAATTGCTTAAAAATATTATTTTACTTCAAAATAGAGTTTTTTTTTTTTTCAAGCAAGGTGACAAAGTAACCTTAGTTATTAAATACTTTTTGTTTGAATTTCTATTAAATATTCAGAGATAAAAAATATCATTTCGGCTGAAAAAATATCATTAACTCTCTGTTTTACGGAATTATTTTTGGTGTATTACTGTATTAAACATAATAAATTGATGTATGCATACCAAAGTAGAAGATACAGTTGTACCGTGGACATTTTTATAAATTATTAAACTATTATATCTTCGATGTAACAGAGCATCGCGAGATGCCCGAAAGTAAATTTTTATGAAACAGCCTTTGCAGGAACAAGTTTTTTACTGATTTATGTAAATAAACTGAAATATTTATTGAATGCGCTCCCAAAAGAAGGAATTAAACTTTCTCGGGCATGTATTTTTTTTACTATTGTGACTTTAGTTAAACCATAATCACAAATCAAAACTCGAGTCAAACGCTCTAAACAAGAAAAAATCGTCATAGCGCTCTGAACGGCTCGAGTTGATACGGTCACAGATTACTAAATAGTTACTACGTAACAGATACTTCACTCAGTAGAAAATTTCCAATACCTATTGCTATAATAGCCTACTCCGTCGCGTCAGCAACCGCTGCATGCTAAAATGTGCCTAAATGCTCAAGCGTACAGTTGTGATTGCTTCGCACCGCGCGATCCCACAGCAATCGCAGGGCCGCCTCTTCGATAAAATTAAATTAACATAACTATTTGTGTCTATTTTATTGAGAACTGTGAATATGTTCGGTAGTTTAAAATTGTATCGTATAAACGTAAAATATGTTTTTAATAAATTGGTGTTGACTGTAATAATTTTGAAACAACAAAAAATGGTAATAGTTTATCACTTAACTTTCTTCATTGACAGGTAAATGGAAAAATATTAGGTGTTTATCCCTTCTTTTACTTGATTTGTACCCATCTACTGCACATAAGGCACCAGACGGCATTGTAGGTACCCGTACAAACGAATGGAATGATTAAAATTGAATAACGTGCGTGCGCTTCGCTTGCGAAAACCGCACTGAATATGGTCCGCAAACGGCCCGAGACCGCTCGGCCGGGCGGTAGGTAATTATAGCGCGCAAGTACATGAAGTGACGGAGGCCTGATACGGTGACAATCCCTTTCCGATTTGATACGTGTGCTACGACCCTAAATTTTGAAACTTACGGAAATTGGCCTGCAGGTGATTTAACCAGCCAAATAACTTAATTTCATTTTAATTATAGCTAATCCCCGTATTTATTAACATTGCTTAAAGTAAATTAATGATTGGCGTCTGCTTAACCATACATTTAATAATGTTTAAACGTCTCTTAACTTTAAAGGTTTATACATAAGGGGGTTATGTCAAATATTCTTTTAAAAGATTAATTGAATCCTTTTTGAATTGATCACAAGGAAAGTTTTGAGACTGAATGTGGACAGGTAATAAGCAGAAATCGGAAAAGTAGTGTATACCTATTTACTTAAACTTCGAGGTAAGCAACATAGAGTGGATAATACCTCCACTAAAATCCCGAAATGATGATAATGACGTTTTGATCCCAGGATTTAAAAATCACGAATTATTTATTGGACTTTAAGTTACAAATCATTAATTTGAAGAATCATATTACATTGTTTTAGGGTTCTGTACCAAAATTGTGTCAAATTCAAATGTTTTATTTTATGTAGGTAAAATTAAATTCAGTTGGCTGGTTTCTGTTCTTATTTTGTTTAAGTGGATATTAAGAGAATTAAAACGTGTGCTTAAAATACATACCTAATACATTTTGTTTTACAGATACATATTTAGTTATTCTTCAAAATTAATTAAACAGAATAAGATTCATCGAAATAATAAATAATTTGTTACTTTATTCAAAGTGCAATAAATGATTTTCAATTTCTTAAATCACGGGACTAAATCGTCATGTTTATGAATCCGGGATTTTAGAGGAGGTATTATCCACTCTACGTTACTTACTTCCTCAAAGTTTACTTTATTACACTGTACCTATTCTGATCTCTGGTAATAAGACTAAGGGATTACCAAGTAACGATGGATCGATTGTATGAAAGGTGGTATGGTCAGAAAGGGGTGAAGGCTGAAAGAGTATGTATGAAAGAGAAGACATGCTGTGCCGACCACAAATGAAATTGGGATTAGGACAGGACGATGATGATTATTATCACAAGTAACATAACATAATATCACGTATATCTGAGTTCCCGAAGGGTTAGGCAGAGATGTATCTGTAGTACAGACGCCAGCACATCAAGCTACTATAATCTGTCAAATTTCTCTAATAGATTTTCAACTTTATTTGCTAAACCGGTAACATTCAAAACCGGTTAACTTAAGTGGTTGTAACAGCTCTATGTTATTTCTCGCTGCAAACTTTAGGTATTTTCAAACACCCAATTCCGATCTCTGGTAATAACTGACAATTAAATATCAGCCCTTAGTATTAAGCTCTATTTCCTTATTCCGTGATACAAAAATTATTACGTCTGACGTAATTTCGTGACAACGTAATTAGTTAAGTATGTATCACGGACTTAAGGTGAATGTCACTTTATTACCAAAGAGAACTATTTCTAATAAAACACAAATAAGTCACGTAAGTCTAAAGAATAACTGTTTCATGAAATCATCATTCTTTGGAGTTACGTGGTCTTAGAGAGTTGTGTTGATGACTTTAATGATTATAATTCTGTAAATACAAATTTGTTACGGCCACGAATCATATTTTGATCGACGTACAACTTAATACTGACCAGCAAATTGCAAAAAACGTAAGAAAATTTGAATTTCGCGGGCTACTTTAGCGCTTCCCCCATAAGTAACATAACATCCAGCAGTAGTTTTGTAGTGTTTTGATCGATACCCATCACGTCAGCCGAGTTTCACTAGCTAATCTTATTTGACCCTGTATACCTACAGCTCGTTTTATTGTGCTAATTGTCAAAAGAAATTGACTTTTCCATTAAGAATTTAATATCCCAACATTATTAGCGTAACATAAGTGAAGATGTAACATAAAATGTCACATATTGTAATCTGGTCGGTCATCCGGGACGTACTCTAGATAATATTCACTTCTTTGTGGCGTCGCCAGCTGCGACGAATTACGTTCTTTGTGGATACCCTGCTGGGTAGCATTGTGTTTCGAGCGCAGAGCAAATATCTTTTTAGAATGTGCGAAAATCGGTTTCTGTACCTAAGTGTAGGGGAATAATCGAATTTATACTTCGTGTTCCGAGCGAATCAGTGTTAAACATAAAAGATTTTTTGTGTTTTTATGATTTGGTGTACGTATTTTAGTATTATTTATTTGAATCTACTAGTTAGACATAAGTCAATGGTAAGTATTCTACCCTAAATAGACAGTATTTTTTGTTCAAATTAAGGCTGATTTATCCAATGCCAGATAATTTCATCCGAGGAGTAATTTTGAATTTTTGACAATTCTTTCATACAAAAACTGTCAGGCGTCAATTTTAATCGACGAATAAAAATATCTGTCGATTAGAAAATCAGCCCTAAATTTAATTCACACACTATATATAACGCGCCACGCAACGAGGTGCGGGAAACGGAAACAAAGTAACCGTCCATAAGCGCGTTTTTATTGAATTTGTATGCAAAAAATCACACGCGAGACGGCTCATTATTTATCTGTACCTGTCGCGTGGCGCTTTGTATTGTGTGAGCGGATCACACTTACCTAGTATCGAAAAGTTCTGAAAAAAACATTTTTACAAAAAAAAAATCAATCGACTTCCAAAAAACACTACAAAGTGAAAAATAACTTTAATTTCGGTAGTCGGTGTCGTTGGGTTCGCATTTTCATTGTTTTCCACCTACTTCCGAAATAAAGTTATTTTTCACTTTGTTGTGACTTTTTTGGAAGTCGGTTGTTTTTATTTTGTAAAATAAAAAGATTTTATTTTTCACTTCTAAGTTGTACCTATACTTACCCCACAAAAATTCGTATAACACTACTTGCTATGTAAATATCAGTGACAGGAAGTCATTATAACATCATCAATATAAACAAAGTGGCAAAAATACGTATTATTAAAGCTAACTCAAAATCCAAGCAAAGTTAATAAAAATTATATGGGACCACCCCTGAGGCTTACCCTATCCATTAAAAATAAAAAATAATTTTTGAAAACGATTTACAATTTCCGAAGATATCGCGTAACAAACGTACAAAAAAAAACAAACAGTCGAATTGAGAACCCCTCCTTTTTGAAGTCGGTTAAAAAGGAATACTTATATGTCATAGTAGGTAATAGGTATGCTAGAAAATATAAATTAAACCTTAGACAAATGTCGTTGCAGCTAGTCAATATTCTATTCCTAATGCACCCACTTATCATGTTGGCAGAACAAGCCAAGCCACGTAGGTACCTACACCCTACGCAGCCAAACATAAACATAATAATTTGTAAAGTATCACTTGTAAGTGTACCTTGGTAGTTGTAACCTAGACATGTCATTATCTTTTTTAACAACGCTTTTCAATAATAATAATAACACATACATTACGAATTCATAGATATTGAAATGATATCACACAATTACACAGCGCAGGTGGTAATTTCGTTGGATCATTAATGAGAAGCTTCCGGAAACGTAAAATGGCCGCACAAGTATTATAGACACAGTGAGGTTAACTGCTCACTAAAACTTATCTGTGGGTACTATTGCGTGACAAAATACGAGTACACAGTAATCAGATGTGACTTCGGACGACGACGGTAACTATTCAGCTATCAAACGACACTTGGTACTAAACTACTGGCCTATCAGACCTTCCACCCAGTCGGTTCCCTCGTGTCAATTTGAATAAAGTAAGAATAAAAAACTGTAGTGTAAGGGCACCCTAATCGGCTCCCGATTTTATCAGGAGCCCGTGTGGAGGCACTTTTTACGCATCAACAGACCAGAAATAAGATAGATGAACGAATCAAAATAAAATCGGGTCCAGACAAAAATATGTCCCAATAATATTTGGTTGATCGCTGGTCCTGACCAAATAGGTCACTTGGGGAAAACCCCATGTGGTCTCGCAAGTGTAGTAAAAAATTCGATATTTTAAGATTTATGAGCAATGTGGCCGAGTGAAAACGGCAGCGACTTACGACTTTTAAGGTCGTGGATTCGGGCCCAAGCAGGCGCTTAGCTTTGTGTAAATTATTACTTCACCACTGCTCTCAAAACAGTGAAGGAAAACATCGTGAGGAAACCGGCCAGTCCTAGAACCGAAAATTCGAAGACATGTGATATCCGCCAACCCGCACTGGGGCCGCGTGGTGGATCATCATAGGCTAAAAATTTACATAATCTTGTAATATTTAGGCTGCCCGCCCACGTCAGACTTTTTGTAGCACCGATAACCGGGCCCATTTTTCCTCCGATTCTTATGACCGATTTTGTGATCGACTCAACGTACACGCCCGTCACTTTGTCTTCAACACAACGTCCTTCCCTAGCAAGCTCATGCGGCCGACTGTCGGTGAGTATGTATTGTGACTATTGTGCGTTAATTCATACATTTCCGAACGTTCCATTTTTCACCAATAATCGGATCGGTCGGGATGCACCGATTTTATTTCTGACTGACATTTTGTAGGACGTGTGAGTTGCACTATTGCCGGTCAGTACGTTCTATTTTTCTCCTACAAAAATCGGTCACCGATTATCGGACGTGGGCGGGCGCCTTATGCTAAAAATATCCATCCTACTACAAGCTAAGGCTTATTTTCAGGAAGCAGATAGACCTATATTATTATGTCGTACGTAATTGTGTCTACCTATATATATACAAGATAATGGCCACCTATGATTTCTATGACTGTATCATTAATTTATAACGAACCGATAATGAGCCTCTATGACACGTGTCACCAGAAACCATAAAACTAACATTTTCTTTGATAGAATCATTTGTCAAAGCTTGTAAATGGAGGACTTAGGAAATAGCATGATTAAAATTGTTTCCAACTTTCATAGTCCAACGTAGAAAATAATATCGCTCAACAACTTTCTTATATGTTTTGCGGAGTTTTTATTTCTCCACCAAAAAGTTTTTATCCATTTTACGTACAAAATGGATTTCCGCTGTCATATCGTACTTTCTTTGATGAGCGAAAATTCGTCTTCTCCGTAACTGTGACGTTTTCATTAAAGTGTTGTCTTCCATCCAGTTGACAGGGAATCATAAGCCATTGTTGTTTAATTCCATCCTGACTGTGTTGGAGACGTTAAAATGATGACGGACGGGTTTTTAGGCCCAAGTGTCAGCGACTTGTTATAACTTTTCGATGAAAGGACAATCATGATTTACTGTTGCCTTGAATCAACTATCATTGGTATTCTAAAATGTTTGTAAATCTTTAGTGATACTTTGTCATCCTTACTAGAACGAAAGTAATATTAAAAATACGTTAAAAGTATCTACTTGTTATTATAAATGCGAAGGTAACTCTGTCTGTCAGAAGCTATGTATGTCTGTTTGTCTTAACAGACAAACAGACATACATAGCTTCTTTCTTCTTTCTTCTTCTTCAGCCGTTGAGGCGTTAAAAGGTAACCCTTTTAACGCCTCAACGGCTGACCTGATTTCGATGAAATTTGGCACACAGGGTGACCATGACTTGGGACTGTTGGGACATAATTATGTAGGATACTTTATATCACGGCAAGACTTTATCATAATTAGCAAACTCAGCAGTACAATGTTTCCACTGCTGGAATAGGTACAGGCCCGCTCTCAGTGAGAGGGAGTGGGCCATAATTCACCACGCCGCCCCCGGCCCAGTGCGGGTTGGTAGACGTCACATGTCTTCAAATTTTTGGTTCTAGGACATGCGTTTCCGGCAGAACTTTACCATCACGGGAGCGAAGCCGCGAGCAAAAGCTCCTTGGTAAAATATGTGAAATTGTCATTGACTGTTTGATGTCCAAGTAGTGACCATCGCCAAGTGATCTCGGATACATTAACCTTTATTGGCACAACAAAGGAATGTATTCCGTCTCATTTCCTTTGTTTTTAAGACTACCTCTAACCATGTCTTTGTACGTAGCGACGTTATCACCCTAAGTCTGGGTTAGCACCAGTAGGTTTCTAATACTTTCAAGCACGCAATCCCTAATTTATGCGGACAGCTTTAGAAACAATTGTTTTAAAAACATGTTGTTTTCGTGGTCACTTTATCTTTATATATTTTTTTATACTAAGTGCTGAGTTAAGCTAGCACTTTATTGTTATTACTGCACTGATTAAGGCTTATAAAACCATACAGGGTAGCAGGATCATCGATACTGAAACCATGTTTTAACACATGATTACCTTCTTTTTTGACCTTTTATTTTTATAACCGTCGAAAATCGTTTGGGTTTAGACAGATTTCGTCGGGTATCAAAAAAAATCTGCTGTGTCATCGAAAAGTGCAATACCTACTTATGCGGTCAAAATGTATGGAACGGCGAATTTTTTTTTAATTAACTTCGAAACATTCCAACGCAGGGGTTCAAAATCATGTACCTACTGAAGAATCCATGGTAACAGGTTGCGCTTTGATGTCCCTGCCAGCCATCATTTTCTAAAAAAAAATCGTTAATTCCTTCCAAGAATTACGGCATATACCTTATTGAATGCAAGCTCTAATATTTCAAAGGAGTTTCATCAATTTGTAAAACTATATTTGCCCGTACTTACTTGATATCGTCAGCTACACGAGCAACATATTACTTATTTGAGTGGAAGTCCAATTTACGAAGAGCATATATAATAATAAAGTGCTCGTAGACAAGTGTAGTACGGAGCTGACAAAAGAGTTTGGAACCGCACGAGATGGTCAGGATAAAGGATGCTTCGAGACCGCTAAAACGGGATTTATACTTTTAAATTCATGAATACTAAACTACTTTCTTACTCTGTTTTATTTGACGATTGTATTTTAGGAGAAACAAATATAGTTGAAATGGACGAATAGCTTGATGGTTTTGAAATGATGCTCTATTTACTAGGCCAATATGTATTGATGATTCATGATTGTCCGGGTCAGCGGGATTGTCCAAAAGGGTTACCGCTGGCCCGGAACAAAAAGGGTTAAGGAAGGAACACGGGTGGGTTTTAGTCAGTAAGAGTCTGACACTCCCTTCCGCTCCACTCAGAGCGGGAGGGGTCATTTGATGATTTCCCATCATGAAAAAAATTTAAAAAAAAAAAAGGGTGGTCGCACATCTGACGAAGAATGCGTCGGGCGTAATAACTAGAAGTTACCGATGATGCATGTACTGACGCATCATCAGTTGAGTGTGTAAGGTTGAATGTTTTATTATCTACTTGTCCGTTCTGGTGTTACGTGACTGACGATGCGAGACGCATCTTCCGTTGATATGCGACCACCCGTGGTTTATACTTAGGTACTTCATTCCTTGCATGTTGTCGTGCCGTATACAACATGCCGCTAGTGTATCTGAGCACGGTACTCAATATAACAGCCGCCGACGCATCGACGGAGGGCGTTGACGGGTGTCGACGGATCCAGTTGCCTCGGTCGTCAACGCGTGTCGCACGTGTGAATGAACACTTTGCTGTTCACAATACAGTGATACTTACACATGAGGAAAAACTATGAATAAACACTTTCAAACTGCTACGAATTTTGATTATTTTTTTAATGAAAGCTTGATGAATATTCTAAAACATATTTTAATATTCTGAGTCCCATTTGTGAATTCTATAAAAAAATATCTAAATGTAACAAAATTAATCAAGATTTTTAACGAAAATAAGCCCACTGGGAGCTTACGATAATTTGTAGGTATAAATGGATATTAATAAGTCTAAGAAGCCTGTTCCAAATGAAAGCCTTAGTAACTACAGACTACTTACATAACCTTTAAGGCTCGTACACACAGGCGCGACGCGACACGCGACACAAAGGCACCGCAAGTCGCGCAACGAGCGGTGCCTTTGTGTCGCGTGTCGCGTCGCGCCTGTGTGTACGAGCCTTTAGACTATGGATGAATAGCTACGCTCCGCGGTTTCATCCACATAAGTTTCGATTCCGTGGGAATATCGGGATAAAAGTAGCCTATATGTTAATCCAGGGTGTCAGCTACCATCGTACCAAATGTTATCAAAATTTGTCCAGAAGTAACAAACATATAAACACACACACACACTCACAAACTTTCGCCTTTATAATATTAGTGTGATTAAATTGTATAAAAATAATATTAAGATAATATTGCCCAGATACCTACAATCAATAAAGATATTTCCCGATTCGGATAAGAGGTACCACAGATACGGAAGGGTCGAAATATTCACAAACTACGTCCGGGGTGTATGAACGTAAACGAGGCAAAAGGCGTATGTAAGGATCGTATACTTTCTTTATTTCTTTCTTTACCTACTATAGATTCATATACTCATCGCGATTATTTTTGTGAATGAATGTTCGTTGCGTAACAAAAGCTCGCACAATGAATGTTTTCAAAACAAATTCGTGAAAAGAATTCTTGTTTTGAGTACCTGCGGTCTTCAAGATAAATCCAACTAGGTACACACTCTATTCAAAAATTGGTTCAGTAAATGATAAATGATTTTATTTTTGTAAGTAGATTTGCACAAACACGTCAATCATATTTTTTTTAACCAGATGAGTTCGGCGTTTCCTATCTGACTACTCTGAAAAGAAAGGCCGAAACACACTCAGAGGTAACAGTCTCTTTTAAAGTCCAGACATAATCTTGGTCAGGTTATAACCTGACCAAGATTATGTCTGGACTTTAAAAGAGACTGTTACCTTCATATATGAAGACCATGTTGATCGATATCTGAGATGGTCTTTTGAGGAAAGAACTACACAGATTGAGAGGACCTGTCCAGTCAGTGCTCGCATTTGTCAGTAATCGTGCAGCTCAACAGAGCTCAACGATTCGACGAATAATACCAAAGAAAGGACATTTGGGTAGGCCACATAAATTACTCAAACTGCCAGACCATCAAAAAAAAAAACTAACAGAACAGAGAGAATAATAAAAAATATAAAATGAATAAAATGACCCACATCATCTTTACATTCACTTTAAAATAATATAATACTTTACAAAGTAAGCAAATATCATTGTTTATAAAAAAAATCATTAAGGTCCATGTATATATTAAAAAAAAACCTAGTCACAGTAGTAGGTAGATGTATTAATGCTCGTTCGTAGTTTCATAACTTGCCTTTTTGCTCTGGTGTATTCGGATGCACTCGTGAACTGTTGTAGTTTAGAATAAGTTCGTCGAGCATCCAATTTGGTAGGTATTAAAAAGGTCCCACAATATAGAAAAAAAAATTAACTTGTGTAACAAATTGTTCTTTATTTCAACAAAAGTCATGCCAGTATAATACTAATTACAGTACACGTTAACAACGAAAGCATATGTGTTACTAGACCGATATGTACAACTGGTATCGTGATATTAGCAATTCAGGATATGTACTGACAAATAGTTCGCTCCAAATTATTTTATATAAACAGCGGTATGAACATTTTGAACATCGTCCAATTAACTTACTTTATGGTACAGCAGTGATATTTTGTTCAAGATTTTCTTTCTCAAAGTACTTAGAAAACATTGTTACAAAAATTAGGATTCTTAAAAGCAGTTTACATCTCTAATTTTAAATTTATTTTTTAATATTAATCCCTCATTATTTTCACATAACATCAACATTCCCAGTACGTAGATAAGTTCCCGATTTTTATAATAATATTCTTACAAAAAAGAGGTCGACTAATATTATAACTTTATATACATCAGTAGATCTAAGAAGGCGATTCTAAACTTTTATTTACAATATAATTTTGAATTCTAAAGATAGGTTTTCAAATTAAAAATTAAATACAAATAGCCTTTGCTGCAAAAATATAAATTTTGTACCTAACGATAACACCTCACTTTTGGTGAAAGTTTCAACGAAATTATTTTTTACACTAGCAATAAAGACCGAGATATGTATCGAATACTTAATTAAATATTTAACTATAAAACATTAAGTATTTACTAGCTACCTGAATTGTACATTATCATTTAAACCAATAATCATTTGAGAACAAATTATTTTCATATTACAAAAAAGAGAAATAAATAATTATATCTAAGAACTTTGTAGTGGGTGTATTCCTTGGAACATCCCTTGCCTTGCCTGTGTCTAAATCACGTTTGGTTAATAAAAGAGTCGAGATAATTTATCACGTTTCTGATTGCATTAGGGATCTGAGGAAGAGGGCGAGGGAAAGTGTTAACAGCATTACACTTAGCGCAGACGCCTCGCTTGAACTCCTCACTGAAACAAACAAGCTTTGTTATTCGAGTTAAATGATGAGACTCCGCGGGGAGCCAGTAAAAAGTTGGACATCACAATAATGTACCGACGTTTACTTTGTACGGCGTTTTTAGAAAATAGTTTGCCGCAGCTTGAGACTTTTTCTTTTGTACAGAACGTTATCAGTAAGTATAAGAATACTCTTGATTGGTAAATGCATGCTTTGATATCCTACTACATACAATGTAGAACCAACAATAAGACAATAAATAAAAAAAAAAACTAGCAATACTAATGATAAGGATTATTTCGGAACTATCAAATTAATCGGAAACACCGATATAGTAAAAGTGATTTTTAAAACCAGAATAGTTGTGGGACTATGGGTTTTGCCGATCTTTGACTACCTATAGTGACTAAACTATTGGATATATTTGATTGATTTTTTGTATGCAGACTAGAAACATCATCATATATACGCAGTTTAATTTATTGTTGTATTATCGTATGCACCTTGTATATCACACTAATATTATAAAGGCGAAAGTTTCTGAGTGTGTGTGTGTGTGTGCTTATACATATGTTTGTTACTTCTTCACGCTCATACGACTGAACAGATTTAGATGAAATTTGACACATATATAGTTTATAACCAGGATTAACATATGAGATACTTTTTATCCCGATATTTCCACGGGATCGACACTTATGCGGGTGAAACCACGGAGCGCAGCTAGTATATTATAATACCTATTATAAATGTGAAAGTTTGTATGTTTGTTACTCAATCACGCAAAAATGGCTGAACGGATTCAGATGAAATTTGGCACACAGATAGATTATAACCTGGATTAACACATGGGATACTTTTGTACTGATAATACGTTCCTGTAGGATAATTCCCGATGTTAATGCGGGCGAAGCCGCAAGCAAAATCTTTACATGGAATCTTTAAGAAATAGGACAGTCAGCGATAAAACCCGATTATTATTATTTATTTTTATCTTAATTTATAACTGATGTACGACTATTAACTATCTGGTGTATTGTGTATCTCTTAGTCTGTGCTAAATAAATGTATTTTCTTTCTTTTCTTTTCTATTGACACTTTAGTTTTTTTATCTCAATTATTGAACTAAGTATATATAAAATCGGAATAGAAGTTAAATTAAAAGAATATAACTCCTAGCAATTATATGAAATTTACTATACATCTACGAGTATACACACAAATAAATAACATAGATGTGTCTGTTTGTATTATCAAAATAACAGCTATTTACTAAATTCATATTATGAAAGTTTAGACGGTAATTATAACATGTTTTTCTTTTTGTTTTTGTTTCGTTAATCTCCAGAACCGCCGGACCTGATGATTTTTTTTTTGATAAAATTATAATAGGTATGGGGATACTTTGAACTCTGGGGAAGGACATATGCTACTTTTAATCGAAATACGCGGACAAAGCTGCGGGCCAAAGCTAGTGCTGAAATAAAATGTATCGAATAGTTTTGTGTCAATTAAGATGACGTAAAGACTTTTTCGCTGTCTGTAGTAACGGATAGCGAAAAAGTCTAACCAGTAAGTTAGACGGAATTTTGGGTCACAAGTTTTTTATTGCTGAATGGGCCCGCTCTTGACCTCATCACGACTGACGAAAAGCGATGGATGAGGTCTATGATGGAACAAGCGTGTCCAGAAGATGCCTAAGGATCTGGAACTCCCACGCATCGATGAAACACAGCAGGCTGTTTGACGCCGGACTCCGGTGGGAGGTCGCAAACCAGGTGGGCGTTAGCCCTTCCACCGCCCTCCATTTACCATTTTGACAGTTCAATAACTTTCATTTCGTTGTTTACGTTGTTGAGCAGACAAATTTTTCGAACATACCAAGCAATGGATTAGCTATATCCGTCAAAATTATTCAGATTGTGATGATATTGTGTTATGCAATTAGGGTGCTGTATGTATTGCTGACATAAGGCTCCTGTAAACAGGCGCGACGCGCGACCCGAATCGCGCGCGACACAAAGGCACAGGTCGTTGCGCGACTTGTGGTGCCTTTGTGTCGCGCTCGATTTTATCGCGTGTCGCGCCAGTTTGAAGGAGCCTTTAACAGGTGTACGGGTGTAAAGCCAGCAATACATAGGTACAGAACTGGTTTGTTAAGAGTAGGTACTAGAACTAGGCAGGTGCCTAGTTCTCTATGAATAATCCTTTAGATCGCGTGCAGACAGTTTAACTCCGCGAATGCCACTCAAATACCACTGCTAATCCTCGCGAAATTAATTTCGTTCAATTTCAGAATAGCTATTAGTATGAAATGTTTAATTGTCCTGGAAAAAGTTACGAATAAGTTAGAAAATAATTCACTCAGCGAGTCACAATTATTTTTGGAACTTCTGCTCTGAAATAATTCTGCTTCGTAGGCAATCAACCGTGCATTCGCGATTTATTTGCCAAAAATGTAAACAAATATGAATTAATGGAAAAATAGCTTTAATTCCGACACAATAAAGTTCATTTTACGCTACAACTTCAAACATTTTTATAACTTTGCCAATAGTGCTAGTTACTTTGAAATCAACTTAATAATCATTGAAATAAAGTTGATATTTGTTTAACTTGAAATAGGGTAGGGGTGTGCAGCACTGCATGCGCACTTTTACTTTAAATCATTTTGCGCACAGGATAAGTGGTTCGCCACTTAGATTGTCTACCAGATAGACAGAAAATAATTATCCAAGTAATACTAGCGACAGGCCCCTGATTCGCATGACTTCTACTACTTGACAAAACATATTTTGTTCTTTGTAAAAAGTTTAATATTAATCTATATCTTTACTAATAATAAAGCTGAAGAGTTTGTTTGAACGCGCTAATCTATCCTGTTCTTTATAAAAAAAAACTGCTGTTCCCTACATTTATGTTCGCATAAAGGCTCCTACAAACAGGACAGTCTAAACATTATTTTGTGTTTATTATATTTTTTCTATAGGCTGTTTAGCGGTTTTGTCAGTGATTTTATTTACGCCTGCGCGCGCATCGTTAGTGCTAGCGCGGCGCACAGAAAAACAAAACCAGCGCGCCATTTTCCACACAAGACAAGTCTGTTTTTTCCTCGCAAGTGTGTTGAAAAACGTCGTATGAAACGAGTGTGCATTATGTATCGTAATGTACTATTTCAACACACTTGCTCGTAGTGGCTCTTATTAAACCGCTTTTAGGTCCATAATGCAGTGTATTAAAAACGCGTGCTTTTTCTTTATGTTATTTCACTAGTGCGATAACGCCACAGATAACTATTTACTAGTCGGAGATGCGCGCTTTTTTAATCACACCAAAGAGACTTTATGCCAAAAGAAATCCGCGGGCCATATTACCCTTTTTTTATTATTAAATAGTCTGTATTGTCCTTGTTTCCAAAATGAACTAATATCTATTTACCTTAAGGCGAATGCGCAGGGGCAGACCGCCTAATTCAAATTATTTTACGTTTTTTGCAATTTTCTAGTCAGTGTCAGGTTGTATCTTGATCAAAATATGATTTGCGACTATAACAGGTACGTCTTTACAGAATTATAATAATTAGGATCATAACTATTATGCCTAGTGTGCTTAAGATTAGCGAAGTTCATCCAATCAGCAGGGTAATTGCGTAACACACAATGGCAATAGCTTTCATTTGACAGTTCAACAACATTCATTGCGTTATTTACGTTGTTGAGCAGTCAATTTTTTCGAACATACGAAGCAATGGATTAGCAATATCCTTCAAAATTGATAGTGTTTTATGCAATTAGACTGCAGATTATAAAGACATTATTTCACACTACATTGCTGGAAATATGGCCAAGTACCAAGAAAAGTTTTTTGTTGACTCGAAAGTCGGTGAACTTGATTCAAACGAATTCGTGTATGGACAGGCTCTTTCTAAAGCTCAATGTTTGTGGTTAACTTCGGACCTAATATACACATTTATTCATTGTTGCTTTTTTAACGTAAAGCTAGGTAACGACGCGACGCGTAATTGCTTGGAAACGTCGGTCCAATCATTCTCGTATTGGCTACGAAAATATTTAGTTTCCAATCGATACTGCTTTGTCGTCGAGAAGCTTAATTATACACGGTTTTGATTTTAATTGCAGAAATATTGGTTTCGGTCATTAATTTGAAGCCTGCTACTTTGTTGTCTTGAATGCTTTTGTCAGACGCTATCTAAAGATGTTCCCGCAGTGACAATTAGGATTGTTGTTGGTGAATATAAGAAAATATTGAAAATATTATTGGAGGGACTTGTAGATAAGTAATAATAGCCGCACAGGTCGATTGATCAGGTTATGCTGCGCTTGCCGCGGTTGGTGACCATCTTTATATATCAAGACTATTCAAGACCCTTCCGTGCCATGGAAATCACGTTAAACCGTTGGTCCCAGCTGTCATTCGTGGATCTTTAGCAGTCGTTACGGGTCGTCAGAAGCCCGAAAGTCTGACAATCAGTCTTACCAAAAGGCATCTTTATAACCAGAAATTGGGTTGTGCAGGTCAGATGGGCAGTCAAATTGTGTAAAATACAGGTATTCAGCTGCATTAGGTGAGACCAGAAGCCGATTCCAACATAGTTGAGCTTGAAAAAATATTAATTGGTTTAGATTCAATTTTCTTTATCCTACTTCGAAGCTAGTAAAAAAACGTAAGCGGTCGGGGGACCCCCGTCAGGCATGACACTTACTTACTCGATACTCGCACGAAAGAGTAAGATAGATAGAGAAAGTATGAATTGAATACGCGTTTTTAATACAGAGCCTTGTAGTATACGTTTTCAGAAGCTCTCAGAAGATAAAGTTGTCGCCATCTTGGATTGTCAATTTGACCTCACACCATGAAAAGGACACCCACGATAAATATTTAATTAAAACTATCTCGCTCTCTCTTAATAATATTATATGTTGCATGGAGGGGGTATAACGCTTTTTCGTTTCGTGACAATTTGTACCAGTTTACCCCTACCGCAAACCGCGATTTAAGAATTTCGAAGAATTTCCGAATCAAACACACCAATCACTTCGTCGTTCAATCAATCAAGAATCCGTTAGTCGTACTCCTGAAGCAAATCCCACGTAGATCGATAGAGATTAGCACCAATTTAATAGTTAATAATTAATCGGAACATTTGTAATTACAAATCGATTTGATAGTATCGATAATGGTACCAATACATCGAATATAATAGGAGTTCACTTGAATAGGCTTGTTCCGTTCATAATATCGCAAGATATTGCGATTTGCGATCGACATCAGTTTATAACATTCTTACGGAAAGCGGGTCGGGATATTAAATTGTTATAACTTGGGATTTACGACGGCGAGTTAAAGGTTTTTGTGGCTCTATTATGTTTTCTTGTTAAAGGATTTGGTCTATGTTTTTTGTGTTTTATTATTCGATAGTTTTTTTTTTGTATTTGAGACAAATTGGTAAGCTGGTATAAATATCAAGCTAACAATAAGTCCCATATTAAGGCCTGAATTCCTCTTAAGCTGACGTCGCGCGGTCGCGTACCGTCGGACACGCGTACCAAGACGCTGACGATAAATGGACGTGTTTACTGTAGCACCGACGGTCAGCGAGCGCGAATCCATTTAATTACATACAGTTCTTTGTTGGTGATATTAGACAATAACAGTACAGCGCAGCAAGGTAATTGCGTAACACACAATGGCAATCGATGGTAATATCTTTCATTCTGACAGTTCCATTCGGATTGTGATTGAAAGTGTGTTAACCAATTAACGTGCAGGTTTACTCTACCGACAGAATAGTATCCTAGATCAATTATGAAAAAGTGGTATTTACACAAATAATGATAATAAGTCTTTATTAAAATAAATTAGAGTTACAAAAACCTACGAAGCCTCTGAAACCCAAATTAGGTAAAAACCTGTATGTCAGATTTCAGCGCCTTCTCCCATAAGAATAAGATCATATGAATTCACTTGGTGTTAAACCTGCTGAAGAACCCAACAACTAAACACAGCATAATCAGCCTATAATGTTCCCATTCCCACTGCTGGGAAACAGACCTCCTCTCTTTGAGAGGGAGTGGGTTAATAAGCTACCACGGGGACCCAATGCGGGTTGGTATATGTCACGTCATGTCTTCAAATTTTTGGTTCTAGAACATAAAGGTTTCCTCGCGATGTTTTCTTTCACCGGTTTGAGACGAGGAACCCGCAAATGGGAATAACTTCAAGTTACAACATAGCAACGACAAAATTACTCACAGCGTATTTCCTCAAAATAATCACCGATCGAAAATCGTTTACATTCTCACTCTCCCAACAGTTAATGGTCTCGATTGAAAATTCGTTCAATGAGCGTTTCTTTCGATTACGGAATGATTTTAGTCGACCAATCGTTTACTCGGCAATCATGTGAGACATTCAGGCGGTTCGAGAAAATTCACGAGATATTTTATCTACTAACAGACTCCAAAGCTGAAGAGTTTGTTTGTTTGTTTGAACGCGCTTATCTCTGAAAATACCCTGTTTGATTTTGTTAGCCCAATTCTTGAGGATAGCTATAGGCTATTTAACATCACGCTAGGATGCTTAGGAGCAGGGCAAAAAAGAAGAATCGGAAAGAACGCTATGCGAAAATGAGTAAATAGCGCGGTAGGCGATGCGATGCGACGGGGTGGGTCGGGGGAACAAGAAATTTTACGCGGACGAAGTCGCGAGCAGAGGCTAGTATTTAATAATTAAGATATTCAGATATTAAGGATTGCCTAATCAACGAGCGTTTAGTGTGTGTTGAGTGGCATTCTTAAATGTCCTTCACTTTTTGTTCATGTTAATCTTTCATTCGGCATCTTTCACTCGAAGTGAAATGACTGAGTAAAAAATTAATCAAAAAAGAAAAATTAATTCGCTATTGAACCAATCCAATAATATTATTAATCTTCGGCACTCGGCTGTCACTTTTTTCTTTCGCTAGTATAAGTCTTTAACCAATATCAAGATAAAAAAAGAAACATAATATGAGCTGATGATCGCGCATTTTTATGTAATTGGTGTCGAGTGAACGTGAAATACTAGGTACCTACTTGAGTGAACTACCTACCCTCGAGTAGTGTCTGATATCAGTTTAAGTGCTATATCTTTGTGTCTGCGAACCAGGTCACTCTAATCAGTGCATCAATACAATCTAATAACCTCTACATAAATAAACATTTATCAGAGCTCTTTGACCCTGTTATGAACAAGGAGCTTAATCAATATCTCTATCGAACACATAACAATTATTGACGAAGAAATGAAGGTAGTAAAAGCAATTCTCTGGTAAAAGTCACTATAAGGTGAGGTAAGTATTAAAAACCTACACCCTACCAACCTAAACCTACTACATAATAACACATAACCAGCCTACAATGTTCCCACTGCTGGGGCACAGGCCTCCTCTCTGTGAGAGGGAGTGGGCCGTAATTCACCACCCGGACCCAGTGCGGATCGGTAAATGTCACATGTCTTCGAATTTACGGTTCTAGAACATGCCAGTTTCATCACGATGTTTTCCTTCACCGTTTGAGAGCAGTGGTGATGAAATAACACCTGACTGGGTTCGAACCTACGGCCTACAACTCTTAAGTCGCGGCCATTACCACTGGGCCACGACTGCTCTTTTTCGTACCTACTAATAAGCTAAAGAGTTTGTTTGTTTTTTGAACGCGTTAATCTCTGGAACTACCCAGTAAGATTTGTAAAATTATTTTTGCATTTGATAGCCCATTTCTTGAGAAAGGCTAAAGGCTATTTATCATCACACTAGGTCTTTAGGAGCCGAGCAACATTAACGAAAGTCAGAAAGAACGCTAAGAGAAAACAGTAATAGCGCGGGCGGTCGATGAGATGCCACGACGGGGTGGATTGGGAGAACAAGAAATTTCACGCGGACGAAGTCGCGGGCAGAAGCTAGTACAAATGTATTTTAATCACTGTAAAAAAAAAAAAACTGTGTGGCACTCCGGGAGTACCGACAGAATTGAAAACTTGAACAATTACGTGTGTATTTTGTGAATCGCCTTATAAACAAAACACGCGCGGTACCGGTTACGGCCATCCGTCTTACGAATTTTCGTTAAGATCACGTGTCCTGACGCGAGTTTAACATTTTTTACCCATTACAAAAAAGTGTAAAACGCCGCTAAAGAAGTTTTCACTTCAAAAACTGTGGTAACATTTGGTAGCTACTCTCGTTTTTGCCTTCTTAAAGATTGGAGTATACATGAATAAAAACAAACGTAATTCATACAAACAGTAGAATTACACTTAAAACGCTAAAATATCACTTACTATCATTAAAGCTGAGGTAGAAGGAATTCATTCCGCATTCACCAAAATATACGAAGTTAGGGAACAAGCAGTGCCTTCCTAATTAAACGGATACGTATGTTCGGTTCGTTTGCATGGTGTAATTAGAAGCGGGAATTCCCACAATCCATATTGTTGCAGTGCACTTGCACCGTTCATTTGCGAAGCTAACTAATGGAAATTAAAAGTTACGGGAATATTTAAGTATTGTTACGTTCCATATTCATAAAATTGTTGCGTTTTCTTTGTTAATTATCTAGGAATTTCTTGTTGAGATGTAGTGAAATGAATTTTGTTTTTTTAAATTTCTTTGTTAAATTTTTTACATGGGTAGGTACTCTGCGAAATGTCTGCACGTTTCTATAAAGTCAAAGCCAATATACGTCATTGAAGCCAATCAAATAAAGTCAAATAAATCTTTAGTAGGCTCATAAAATACACTTTTGAACGACAAAATTTACAAGAAAAATAGAATTGAGTTGCCGCTTTCAAAAGTTGTGTTGTGTTGTGCGTTGTGTTGTTGTGTGCGTTGTGTGTGTTGTGTTGTGTGTTGTGTTGTGTTATGTAGTTGTGTGTGTGTGTTGTGTTGTTGTGTTGTGTGTTTGTGTTGTGTAGTTGTGTTGTGTGTGTATTGTGTTGTATGTTGTGTTGTGTGTAGTTGTGTATGGAGGAGAACGGGCAAGAAACTCCTCTCACCTCTACTATTTTTAAATGTTTTTTTTAATATGTCTACAGTCTTCTTTCTGTCATCAGAAAAGTTATTTAAAGAACAGTAGGCATAGAATTCTCTTCTTGTTTTCTGTGTGTTTAATATTTTAGTAGGGAGACGCCGGAAGTTCTCAATATCACGTCCAAAATGTCTACTATAAATAACTGTTATTTGGGAATCTCTATTCTAGCTAGATAGTAATAAAGTTGTTCGGTACCAAACAACCAACTCACATTTATTATGAACTAGCTTCCGCCCGGTTTCACCCGCGTGGTATGTCGATACAAAGTAACGAACCCATCCCCAGGGCTCATAGTATGGGATACCAAATTTCATCAAAATGTGTTCAGTCGTTTCAGAGATTTGCCGAACAGACAGACAAATATTATCGAAAAGTTTATTTTTTATGTAAGTACCTACCTTAGATTTGTACTTTCATGTGCATTTAATAAAAAGCTGTTATTTTGACATTACAAACCGACACTTAAATTTTATTTATTTGTATGTATATAATATGACACGGCTAATAGCCGAAGTGCGGCTACACCTAGTTTTAGCCGGGTACAACTAGGTGCAGCCGGCCACATGCGGTTCGTGTGTACTTCGAGTGACATCATTTATATGGTTGGGGTCGGTCGATAGGCGACGTAGGATGCAAGAGCGAGTGAAGGGCACCCCGAGGTTAGGTTTGGTAAGGTTACTTTAAACCCTTTACACAGAAATAGGAGCTCTGCGAAGCAGGGCACTTCGGCTATTAGCCGTAACATATATTATATACAATAATATGTATATGCCGCAGCCAACTGTTTTAATTAGCCATTTAGTTAACCGCCTAGCCTTTTAACTAAACGGCGGCCGTTCAACTAACGGCCTGAATGATATTCAATTATAGTTTAGGTTGAAAGTCTGTAACCAATCACGCGCAAGCAGAATTGGTCGCACTAGTAAGCCAGGGCACCCCGACCAAATGAGGTTAGGTTAGAACTGTGATCAACCGCGTGCGAGCCGAGAGAGCGAAGCGAGGCGAGCACTAATTCAGGTCAGGTGGATACCTAAACGGCTAATGTAACCAGTTGACTGCGACATATACATAATATAAAATTATTTTGGGTGTCTAACAAGAAGTATGCAATGGAAGTTTCAATGACCTTTAATTTAATAACCTAGAGTGTTACAAGGACCCGTTGGCGCCTGGATGACATTGACAGAGAGGCGTTGTTGGTAAACATTTTGTGAATATGGCCCAGAAATTGAATTGAAAAAACAAAGTTCTAATGTTAGTCACGCGCCAAGAGTACCTTGTGGCGTTGTACACACCTATCTACAGCTTGTGATGTCAACGACAAATATAAACTTAGGGTAGGCGTTCAAAAGTCGTTCCGTTTGACATAAAACCAGCATTTAACTCCCACGTGCAATATTTCGCACTGAGAACTTTGAAATTGAGTACTTTAACATTGATAAATAATTTAATAAGTCTGAAAACGGTTTAGAACCACTTTAAACGCCTTCTTGTGAATATCTAAAAGCATCAATTTGTGTTTTTATCTTAAAAATAATATTTTATTAGATATGTTTCTTTGAAGTCTTTGTTTTGATAAAATTAGAATTAATGGATTGTGTACTCATCTCCGACAAAATCTATCCAGATTGATTAACGTATATACCAGCCCGTAAACAGTTAATATCTTTTGCAATGGTTTTGATCAAGCATTAGTATCGATATTGACTGTTTAGGGGCTGCCTAAGAACAATATAAAATATAAAGTTATACAGTAGTAATTCTACTTACAAAAAATGCTGTCCTCCCCGATACCTTAAAAAATAAAGACTAAGGTCATTCTACGATAAGAGACACTCGATACAATTCAACACGATACGTGAGCAATTCTGTTATTAAACTAATTATGTAGATAGGTAATAAATTATTTTGGAGTAAAAAAACAGATTTTACTAAAAGTTTCTACAATTATTTTCGATGCATCGTAGAATGGCCCTATAGGGGCTACCTTTTAATCTGTCTACTAAGGTTAGGGACAAAATCTAAACGATAAAACGTAGCGGTATTTCGTGCAGACACCAATTTTTTTACGCCCAAATATAGAACTTTCAGATCATTTAAACTTGCTACGACGAGGGTGCGAAATTCATATTTTGGAAAGACTTCACTTTCTATATAGCTAAGGATACTAAACTTAAAAATAACTTAACCCTTTGACGGCCCATGACGTTTTAAAGCATCATTCACATGACTTCACTTTAAATACAAATCGTGCGTGAATTTTTGCTAAAATAAGAATTCGGGGCTGGGGTAAGAATGGATCTGTCGTTGCAATAATTGAGTTTAATATAAAAATAAAGCAATTTATTTTTCCTGTTTTAATATTAATAACTTAATTACTAAGCCGTCCGTCCCTCCGTTCGTCTGTCTGTCAGTGGGCTGTATCTCAGAACCATAACAGGTACCTAGACAGTTGAAATTTTCACAGTGTGTATTTTAATTGCCGCCATAACAACAACTAATAAAAATAAAGTTGACTAACATTGAAGGGGGTCATACAAGAAGCGTTTTCAGCGTTTTATGCCATTTGTTACGGTACATTCAACTCCAACTAGTGTACTTTAATCTTCATTTTGCGTCTTTAATTAATTTATTTCTTTATTAAGGTATACCAACAGCTTCTATGTATATTTTACTCCCCCCTCTCCTCCTCTTGTCTCTGCTTTCTTCTTTTTTTTTTCTTATCGTTTCGTAATTTTATTTAATTAAATCGTCTTGCGTCTTTTAGTGCCTGTTTTAGTTGAACATCTTATAATGCATGCATGCAGCACGCTGAACACATTTATGAATAAGAGTTATGTCACGTGTTATGTAGACGTCAGTTTTCATTAAACCAGGGGGCCTAAAAAGGCCACTTGGCAGAATCATAAAAGGCTAACATTATGAATCATAATAAGGCGAAGACAGTCCGTATTTTTCTTTTTCCGCTGCACTACGTAGGTATAATCAAAGAGATTGGGATTGGATTTGGATTGGAATGATTGCTATTTTAGCACAGACAAAAAAAAAATAACTGAAAAATCCTTCACCAATAGGATTTGATACGATTAACTTAACAGTTAACTCTCCATAAAATAACTATGGGTAAGTCTGACCCGACCGCAAATGTTGCAAATAGATATTTTAAAAGCCAAAAGCCAAACTCTATCTACAACGTGTTTTTTTATATCCCATAACTCTAGGGGGTTATTGTACTCATCATTATGAACAACTTTTACTAAAGGACCAAACCCGAAATCGCGAATAAAAATTCTGGTGTTCCCTAATTTTAACGAATTATATGAACATAAATGTAGGGAACAGCTGATTTTTCGCGATTTCAGGTCCCGTAGTAAAAGTTGTTCATAATGATGAGTACAATGATCCCCTAGAGTTATGGAATATAAAAAAAACACGTTGTATTTTAGAGCCAGGAATTCGAGATCATTTTCAAGTTATGGGACAACAAACTGAATGTCATACTTTACAAAGTTCAAATTCCATTGCTACTAAAAACTTATTAAGACCTTTTGTTACAAATGGTCACTCAAAAATGAACTTAGAATACATTTCACTAAAGTAGATAACTGATTAAGTGGCGATGGAATGTAATTATGTAAGATTATGAACACTATGCTTTAAGCTATGAATGCATACTATACCCGTAGCTGTGTGACAGTCTCCTCTTACCGTCGGTTCAGTTATTTTACCTCTGACAGTCGCAAGCGAACAACAACCTTATTGTAACGAGAATAACGATTACAATGATTTTGCCAGACTTGTCAGTGGCAGCAACCTAACAGCAACCTTATTAGAATGAGAATAAAGATCACTGTGATTAGGACAATGATGCAAAATCAGAGGTAAAATAACTGTGAATGGATGTAATACTCGATTTGTCGTATGAACCCGGGTACTATTTGGTTTTTAAATTACCTAATAACATAGCCTCCTTGCTGTCTGCAAGCTGGCTGTTCCCAACGACGGCCTCGCTGCCTTCCCGCCAGGCTGGAGCGACGCGCGCGGTACACCGCACCTGCATCGTCTTGCCGACGGGCACGCGCAGCCCCAATGCTGTGGACAGCAAGCCATGGGCGTGCTGCGTCGGCGGGTACTCGACGAGGAGTAGAGGATCTGTGACCTGGAGGAGAGATGTTTCGTTAGTAAACTCAGTTCATTAAGGGCTCCTTCAAACAGGCGCGACCCGACACGCGACACAAAGGCACCGCAAGTCGCGCAACGAGCGGTGCCTTTGTGTCGCGCGCGATTATATCGCGTGTCGCGCCTGTTTGTAAGAGCCTTAACTAAATGTATTCAACAGAATCAATTTCAAAATGACATCGGGCAAAAATTTATGGATCATGGTCCTTTCCACACTAACGAGACCTGTATTTCTGAATAGTCTATTAAATAAGGTGGCGGTATTCGGAAAATTTAATCTGTTTGAGCAAATTTATAGTTAGCTCAAGGCAAAAAGTTAGCCGCAAACTATTACCCTAATGCAGCGGTTTCAGCCAATGATGTATTTAGGGATTAATCTAGTCACAAAAGCGACTATTCCACCCGGGATTTACCGTTGTAAGTATACCTTTCATATAGGGATTTTATAGATACCTACAATAAAAGTATTCAAGCACACAAATTGTGAGAATAGAGGCCAAAAATGCAGGAACTTTTCGTATCAAAAAACCGTTTTACGAGTAGTAACAAAACATTTCACAGCTACTCGTATATATCCTTTCTCCTAGCTAAACCCCAATCCCATATGTATCATGGCCACATTTTGATTCATAGAACCGGTACATTCATAGAGTTTCCAAGTAAATCTGCGCCTAAATTCTAGCAGCGGATATTTCGGATATATCCGATATAGCACCATGTAGGTCAGTAAAACCAGACCGTATTACTTTACGGACTAGCCTGCTCTCTGGCTACTGAAAAATAGTTCAGGAATATCGGATATTTAATATTAAGTAATTTGTGTAAAATCGCTCCGTTTGTTACATTTTTGATTTTGAGAACTGGCTGGGGCAGTTTTTCCCATTTACTGGTAAGATAGAATAATTATGGCAATTACTCCATCTTTAAAAACAAATAAATAAAAAGTGTCGATTTGTTATGTCAAAATAACATTTTTTTTATTCAATGCATATGAAAGTAGGTATATACGGTACCTACATAAAACAAAAAAACAATTGTTTGTCTATCTACTTGTTCCGACTTATCTTCTTGAAACGGCTAAACCAATTTTGACGGGATTTTCACTGGCAAATAGCTGATATTATGAGTAATTTAGGCTACTGTATTTTATAAAAAGAATAAGGGTTCCTTAATAAAAAAATAAACCCATGAAATCCAATTTGCCTTCGCAATGCGCGCGAACGAAGTCGCGGACATAGCTAGTTACAGAAATATAAATAACAAGCTGCGCCCCGCGGTTTCACCCGCAAAAATGTCGATCCCGTGGGAATATCGGGATAAAAAGTAGCCTATATGTTAATCCAGGGTGTCAGCTACCACCATACAAAATTTTATCAAAATTGGTCCAGCCGTTTGATCGTGAAGAAGTAACAAACATATAAACACACTCACAAACTTTCGCCTTTATAGTATTAGTGTGATAATAATTGAGGAAGTCAAATATCTGGCTACAATGCCAGTGACATACAAGTACACTTGAGTGCCAAAGAATAGAAAGCATATAATTATAAAGCGATTTATACTATTGTAGGTACCTTCTATTCAAACATCTTCCTTCTCACAAATAATAATGTCATACAATTCCTATAAATTAAGCTCATTGATCTGGCTGTAATCCGAATACTATTGGTAGATAATCTGAGCAGAATGTGTTCTAATTAGTCCATACGGAAGGAGGATGGAAACAAAAGAAGATCTGTCAATTAGATCAAATGTGAAATGGCAATTAGTTAGGATAAGTGTCAGAAGACTTTACAAAGAAAAAAGGTTTTGGTGCATTGAACAAGCCTTAGAAGTGAGAACCCTACCTTACTAACCCTTTTTCGAGTCTTTTTAAGTGTTTTATTTTGCAAAATAGCATGGAATAAAAATTTTACTGAAAGAGTAATGATGCTTCTTATCGAAGAGGCTAATGAATTTGACTATATAATCGACAATAAAAGAACGGACGAGACTTCTGTATTCATGATGCTAACACTCATTGTATTCTTGTGAATAATTTTAATATTTATCTTTCACAGGCAATTTAATAGTAATTAATACACGTTGTTAATGTTATAGTTTGCTATGAATTTAAACGTCAAATAAAGTTATGGAACCGGTAAGCGGCGCACATTGGTCAGTTATGTTAACTTGAGTTTAAACGGAGTTTATCTTACATTGCGATGTTCGGAAACGCACTTCCACAAGTTATCGAACCAATAACGCTAACGAATAGATAAACCACCGACAAAAGTACCTCAGAAACTGGGCATTAATCCTTTTTCGAGTAACTGTCCGAGATTTACAAATAGGTTTTGGTGAGAACTTACTATTAAGGAATGTTACACACTAGTTAGGGTGGGCCATGATTCGGCACGGCGAGGCGGCAAAATCATAATAAACAGGCATAAAATAAATTATCTAGCGAAACTCTGCAGACGTGACAGGTATCGCTATACGAGTATAAAGGCCTATTCAAACCTGGGCGATATTCGCTGTCGCTGTGGGTAGAGGTACATACCGCGCGGGTTTCGCTCAGGTATTTAGTATCAAGTACCGCGCCTAGAGCGACCTGAGCGATATTCGCTGCCGCTGTGGGTAGAGGTACATACCGCGCGGGTTTCGCTCAGGTATTTAGTATCAAGTACCGCGGCGAAACTCGACTACCGCGCGTTATTCTACCCACAAGGATAGCGAAATCCGCTTAGGTCTGAACAGTAATATTACCGCATACCCACTGGGTTTTCTCTGCCGCAGACGGTAGCGAATACCGCTTAGGTCTGAATAGGCCTTAAACGCGATAAAGTAAAAATTTTAGGGGGTTAACGACCTCTGGCAGAGTTGTTAGGTACTTGAAGTATGAGTTGAGAAAATCTGTTTTCTTTTATTTTATCTTGTTCAGATATTTATTGATATCAATCACGTCTGTTAAGTTTACACAAAAAAAAATAGTTTAACATCGATAGTTATTTCGGCTGCGGAGTTTCGCAAGCTAATTTAAATTGATCCCGTATATACTTTGCCGCCCGGCCGTGCCAACTCACGCTGATCCGAAAAAAATTGTAGCACGCCTAGCAACATTGCTAACAGCTAGTACTTGTGATGTAGCTACTGTCAATTGTTCAAATAACGTTCTATTATTCAACCTGACTCCTTATTAACTATGCAGTTACAAGCTGTCCTGAAGTCAAAACTGAACGACACACCCTATGTTTATAACGATCCGTGTTTACGCCAGTAACTAGCCAAGCTTTCAATTAATCAATAGACCAACAATTAGAGTTACATATTAGTTCAAGAAGCCATTCTTGACAATACCCTTCGATTCGGAACACTTGACGCGTTAATTGTTCATAAATTTCATGATAACTAACCATTATCAGCAGGGATCTTGTAAATGTATCTGTGCTACCCAGTATCCGTAGTGGTTCTTGTATACTAAACTGTTTAATACCTATAATGACATCGGTTTGCTTTCCAATACCATATTGATTCAATATTTCTCTAAGACGTTTTGGTGAGAACCCAATAAGTAATAACACAGATGTTTTAAGGCTTTGTCCTACAAAATACCTACTTTTGCAAAACATACAAAATACTCACAAAGGGTATAGAAAACGTTAAGCCAGTATATCTCTGTACGTGTATATTGCGCCAAGTTTCACCCGTATAAAAAAGAATGTGATGAGTTCGGCAGTGTTGTTCGAAACAAAAACAAACTCGAGCCAAATCAGGAATAAAAAATAAATACGAGCCCGCACTTCAATAAGCCCTGCAAAGTTAAAATTTGTAAAAACCTTGTTGGACGAAAGAGTCGAGTTACAGAAACTCGGTGAAAAGGGTCAAATATCCTACGAACCATTATATTAATAAGGATCGCAGGCAGAAATTAAATCTCTTGGTACGTGTAATATTTCGGACCGATCAAAATTAAAACAAGTTAATTAACTTGCAGTTAATGGATGGACATTAATTACACTGTGGTCATACTTTTATATTAAGTTCACCATAAAATAACTCAAAAGCTAGGCCGTAATTATGCAAATAAATTGGTCTATTTATTTCGTCCACGAACTTTTTATAGGCGTTCACGGGGAGTTCGTTAAAATTTTATTCTTTTATTATGGTCAGATCTAGAACAACAGGTATAATTTTGCAATAAAACGATAACGATGCACAAGCGTTCTCGGATACTTAATTATTATTACTGTTTTATTTAGTAGGTACGGTCAGCAACAAAAGTCGATAAACACTTCAGTTTTTTTTTATTTCAGTTATTGGGCAAAACATTTGTTCAAAATTGCATTGTACTTCTGCTGCAATTTTGAACAAATATTTAGGCCAATAACTGAGATTAAAAAAACTGAAGTGGTAATCGACTTTTGTTGCTGACTGTACTAAAGTGCGTGCAAATAAAATAATCTAATCATGGTTTTATAATCTGAACCTTTGAACGTATATTTTTTGTTAGAATAAACTTCTGCCTACTACACGAAAATTTAAAATTATATCCGGGCACATATTTAGGCTCTTTGTACACACACGTTTTATTCAATTACAAAACTACGATTTATTCGCCATGTGTAGGCACGTTCGTCAGCGTTGTATGGATAACTCTGGAAGCTTCTTGACAGACACGTTTTTCCTACGGCGCAGTTTATACGCCGTACCGTAAAGAAACCGTGCCGTGTATATTATGATTTGTATATTTCTAAGACGTCGGGCTTCAAACAACAAAAATACATTTAAAACAAAAACACAGGAGTACTATGCAAGCAATGGTAATGCACCCCTGCGTCTAGAAGATTGATTGATGTGAGTAGTTGGTCCAAAACGAGAGGATTAGTTGCCAGCACGGTAGATAATGGACGCGTAATGCATTATGTCCGCTCACGATGTCTTCGGGTGGACTATCGAATAGGAGGAGACGAATAATAATTGTTGTTTTAGAATTAATATGTGAGTATTGAATAAAGATTAAAAAAAAAATATATGTGAGTATTGAACATGTGTATACCGTTTTTTGTTTGCACTATGTTTTTAAAAGTATATGAATAAAGTATCGTTAAATGACCGACTGGCTACAACACATAGCCCTTTAATACAACTGTCAAAAAATGACTGTTGGGATTTGAATAAACGGACAATTTCAGTTGCTCGTCAATTTGTTTAAAAGTTATTTTTCAAGGCGACAAAAATCAAACAATAAGCGGTCTTAAGGAGACTAAAATACTTTTATTGGATCAAAAATATAGTAATCCCACAAACCCGTCCAAAAGTCACTTCAGTAAATTAGGTCCGTTTTTATCTGGGTCATGTAAACAAAGAAAAATGTTACCTCTATCAAAACTGAAATCGAAAACATCGCCTGTCTCGTTAATGTCAACATTTTTTCGTTCATAATGTTTAACAGTACCTTTTCTCCATCAATGTCCCAACTGAGAACAGCCGCGGGGTACGACCGGCCCGACGTACAGTTCAGAAACAAGGAGTCCCCTCTTCTGTTCTCTTGTTCATTGCCTGTTATTCTTGGACCTTCCCTCGGTAAATCTGGGGAAAAAAACATCGTTCAATACACTCATAGATAGCTACAAAAAGACTTGCCATGCTTACAAACTCTCTAATATAATAAACATACGGGTTTTGGTAAGGATCCAAAAATGAGAAATAAACATCGATACCAGCTATTTGGCGTAAAACACTAGTAGCAGTCTCTAAGAGTCGGAGATGTAAAATAATCGAGCAACATGTAAAGTTAAATGACAAAGAACAATGGTTTTACATCCGTCGTGTTTACAGCCGGGAGCTACACTCAAACTGCGGTTGTAATACAAACTCCAAATTGAAATAATGGTTTCCTTCTCTGATGTATGGCTCTCGTCAAAGGGAATTAAATTGGAATTTTTGTGAAATTAAACTCGTAAATACATCGTGAATTTGCGAAGAAAACAGACAGAAATGTTCAAGATTAACACTTGAGTCGGCAGTTAGGAATATTATATCCCACTTACTTAATAAACGTTGTATAGCGTCTGTATAGTTACACAACGCTTTGTCTTCTTCTTTCGAAAGTCAAATTACTGACGACTGAAAGAGAGAAATCGGTGTGTAACTATTCATCTGATATAGGTAATACGTTTATTAGTAAGGGGGTATTTGTTGGTGTTATAAAGGAACTAATGAATATCGTGGTATGGAGTGCTTGACTTTTAGTGCTATAAAAAATTCGATACAATAGTGCTATTCTGTAAAAATCTCACCGAGATAACTTAGGTGGAGTGAGCTTAAAGTGAACTGTCAATAATGTCAATCCCTTGTATTAGGTGGAATGACAGCTCACATCAAACTTACTTCGCCTAAGTCTTCACGGTGACATTTTTACAGAAAAGCATTATAGACCAAGGGTACTTATTTATAAATTTTAAGACACTCGAGAAGCTTATAACAAAACCCACTCGTGGAGAGCGATCTATGGTGGCCAGGTTTTCTACAGTCCTTTTTTAAATAGGTATCTAACAATTTTTCAGTAAACGAGACCCGTCTTCTTTAAACTGTTGGATCCAGTCACACAAATTCCTGTAACGGGCAAAAAGAGCTCAGATATCTTATTAGGTACTTGTTTCATAACGAATAATTTATTACCTAATACATTGGAATCCCCGAGGGTAAATTTTTATCCGGTTTTTAATCAGACCGACTCGAGGGCCGGTAATACTTACTGGGTTCGACCTTAGGGTCGTCCAAAGTGTTATTGGGCCTACCATTAGGAAATTCTCAGTTGAAGACAGAAATCTCTGGATTGGAAGATTGCGGTAGTTCCAAATTTGAACTCATTTTTTTTTTCATTGCTAAGTGCACCCGCTCTTGTCCTCGATCACGCCTGATGCAAAGCGATGGATGAGGTCTATGATGGAACGAGCGTGCCCAGAAGATGCCTAAGGCACTAGAACTCCCACGCATCGACGAAACTAGACTACTTAGTGCTTAGGTATTCTTAAGCCCTCTGTAATGTTATGGGGGTATCCTAAGTGCTTGGCCAGACTGGCAGCGTGAGTCGGGAAGCGTGGTGCGGGAACGCGCGCGATCTGCCTGTCCCCAGTCGAGCGCGGCTTCGTTCTAAGCGTTGTCGTGTTCAGTGTTTGTCAAAATAGAATATGGATGAAAAAGACTTATTTTTACTAGAAAAAAGCTCGATCTAGTTTGAGAACCCCGTTCCCCGCACGGGCCGCCCGCGCACTCACTGCGGCCACTTCGATGAACGAGTTATGGTGTGACTTGCCCGTGCACTCCCCGTGCCGAGCAGCCCGCACCGCTCATCACGCCCGCGTGCCCACTAAGGACGCTCAAATGAAGTTCTTATGTTTGAGTAAGCCGCGCCGCGTCGCGCAGCCTGGCCAAGCACTAAACAAATCTTATCCCTTTGGGGAATACAGGCGTAATGTGTTGATATAGTAACAAGATCTGCTGATTTATTCTGTAAAATTTTCCCGTAAAAACTTGTGTGAAGAGCTGTCATTTAACCTAATGTTAGGGATTGACACTTTACAGCTCACTCAGGATCGAATCCGCAACGAGGTGATCCGGCAGAGAACCAAAGTTGTCGACATAGCTCACCGAATAAGCAAGCTGAACCGGCAATTGACCGGCCAAATTAGCCGTAAAACCGATGACCGTTGGGGTAGACGTGTTCTTGAGTGGAGACTACGATTCGGCAAACGTAAGAGGAAGGACGCCCTCAGGCTAGTTGAAGCGACGATATTCGCGGGATGGCTGGTAGCAGCTGGATGTGAATTGCCGAAAATCAAGTTGGATGGAGGGCAATAGGAGAGGCCTATGTCCAGCAGTGGACTGCTGTAGGCTGATGATGATGATGACAGCTCACTTCACCTGTTTTCACAATAAAATTTTTACAGAATAGATTGTAGTATTATTGGCCCTAAATATCACATCGAAATTCAAACGGTGTGCGCGATGGCTCGTTGTGAATCCGCTATTATTTGCTTCAAAAACAAATGAGTTCGCTTTCAAAATGTGACCGCACACATTTTGATAGCGAACTCATTTGTTTTCTCGACTCGAGTAATATTCCAAGTTTAAATAATTGCATTACTGTAGCCTTTCTAACAAAAAGCTAGGCTAAAAAAGATCCAGTACACTTACATATGACTTCCATTCTTCCTTCACCAGCTGCTGAAGCAAAGCTTGGCGCTTCGGCTGACACTTCGCATCTGTATAGTCCACTAGATTTGAGGGTCACCTGGTGCAAAATGACTCTTCTGTCATCTGACTTTTGTAACTGTTAACAAAAAGGTTTCTGTTATGTATGCTTATTTTAAAACACGCATGACAGCTGACTTAAAGGAAATTTGCTCTGTCACCACCATACCGCGTCGAGCGTCGCGCCTGTTTGCAGGAACGCGGGTTTGCCTTTAGTAGAAAAACACTGTAAAACTTGAGAAAAACTTTATATTTTAGTTTCCCTTTTCCCCAGATCGGTACAGATAGAACTATATTTTCCATGAAAAAAAACTATGTAATGAGCTAATTGCAAGAAATCATACAAAAGTTGTGCCATTTAATGAACGAGCTCGTCAATAACTGGAATCTCTTGAAATGTATCTACTACTAGATTTTTTCAAATTGCTCACTTGGAATGTTTCACAACTTTGCTTTTAAAAGCAATTTCCACATTAAATTGTTTAAAAATAGTGCCAAAGATTTCTGCCAAAGTATTGTTATCCTAGGAGCAAAGTTTTCGAACCGATAATTCCTGTGGTTTGAGTCAAGTTAATGTATTTTTAGAAGTTTAAATAATTAACTTTTGATTGTCACGAGATCCAAACATTGCTTAAGTATTCAAATCAGCTTGGGGCCCGAATTTACGTCATGGATGCAATTTGGTATCCCGTGTTAAATTGGAATTAAGACCACAGCATAATCAGCTTAAAATCTTCCCACTGCTGGGACACAGGCCTCCTCCCAGAGAAAGGGATCGGGCCGTAATCCACCACACAGGCCCAGTGCGGGTTGGTAGATGACTCATGTCTTTTATTCGGATTCTAGAACATAACAGTTTCCTCACGATGTTTTCCACCAACAAATACTAATGCCAATTAAGACCACACTCTCTGAAATGTTGTCAAATAAAAATGAATGAGCACAAATTCCCGTTGTATCATGATTAATAAGGGGAATTGAATCTTACCAAATCGCCCACTACAAGTAATTTTGTTGAGCACGTTTCCACTAGCTTAGCCGATAGTATTCCTCAATGGTCTCGTATGGATTGTATGGCTTCGGCTTATTTCTATCCCGATCTTTTGTCAGTGTTCGACAGCGTTCCCTATTGTGTGGCCCGAATAGATAACCATCCTATATAACCTCTTTAAAGAATGAGATTCCAAGTAAAACCTTTCAAATTACACGATAACTAGATCCGCCCGCGGCTTCGCCCCCAAGGTATGTTGATAAAAACTATCCTATGTCCTTCCCCGATATGCAATCTATCTCTCTGCCAAATTTTATATAAATCCGTTCAGTGGTTTAGGCGTGAAAAGGTAACATACATACAGACAGAGTTACTTTCGAATTTATAATTTTAGTGTGGATTTGCTATAAGTATCGCATTTCATTAACTCGTAAGGCAATACCTAACAACCTTTTCCTGGAACGTTCAGTCTCATCAAAATCTCAATCTATCTAAAGTACCTTTGACAAGTTTTTGACATTATTGTCGCCAATATGTAATTGCGACTAGGTTTTGTACGTTTTTAATTACGGTAATTGGCCTGCTGATTCTTTTGTTAATTCATACATAATACAGGGTGGCAGTGACATCGACGCGCAACCTGTTACCATGGATTCAGTAGGTACATGATTCTGAACCTGTTCAAATTATTCGTCGGTTATCAAAATAAAAATCCGCCATTTCATAAAAAAAGTGCAATATCTATGCGGTCGAAATGTATGAAACAGCATTTTTTTTTAAATAACCGACCAAATATTGCAACGCGGGTTTTTTTTTTTATTTCAACGCACCCTGTATAATTTTGCCTCTACGAAAAAATCATGGTGCTCATTTACTAAAGAAACCTCAATTCGAAATAGCTTTCCAAATACAAAATAAATTCAAAATGACTTACAGTAAAACCATTAACGGAATATCAAAGTAGACATATTTTCGTCGTCTTCTCAACGTTACAAAGGGAAATGTCATAAGATGTTGTGCTACAGACATTGTGGTTAACTCCTTCAATTTAGCGAGCATCATTTACAGAGGTTTAATTATATTCAGTAGGTAAAGTACTACAGATTACCACAAACATAAGACTGATCCCTTTTCAATGGAGTACCGTATCGTCTCAGATTTAGATTACATTTATGTAATTAATTTTGACTGTTATACTAAATATCTTGAAAATGAGATAAACCTCAAACGAAAATCTCGTAATTTTAAGAACGTTCATAGTCTGGTCTGTCTCAATCTGCCAAAAATACATAAAATTTCCCTACAGTACCCGGCGATAAATATTGCACAACGACCTTTGGAAAGAGACAATCGGCTAATTTCGGCTTCGTAGAGCGTTATCGCTGTCGCACGAAATACAAACAGTCCGGTATCTATTAGGAGCTGTTAAAACAATTATGATTTGTTTCTTTCAATAATTATTTTTATTCTTTGTATAAAATACACCAATTTCCAAAGGTCGATGTGCAATATTTATCGCCGGGTACTGTACATGGTTTTACCTATTTAAGGTAATATGTAGAAATCGTTTATTACTTTCAAGAGGAGAACTATAATTTCCCAACCTTTCTAACTACATGAAAACGCTAATATTATTAGTAGCGGTGCCCTGCGGTTTAACCCGCATAAGCCTCGATCCCGTGGGAATATCGGGATATATTGTAAAGTAGTCTACATACATATGTCCTAATCTAGGTTATGGTCTACTTATCAACCAAATTCATCTAAATCCGTTCCGTCATTTTAGGATGTAAGCAAAAACATTACTAAAAATCAAATCTTTTCTCTATATAATATTAAGTTTAGGTATTTTTGTCGTAAGGGAAATTTTGATATAGCGAACAAACCAAAACCTGTTGAAGTTTATTTCGACGAAGAAAACTGTCCAAAACATCTCCATCAACTTTACCATAAATTTGGCCACGTTTCACCATACATTACACATGGCCCAGTGGGCTTAGAAGTTACTCAAAACTTAAACAAGTAACTTACATCAACTTTGATCCCTTCCAATTTGTAGGCGTGCTTCGGGGGATCATATTTGGGCATGAACCGGTAGAACTCTTCATTGTCTCTGTACCATTTAACGGAATACAGGTTGTCTTCACCCAGCTCGTAGTCGCATTCAAACTGGGCAGGCTGCCCTCGCACTCTGTATGTGGGGACTGATACTCGGACAATCTTTAGCAGTAGGGACTCTGGAACAAGGAAATTATAGTTTACTAGCTGCGCCCGCGGTTTCACCCGCATAAGTGTTGATCCCGTGGGAATATCGGGATAAAAAGTAGCCTATATGTTAATCCAGGGGTACAAAATTTTATCAAAATTGGTCCAACCGTTTGAGCGTGAAGAAGTAACAAACATATAAACACACACTCACAAACTTTCGCCTTTATAATATTAGTGTGATTTTAACCTGCTATACGATTTGTAACAAGATCCATCACATAGCAGTCAACTACTATTCTGTAATTAAAACTTAGTAGAATTTCATCTTCGTTCATTTATTTTTTTTACTTTGGTGTGAAAAATCGATAGCACTCAATGTAACTGTGCTTATTGTGGCAGCTTGCAACAGTACAGGGGTCGTGTGGTTATTTAAAATGAAATTATTAAATGTAAAATTTGTTCTCGTAAAAAAACGTCAGAAAACGTTGGAAATTTGTTCCGAGGTATGGTCCAGTATACAAAAATTATGACAATGACGGGAAAAATAAGTGATTCTCGGCTTCGTTAAGAGCGTTTACTTCGTACGGCATTTCATACAAACTTTCAAGCCCTCGTTTTTCGAAATGAATAAACCGATTTTAATGAAACTTCATATTATACGCATAAGCAGGATACAAAGGTCTAAAAAGTTACTTAAGAACATTGTCGAAAAATAGTGATACAGCTAAATTAGACCGATTTTAAATTTTCCATAGAAACAGATTTCCAGTTATCTTTTTTTTTAATAAGACATTTCGAAATGTCCATATGACTCATATACTCGTAGATCTACGTAAGTTAGAAAGATGCGAAAGCGAAACAAATTCGCATCGAGGTTTTAAGAAAGATATTTGGCAATATTTATTTATTTATCCTCCCACTGGAACGCCATACAGCAAATACACCAACGGAGCAAATAATCACTTCATGTGCTGCATTCCATCCATCCTGTGATCCACGATCACGCATAAGTATACTTCGCAACGTAAGAGCATATTACTACGAGTATTTTCTTTTTGATTGAAGATGTTTAAGACGCTGAAATCTGCAATTTTGCACTGGCTCTTTTTGAATCTTAGTTTAAATAATAATAATCTTTATTTTGATACACACAAGATTCATTATTGATCAAATAGGTATCTAAGCATAATAAATGACCTGACCGAAGAACATAATAACCTAATTTAGATGTTTAAGCTAGTCTTCAATCTTCCTGCCGTACACCGTCCAAAAATACAAGGGACCTGCCTGCTATTGATAATGTGAAAGCGTTACCCCCATCCATCTACAAAATGGGACTCCATTTGTGTGCGTAAGAAAACAAAATTCAGCAAGTTTTTTTAGCAAAAATTATTACGATATATAGTTATGTATTATGTAATAGATTGATGGCTTTTTGTATATTTTTAATAAATTACTCAGGGACCCGATTCTGCAGCGTTAGTATTAGGTCTCGCCTGAGACAAAGTGACATTGTGTTAAAATGACGTTTTGAGAAAATGACGTTGTGCGAAAATGACGTTTTGTGAAAGTGACATATGCGAAAGTGACCAAATTTTTCACGATGACATTTTGCGAAAGTGACTTTCTGCGTCAAGCCCATTTTATGTTTTAATAAGTACCTAATAACTAATGTTCTCAAAATAAAATGTGTACTACATTACAATGTAAGACGCGTATTTCTTTGAACTATACCTATTTTCAATCGTAGAATAAAAAGAGTTAATATTTCATTGCACTGCGAAGCACCACAGCCTTTTATGACGGCTTGTAAGTTTTATTTCGAAAGACCTTTTGGACCAGACTCGATTATTTTCGGATTTTGAAGCCTCTAGTCGCCACTATTTCGGGTTTACAAACTTTGTCTGTTTGTCACTACGAATACTGATGAGATGGGTAATACAGCTTTGACACATGAAGATAATTTATTAATAAGATAGTCAATGTACGAACGTACTCGTAATATCAAATAAACAAAAAGACTATGTAAGGACCGTAGTAGGTGGCATTTTTTGTTTTGTCTATCCTCATGGGCAGAAGGCGTAACTTTATGTATGTATTTATGTATAAGTAATATTATTTTAAGATTTTTGTTTTTGTGTAAATATTGTGTGCCTTACTTAACCTGGGTTAAATAAATTTATTTTCTTTCTTTCTTTCTTTCTACGGTCAATGTGTTTTGTGATTATCAATGTTAGAACCCAAAGTGTTGAAACTGTTCGAGGGTTAATAAAAAATCATTGCCGCTCTATATATTTTCACTGCGAAAGTATTTCATTTTTCTATGAAACTCTAGTGGGTAAATCATGAGCTGAATCCATGGTTACATGTGCTTGGTACACATACACATATGGTACACTTAATACATGTTACGCTATGGTATTTGTAGCTTCATAGCAATTTCGGTAAAAATGACGACATACTATTGATAGAAGCGACATTTATGATGTCTTATAATTGGAAAAACCATTAGTCTGTCAAATTGTAATCAGACAAGCTAAGTGTCCACACACATTTTTCATTTCTTGCCGTGAAAAATTATTATTATTCGCCGTGTGTAGGCACGGTCGTTGGTGTTCTATGGATCACTCTGGAAGCTTGTTGACAGACACGTTTTTACCACGGCGCGGTTTATACGCCGTACCGTAAAGAAACCGTGGCGTGTACAAAAAGCCTTACGATATCGTATAAAAATATTCTTGTCACCTCACTACAAGAATATTTCAGTAAGTTATGATAAAATCTACGATTTGATATCGAAGAACAGTAGGTACCTACTGGAATTTTCTATGATGCAATGATGTATAAGAGATCCTACGTCATATGATTTTAATCGAATCAAATACCTTATCGAAATCGAATCATCAGGTAGATATTTTTCTAGTTACACGCCTGACAACTTCACAGCTTCTATGATAAACATTACGAATTTCCTTCATAAGATGAATTATGACTTTTTATATTGCTTATTACTGTTAATTGGACAACATTATCTAGACATTTAATATTTCTAAAATTTATTATATTGTTTTTTGATTAGTTTAAATTCAATTAATGTTAAATTATTGTTCACAAATTCAACAGCAAACCAACATGAATGTATTGCATTGCCCTGACAGGGTGCATGTAAAAGTACCGACAGGAATTTATTGTAAAATGTGTGATGAGAAAATATATAAATAAATAAGATTAAACATCCTATAAGACACAGCACACAACTATTAACACAAAGATTACAACAATATCGTGGCAGGCTCAACGGCAGTAAGGCAGTATCGTGGCAAACTGCCAGTCCGTCGCACAATGATGGTAGTCTGTTACGACAGTAACGCCCTGTGTACGATGGTGGACAGTGATTGGTATATAGCATGTGTGTTGTTGACAGGTACCGTGCACAAAACAGGTCACCTACCTCCAGGTAAGTAATTACAAGAGTACGTATACTATATTTTCATTTATAAAAAACAGGTTCTTAATAATTAATTACAATCTAGCCCATAAGATAAACAAAGAGGGATGTGTGGTTTTACACGAAAAGATTAGAATAAGAAAAGAGTACAGAAGAGGAAGTCTGAAAGTGGCACCGGTGACTGAAAAGTTTTGTGGAAATGAGTTATCCTGTGCGGAGTAATGAGGAAAATATCGTAAGTAAAGTTTTGAGTATGAATGTGGATGGCTATAAGAGTAGGGAAAGAACAAAGAATGATATGGTTATGGAGATTAGGTTTAAGAGAGAAGTATGGAAGACAAGAAAAGACATGTTGCACCGGCCCCAAATAGATTGGGATAAGGGTCTGCATGATGATGAACCCAGTCCATAAGAAAGAATCAAGAGATCATAAGAAATTTTTATCTAACTTACGGTGAATTTCTCCAATAAAACTGAAAACGATCAGTACATCTAAACCACATTTAGGAGCTGTCAGGGTCATCATTACTTTAGAATAATGACAATGACAGCTTTTGAAAGCGGTTTTGATGTACTGATGGCTTTTAGTATTAATGGTGGCAGTCGCCCTTAATGTTTTACATGACAATTATTTTTAAACTTGAATAAAGTCGATTTATACGTTACATTAGTCCGTTTCACTTTTTTAGAGTCTGATGTAATAATAAAAACACTTTTTCATGTGTTGTGTAAAGTCACTATAATTTATATGTGATGAGAATAGGTTATGATCAAGTCTTGCCAGGGCTTACCTGAGCATGTTTTAGGTTATGGCAATGAAAATGAAAATTGCCTGCGTCGGGCACAAGTTTAATTCTTGCTTGTATACTAAACTGTTTTGCTGTGTGTACCTACACTTATTTTTTTTTTGTGTTACGTCTGTGTTTTCCAAAGGTAACATCGAAAACAACATAAAATGTATACGATGAAATTATTGTTCAGCTAATTTCAGTAAGTAGGTACTACATTATTTGTGCCTAATAAAAAAAGTTGCAAAAACCTTTTTTCGTGAGTACTGAGAAAGTACTCAGACCTCAAAACCTAACTCAAAAAAGGGTACGAAATTCTTAGAATGTTGAGTTTTGCGACGCCCTGAATATAATTTAGTAATATTTTATCACGCGCAGACAAAACAAGCACACTTTGTTTGCGTAAAGGCTGATTTTTCCAACGCCATAATTATATTTTCATCCCATCTATTCGAAAAGGACGACTTGGTTCGCCTTTAAGTGCACCCAAAGGTGGTGTTTTCTATAAGAAACTTTTAGCGGGCAGTAATGAGTTTTTAATCCTCTTTATAAGTGCGCCGCAATTATCTTTACCGCGCACTTTTTGAATTTGGAACATCATAGTGTTCAGCGCCAAAGAAATCGAACGCAATGTTTGAATAAAGACTAGCTTGTACGACGGCTCATAGTCGATCTGCGCGCCGGCTGAATACAAAAAAAAAAAGAAATCAAATTAAAAACGCGCGAACTATTGTCTTTATACTGTGACTATAGCCCGCGTTTTTGTCAATTTTCACGGATTGTTAGAAATTCATGGTTTTGTTTTGAAATAAATTTTTAGTTGTTTTTTATTAGATACTATTTAATTTCAATTTAGTTGTTACTCTATGTTTTATCAAATAATAATATTACATTAAAATATGAGGCGCCTTTTATTTTCTCATAGTGGGTGATGAAAAGTAGAGTGTATCACTCGGGCGCAAAATATATTTTTGGCTCGGGCGACGTACTTTGAATCCCTCGCTACGTTCAGGATTCTACTAAAGAATCCCTCGCTACGCTCGGGATTCAAAAAAGCGCCCTCGCCGTAAAAATATTATTTTGCTCCCTTATGATACAATCTACTATTTAAACCGGGGAATATTTTGAATATTGAGAACATTTTGAATTTTTGACACTTCATCCAAACAAAATCTGTCAGACGTCAATTTTATTCCAAGAATAAAAATTATCTGTAGATTGAGAAATCAGTCCTAAATCTACTAAAATAACATCATTAAATCATGTGCTTCGCAAAACTCAAATGGTACCTATATGTAATGAGTCAATAAAAATTAATAACAAGATGCCAGCTGTCATTTGTTTTCGTGTTGGTTTGTATTCGTAAAATTGAATAGATATCACATAAAATTAAAGCAGTGACAGCGTGTCAATTAATCCATTTAGTATATTTTTTTTAGTTATTAAATAATGAAATCATACTGAAGCATTTTTGTCATACAAAAAATATTTTCAAAAAAATTTACTTATAGTAAAACTGAAAAAAAATCGGATGGCATAAAGATGTTTAGAAAATATTTCAAAAACGGTATACGAGTATTTTATCGATTCCAAAAGAAAGAAAGTATTGTACTACTGCTACGATATAGCTGACATTGGCTACGCGACTACCTGAGTACGTGACTACGCTGCTACGCGACTACATTGCTACGCTGCTACGACAATCAAGTTATTGTAAGATTCTTTATTATAATATTACCGAGGCGATTTTTTTTTTAATAAAAAAAACGTTATCGAATTTTCTATCAGGAATTTCTCTGTACCAGCCCAGAGTCTGGATTGATGGGTGTACAGTCTTAAACTGTACATGTTTTGCTGACGCAGTGACTTACACCCGACGTGCTTCATTTTATTACTATAAATATAAATACTTTACAACAAATCAGCGAGTGCGATTACGCGGTGACTAACATTAAAGAAAGAAATCGTCAACAGTTTTACTTATAAATACTATTTATCTATACTAATATTATAAATTCGAAAGTAACTCTGTCTGTCTGTCTGTATGTTACCTTTTCACGCCTAAACCACTAAATTCGATAAACTTTGGCAGAGAGATAGATTACATCCCGGGGAAGGACATAGGATAGTTTTTGTCGACATACATTGCGCGCGAAGCCGCGGGCGGAAGCTAGTACGTAATAAACCTAACGGGAACTAAGTGATCTTTTCTCTATGCGCTTCAACCTGAACGACAACCTCGACAACAACAACAACTCTGCAAGTGTACGAACCGTGCAATAGGAATAGGCTCACCTCCCCATATTTTCTTTTTTTTTTCAGGATGGGAAATCATCAAATGACCGCTCTGGATGGAGCGAAAGGGAGTGTCAGACTCTTACTGACTAAAACCCACCCGTGTTCCTCCCTTAGCCCTTTATGTTCCGGGCCAGCAGTAACCCTTTCGGATAATCCCGCTGACCCGGCAGGCTTCGGCCCTGACGGGCCCCTTCGGATGATGCTGACATCCCCATTACATGGGACTTAGATCACTGGCGAAATGTGAGTGTACTGTGTACTGGGTATACACCTCTGTATATACCCTTCGGAGATAGATGAGTATAATGTTTTGTGAAAAATTATTAACAATTCGAGAAAGTTTTTATCATCAAAGCATGGAAGTATCCACTCAATATGCACTGAAAAAAAATTTCTCGTCGCGAATGAAAGGCGCGACGCGAATCGCGCGCGACACAAAGGCACCGCTCGATGCGCGACTTGCGGTGCCTTTGTGTCGCGTGCGATTTTATCGCGTGTCGCGCCTGTTTGAAGGAGCCTTAAAGCGATTTCATCAAGACTTACTGACTTTATACAGTAAGAAGAAATGTTTGTAAAACAGTAAAAGACAAAACAGTAACTTTTAATGATTGATCATACTATTTACTGTAATGTAAGTAAATTTCAATGGTTTGAACAATATCACCAAATGAATAAAACAGTTAATTTTGTGACCTTTTAGCTACTTAAAACGTTAAAGTTTACTGTCATGACGGTAACATTTTGCCTCAAGCTTTAACTGTTTTCGGATCAATAAAAATACAGTTTTGAACGTTAGGCTCGTAATATGGAACTGTTTACAGCGGTTAAGATTAATGTTTTTTCATTTTTATTTACTGCCTATTTCTTTCAGTGTAAAACAACCATTAAACGAACAGTACAATGAATGGTTAATATTTCGTGTATAATCTAGTGACAACTTGCCACAACCGCGAAAAAATGCGTATTTTCTACATTCACAATAACATCCTTTTATGAATGAAGAATCACATACGATACGTTATCGCTAAGGAAAACAGGTCATGCATAAGCGTTCATACCTACAATCATAAAAAAAAACATTTGGTAGCAGCAAGCGTTTACATGCAAATAAAATCGTCCAATTGTATGTCGTAATATATCAAACAACAAATTCATATTGTCGTATGAACATAAATGGAATCGAAAAACCGCTGAAATGTCGTAAATCCAATAGACAGACAATTCAGACAAGACAGTTCTTGTAATACATTCGATATTTCTTCACTAGCCACTATTATTGGAGACGTTCTTGAATAGAATAAATATCATAGCTTAAATGTTGGGACAAGTATGACTTTTTAAATAACAAGGGTTTGGTCCGGCCGATCCAAATATATGGAGGTTTTTGACAACGCAAAAGCTCTGTTGTATGGATAAAAATATTAGTCACTTTTTTTACACCCAGAAGATGTAATGTATCTGCTGTTGTCACCACAACAGCAGATACATAATGTCTTCTGGGTAAAAGTGTCTGCAATTATTGTGAGGTATAATTCTCTCGAGTCGGAACAAGCTTTCTGATATTTACATGCACACATCTTCGTGGAAACACTAACAAGTTGCATTAGCCAGCACTACCAAGCTTAGTAACAGAGATGGCTGTTAAATATTCTGTGGATAGATACATAAATAAATCATTTATTTAGTGCTAAAATAAAATAATCAAAATTTAATCATTTATAAAATAGCACAATACACAAAAGCATAATTAAATGATAACCAAGTAAATGAATACCGATTTAAAAGTACAGACGCCAGCACATCAAGCTACTACAATCTGACAATTTTTTTTAACACATTTTCAACTTTATCGTTAACGCATAAGGCTCAAATTTGATTGGGAAAATTTAACAGTTTCGGGTAGCTTGATGTGCTGGCGTCTGTACATACCTAGTGCCAAAATACAAAAAAAAAATTAAAGTTACTTCATATCTACAATATACTTAGTATAATACATACTTAAAGTCAAATAAAGAAAACAGTGCGATGTGCGTCTCAAGGTTGCGCCGCATGGGAGTCCGGCACCCTCATTGCGTATCACATTTTCCATTACAATTAAGAGTTTTGAAGAATCCGTGCATCGGAAAGCACGTAAAGCCGTTGGTCTAGGCTGTCATTCGTGGATCTTTGACAGTCGTTACGGGTAGTCAGAAGCCCGAAATACTGACAACCAGTCTTACCAAGGGGTATCGTATGACCCAGTAACTAGGTTGTGGAGGTCAGATAGGCAGTCACTCCATGTACAATACTGGTATTCAGCTGCATCCGGTTAGACTGAAAGCCGACCCCAACATAGTTGGGAAAAGGCTAGACAGATCATCATCTGTCTAGCCTTTTCCCAACTATGTTGGGGTCGGCTCATCAGTTTTGAAGGATATTGCTTCATAGGTTTTAAAAACTGCTCAACAGTGTAAATAACGCAATAAACAAGGGTAAACTGTCAAAATGAAACCCATTGCGATCAATAGTCATTTTATATGTGTTACGCAATTACCCCGCAGCTCCGCATTTGTCAAGCAAATACGTACCTACAGACAACTACCTAATAGCTACCTATAGGTAGAGGTACCTAATGAAATATTACCAGTTTGCATGTTAAAAACGAAAACTTTGGTTAGGTAAATCCATTTAAGTCCAACATTATTATTATTTTTGGTGGCCGTGAAAAGTGCCGAAATAAATCACGAGAATACTTCACGTGAAGGATGTAGGTGAATGTCGAGCGTTACATACTCGTATCATCGTTTGGCAGTTATTCAATTCATACAAAGAAAAAATCAAAGTCAACTCATTTATTTCAAGTACCTACGCCAATAGAAGGCAATTTTACACGTCAAAATGTACAAGAACATAGAATTGATTCTAGGTGTATCCAGATGGTAGTTTCGTGTAGAGAAGAATGGGCAAGAAACTCTATAGTTCCTACTCAACTAAGGACTGATTTTTCCATTATAGAATAAAATTGACGTTTGACAGTGTTTGTATGGAAGAACTGTCAAAAATTCAAAATAAATCTTATGATAAAATTATCTGGCGGTGGAAAAATCTGCCCTTAATAAAACAATCACAAATCACATCAAGCGCAACCGCGGCAAAAACAAGTGTTAAATAAGTATAAATCGTGGACAACAACAGTTGGAGCTAGCACGCAAGACTCGCACCCTCCTATAACTAACTTAGCGAAGTTTGCTATCAACTCCTAGCTGTCCTCGTCCAACCCTTGATTTATAAATTATCTGTCATCTACGCGCTAAATCGCTAACTGTTTGATTTGTTATCCTCTGTTCGTAATTCTGAATTGATGTGAATTTAATAGTTTTGTGTTTGTTTTTAAATTAGGCGTGTATTTCTTGAGTTGATTCTCATCTGTGTTATTATTGTCTTGTGTTTATAGTTGTTAGCCTAGTATACATATATTTTGTGAGTGCATAAATTATGTAGTGGTTAACCATTATTTTGCAGAAAACATTTTTATTCGTTCTCTTGAGTCTTTCTGGCCGAGTCTTGCGAATTGTTCCTAATAATAAATTGCGCAATATTATAGATATTTTGACTATTTACTAATATTCATACAACCATCTGCTGTAATTACCAATACAAAAGTATCTTTCAAAATTAGAAATAAATTTTACGACAGTATAAATGGCCTCTTTAAACACTGTAATTTCTTACCAGTTCATATACAAATATTTTATTGTTATTAAAAGAACAATTTTTCAATAAATCTTTAAGAAACAAAATCGCATATCCTGTATGCACTCGGGCATTTTCCGTGAACTACCTGTTATATTATACCGAGACTTATTAATAGTCTAACCTCAGTAATAAACACATGTATTACACAGAAAAATATCAAATGTAATCTTAAGCTTACTTAGGTATTATGTAGGAATGATTGTAACTATTTATAGACCTAAAGATGTTATTAATTGTATCGACTAACGCATACATATAAAATGCTTCATTGTATAGTTCAATATTGAGATAGACTCATGATTGCAAGTTTAAACCTTAGTGGTTTTTGGTTGCTATTTAATATGAATAATCCTGTATTATTTTGTTTAAATGATAAATAAATAATAAAATTAAAAAAAGAAGACTTTTAAACCGGTTTTAACTGTAACTTTACTAAAACATTGAAATATGACTATTTCTACATAATTGTTGTTTGTCCTTCAACATTTTGGTTTTAGACATACGCTTTTCATTTAGGTATGCGAAGAGTTTCAAACAGAATTATTAAAATACTTTTCGTATTCAACATAGTTTCATTAATTACCATGTTTTAAAACTTATTACCGAACAGCATTGCGGGGCAGAATAAAAAATTAGTTAACAAGGCGAAGGAGATAGAAACCGTCCAACTTATGTAAGCAAGATGTATGGAAAGTCTAAAAGTTAGACGTCTGAAATATTAATTCCAGAACCAAATAACGATCCAGGGGCTTTAATAAAATATTATAATTTTGTACGAGACGAAAGAGAGATTCGTTTTGTGAATATATCCATCTCGCTTCATTTCCCTGGAGGTAAGCAAACTGGACTTTACAACAATCATTCGGGACTAACAGAAGCAAGACCTTGTTAAACCGTAACAAACTTGTACTGTTTAATCTTTGAAAGTCTCGCCTTTAACTTGGTGACACCAAGACGTCACTAAGGTAACTTTATTGTTTAAAGTCAGTTAATTAGTGGGAGGTACGAGTACGTTGTCGTGCTCATTCGCTAGTTTTATTCACAGTTTTTAGTTTAACAACGTTTAAGTACAACTGCAGTGCAGCACAATTGTAACGTTAAAGATTTTATGGATACCACTGGCTTGGAAATGGAAATAATTTCTTACTTGAATTAACATTGCACGTAGCACGAACAAAGTTGAGGCTGAAATCAAGGAAAGTATCATAGTAACCTAATTTAGTGAGTTAATAAATTCGATTCGAATCGATGTACCCCCTGGTAGGTACATCGATTTTGAACTCTTTCATGTAGAGTGAGGAAGACTTTTCCCGCGCTACGCTTGGGGAACATCTTAATTTCTATGGGTCGCCTGAGGGTCATAAGTTCCCGTGGTTTATGGTTGTAAACGCTGAGTTCACGGCTGCACTAGTGGAATTGTGGCTGTAGTCCCGGGACACACTCAAAATGATTTTTAATTAATTATGGTAATAACGTAGCCCTTTTTTATTAGGGTATCTACTCTCGTTAGGTTTGTTTGGGGAATTAATTACAGTGTTATAATAATAATATTATCTTCTTTGTACCGTTATTTAATCCTTCAACTCCCAAATGAAGCTAAATTTTCGTGCGTCTAAAAGATGTGAATAATTAACAAGGAAATTCCTGAACTTAATTGTATCAACACAGCCAGTTTAGATACACCAAAGATTTACCAATGAAGAGTTAGTGATTATACTTTGAGAAAATTACTAATGGACAAATCTTTCGTAGTTTGTAAGTTTGCAAAAAAGCAAGCTTGAAAGACACTTATTTACTAGGTACCTGATTTAATACGGCAAAATACTTAAATGTTACGTTTCAGAGCGAATGCTGCGGATTAAGTAGGTATTTCTGTGAAGGATAAAAGCTTTTCAAGGTTGTTTTTTTTATTAATGTATCCTGCTGTGTTTTGGCTTGAGTATGTTGCTTAGACGTTACCCCAAAAAAAATCAATTCAGCTTTTAAACCAAAATATACGTTGATCAAGGTTAAAGGTATCTCTATAATTAGGTACGTTCGGGTTGTGATATCATAGCTAAAGGTAAAATATAAAAGTTATATATCGAGCTTGATGTAGTTCTAAAATATTTTGTCATATGCATGTTATAAAAAGGAGGCTACGTTGAGGAAGTTCTTATTATTATCAGCCATTTCTGTTCCCCTGCAGGACAAAGGCCTCTCTTCCCTCCTTCCACTTATCCCTATCCAGTGATTTTTACGCCAATCCTTGTGGAAAGACTCAAGTTCATCCCGCCATCTCATTCTGGGCCTGCCGCGTTGTCGTTTGGGACCCATTGTGTGGTTACTTTACCCCATAGCTCCACCGGCATGCGACAGATGTGACCAACCCAGTTCCATTTTAGCTTGGCAGCCGTGTGACCTACATCGGCAATTTGAGTTTCAGAACGCAGTATCGAGTTCCATAGGTATATTATTATATAGGTTCTTATTATAGCTAAATAGATTTCATAAGGGTGATACTTGCAGAAACTTTCGGCATATACACCTACATTTGGGAACCTATGTAGAAGAGAATGCACTGGCGAAGAACAGAATACCAATTCCCGTAATTAAAAACGATAGTCGCAATCTCATCTTAGCGACAATCAATGTCAAAAACCTATCAACAATTTAGGGAAATTAGAAGAATTTTTGAAAGATTGAGACTGATATCAGACCGTGAATGTTTTTGAAATAACGAAAATTGCCCCTCTGTTTAAAATACCTGCACTAACACGTGATATTTTAGAGTATTACATAACTGACAATTTATTAGATTGAAACTAAGATGGCCATCAAGTTTGAATCATCTTGAAAATTCATAACATAGCACTCATGCTATGTTATGAATTTTCAAGATGATTCAAATTCAAGAGTTTACTTATATGTACCTCTGCCTAACCATTCGGGGGACACAGGCCTCAGCCTGTGTCCCCCGAATGGTTAGGCATAAAGGAGTCTGACACTCCCTTCCGCTCCACCCAGAGCGGAAGGAGTCATTTGACGATATCCCATACTGAAAAAAAAAATGGGGTTCCAGCCTATAGCCATAAATTGGTTACAAATCCATACTACGGGCTACTACTGAGAAATACCTAATTGAAAAACCCAACAATACTTCGATGAATTCATGTGTCCCTTTAAACTAAAGCCAGAAATATACATATATTGAAATACTATGAAAGATGAACCCTAAATTCCTTGAAGATGTCTGAAACTATTAACAGTAATGCACTATTGTATATTATTTACTAATATAACTAAAGCCACCCTGATAAAACCTTACCAACAAAAATAAGTCTTTAAAATCCTTTCTTATTTTTTTTTAAATCCTTTCTTTCCAACTTTGTTACGTTGAATCTAACGACCTAATCAAAGTCCGTTTATTTCTATTACCAAAATGTGCCTATCTGCTATTGACAGTAATCACACAGACGGCATCCTTTGAATCCAATATAATCAGCATTAAATCGCTTTGTTCCTGTTTAAAGCCGCCCTGTAATATCCCGGAGCTAATTCAAGACTACCTGCCTGACTTGGCAAGTAGTCCACGTAAACAGGTGATTATATATAGCTTCAGGACCTATTTTTTCTCAGAAAAAATTAAATATTATCCAGTTCTTCGAATAGCTTATTAGATTATTTCCAGTAGGTCTTTTGATGTTTTTTCTTGCTTGTTAGTATTCAATTTCTTTATAAAGTTTTTCTTTGAAATTCGTAAGTTACGTGTTTCTTTGAGAGCTATACAGAGTATGTTGTATTTATCTATGGTTCGATTCCCGCACGGAACAAATATTTGTATTGCCTACAGGTAATTGTTCCGGGTTTGGCTGTTTGTGTATGTGAATTTAAATGTTTGTAAACGCACCCACGATACAAGAATAATTCTTAGTGTGGAGCAAAGTTTTTTATAAAGAGAAAAAAAATCTTTTAAGACTTCCTGGTTTTAATGTACTACTGGTCTGACGGCACGGTCTTGACTGCTACGCTGCGTGTCGCGGGTTCGATTCCCGCACGGGACAAATATTTGTATGACCTACAAGTAGTTGTTCTGGGTCTGGCTGTTTGTGTATGTGAGTTTAAATGTTTGTAAACGCACCCACAATACAGGGGAAATTCCAAATGTGGGGCAAAGCTTTAAAAAAAATAGAGAATGTTGGCTATTGCTCGGTTCCTATAAACAAAAACGAATCGTTTTCCTTACCATGCAATGGTAGCATTTTTTATTGCCAAACCGGGCATATAAAGGGATCCGTAAGCTAATTTTACATGTGATAGCTACTTCCATAATGGTACCTACTCCCATATTGCTTCATTTTTGGTAAAGATACAAGAGTATTAATTTTAACCAATAACAACCACCGACCATAGATAACCAAAAGGAACACAAGTTCAATCATTTGAATGAACAATTAATTTAATTTCAGTGTAAATATCTATCTAATTGAGTCTCGATGAAGGTTCTTTGTGATGTGCACTAAAATAGCAACTATCGTTTTTTTACATTGGAAAAATGTTAGTACTTATTAGAACGGAATAATAGAATTTCTACTCTATAAGGATCTCCGGGTAAATTCGCCCACGTGGTACGTCAATATACTTAGATATGTCTGATGGTGCTATTATCATTTGAAAATCTAATAGAAGTGCGATGAGGGCGTGAGTAGCGCTAGTTAGACACAATGTAGGTATGAACTTGTGAAGGTACAATATAACTTTTACAACAGACTTTACTTTTTAACAGTAGTTTACCTATAAACTTCGTTCAAGACTACAAAACAAATAAAAAACTTCTTTAGTCCCCTCCTGGAAATCTTTTCAAAGTAAAATAATAATTTTCCAACTTACAGTTCAAAATTAACTTTCCAAACAAAACTTTTCAAAGAATATATAAAAAACAACTGTTTATATCCCACAAAAAAGAATTAAAGTCAACTAAGTATAATAAGGTTATATCTTCTGTCAGCTCCTAGCCGATGGAGTATCGACCTGTCACAACTTGTTTACAGCTATTTTAACTTCGCTGTGTCGGTGTACAAATAGACCAATCCATCACTTCTCGGGGGAAGCGTAAAAGTGACTAACGGGTTGAATCAGGAGTGTGGATTTAAGCACCTGTGTTTTACTATAATTACTAACTGCCAGTAACAATGTTTATAAACATTACTTTACAGGATAGGATTACATCAAAGTATCACCAACACGAAAAGAAGAAATAGGTAAGGATTTATTACAGAGCCATTATTTTTATGCCTGAGCCTTTTACGTGTACGTCTTTTTTACATCTTTCTCACATATAATTATAAATTCAACATTAATGATGAAATTAAACAATATAATTTAAAAGAGTGTCTATGGAGTTTCGTGCCCATTCTCCTCCATACCTACGGAAAACAACGGGCAAGAACTCAACTCCTAACACGCTTTGGAATGGGCAACTAGATTCATATTTCTGGCTGAACCGACTCCTTGACAATTCAAAAGTGCCTGTAAATGGTTTAATTGAAATAAATGCTTTGATTTGGAGTTTGAAAAAAAAAACCAGTAAGTGGGTTGTGAAGATTAGATTATGATACCTAATGTAAAATACTGTTATTCACTTATTCAGCTGGATTCAGTAAGACTGGAAGTCAGAAATTTAAAGGCAGTTGATGATGAATTGGGATATATTTTATTGAGGTGAAGTGGCTAAAGTAGCTAGAAATATGAATACGTAAATACATTAATCTAATCCATTTTAGTCCAACGATTGAATGGATATGAGAAAGATGTCCATTACTTTTTTTGTAATCTCATTTGGGTAAGATGGATGTTCATACAACACAACCAGTAATGTAGAATCGATGGAGCAGGCCTATGTTCAAAACTGGACATCCATTGATCATGATTAAATCTAGTTACAACCTTAATGCCCATTGATTTTATGGATTGACATATCTATTTGATTTGTGATGTATAAAATACCGATAACAAGCAAAAACTAGAATATGGAGGGCGGTACAACGACTGCTTTACATATTTCTAGTATTTTTTAAAAGCAATGCAATACTTTCATAGCCAATGTTAGCCTGATGTAGATATAATATTAGCCCTCTCCAAAATACGACTGGAATTGAGCCGTCGCGGTGAAAATCTATCTTAATTTGCAGTAAAGCCCCTCTAGAATCTTAATATACAACTTCCAGTAAGCTATAATATACTCGTAGTTGAGAACCAGTTTCCGATAAATTGAATATCGATTAAGAAAGACTTCTCAGTCATTTCCATAAAAAAATTAAAAAAGAGATACACTTTGTATTTTTAAGGCTCAATTTGCTTTTAGCGACCCGGGTCGGGGGTAGGCCTGAATAAATCTAACTGAGGGCCTCTCTAGATAAAAGATATACTGACGGTTTAATTGAGGGTTCTGTTTCTCAGCTGGCTATGAAAGGGCCACTTTAGTTGTATAAAAGTTTCCTTTCAATACTCATTAAACTCTTTTCGCACAACAACTGGAACAGGAAAATTGTTTACCCTCGATTTAAAACGTCAATTCTAATCTAAGTAAAAGTTTCAGGAAGATTTAAATGATTTATTATCTTTGCGAATAAATACCTATCTCTTGATAACCTACTTGGAAAAAAGTCTTTTTCTTGCGATATCGCTCAAGATGAATGGCTTTTTATTATAAAGGCTTCCTCGGTCTTCATGAAAAATATCTTTATGCAATTTTATTCCTAAATTGAAAAATGGAGATGCATTAAAATATCGTAGCTGTCACTGCCGCTTATTGTCGCCCAGCGTGGGACTCGGGAAATTATTCCTATTCGTTGTATAATATGGATACAATTACATAATTCATACTGAAAATATTTTTTTAATGACAAGTTATATTAATAAAAGCACACAGTCCATTCACATAATTGATATTACCTTTTATAAGTAAACTCAGCACTGCCAATAAGACATACATCCTCATTAAGTTTTCAAACAAACAGTTCCATCACATATCACAGAGATTTATCCCTCCATTTATTGCCGTAAGCACTTTACTCACACACGATTTTAATTAACATTTCAATCGGAGAGTTGAGTCGAGTTATAATGAAGCTCACGTAATATTTTGGTAGCGAACGCGACGCGGACGACCGGCGTCCTCTACGGTTGACACACGACTAAAGAGAGTTCCCTCTCTCCGTTTGTTCGCATTCGCAGTTACTCGCCCCTCGCCCATCTGGGGTCACCGCTTACAATTTTCGTGACCCATACGGGCAAGTCGATAATCGCTTTTACTAATAAATATGACTTCTAGATTTTATAAGTCGAGAACATGTTATTGTAAGTTTAAGTGGAGGTGACAGGTGCCAATTTTCCGATAATAAGACTCTAGTGTAGGCTTTCGTGGTTTAAGTTTTATCAAATGATTGCTTGGTCCAAACTTATTATTAGAATATTCTTTTAGTGAAAAATGGTTGAATATTCTAATAATATTACTAAAGTAGCTTACAGTCAGATCTATGACTATTCCTATAGTCTGCATGGTAGAACAAAAACTAGCAAAAAAATATCTGAAGACCATTAAATTCTCGTAATTTAAAACATTTAAAATCTAGTCGCAGTCTGATCTCGGCGACAAAGAAATGTCAAAAACTTGTCAAAAATATCCCCATTAGTGGTATTTTTAACAGATTCAGACTGATCTGACTGATCTTAAAATTACGAGAACTGGGGCCTCTGGACAAAAGTCACTTTTGCCATATTTACTTGATTTCTTAATCAAGTCTTGTTAACGTTATGAAAAAGTAATATTTAGAACACAATTTCCTTTCTTTTGTATTCGTCACTTTGGTCATTTATCTGTTATTAACTGCCTCTTTTTCCAACGTTCCAGACTGATAGTCATCTATCATTTCTTTCGCCTATTGCGTGTGTAAATTGAAATATTTCTAAAGACTATTCAATTACCGTTCGGCAGCCTGTAATTTGTGTTGATTACATTTTCATTTAATAAATTGTTATATTTTTATGTCTAGGTTGTTTGGTTTGTTTGACTTCTGTTTTATGTATTTTATGGCTGTGTGGCTTTGACTCGTTAAGATTACAGGTGGGTTGGTTTCGTACGTTCCTGTGACCCCCGGCGTAGGTGTGAGATGGAACAGCGGGATGGTATTTAGACAGTAAGAGTCTGACAGACCCCGCCGCCCGCCCCAGGGCGGCGGACATCCATGAGGATTTACCACCCCGGAACAAAAAAAAATGTATGCATAATAAAGAGTATCATCAACCAGCAAAGCGTGTTTTGTTGACATTATCAGATAATATTTCACTGTCTGTAAAAACGGATCGAAATCATTTTTCTGTTGAAGGACTAACAAATTCTTAAGATACCTACTTGTATCAACATTCTCACTAAGTTTTATTTCATATAGGTTCTTTCTATCTGTGAAAACATAATTTGCGTAATATTTTAACAAAATATACATATAATTTAAGTACTAGATATGTTTTTTTTGTATTTTCCGTTCCAAATACTAGCTTCTATACAGGGTTTCTAAGGAACCTATCTATCTATCTATCTCATCTTAGCTACAATCACTATCAAAAACTTGTTAAAAATGCTACAGGACTACATATTTCTACATTTTTGACAAGTTTTTGACATTAATTGTTTGTCGCCAAGATGAGACTGTGACTAGATTTTGAATATTGGAAATCACGGGAACTGGCCTTCTGCTCTAAGAATATGTTCTATCCTTCAGGTTCAGTTTCCTTCAACTTCAGTTATCAGTATCTACCATAATATTAACATAAAGAGAGAATCTTAATACGTTTGAACTTTATCTCACTCGTTCATTTAAATACATTATCTTCAAGAAAACCACTTCATTTCCGGACAATGGCTTATTTTCCCATACTAAAGACGTTCGTCTGTTGTTATTAAAGTAAAATATCATTAGGGTCTCCACAAACGAGACTTGTACGACATTTTTCCTCCTCATCGGTTAGGTCGTAACACTTTATCGTTATTGTACGGCCTTATTCAAGAATGGAGTAGCATCATAAAATCATAAACACCTTCAGTTTTCGCGTTATCCCTTACAAATTCCTTGGGGTTGCGTTCAATGGCCGATTATGAATTTGGTGTTCAATACGTGATCAGATTATTCGATCGTCTCTTGTTATTAAACAGTCAGATGTATTGAGATGTTCTTGGCTTTGTTCAGAACGTATTATGTGTTCCGGATTAGGAGTATGAGGCTGTTAATAGTTGATAATGTTGTTTGATGTAGGTAGCTATATATATGTCATTATGGAAGTAAAATGGATTATAGGATGTTTACATAATCAGCCTGTAATTTTCCCACTGCTGGGACACAGGCCTCCTCTCTATAAGAGGTTTGGGCCGTAATCCATCGCGCTGGCCCAGTGGGAAGGTAGATGTCACGTGTTTTCGAATTTTTGGTTCTAGGACATACCGGTTTCCTCAAGATGTTTTCCTTCACCGTTTTGAGAGCAGTGGTGCTGATGAAATAATTTACACAAAGTAAAGCGCCTGTCTGGATTCGAACCTACGACCTACAACTCATAAGTCGCAGCCGTTACCACTAGGTCACCACTGCTCTGCATAGGATGTTTGTCAAATTATAAATATCTGTTAATATGGTAATTTTTTATCTCCAGTCGTATGTCTTCAATAGAAAACGTCTCGCAATAGTAGATCAAATGTTATATACTGTCGTCATAATTCTAGAGCAACATTAACCCGCAAATTACTCTCTGCACCGATTCAAGGTTGCGGCTCCTCATCTCCTAATCAAACATTACAACGAACAGTTTAGTGTCGGTGTGTATTTAGGAGTTGATTTAGAGATAATTACCACTTCATTTGTTGGTACACTTTGAAAATTTCCTCCTCGAAATTGTTGCAATGCAGCTCGTCGTAATGGGGCTAGGGGCACGTCTCTTCTTTGGGTATTACCGGGTGACAACCGAGCACAGGCGGCGTACTCCCAACGCTTTATCACTTAATTTGAATCGTGTCTTGAATTTAGAACACAGGCTGTCCTTAGAATTCGAAAATTGTTAATCTGTTCTGTGTGGATATTCCAATTCCAATCCGAATCGCAATAAACGACGACCGGCTCTCAAATAAATTTAATAGTCAGCCCCTCCTTTGCAGTCGTCAGGTTAAATAAATTCCCACTGAGATGTTATCTGATAAATTCTAAATAAAAAGTACTCCGTTCAAATTGTATCTAACGAATTTATCGTCTTTGTGAAAAAATATTTTCTTTTATTAGAAATCTTATTAAAATTCACGTGGTAAATGAAAATCAAATTAATGTAAATGTGGTACCGACCGAGCAGTTTTTATTATTCAATCATCAAAATGAGCCCTAACAATAAATCATAAAACGAAAACGCGCATAAGAAATGAAGTTTACGATATCTGGCGAGGTAAGCATGCGAAGGATAAAATTCATAAATTGTTTGAAGACCAATTTTGTACGTTTGACTTTCGAGTGGAGAGCTCGTTTCCAAACACACGCATTATGTTCTCTACTTTGTATAAAGCGCCTTATTACGTATGCGGTATTCCAAAACGTTCATGAAAATTCATGTACTTATTTAAACAGTGCAAAAACCGCGCGTGTACGTATGTACGTATCTCCTTTGAGAATTATATTCGTGAAAGTAAAGGCACCATATTTTTAGTGGGAACGTCGGTAAAATGACAACATTCACCTCCCTTTAAATCAAACATGCATAAATCCAGGCCGCTCCCTTTACGCTATTATGTCAACCGAAGCGATTTATGATCGCATCTAAGAGATTTTCACAAGGGAGAATATCGCCGAGTAAATAGTATTGAGCGTAACTCAACAATATATCTGCCTATGCCTTATCACAAGAGAAATGCGATCGCAGCGTTTGCGATTTTATTGTGTTTTTGTGATGTTTCATTTTGATCATCTTTGTTATTCGGGCCATACATTATTCTGATTTGAAGAATAAATCTCACATTTATATTTTTGACATTATTTTATTCTTATTGGATTCTGTTTGAAATGCTCGTAATATCGATGGTAATGGAGTTTGCTTTTGTTAAGAAGTAGGCTCTTTTACAGTGGTTGTTGGATTGTGTATACAATGAGATTAGCGTTTTGGCAAGGCAGTGGTGCCGATTTCCTTGTTCACAAACTAAACTAAATTTAAGTTCAGTGCATCTTTTTCTTTCTATTCTATTAAGAAAAGGACAGAGAATAAATTTTAGTTTAGTCCTGTCAAATTAATCAGCGCCTGACACTACTCCATACAAGTTTAGACGTGATGAAAAACTTGCTCACTAAAATTACGTCAATTTACGTCAGGCACTGATTAATTTGACAGGTCCAATGTCTGACGAGTTAGGGGACGTGTCTGTAGCTTTGATGTAGTGTACAAGTACTCATCACGTACAGAATATTACGGACTAGATGACTGATTTGTTAATAAAGTATTTTTAAACATGACGGTAACGAAAATAGAAGGTCCTCTCTTAATACCCTGTAGGTATAGAATAGGTACGTTTCTGTAGCTGATGTTTCAATAAACAGTTTGTAATGAGGATTACCGAGAACCTTCTCTAATTAAAGTTGAAGAAACTTTGTTTAACAGAGTTGAATCTAGAATATAATGTGCCTGTTAAGAATTAAAATATGTTAGTGAAGACTAAACAATCGTGCTTTGTCTTCGCTAACCTAAATTAAATTACATTTGTTGCGAACATAATTTAGAACACAAAAATTCTTTGCAAAAAATGAAGCCCAGCCGAATATTTTTGCTAAAAATTATTATAAACAATAGATACATATTAAACATAGGTACAGCATTAATTACGTTGACAAACGAGTTGTATATAACACGGGCTAATAAAACAGGGTGTTTCGCCTCTGGACGCACCTGGGGCGTCGTTGATGGTAATGTGATTAATGTTCAACCTTTTTATCAACGTGTGCCAGGTAAATGAGATTTTTTGGCCTTGTACATTGTGCTCGAATGATTTCGACACTTCAGTTTTGTTTTCCTGTTATTTGTTGTTCTTGATTTTTTTGGACAAGATTACTTTGTGTTTGGTGGAACATTATGTAAAACTTGCGTCGTTGTAAGGTTTCATGCATTGGTGACAGTGTGCTGAACGCGCATGTTTTCTTACTATGCACGGTCATCTAAGGATGATGACTCATACAGGTTTTTTGCTTTCGATAACTTCTTTGTAAATAGGTAGTCGGGCCAATGGCTTAACGTGCTTTCCGAGGCACGGGGGTATCACACCGCTAACTTCAAAACTTCGGGATGTTACTAAGAAATTCCTCATGGAAAAACACAATAATACTTTTCGCGACCTGGGAATCGAACCCAGACCCAACGCTCAGTAGACCAGAGGGGTAATTCTCGTAATTTTAAAAACGTTCACAATCTGGGGGCCTAAAAAGATAACTTTTGCAGAATCATAAAAGGATAGCATTATGAATCATAATATGGCGAAGACAGTCCGTGTTTTTCTTTTTTTCGCTGCACTACGTAGGTATAATCAAAGAGATTGGGTCTGAATTTGGATTAGATTGATTGGTATTTTAGCACAGACTAAAAAAAATAACTGAATTCTTCACCAATGGGATTTGATACGATTAACTTAACAATTAACTGTTAATTATGATTCATAATGTTATCCTTTTATGATTCTGCCAAAGTGGACTTTTTAGGCCCCAGGTTATGGTAATAATGTACAAAAGGTGAGTAAATGAGTGTCATAATAAATTATAAAACAGATTTGGATGAGTATTGGATAGGATAAAATAATGCTGTAGATGTGGATTTGTTGTAGCAAAATACCACAATGTCCTGAAAATACAGCTCAGACAAAACAAAAATACCCTTTCGCAGATTTGAAAACATGTCAACCAAAATATATTTGGCTACGGAATTATTTGGGGAATAAAAGATTTTAATCTAGTCACACCCTCAATTTAAGTCGATATCAAAATGGTTGGAAGACCGCTATAGCACCGCGATACATTTGAAACAACCGCGCCGTTAATTGAAAACCTGTGGGTTTTCCACTATGCCCCATATTCCGCACCTCGAGAGGAACAGAACTGCATGGTGACGTCATCACACAACCACGAGATTAAGTGAGCTTTTGAAACATCTTTCAAACTCAAAGCATTTATTTCAATTAAACCTTGTACAGGCACTTTTGAATTGTCAAAATTAAAATAGTCCGTCAGTTAGTCAGAAAGTTGAAGCTAGTTGCTTTAGACGTATTGAATAGTTTTTAAGTATTTAGATGTTTTTGACAAGAAGTCTACGTATTTTTGAGTATTAGGTATTTGGAGAATAGTACTAGCCTATTAGGGATCCACTGCAGGGTACTGATCTCTTCTCAGATAGAGAAGGCACGAACAATGATCATCAGGCTTACTCAAAACGGCATCACACTAAATATGTATATCCTGAACCCTCCTTGTTTGGCTAACCCTCCGCCTGAATTAATAAAAATAATGCTATTCCTTGGTAAGCGCATCATTTCAGAACGGCCGGATCGATTTGGTAAATTTTTATTTTAAAATGTTCGAAATAGTTCCAATCAGGTTAGTAAGGAAAGAAAATTTGCGAAGTTAGGGAAATTCGGGATAATTGAAAGTGCATTTCCTATGGTTTTTTTGTTGGACAGGATGTCGTTGGTCGGGTCAGCTAGTATTAAGTCCAAGTTGCCTCACGTTATTTTCCTTTACCTAGATCAGTGATGTCGAAGATAAAATTAGAAAGTAGACTATGCACTGAAAACGTCACATTGGTACCTACTTGCCCGAATTTGAACCCACAACCTCGTACCTCGTACGTAAGAGGCGAGGCCTTAACCCCTGGGCCATCACAACATACGATATACGCAAAATACGCGCATTGACGTGGAGCTGCGGACATCAGCCCGTATTACCTAAGAAAATGAAACATGAATGCGTTTTTCTTTTTCAAACTCGTAAAGATGGTTTACAACGCTCATCAATATTATAGCGTTCGGATTTCGAATGCAACATCAAATTAGAGTTCTCATCCGTTATTCTGCATCATTATTTTCAATTGACAACCCTCGTTGTAAACCTACATTCTAGCAAATAATATATGAATTTAAATTTGACAGAAGCTGAACACGGAGAATTTTAGAAACATCGATCACTTCTTCAGATGTAAATGAGCAAATAGGTAGGTACAAAGGTATGAAAAATATACCAAATCATCATCTGCCTAGCCTTTTCCCAACTATGTTGGGGTCGGCTTCCAGTCTAACCGGATGCAGCCGGGGCCAACGGCTTAACGTGCTTTCCGAAGCACGGAGGGGTAAAATGATAAGTAATGTAGGTACCTAATTGCTAATTTATACATTGCTATATTTTTCCTGTTCAAGAATTCAAACTCCCCTTACAAAACAAAGATTGTTAAAGACGATTTTGTATTCATGGGACTTGATCACACACACACACACACACACACACACGTACTCCATCTTGCACACGTAGATATAAAAGACAAAGGAACTAACTTATGCACCCACTTCACAACATGCGTGCAGACAGACACGCAGGGTACCATAATTCTACAGTCCACAATAACTGTAATAAGAGTCACTTAGATATTTATTCAGAAAAAGAAATGGAAATTGTCAGGAAATTACTTCAAGTCAATAGGGTGTTACTATGGTGCTTGATACTTCCATAGAAATAGGTTTGTACTATATTATGCATCGTGTCATCGACGCGCAAAATGTTACCAAGAATTCCGTAAGTACTTCCTTCATCCTACTCTGGGAAAAAAAAAGTGAGCCGTCACGGGACGCCTGGCAGATGTGAAACATCGACATTATTGCTTTCTTTGCAAGAGGCTGATCACTGTCACTCTCTACATTATCACTGTCAGACATATTTTATTATTAAAAATAATTTGTTTTCAAGTAAAACACAGGTTATGTGTACCGCAGTAAACAACACTATGGAGTAAACACTATAGATATCCGAGCTGTGTGGCGAGAGAGAGATAGCTTAACGCCGGATCGAGTGGGAAGAGAATCGCAGTCGATTGCGCATGGCGACGCGACGCCACACAGTACACAAGACTGTGACTGTATATATACACCATCATATAGCGTGGCGACGCGTCGCCACGGCATGCGTCGCCACGCCAGAAATTTGTTTTACGTGCGGCTATAGATGTTTCACATCAAAAAAAATCTGCTGTTCCATACGTAACGTAAAGGCTTAATCGCAGACAAGTCGCGGTTAACAGCTTGTTCACTGATAAAAATAACAACACCCAATTTCAGATCAAGAATAATTCACTGTTAAATATAACAACCATCGATAAATGAATGTAAATTGATTAACTATAATAGCTCTTTTGCTTTTCTTGTATTTATAATTTCTTTGAAGTTAAAAATTGGCTGTTCCATTTAAAGGTTGTCTGAAAGACGTCGCAGTCGCTATTAGCAAGGTATAGCCGCCCAATGCACAATGTTGAACTGTATAGCGTGTTTAATTAGCTGTTTATTGTATCGAACTATGCTAATTAACATGATTCCAAGCGCATCGATCGAGGTAATGTATTCTTGGTTCTAATCTCAATGCGCTTGAATCATGTTGTAATCATAACATGTCATTTGCGGCTAAAATCATGGTTTCCTCGAAATCGTGAAACAGCCCATTGAGGGTGTATATAGATACATACCTACCTATGTAAATCAGAGTTGAATGAATATAAGGAGGAAAATATAAGAATGGAGTGCTAATACGAGAATGATGACAGATCTAACTGATTTAACTGATCTATATTTTGAGTTTATTTTTTAATGGTAATATTAGATTGTAACCTTACTTCTATTTTAAGGACTAATTTGACTGGACTATAACTAGTTAATTTAAATTTTCCTTAAATTGCAATAGTAATGTTATTTTTATTTATTATAGTTATTTTTTTTCTATGTTATTTTATTAAAATAGTAATGTTAATTTCTTACATAAAAATAGGACACAATGGTTATTTGAATTTGAATAATAAAATAATTTGAATAATTTGTATTGTATGCCCAAAAGGCGGGACATAGCTGATCAACATCACTGTAATTCTTAACACCTGTATCTATTTCTGTACCTATGATCCACAATAAACATGATTGATTGATGATAAACTGGCCGTAACAAAAATAATAATGTTGTTATAGAATCAAAAGTACGTTCATGAGATTTTTTCACGAGATTATAATAACCACCTACTCATTAAACCCTTAATATAGTTCAAAATATTCTTGTTAAACCTTTCATTTTCTATTCTAGAATCAATATTATTATGACACAATCAACGGAGTTTTTATTAAATAAGCATTAAGACCAACTGTGGGCCCAAATAGCACAGAACTGGTGTCCTAAAACAGTTAGGCGGTGTCGCGGCCGACAACGTAGGAGATGGCGGGACGAGCTGGTTGGTTCCGTCAAAACTGGCAGGAGGATGCGCTGGCTCACGAAATATGGAAGGAGTGGAGGGAGGCCTTTGCCCAGGAGTGGGACAGCGTAGGCTAGTAAAACAAAAAACGTTAATTTAAGTGAGTCAAGTATCCGTGCCTATATCCACACGACACGTGAGAATCCACTGCCAGATAATGCCTGTCCTAAATTGCATCTCAGTATCCGATTCTAAGCCTTCCACGTTCAGTCTACCTCCACTGCCTGCTTCAGACTATTATAATTCACCAGTTATAGTAGAAATACGACTATCTAATCCCAGCGAGCGGAATCAAGGCAAGAATCAAGGCGAGCGTGGCGCATCTAGTGATGCGCAGATTTGCTCACGTCTTGCACTCCATTTCTTCATCCTCCGTGACTCAAACACAGACACTAGTTAGTTAAGCTGTAGGCTATAAGAGCCGGTAACTCACGTACGACTAGAGGGAACGCGGACTGACTCCACGTAATCGCACTCTCTCTTCAACAATTTCGGTGGAGTATGACTATGCACATAGCGCAGTTTGGTGCATTGAAGACGAAATTAGGACTCATAATGATGTAACCTACTGCCTAGCCTTTTCCCAAGTTTGTTGAGGTCAGCTCCTAGTCTAACCGGAGGCAGTTGAAATACCATTGTTTGTGTGAGTTGAGTTGAGTGTGTCTGGAGGTCAGATAGGCAGTTGGTCCATGACCAACTGCCTATCTGACCTCCAGAACTCAGTTACTTGGTAACAGGATACCTCTTCGTAAGACTGACTGTCAGACCTCTAGGCTTCTGACAACCCATAACAACTGTCAAAGATCTCCGAATGGCGGCCGGGACCAACGGTTTAACGTGCTTTCTGAGACACGGAGGGTTCGTAACACACCGGAGCTATGGTGGCCCAGTGGTAACGGCCCCAACTTACGAAGTGTAGGTCGTTGCTTTGAACCCACGCAGGCACTTTACTTTGTGTAAATAATTTCATCACCACTGCTCTCAAAACGGTGAAGGAAAACATCGTGAGGAAACCGGCATGTCCGAGGACCAAAAATCAACAACGTAATAACGCAATGATTGTTGTTTAAACATGAAACAAAAACATGTTTATTTAGCACAAAGCCACAAGTGCACACAACAAACAATAAAAATTATAAAAGAAACTAAAAACACTAGCTGAAAAAAAAAAAAGAGTGTGTGCATCTCACAGCTGCGCCAAATAGGACCAGTTCAGCAAACTGCCGAGCAGCTAGTGCCCGACGCTGGTTTTTAACTGTCAGAATGAAAGATATTACCATCGAAAGTCATTGCTACTGTTAGTGTGACGCAAATACCCCCTGGAAAATTGATTTATGCTTGACAATATATGATACATTGTCAACCATAAATCAATTTTTAATAATATAAACAACAAATCACCTTTATTATTCAGAGAAACATCACTCTTTCGTAATACAACAGATGACGGTTATTGTCATCATATCTATAAATATTTAAAATACTTTGAATTATATGGGTTTAATGAGTAGGTGGTGATAATCGTGAAAAAAATCTTATGAACGTACTTTTTATACTTTTTAGGGTTCCGTACCTCAAAAGGAAAAAACGGAACCCTTATAGGATCACTTTGTTATACGTCTGTCTGTCTGTCAAGACCCCTTTATCTCGGGAACGCTTAGAGGTATCGAGTTAAAGTTAAAACTATATGCTCAAGTCTACAGTCCCTGGAAACTGTCAAAAAATCGAACTTCTTAGTTAACGTAAAAAAAGATACGGCCGTTTATGCCGCAAAAAACTTATATTTCGACATTCTCAAGAGAATCATGAAATTAAAATTAATTAAAATTTATAGGGTAGGTACTTCTCGTTGACCTATAATCATGAAATTTGGCAAGAAGCACACAATGTCATGTAGCACAAGTAAAGGAAAAAATCCGAATATCGTAAATTTATAGTTACATACCTATTTCTATGAAACCCTCGGTGCGCGAGTCCGACTCGGACTTGACCAGTTTTTTATTTTTTATTCAGCTTGTAGGTACTGTCCCACTGCTGAACAAAGGCCTCCCCTGTGTTCCTTCCAGGAATTCTTTTCCCGCGCCACCTCGAAACCAGCTCTCTTGTCAAGGGTTTTTTTAACAGTGTTTTCCAGATATGTATGAACGTAAACGAGACAAAAGGAGTATGTAAGGATCGTAGCAGGTCGCCCAGAGGACACGATGGAGCACATGGTGGAGGTCTGCCCCGCTTGGGCGGAGCACCACCGTGTCCTCGTACAGGCGATCGGCAGCGGTGGCGACCTCTCGCGTCCGGCCCTGGTTCAAGCCATGGTCCGGAGCGAGAGAGAGTGGGAGGCAGTCGCCTCCTGCGAAGCAGTCATGCTAGCGAAGGAAGTGGCGGGATGGCTGAGGGAGAGAGCCTCCCGTCCCAGCCGCCGCGGGAGACGCTTCGGGCGACGGGAGCCGCGCGACGACTCCCGGTCACCGTAGGCGCGGTCCTACGGGCGGAGAGTAATGGGTAGCTCACCGTCCGATCAGGACCAGGCCCATGCCGGACGGCGCGTACGTGTTCCACGCGCGCCTCAAAGAGATTTCAGTATCAATTCAAGGGGCCCGTTAGGGCCGAAGTCTGCCGAGTCAGCGGGATTGTCCGAAAAGGAAACCTAACTTGCAATGTTCATTCAATATTCAAGTATTTCATTATTTGCATAATACATTAACAGCTTAAATGGTACTTAATCATAACATGGCTCCTAGATTTAAATACGAGACAATTTAACATCATCAAGAATACATCCATTTATGGGGGGCAAGCTCAGATTTAAACCCAAGCTGTCGTCACCGGCGCTCTATAAAATAATATTCCTATAGTGACAGACAGAACCCCTATATACGACAGTACCCTATATACGGCAGCTCGGGGTCATAACACGCGTTGAGAATTTATCATTTTTATTTATCCTTCGACGTGCCATGTTTTCCTTGAACGTTAGTTGCTGCGGATAAATTTCAAATTGTATACGGATTTGGAACGTATACTCTACGTACGCAGAAGTTCTTGTGTTTAGTTTTTCTGATATTATGACCTGCACCCTAATTGCGTAACTCACTATCAAACGGAATCTGAATCATTTTGAAGCAAATTGCTAATCCATTGCTTCATAAGTTCGAAAAATTTGTCTGCCCAACACGTAAATAACGCAATGAATGTTGTTGAACTGTCACAATGAAACCAATTCCGATTGATAATGTGTTACACAATTGCCCCGCTGTTTCTCTTGATTTTTAACCGACGAAAAATATGAAGAAGTTCGCAAGTCGACGTGTATGTTGTTAACCGACGAACAAAGGAGGAGGTTCTCAAGCCGACCCGTATATACAATTTTTATGTATTACCACGCATATTTGTTTTCACAGAGTAGTCCGATTTTCACGATTCTTTTTTTTTATTTGAATGGGTATAACCTCGAAGTTGGCCCCATTTAAAAAAATACAAAATATACCCTTATGGGTAGAAAAAGGGGTTGATTGATATTTTACCTACTGAAATTTTAGTGATACGTTTAATTATTGTAAGTTCTCATCGGCTTAGTATTATTTTTGGAACCTATCATAATAAATATACCTACACGCAGTGAAACTTCTGATCATTCCACGATATTACATACATTTAAAATAAGAATCGGTATACGATATGGATACTCAAAAAGGCACATAAGCCTGAAGTATTCCATATTAACTTACCTTTCATTTTTCTGAATTAGGTATTTTCAAACTAAATGGTTGAAAGTGATTTCATATTCAACAGTGGTTATTGAGGCATATTTTAGCTGAACATGATTTATTCGACGATATTACGCACCCAGGCCTGGCTTGAATGGCATTACGTTGACAGCTTATGAGGTCCTTTATTTATATTTGATTTATGTAGTGAGCACAGATACGGCCGCTCTACTCGCTTAACGGTTACTGAACATTATTCGTTATTTAAATGGGGAAAAAATCGACATTAGTTTGACCTTAGGCACCATAACTTACTTGCGCCATAGATAAAGTTACAAACGAAGTATAAATCTCTCTAACTAAAACTGGCCTTTTTTTATTTCTTTTCGAACAAATAACGTCTCGCTGCGTCGTCAGTATTTCACAGGAACTATTTTTTTCGCGACATTAAGTAAGGGACCTTGTAATAATATTAGATCAATTGATTTCCTTGCGCCTATTTTCAAAAACGTAAAATCCTAACACGTGTGACTCCTGCGCTCAGATAATGGGTTCAGTGAGCAGAAAATATCCATACATAAAATTAATAAAAACCAAACGCTAAAATTCACTTGAGCATTCACAAAAACAAATCGCGTTTGGTGTTAGGCAATGTCATGCAAATTTCTGGAAGGCCGTGGAATCCAGTGTACAAAACAGCCATTGTTATAAAAATAATTGGGGTCACGTTGTCGTTAGTCCTCTCGAACCATTATTTTGTTTTGTCCAAAACATAATCCTGAAATCTGACAATTTGCTACGTTTAAATAGCCAATTGTTCGTCAATTTAATAAGAGTATTAAGTTTTTGAGAGTAAGAATTCCAAGAGGCCATTTACCTACTGTTACTGCTGTAATATTATAAAGGGTATTGTTTAATTTGAAATACTGAGAGCTCCTACTGTTCGCATTGAATTACACAGCTCTTGTCTGTCATTGAAATAGGAGTACCTGAACGTGACCATATTAGGCGCTGAAAAGGCCAAATACATAACGTTTAGGTATAAGTGATAAATCCAGGAATAATTGAAAGTAACCCACGTATCCTTTCTCATTTTATTGGCAGACAAGAATAAAATATATATCGGGTCATTTAAAAGTATTATTCCCTCTGTAATATCTGCAGGACATTATTTTATATTCTACTGTCTCACAGGTCCATTTTTACATATATATTAGCCTTCCCTGAGAGTTATATGTGTGTTTTGTTCTGAATTTTGTTCGCTTAATTATAATACACATTTGTCCTAATTACAATTTGGCCTCGCGAGAATCGAAACCAACCTCAACATCATGAAATGCTTTTATTTTAATCAATACAAAATATCAAAATGAGTACATATTGTTCTCTTACAACAATTTATTGGTCCCGCGGGTTCAGGCTCAACGGAGCGACGCAAACCAGATTATTATTTACCACTTTAGACCGCATTTTATTACTCACCCACAAAAGGGTCAAATAATAAAAAGAAGTGTTCGCTTTGTGGGTAAAACAATAGACCGATATTTATGATCCTTACCTCCGTGAACTCTCGTTTTTCGAAGTCAACTCAGCCTTATGAAGTAATTTAGTATAACAGCCCATATTGCTGGAGGTGGAGCAGGGTAACGTTATATCATTGTCAAAGAAACGTCGAGTAGTACTGATGTGTGTATGTTTTAAGAATATGTTATTCGGAAGTTGTGGAGTGTGTCGTAAGTATGTGCGCTGACCTTTGTGGGGCATGTGAGGGTATGTGTGGCCAGTAGCCCGGGGCTTCGTGTCTCTTCCCGGATTATTGGGGAAACAATGGTGTTTGAATGTCAAACTACCATTGTGATGTATTACCCCTTTTGGCAGTGAAAGCTGAGCCGGCTTACAATTTTCCATGAAACGAACTATTCTCCCAAATAGTATTATTGAATAACGAGCAGTCAAAGGTTATACGAGGGTGGATTGAAAAGTACTCGGTCTGATAGAGAATTATTCAATTCTTCAAATCAAAACTACCAACATTATTTACTTTAGTTCAGTCTAGTTAACTGTGCGAAGTTCGAAACGTGTGCGACAATTGGTTGTGATTTTATAAATTTATTAATCAAGCTATCCGCGTAATTTCCGCAAATGGAGCAAATTGAACAGCGTGCTATGATTAAGTACCTTCATAAGAAGGGGTTACCACCAAAGGCCATCCATGATGATATGAGCAGTACATTAGGGGATTCTGCTCTGTCATATTCAACCGTCAAAAAATGGGTAGCAGAATTCAAACGTGGTAGAGAGAGCGTGAAAGGCGAACCCCGCACTGGCAGGCCTTCAACGTCGACTACAGACGAAAATAGAGAAAAGGTACTTGATTTAGTTATGCAAGACCGCAGATTAAAAATTAGAGAGATAGCCGAGATTATAGGCATCTCTTATGAATGAACACAAAACATGATAGTCGACGAATTGGGTTTCCACAAGGTGTCAGCGAGGTGGGTCGCGAAAAAAGAACGCGATTGACAATTTCACGCGACTGTTTGGGGTTTCTTGAAGCCGATCCAGATGATTTTTTAAGTCGATTTGTTACTATGGACGAAACTTGGGTTCATCACAGTACACTGGAAACAAAACAAGAATCAAATCAGTGGAGAAGACCTGGTTCACCACCCCCTAAAAAGTTTAAGTTGATTTTGTCGGCAAATAAAGTGATGGCTTCAGTATTCTGGGACTCGAAGGGCGTGATTATGGTTGATTATCTTGAAAAAGGTCAGAATATAAGCTCTGATTACTACTGTACCTTACTACGTCGTTTGCGTGAGGAAATAAAAGAAAAACGCCCAGGAATGCTCCGAAAAAAAATCCTCTTTCATCAAGACAATGCCCGTGTTCACACATCTGTGCAATCAATGGCTGAAATTCATCACTGTGGCTTTGAACTGTTACCGCATCCGCTTTACTCACCTGACCTGGCACCATCAGACGTCTTTCTATTCCCTAACCTAAAAAACACTTAGAGGTCAGAAATTTTCGACAAACAATGAGGTCTAAGCAGCAGTAGATGCGTCTCAGGACGAATTCTTTTTTTCAATGGTATAAACGCTCTGAAGGAGAGGTGGCAGAAGTGCATTCAACTTGATGGTGATTACGTAGAAAAATATTATTGATTTTGTGTGTGTCTATTTTCTTAGTTAGGCTGAATACTTTTCAATCCTCCTTCGTAGATATCTATTGATGGTTTATAAACTTCATCAATAGAACTGGAAATGGATATTATGAAACAAATATTTGAAGTTTACGAGCGAATTGTTGAGATAAGTTTTATTGAACGATTTTTACGAATAGACATCCGCAGAATGTGATAGTTTCGTCCTATTTATAGTCCAGACATGACATTCATGTTTATGTAATATTTATTTCATAAAACAGATTTTCTGGTTGTTAACTTCCTTGTGCCCTACATCTTTTTCTTCAGATAAAAATCCTGGGAAAGACAAATTAGGTAGTTGAAAAGCCACAAACAACATTCGTTAAGCCTTTTAAGTACACGACCAGAGGACTTCACGGCGAGTGGTGGAAGGCAAATCTTTTGTTGAAAAGGTAAAAATCTTGTTTGATATAACCCGGAAAACGAGCTTTGTCATAAACGCCTGTCGAGCCGGATATTTGTTGATCCTTGCCTGTCCGGTGTACCTACCTACGTTCACTAACGGGGCAATTGCGGAAACATTCTACTCACTATCCATATATAAAAATAAATATATCTATTCTAGGGGGGGAGCTATCTCCAGCAGTGGACGTCTTTCGGCTGAAATAATGATACATATAATAAAACAGTAACGATGACTTTTTGTCCGTTTGTTTGTTTGGATGTATGTTCCGTATTGGCGCAAAAACGGCTGAACTGATTTGGATGAAATTTAGCACACAAATAGTTTATAATTTTGATTAACGTATTATAATCACAATTAATCACGCTGTAACATTAGTTGTCTACGTTTCATTCCATACACATAGGGTACTTCTCATCCTGGTAGTACGTTCCCGTGGGATATTTCCCGACAGCCACGAGGGCGAAGCCGCGTGTAAAAGCTAGTTATAACATAAATACCTCTATTGCTTTGTGTTTTGTTCTAAGGAGTTGATATTGATGAATTCGTTATAATTGTTTTTCTGATAAAGATAAAGATGCATTATTTGTTTATACATAGATACTGAAAACTCTTGTAAGGGATTGAGGGTGTTTATCATAAAGAAAAGATAATAGTTTCTACACAAACTAATGAAACTTCATACGCATAAGCAGGATACTTCTTATGCGTATGAAGTTTCATTAAAATCGGTTCATTCATTTCGGAAAACGAGGGCTTGAAAGTTTGTATGAAATGCCGTACGGCGTAAACACTCTTAGAGCCAAACCACACGGGCGGTGCGGCGCCGCACCGCAAGCCATTTCGCCGCGCTGGCGACCACACGGGCAGAGCGGCGTCGCAACGTTCTACGGAGCCGCGGCGGCGCCGCAGCGGCGGCAAAATGAGGGGTTGCCCATCGCTACGCGACAGTCTGTAATACTACAAACAACTGCGAGCGGCGCCGCTCCGGCTCCGCTCTGCTTACACCCCTCCCCGCCTCGTCTCTATTCAGATGCGCGCGCGGCGCGGCGCCGGAGCACACCGCACGGCGCCATGTGGCTACAATGCATTTTTGTATGTAGAAAACCGCAGCGGCGCCGCTCAGGCGCCGCTCCGCAGCCGCACCGCCCGTGTGGTTTGGCCCTTAAAGTGTCTGGTACAAATAATAAAGAAAATAAAGTTATTTATTCATAATAAGGTCTCTACGAATTTCTAAGAATTTGGTATATCTGAGGGGCAATTCTCGTAATTTTAAGATATTTTTTGGATTTTTTTTGGATTTTGTGATTAATAAATAAATAAATAAATCTTTCACAGTCTGATCTCAGTCTCAATCTATCAAAAATACCTCTAATTTGCCTACATTTTTGACAAGTATTTGACATTGATTATCACTAAGATGAGATTGCGACTAGATTTTGAACGTTTTAATTACGGTAATTGGCCTTCTGAAGGGTCTCTAGTACTCTTTTTTTTTTTTTTTTGAGGATGGCAAATCATCAAATGACCCCTCCCGCTCTGGGTGGAGCGGAAGGGAGTGTCAGACTCTTACTGACTAAAACCCACCCGTGTTCCTTCCTTAACCCTTTATGTTCCGAGCCAGCGGTAACCTTTTCGGACAATCTAGTACTCTTACAACAACATTTTTCTTTGTTGCACGGCCTAGTGGAAAATACATACTTATTTAGGGCGGGTTGTTTTACGTCCACTTGACGCACGCGTATACGTCAAAAATAGCGCTAACTATCTTCAAACCAAAAAAACCGTTGTTTCAAATTACAATTATAGAATTATGGCCTTAACTTGCGTGAAATTATTATGATTACGTACTCCTTAATATTTGACGTACGTATGTTACGTTAACCAACCGTTTGAAACAACCCAACTTTGATGACGTTTTCAAGCGAAAAGAAATGTTCATAATGTTATTATGATGGTGTGTATAAAAAAAAAGTCGAAAAACCTATAATAGTTCTTTATTAAAGGGCTTGAAATACCAGTATTTTGGTAACAGGTAACTTGCCCTTGGTGTGATACCGGTACCAAAGTAATACCTGTACTATCGGTATTTCTAATCAGTAGTGTACCGGTACCAAACAAATATTTTCGCAAGTTAGAGCGAGAAAACAGATATAGTAAATAAAAAGGATAGATAGGTAGGCATTAGAAAAACAACTTCACAAATACAAGATTTGTGAAACCGGTACTTGTTAGATGGAGTACCGGTACAGCTCCTGTACTTTTGTTACTGGTTTTAAGCCCTGATCATAGAACATCAAGGTCTGTAACTATCCACATACCTGCACATTATTAAAGCTTTTAGTTTGACCTTTTACGTGATTATCAAGTAGTGACCTCAATGACCTTTGCTTACGAAATTCGCTCCTTTACTCTAGCTCAGTGAACAGCACAGTAATTACAATGCGATATATCGTACATTCCGAGCAAATGGCCGTACCGTAACCGGCCTGAACCGCCAGATAGAACAAATAGGTCAGTAGGTTCTAGTTCTAGACCATATGCAAGCACCATTTGGTTACCCAGTCACCCTCGGTTTAGTCTTAACCTGTGGTTTACTAACGTTCCATAGAATGACGTTTTAGAATGTGCAATTAAACTGCTTAAATCTTTCAAGAGTTGCAATGTTTCTGTTGTTTGTGACTGAAGTCATCATCATCAACATTTCAGCCGAAAGACGTCCACTGCTGGATATAGGCCTCCCCCAAACTGACTGTGACTGAAATATGGCCTGGCAAATATAGTTAGGTCCGATATCCGTGATGCAATTTTCATGCCTATGCAATGACTTGTATAGTGACGGTGCTACTTCTTTCTATTGATGCTTTAACGTATGGTATGCCACAGACAAATTAAATCGCATTGTGTCATTCAGGCGTAATTCTGATTTCGCTTATTTTGATTTTGGAGATATTTATTAATTTAAGAGTATTACTTAATAACACGCTTATTAAGAAGAAATCTTAAATAATACAATCCAACACTAAAATATATAAAGGAAAAAAGAGAAGAGCTCATTGGGCATTTTAGAGATGTCTGGAAGCGTCGAATTGTTTAATTTAGGTATATAAGCCGATAACTTTTAACCATGAAACAATTAGAAGAATGGATACGATAATATTGCTATATACTGGGGACATTTCTGAACGCGGCCATTTCTTCTTAGCCGGGCAACCAATAAGACTTTTCCAAACAGAAAAAAACACACGTTGTATCATTTCGTGAACTTGCAATCGAACCGCTCGCTGCACTAATGATGCGTCATTTCAGAACAAGAAGTAAAATGTCGAACACCATTTCCTTCCACTGAGTACTACTAGTTTTTCTCCCTCACAAAGAGTGAAGGGTGAACAAGTACTTACTTGACTGAATTTAAAAAGCTTTTATGCCGGTTTTATTCGTGACTCTCTAATTACAGTGACGAAGGCGTCGCATAGCGCCACCTTAGTCATTACAGATGCCGTGAGCTACGCTATAAAGCTAGAAAATGCTTCATGCAAATTATTTCACGTGCTAGTGTTGCTGTTCGAGCCTACCTACTATGTTAATACACATCCTATTAATGTACGTCGTGTGACACCAAGGTAATTAGCTTAAAAATCACGACATACCTACGTAAAAAAATATGGTTTTAGACGAATTAATTGACCGTCGCGTTTACGCTGAAAATATCCGGTTATTTTTTAAAGAGTTCCGGGAAAATAGCACGTCACGTCGTTCACAAGTCGTCAGGAATTTTAATGTCCCTTAAAATGTAACAAGTTTATCTGCGGGTTTAATTGCATAACGGGTGCTCGTTTTTCCGACGTGTAGAACGCAGTTTTTTGCAAAAACATCGGAAAAATTACAGAAATGTTCATTTCTGTATTTTTTATTGCGTATACCGCGAAATGTTCAGGTAAGTAGAGCGTGCGGGAAGGAAAATGTCATATAAAATATTGAACTTTTCATTAAGACTGGAAAATAATTTTAATTTTATGAAAGTTAAACAAGGACTTACAAATATGCACCCCTTCTTTTAAACTGTGTTCTAAGAATTCATTTAAAACAGGACTTTAAATTCAACACAATAAAAGCTTAATGAAGGCGAAGCCTTTGATTGTTGGCCAGCTATGTGATCCTGCTTCAACTATGAACCTTTGAACAATCGCACTGAACTCACGAGCAAAACAAAGACTGAACAGGACATTCATTATGTGAACCCTTAATGAAATTTCTTTTAATAAAAGAACATAAATCCGTCCCCTTCACAGAAACGTACACATCTTTTGTAACAATTTTTTGAATTAGCAATGATAAGATGAAATGATAATGGCTTTTCCTGTTAAAAACTCAACGAGGCGTAACTTGACCCGAGGGGTGAGTCCGACCGAGGCACCCCTTTGGGGCAAAGGCTACCTGCTTGCAAAAAACTGGTTTTATTTTACATACTTTGCCAAAAGATCGGTCCTCAAATTGCAATTTAAAAGGAATTTTCGGATCCAACGACAAGTTTAGCACCTACTATTTAATATCGAAGGTATTCGCAGTTCCTAGGGGTTTTATACCTAAGGATGGACCTATTTTCATTAATTATATATATACAATAATATATAACGCAACTAACTATTTAGACTAGGTACTAAATTAAATGACTAAGTAACGAAATATACAGCAGCTTAAACACAATCGTCCTATAATGTTCACATTGCCTCCTCTCTATGGGAGGGACTGGACCATAATCCACCTCACGGGCTCTGGTGGCGGGTTGGTGGATGTCACATATCCTCGAATTTTTGGTTCTAAGACATGTTTAAATATACAAATAACTAGGCGTCGAAGTACTCGTCTGTCATCCGGAAACGTGCTCAGAAGACTGGCAGCATTGCCACGTTGAATGGCAATGCTAATTCTTTGGCCAATTAAAGAACGAAACAACCCTCTGGTCATAAACAAAATACAACCTAAAGATTGAAATTCTGTTTTCCTTAAAGCTACATGTAGGTACCTTTATACTTGAGTTCACACGTAAGTCAGAACGTGACCAGCCGTGTTAGGACCGATTAGAGCCGTTCTTTTAACTTCGTACAAATAAAAAAACAACAGCTCTAAACGGTCGAACGTGAAACGTAAAAGAACTTCGAACTAAAATATTTAAAGGGTATTTAGGTTGTGTTTTGTTTACTACGTTTTGTACCTTGTTACTAAAAATTTAACTAGGCATTGGAAGAGGAATGGGACAGACTGCATGCGGAAGGCGAAGGAGAGCGTGTTGTGGCGCTGCCTGGAAGAGGCCAATGTCCAACAGTGGACTGCGATAGTCTGTGTTAATTGAAGTATTGGAAGGAATTCTTGATTTTATCAGAAAATCTATAGATAGGTACGTTACCAGAAATGACTGTGCTTATGTAGTTCTCATATTCTTTTGGTTTTGGTTAAGCCGGAAGCTGTCATCAACAGGGAGGAAAGAAAATGGAAATAAATAAAAAAAGCGTATAAAAATCTATAAAAAAGGATGCCTAGTCTCCTCAATCTCGATTTGATACACAGAGTTATTTGTCTTTAATAAAACTGTAGTTGTCAGTTTCCGTTCGTGGTTTCCGTGTAAATTCATTAGTTTTCCTGCATCCATAAAAAGACGTAGATTACTCTTTGTAAAGGAAAAAGGCTCGTGTCACTGTTATATCTATTACGTATGATATATGAGCTCAGCAGGAGGTGCAGTGATAGATTCCGGTTCACAGGGCGAATAAACTATACTATGACATGACAGATACCTAAGTAGGTAGGTATACGTTGTTTTCCTTTCCGTATTTTTGGTACAGAGGGGTAATTTCCCTATTTTTAAATCGTTCACATATAATCTCAGTCTCAATCTATCAAAAATACCTTTCATACATTTTTGACAAACTCTTGATATTGATTGTCGCCGATATAAGATTGCCAATAGATTTTGAACGTTTTTAATTACGAGAATTAGCCTGCTGATGTCATAGAATCAGATCCTAAGACATCAGCAGGCGAATTCTCTGGTGTTTAATTAACGCTAGAATAATATAGAAGCGTTCAGATGCTTCTATATTATTCTTGCGTTAATTAGTAAAATCATAAGTCATTAATAAATTTGTTTAACATAGCTGTTACAATAATAATGGTATATAAAAATAATAAAAAGTGCGCTATGTTATAACAGAGGGCGTACAAATACATATTTGTAATTTGGTAATCAAGCCAGCCAACTCGCAATAATAAAATAAGCCTCTATAGTAAAATTAAAAAAAATAGCAACAATACAATACAATTAATAACTATGCGATCTCATTATCTACAGGTTTTCTATTGATATTTTTAAAAACACCTTTTTTATCGCAATCAAATATCGAATCAACAAGATTATCTACGTTTTAAAACTATTATGACTAGAGACTAATTATACGACGTAATTATTTGTTTACATATCAGAAGGATTTATTCTTAAAATAATAGTTAGGTACTTAAAACGTAAGCTCGTTAGGTTAACAAGTTAAAAGTACATAATTACAGCTATACATTATGCGTGTAGTGCTATGTTTACAAAGTAATTTGTTGGGGTACCATTTGGGTAGTAGTTTTCTAGTGAAATATGCCTACAACCTACATATTTCGTAAATATTTTGAGCTCCTCGTTAGATTCAAATGTGCGGTGGCGTTTGGAGTATACAGTGAATTCATTATCACGGTCGGGCAGTCGTTAGTGGTTTACAACCCTGTTCACAAACTCTTTGAAATAATGCTCCCCTGGTACCTTGACGCGTTTCAACACGAACGTAACGTACACGAGCACCTCGAGAGATATTTAAAACATTCGTATAATTCCTGTGAACGAAACAATCAGGGTTTGGTCTCGTTATATAATAAATCAAGCCTCTGCCAACTGTATTGCCGGCAAAAATCTGCGATGCGATATGATCATAATGACTTTTACAGCGTTTGTTTTGCGCTCAGATTGCTGTTAAAATGGAAATGTAAAATTAAATTATATGTGTGCGAGTTTGGTTTTGTTTATTTTAGGTTGAACTAGTTTTAATGCGTGAGAATCGCGAGATGATTAATAGAATAATTGGCTAGTCAGTAGGTCACCTTTTATCATATATTCAATTATTACAATCATATATTTACAGCAGTAATGTCAGTGGTGCTAGGCAGAAGGCTAGAAGGTGAGTATAATTCAACATTTTATACCCAATTAGTTCACTAATAATAAAATTATAAAACTGATTAGTACAATATTTTATTCCACGAAGGAAAATTCTTAAAAAAATCAAACCAGCAGTCAAGTAAAATACCCACTAATTATTAATAGGAAATATTTTTACTTCCATTTAATAAGTGACAATTTACATTAAGCTACTGAAAGACTCGTTTAAGGGCAATTATCAGAAATCTTCAGACGTTCGGGTATTTAACCTAATTTGACTTTTCTTTCCTTTTGTCAGGGATTTTGTCATGCCAAGTAATAATTATCTGCCATATTAATTCTCGTTCAGGTCAGATTTCGGTGTTAAGCTTATATTTAAAAGGTCACCGAGCAGTAATCAGCTTAGTAAGGCTTTGCTTTGAGGCTAATAACGTCTAAATATACTTTTTGTTCATAATTTAGTTAAGGGCTAAGAAAGTACACGTTCATAAATGATGTGTCGTAATCATTTTGGTTTGTTATGTAAATTATTTTAATGGATATTTGGAGCATCAACCTGCAAGCTTTAGGTATGTCCATGAACGTAAAACATTTGAGGAATTAATGTTTTATTTACCTACAAGCCGCTTAACGGTTTAACCCAGCTCGGATATTTGGTAAAAGTTCACTGTAAGAACTCTCGTCTGTTCCGGCACTGTTTTCAGTGTCAAAACCACATTTTTCACAACGGATAATATAGTAGTAAGTTTGATAGTTAGCTACCTGAAAATCAGAACGGTCATATTTTATGTCGATTTCTCTTTTTAAACTTGACTCTGAACTCTATAGTTTCAATAGAATAATAAAAATACTAAAATACGGCACATATTTCATGTGAGAAACGCACCATGTTGTAAAACTCTGAGATTTTTAAAGGAAATTTTTCACGCGGGGTGACTGCGGTGCCTGCCACGAATTTTGGGACTGCTGCCAAAAAAGCCTACACATTAGTTCCACTGATAATTGAAGCTGGATGTACATATACAGGTTATGTAGGTAAGGATATAGGGCACTTGGGAACTGAGAGAAACATGTACTTACCAATTTGAGTGAACATTATTCAACAGATTTCAAAGTGTCATGTAGATCACGAAACGTCACTGTTGTACAGAATTATATTAATTTAGGTACAAGCAACCCGCTTCCTTCGCACGGTTTTAACGACTTAATAAAACATTGAGATATCTTTATCATTAGTATTGAAGTTTAATATAAATGTTTTAGACACATAAGTATCATTATGATACTTATGTGTCTAAAACATTTACAGCAGCCCACTGCTGGACATAGGTAGATAGAAATAGATAGAATACTGTTTATTGTGTACACCATATATATTACAGATATAATTGGCCTCTCCTATTGCACGCCATTCAACTCGATTTTCGGCAACTCTGATCCAGCTGCTACCAGCCATCCTGCAAACATCGTCGCTCCACCTAGCCTGAGGGCGTCCTACCTTACGTTTGCCGATTCGCGGTCTCCATCCAAGGACACGTCTACCCCAACGCACATCGGGAATATATGTGTTCGGAATAAAATTATTATTTTAATTATGGTGAGAACCACAGCAAATTCTATTGTGTAGTTAAGAAAACAGACACGAAAAGCGACCTTATTTTATACCATTTATTTATATTGATAGTTTTGATTAGATCAGTTCAGTAATAATCACTACTTACCTCATTTAGTACACCAAATATGCTTATGTGGAGACTATTGCACAGACACGAATCATTGCATTATTAGGACACCGTAAAACGCTCAGTTTTATGACACATAAGTAGTTAGGCGTACATAATACAAAGAAAAGATTTACCCCTTTACTAATAAACGTACCTATTATATCAGACACACATTGATACACATTGATTTCTCTGTTTCAGTCGTCAGTAATTTGACTTTCGAAAGAAAAAGACAAAGCGTTGTGTAACTATACAGACGCTATACAACGTCTATTAGAAAGGGGGTTATTCTAAAATATAACATAAAATAGAACAAATCAGAATAAAACAGAACTCAAAAAAAAATATATATTGACGCTAATTCTCAAAATTTTGAGCGTAAACTATCATATTTTATGCAATGGTAATAAAGGGAATTTAATCAACTAAACAAAATAACTAATAAAAATTATTCTACTGAACCGTGCATAGTATTTTTTAATTTAATTAAAACTGCAAAATTTATTTTTTATCACATCTATTCAAAAAGAGCTAGTGTATTCTTCGTAAACAGAGATTAAAATAGCTCTTTAATCCCTTGGGACTAAAAATGATTTGAATTTGGAATGTTGATATTGTTAGTAAAAGTTCCAATCACCAAAGAGATCAATCACGAACATTGTATGAACAAGTAACAGGCTGTATGATAAAAAAAAAACGCGCACGAGCCAAATTAAAAACAAAGTTTGTGAAAAAATAAAAAACGCGCATAAAGCATTCTGCCTTCGTTCGTAATTGGCCTTTAGCCTTTTGGCTTCGTATAGGACTTTCTGTTTCATTTTCCTTTTGTTGCTTTTTTTTATATAACTTGGATTTCTATTTTGTTGTATTTAGTTTAGTTTGTGATCTTCCTGTACGAGTCGCAATAAATACTTTTTCTTTCTTTCTTTTCTTTAATTGTTTACTCAAAATTTTATGTAAATAAATAAACGTACTACAATAAATATATTCATAAGTTACACTTACTTATTTTTTCGATAAAAAGTCGAGTGTCCACCTCGGGAGCAACACTATTTTAAGCTCGAGTGACGTAATTTGAATCCCTTGTCTTCAAAATAGTTGTTTGCTCCCTTGGCAAACAATCTACTATTATTTTGTTTGTCATTCGATTATACTAACATCAAACACCTCGCTGTTTTAAACCTTATTTGTTGCCGCAATACGCTATTGTCGTTTTCCTAAAAATTTGCTTCTTACGCCTTATTATATTTTAACTGGTATGACATTACCAAAATATAAGTATATTTATCTAAAATGTTTGCTCAATGTTGAATGTATTGACATTTACAGACAACATCGGTGTTTCAACTTATTTGTGAATGCTTCGCCTTTGACCTACTATCTTTTCTAGGTGATTTTTATTTAGAGTTATATAATATTTTTGGAATAGTTTGTGCCCGAGTTAGAACATGACCTAGTTTTCATTTCAGAACTCATGAACTAGGTAGGATTAACGGATTTTGAAAGTAATATTATCTGTTTTTAGACTATTAGTCACCGATTTATTACAATTACCGATTTATTACAAACCGATTTATTATATGGTTTAAGCATCACATTCATTCAATGTCCAACCAATTACAGGCATGAAATAGTAAAAGCGAACAAAGCAAAGGCAAAGAATATATCAAACTATGTATATCTTGCTTGCTAAACGATTTGGACCAGAGGAAGGACAGAAATTCGATCAAAAAATGTAATCACCAAGTCGTTCGATAGTTATAAGACTTGAATGAAATGATACTGCATTTGCCGGAAAGCAACACTCATATTATGTTCACCCCTTTGTTGAAGTGAAAACTTCTTTAGCGGCGTTGTACACTTTTTTTGTAATGGGTAAAAATGTTAAACTCGCGTCAGGACACGTGACCAACGGTGCTATTCTGTAAAAATCTCACCGTGAAAACTTAGGTGAAGTGAGCGTGGAGTAGGCTGTCAATAGTGTCGATTCCTAGCAAAAACAAACCCACTTCACCTAAGTTTTCACGGTGAGTATTTTACAGAATCGACCGGCTGATCGAAAATTCGTAAGACGGATGGCCGTAGCAGGTATTGCGCGTGTTTTGTTTGTAAGACGATTTACAAAATATTTATTCATTTATATATACACACAAAAAACACGTAAAAAACACACGTAATTGTTCAAGTTTTCACTTCTGTCGGCACTCCCGGAGTGCCACTGTTTTTTTTAAATATATTTTTGCTCAGTATAGCCCGGAGGCTGTATTTGCGCCCAGTTAATGGCAATAGGGTCGCTCCCTGTTACATGGGATTTAAAACACAACTGACACACCTATGGCTAACTCGTCGGGAATTACAGGCGTGTTGTTGTGCTATGTTTAACGAACATAATTTTATCAACATAATTTAATCAAGATGAATAATTTTAATCAACATTCGTCGCAAAGTAGATAATAAATAAGGTGCAATCTTTGAAAGCGTAATAACGACATTTCCTCTCCAATATTTTTTTCCCCATCCACGTCTAATGAGGCTTCTTCCTCCTTTCTTCAATACTTATCCCGAGTTTTTCCTCGGAATCGTGACGTCCATGTTAGTAGGCTCACTCTTGATAAATAAGTAGCTAATGCCGCGTTATTATCTATTATTGCTTTTATTAGATATACGGAACGTTATGGATTCACTGATCTTTGATTATAATTATTGTAATGTATTGTTTACCATAATCCGTAAATAATGAGGTATGGTGTGTTGGCAGGGAAAATCTATATAAGTAAAAATGAAATGCTGTTCGTTGATAAGCGCACTTAAAGGCAATTTTAGACAGGGTCAGTGCACAAGTCAGTTATCGGCGCCAGTGCCCGCGCCTAGACTGGCTTCACGTCTAGTTCACACGCACAAAAACACCATCCCAAACTGATAGGCGCGTAAAATAAATTGAAAGTGCTTCGGAAAATCGAATTTTATGAAAAACCCGCTGCATAAATCAATCACAAATAAAGTCTATTGAACTCTTCGATAACTAAGCTTTGTCCATACGGACTTGGTTTTGAAGATTTTACAGTTCTTTTATTACTTATTTACACACAAAGATAAGTAAAAAATAGCAAAAAAAATGAATCTTTGTTGGCTAAAAACTTTTTAATGGCTTTTTATTTTACTGTTCCGTTTCCGTACAGACAAAATTAATAATAAGTTAAAACGATATCATGTTTTATTTTGGATGCATAATGTCAAACAGTGGAGTAATACTCTACCGAAATTTGTATAGAAAAAATGTCGACTAGTGTCACCTTAAGAACCGAACGGCTAGTCAGATTTAGGTTTTTTTTTGTAATTCTCTGAGAACTATTTTATGGGAAGAAAAATGGGAAAAGTCACCTCAAAAAATGGTAAATTCAGGAAAAACTTGAAGTGCCTTTTTCTATGGGATTTTTGTATTTATTGAGATAGGACGTCTGTCGGTAAGGCTAGGACATATAAGATAAATAATCACAGGTTTTTTCCCCTGGCAGTGGTTTGGTCTTCTGCTAATAGGTAACCGTAAGATAAAGTGTAGAAAACGAAATAAACAATAAAAAAAACGTAATCATAATTATTATTTTAGTACAGCATAATATCATTATGTTTTTTACTTATAAGTTTGCTAGCATTTTCATTTTACGATTTTCGCTTCATAATTTACAGATTATATTTTTTATGAGGTACGTATTACCGTATAACCAGGCTACTTAATTTATATTCTTTAGTAGAGTGGTCGATAGTGTTATTCCACTAAAGAAGAAAAAATATCTCGATGAAGCTGTGAACATTAAGTCACAAGCTAAAGTGTCAAACAGCAAACGAAAAATCTTCATTAAACGCTCTAAGCTTTGACTCTCTCAAAAAACTCATAATGAAATCCACGGACCAAGTTTCTGTGCGAACTGCCCTAAAATAGTGGTCCAAAAACGAAGCAATTAAAAATAATACCTACCCTTCACTGAAACAAAGTATATAGTTGACAGCTTTTAACCGTTCGCAACTCTATCCAGGTGGGCGAACCACCCCCGCATTAAAGCGACGACGAAAGCCTAAGAACCCGAACAATAAAAAAAGGAAACGCCCCCCGCGTGCGTGACCACAGGCTCAATGCAAATTATACTTCCATCCATTTCATACAATAAAACCAAATGAGCCCTTTTAACGCAACATGAGAAATCGATAAAAAATACACGTCCGAGTTTATGCTTGGCACATTCGAGTATTGTAACGTAAACATTTTGTAATGGGTATTATTAAAACTGTTATTAATAGTTGCAGAAAGCCGTATATTTGACGAGTTCGGACGTGACGGTCATAATAGGCTTTCTAGTACGTAAGGCTAGCAGCCGAAAATTGGCAGGCGGCGGGGCCAATGTCCTGACCGTCGCAGGGGGGACCAAGGGTGCCCAGACACGGGGTCGTCTGGCGCCCATGTGCTGGTTTGGTCCCTGGGGTGGTCACGGCGTGCTATGTGTTCTAGTGCGCCGGTGATGGGGAGTACTCCCCAGAGGGTCCGGCAACGGACAGCCGTGGCGGGTTCGCGGATGAGTGCTAACGCGTGCCCGTGTTCCCGCCGTAAGCGGCAGAGGAGGACACCGTGGAGTTTTAGTGGGTTAGAGTCCCACATAACTGCACTATCTCCCCGTGGTAGTGCAGTATGCATGAGCATTTCTCCACGATTAAAAAAAAAAAAAAAAAGGCTCACTAAGGTCGGATAAAGTGTTTCGGGGAAATCTCTGAGATTCTGATAGATTTCAAGGAGAGTTTTTCAAAGCTAATGTGTTTCTAACAACCTTAAACTAATAAAGCATCTTAGACTTGACGGTTTAGTAAATTGGGTTCCAAATTGTTTCATAATAGGTATTTTATTTAGTGTTGTTCGATATGGTAGTCTCTAAATCACTCTGCCTAGCCTTTTCCCAACTATGCTGGGGTCGGCTTACAGTCTAACCATATGCAGCTGAATGGCAGTATTTTACATGGAACGACTGCGTATCTGACCTCCACAGCCCATCTATTGGGTAACACGAAACCTTTCGTAAGACTGTTTGTCAAACTTTTGGCCTTCTGAGATGTACCTATCGACTGTCAAAGATCCAAGAATGACAGCCGGGAGCAACGGCTTAACATGCTTTCCGAAACACGGAGGGGTTTTGATATGTAAAGGTGGTCCCATGCACGAATCAACCGCAGTAAGCGTAGCTTAACCTGACTCGTGCGGTTGTTATTCTGTCCCGTAAATAAAAGGAATAAAGAACCTAGCTTATCCACCTTCTCACATTAGTCAAGACAAATTCGCCAGCAAAAAGCTATAATTCCCTAAAATCCTAAGTAAGACAAGCACCATTTGTTTGTCACAAAACGGTCTGAATCCGTAACCTAAGAGAAAGGACGTATAGGCACATTCTTACAAAATACTCGTTGGGACTACACATAGATATCCGACCGTGGGACTACATCTGTAACGGGCCGAAAATATATCCAGGGTAATAAAGGAGTGTCCCCTGGGCCTCCCCTGACCACAACCCGATCATAACCCAATTACAAGTCAACCGCATTTTTATGCTGCCGTTACACCTTACGGGAACAAACCGATGAATTTATTTTATTTTTATACTCTACGACCAGTATTTATTGTGGATATAACAAATACAAACAGTTTCGTACCGCGAAGGGTTGCCGTGTATTTCTTTTTATTTGTACATTGATTTTCTTCTGCAGTTGTTATGGGTTTCGGGGTACACACTTTATTATATAGATTAGTGTTGTTTACGGAATAGTTTAGTGAAAATCTGGAAAATTGAAGGAACTTTTATTGATCGGTTGTGATATTTGTTCAGACTCATAGTAAGCCTATAATGTTCCCACTCCTGGGACCGAGACCTCCTCTCTGTGAGAGAGAGCGGGCTATAATCTACCACGCGGGCCAAGTGCGGATTGGTAAATGTCACATGTCTTCGAATTTTTGGTTTCCTCACAATGTTTTACCTCACCGTTTTGATAGCAGTCGTAATTTAAAGTATTTTGACAAAGTAAAGCGCCTATCAGAGTTCGAACCTACGACCTACAACTCTTAAGTCGCAGCTATTACAACTAGGCCAGAACCGCTTCGCTTTGTTCCGAATAACGATGTAGATTTACAAGTAAAATCATACCTAGTAATAAATAACAATCTATATGTATTTCCCGTTTCAAATCTGCAAACAAGGAAAATAGAGAATTGATATCGATGAAAATAAAGTAATACGTAGGTTCACATATCCACTAAAACTATGCGAAAACTGATCGTGGAAGCGATCGCTTTTTTATCCACCCCCAGGCCCACACCCTACAGGGAAAGCCTGTGTGAATGTACCATGCTTTCTACCGTACTGCCAGGAAAGGTTATGTTTGTAACGTGTTGCTCTTGAGTAAAATGGTGGTCAAAGTCAATCTGCATAGCCATTTCACAACTATGTTGGGGTCGGCTTCCAGTCTAAACAGATGCAGCTGAATACCAATATTTTACATGGAGCGACTGTCTATCTGACGATCCGTAATGACTGCCAATGAACCAAGAATGACAGCCGAGATCAACGGTTTAACGTTCTCCCCGAGGCACAGAGGGATCTCGGTATCGACCAGTGCGGCTGATATACCTTAGCCACGAGCTCCTCAATAGTGGTCAAAGTAATACAATTAAACATAGACTCTGTTCAGAAATGGCAAGATACTTTTTAATCAATTTCAGCCTAAGAAAGAAAGAAAAAGTATTTATTGCGACTCGTACAGGAAGATCACAAACTAAATTAATACAGCAAAATAAAAAACCAAGTTATATAAAAAAAGTAACAAAAGCAAAATGAAACAGAAAGTCCTATACGCCAAAAGGCTCCTATCTCAGCATGATGCTACATTTAAAAAATAAATGTTGCAGCGCTGGTATAAGCAACAATCACCTTAATGTGAAACTAAAGCGTCATTCAAGTTTAAACTTTAAACAAAGCACAGACGTTATAAAGTGAATAAATCATGGAAACTCATTCAGGACTGAGTGAACCAATGAGCTAGGTACTCAACAACGTAGTAGGATCACTGCACCTTACGCGGACGAGGAGACAGCATGCAAACTAACTAGCATGACGCGAACACTGTCGTAATTGTAATTACCCAGTGTGAAGGTAATTGCTTTTCCTCGTTCCCTTAAAAGCAGTACTTAAGTAGAGAAGTAACAGCTCTAAAACTACATGCAGGCTTCGTGAACTCGTCTTTCTTATTGAATGTATTTTAGTAACTACGCACAAATTATCTACTTGAAGTTCTGTCGATGTAAGTACCTAATCGAAACACCAAAGCAAAGTAGGCAGATAAATATAATATACAATCTGGCAGGGACCCGTGGCTAAATAATAACAGCCGCACAGGTCGATCGGTCAGGTTAAGCTACGCTTGCCGCGGTTGGTCTTCGATGGGTGACCATCTTTACATACCGCCCTCCGTGCCTCGGAAAGCACGTTTAGCCGTTGGTCCCGGCTGTCATTCGTGGATCTTTGACAGTCGTTACGGGTAGTCAGAAGCCCGAAAGTCTGATCCAGTTACTGGGTTGTGGAGGTCAGATAGGCAGTCGCTCCATGTAAAATACTGGTATTCAGCTGCATCCGGTTAGACTGGAAGCTGACCCCAACGTATTTGGGAAAAGGCTAGGCAGATGATGAGTCTGGCAGGGACAACACCGCACAAGCTATTACGATGGATTCAGTACATGATTCTGAACAAATGCGTTGAAATTTTTCGTCAGTTATTAAAAAAAATAGCTTTTTTTTTTTGATGATGGGAAATCATCAAATAACTCCTCCCGCTCTGGGTGGAGCGGAAGGGAGTGTCAGACTCTTACTGACTAAAACCCACCCGTGTTCCTTGCCTAGCCCTTTATGTTCCGGGCCAGCGGTAACCCTTTCGGACAATCCCGCTGGCCCTCAATCCCGCTGGCCCACAATCCCGCTGGCCCGCAATCCCGCTGGCCCACAATCCCGGATCTAGAATCATGTGCTGAATTTATTCGTTACAATTTGCGCGCCCATGTCCCTGACACCTTGTATAAAATATGTTTTACTGTTCACCAAAATGGTAACAGCAATCGTTTATTTTTCCTCCATACACGTGTTTGTTAATCGTTCTAAACTTCATCAATTCCTGTCTTAACCTCAAGTTGCATTACTTCGTAAGTAATCATGTTTGACGAGTTTTGCCGAAGGAACCTCAATCTAGCGGCACATATGCCATAAAAAAGGGCTACGGAAATTCCACGTGTTGTGTTTTCTAAGAAAAGTATGCGACGACCAAAGACTATATTATAGGTAACGAATATATTCTCTTTGGCGACGTTTGTATTTTCGACCTACTGGTTTATTCTGTAATAATTTCACTGAAAACTTAAGTGAAATGAGCTCAAAGTGAGCAGTTATTCTGCCTGATGATAGGAATTAACATTATTGATAGTTCACTTCACCTTAATTTATTACGGTGAGAAATTTACCGGAAAAATGGAGTTATAAGTTTCATAGATAATTTAAAAAGCATTGCAGCACGCGTAATCATTCCATACTTTCCGCCGCGTAGTATCAGCAGAAGAATACTATGCATTAGTGTCAATTGTAATATGTAAGAATGCATTGGACGTTCGGCTGTGAGAACACTAACTTGCAGCAGATAAAGAGAAACTTCGAAAGTGAAAACTTGTTCCGTATTCTAGCGTTTTCGTGCGCTATCGTACTAGTTCCTTTTGATTAAAGCAACTGGTTGAGCTCTAACTACATACTAAGCGCATGAGCTATTGTTTCATGTAGCAAGTTTCTGGTTGCACGTGTTCTGACTATTGTCTGACCTCTAGACACAAGTTACCACACTTGAAACTTAAGTAACTGTTTAAGAGGTACGTTTTAGGCACGTTAGAGCTTTATAGGACTTCAAAGTGGACTGCCATGTTTGGTTAATAAATTGGTGATTACAGAAACATATAACATCACTCCTTGTTTAAGGGTTTCGCATGGTGGTACCTATAGTGGGTGTTATTGAGTATTATTTTTTTTTTTTTTTTTTTTTAAACGTTGCCCCACACTAGGAATTACTCCTGTATCGTGGGTGCGTGGGTGGGTGCGAGTTATTCCATTAGGAATTTCATATTAACAGCCCGGGGTTTAGAAGTTTGCGGTGTGATACCCCTGTGCCTCAGAAAACACGTTAAGCCGCTGGTCCTGCACCTGATCTCTCTCCGGTCGGGTCGGGTTGCCGTCCCATCGGACTATGAGAGTGAAGGAAGAGTGAGTGCACCTGTGTTTGCGCACATACTTGTGCACTATAATATCTCCCGCGCCGAAGGCTAGTCTACGTTGAGATTGGCCGCCGTAGCCGAAATACGGTCTGGAGGACTTTATTAATTTATTTATTTTCAATTTAAATGTGTTGTCAATTAGCGATAAAAAGAGTGGTACGTTTCAGAGTACCTAACCTCTTAGTGCTTAGCTTTTCAAGTGATAGTTTTCATAACAGCTGCAAACTTTAGAGCACATGTATGTATACCACGTCTTATTACTGCACAGTGCACGTAGGAGCATGAAGTATTAGTTTTGTTCTGCCAACAGCTGAAGTTAATATCCAAGGAACATCATAATCTTACTAGGTACTTACAGCCAAGCATATAGAATAGGTATGTGAAGTAACATTGTCCACAGTTCTTCACGTGGAAATGTGACATTTCTTCATCATTTATATTGTCTTTGTTGAGACAAGAAGATTTAAAAAAATGTATATGTATAAAATATTACATTTAATTAAATTATTATTGTTTTATTATATATGTATATTTATTTTCTCTCAAACTCGAAGTTTTTATTGTATTTTTTTGTTATTTCTAACACTAAGAGTGTTAGAAATAAAAAAATACAATTTTACAAGCTATTTTACAATTTAACGCTAAAATATACATATTATTTACAAGTATATAATAAAAAAAAGGAAAAGAAAAAGGCAGGAGCTCATTGGGCATCAAAAAATTCTTCCGTGTCAATGGGGTAAGTTCCCAAAGGGCTGGCAGCATTACCACGTTGGATGGCAATGCTTATTCTTTGGGCTAAAAATAGGCCAGCCCTCTAGTCACGCGTAGAGTCGACCAACCGCTTGGCGATGTCCCGAAATATTCGATGAGTAGGTACTCGGACCCCAAGGCCCTAAGTGTTTCAACCCCAAACGGCTCAAACATATAGCTCCCAATAAGGTTGATATATTTACACTGTTTGAGGTTATATATATTTATATATCAATGTGTAAATTTTATATTTTTTATATTTATATATTATATATTTTAATGTTCTTTTTTAACAAGTATGTGTAAAACAATAAGACATAATTATTTTCATGTTTTTACTCTCATAAGCCATTTAAAATACAAAAAAATAAATATACACGATCCCAAAATGATGTGAGGAACTTTTCAAAAGTAAGACCTACGTAATACAGAAGTTTTAACAAAATATTTTCGGAATAGACGTTTTTTTATTACGAGTTGCGTAAGTCGTAAATTTAACCTACATATTTCATCAGGTAAAACGAGAGATGGGCTCATTGCGTGGGACTTGCGAATATAGTTAGCTCAGTCATTATTTTTCCAGGGCTCGCAGTATTTATATCACGACATGCTGCTAAAGGAATTTGGGTCTAAAAATCCACATTATGAAAATATTTCGCTTATTAGTTTTTTACTACGTAGGTATAGCGTACCACGTACCAACACAATAATATACTAATATGTCATAAAATAATATTAGCAGTTATGTCCCTATCTAGTGGATATCAAAAAGATACATCATTCAACCAGATAGTCCTATTTTTCTGCCTCGACTACTGCTTTGTTTGCAGACCGTAACTTTTAGTAGTATTCATGAGTAGGCACAGTTACCCTCGTAATAAAACCAAGATTATCAGTAAATAAGGTCTGCACATAAATAAAGTTGATTCCCCCGCAAATCAGGCGGATGCTACAAACGGTCTTAGATCTGACAAAAAGGGTGGGTACACACGACTTCGCTGGACTATTATGTCGCATGATTCATGACACGTGACGACTTTGTCCGTTCGTGTGCACCGTTAGTGTGTCGCGGACAAAAATCGAGATTTGCATATTTTGTCAAACATTTTCATTGGAACCCTTAGAAAAAAGAGTTTAACAATTTATCGCTATTCGGTTAGTGTTGAATGTTTGTCGTTTTGAATGTTTGCACCGAACACGCGCTTGTGTTAAGCAAAACGCGGATTAGCTCGACCACCGTGTGCGCGTAACTTATTGGCTTCCGCAGACAGGAGCGACGCGACGATGCGACGCGATTCTGGTAAAACAATTCCATGAAATCGCGCTGTCGCTGTCGCACCGCACCTGTCTGCGGGAGCCTTAGCGTGTGTTCATAGAAATGATTATAGGTAGTGAGAGTAATATAATACGTGCGTCGACCCAAAATCGAGCAATACTTGAAGGAAATCGAGTACAATATGTGATCAAGTTTTTGACGTTGCAATCTATCGTTAATTTCCCCCGAGGTTCACCTGCCGCCACAATAAAGAAACTATTTTATTGTTACAATATTGTACTCCACTTCTAAAGTATTTCGATACGTTATTATGACAACATTATGAAAGGTCTATTGTCGTACTGAGATTGTTAGTGGAGCAGTTCTCAGCAATAAAATAAGTATCTATAGTAATATACTTTACTTCATAATTGCCGGAGTACCTCTTAGGTACTCCCAAAGCTACAACGTTATGTTTCAATAATTAAGTTTGTATGTTCACTCAGTTTATATTGCGACAAGAAGTTTACAAAAAAAAATCAGTAGTTTCCTACATTTATGTTCGTATAAAGGCTCCTCCAAACAGGCGCGACACGACACGCGACACAAAGGCACCGACAGTCGCGCAACGAGCGCGGAGCGGTGCCTTTGTGTCGTGCGCAATTATATCGCGTGTCGCGCCTGTTTGTAGGAGCCTTAACTCGTCAAAATGCAGGGAACAGCTGTTTTTTTTTCGCGATTTCAGATTTGATGCCAAAGTAAAAGTTGTTCATAATGATGAGTACAATGACCTCTTAAGAGGTTCTTAATGTTTTACCAATAACCCTGTATAATAATAGTATAAATGTGACAGTTTATATGTTTTGATATTTGTTACTCACGCAAAATGAATGGATTAAATTTGGCACACCGATAGTTTATAATCTGGACTATAGTCCGCGCGGAACTAGTTGGCCGCGCCTCCGGTAGGGACTGGTGTGAGGGCGGCGGGGTTGCCTAGTGTTCGCAACCCACGTACTGAGGTATGACAAAGCGACCCCGCCCCTCCGTCCCACCGCTCTCATACCTAAGGCGCGGCCAACTAGCGCGCGGACTATAAATATGATAACTTTTTATCGCGGTAGTACGTTCCAGAGGGATAATCCCCCACCTCCAAGTGGGCGAGGCAAAAGCCAGTTTTCAATAACTTCAAATATTTCGTCCTTCTCATAACAAAAGAAAACCGCACATTACCCTATATTCGAAAAAACAAAAAAAAACAAGTGACGTCTGAAATTCAGAATTTCATTCAAAGGTATCGTATGAAATAAACATTAGGCATGGCGCACTCCGCTGTATGGAGGGTTTCCAAAAAGTCCTTATTGCGTGCCCACGATTTCCCGGCCCTAATGGGCAAGCGCGATTTTGCTGACAAATAAATATGTACCGCTTTCCCGGCGAGAGTAATTGTAGCCGTGTGGCCCTTAGACCGGGACTGTTTAGCACTTAGCAGCCTGTTTAGTATTAGGCCTTGTGAATGTGGATTACTAAGACAAGAACGTTAGATCATTGACTAATTAGGTAAGTAAATTCAGGAAAATTAATTGTTTAAAATTAAGACACTTCGTTAATTTTCCGTATTTTACGCCAGTCATCAATGAATGACAGTTGTGAACTTGTAATTCAAATATACATCAATCAATCTGCCTAGCCTTTTCCCAACTATGTTGGGGTCGGCTTCCAATCCAACCGGATGCAGCTGAATACCAGAATCATACCTACGAGTACATGAAACAACTGCCTATCTGACCTCCCCAATCCAGATACTGGGATAGAAAAGAATAGAAGAATAGAATACTCTTTATTATGTACACCATATACCCCCCCCTACCAAAAGGGGAGGGGGTATTACTAAGGGGGATACCCCTTAGTAAAACTAGTTGTCAAACTTTTGAGCTTCTGACGACCCGTAACGACTGTCAAAGATCTACGAATGACAGCCGGGACCAATGGCTTAACGTGCTTTCCGAGGCACGGAGGGGTCTCGGTATGTATTGAACACCCATTAACCAACTGACCGCAACAAGATTAACTTCGATCGACCTCTGCGGCTATTATCATTGCGAGCCTCTCCTGATTCGATTATACCTACGGGTAATAATTTAAGTTGGTAGATTTTTTCCCTGGTCCAATTTCCCTGACTTGTATATTTTTTTATAAATAAAAATCAATTTCCCTGACTTTAAGTGTAAATAATTTACTTATACCAAAGACACAGGAGACCAAAACTGTCTCAGTAGACAAAATATGGATTAGGCGTTTAACTCAACTTTCCTAATAGGTTATTCGTTCGAGAAAGCTGCCAGTTGAATAACCAACATTGTTGAAAAAGGCCATAGCCCACTTCATCAAACAAATATAGTGATGTGGCATTTACGTATTAGAATAGAATAACTACTCAGAATTACGGCATTATGTCCGCCTCTGCAGGCATTTGAGTCTGCCTCTGTGCATTTATATGCTTGAAGTATTAAATAAATAAATTTAAATAAACTTGTTTTAACAATAAACTTGTTTTAACCGACAAGTTAAGTAAGTACATAGGCAAATACATATTTTTTTGTTATTTTCTGACATACATATTTCAATACCTTAATTCAATTTATCTATCATTCCCAACTCCCCACTAGCGGTGACGAATGCCACATTACACCCAAAGTAGTTCCAACCCGCTGTTATTATAGCCCCACCACAAACCAGGGTGGTTCAGTGGCATGCAACACGATAAAGCATCAGTTAACATAAAAGGAACAGGAATTTTCTTGAGTAATAAAAAGAAACGCCCAAAGTTGTGCGTGACCACTGGAGCTCGTGAAAAATCATATTTTATATTTGTTTCACAATATAAACACGGCAGCCACTGTTCCGATTCACTTGATTTTTGATTCAAGACAAAAAGTTATCTTTTCCACGAAAGGTAATGGTTCAGTGTTCCGTAAGATATTCATAAAGATAAGCACAGTTCAATTCTTTCCCGTCTGAATTGGCTTAACGATAATGTTATGTATGAAAATGTTTCGATTTCCTGTGAGCCTTTCATCCTCAAACTGGTATAAAATTACCAAAATTAAACCCCAGAAAAATCTGTCTTGAAATGAAAACTTTAAACCATAATAAAGTTTCATTAAAACAACTTCAAAAGGAATTCAGGTCATAGAACAACCATTCAGCATTTTTTTTCATTTCTGTAGGTACTGCTATACAGTAGTATTCATCGCAATTCCCTATTCCAGTTTGATACATTGCCTTTATCGCAACACTAAATTCATAGTCCCGTCACCTCAGATTTGCACCTAAACTCATAGACGAGTTGATTGTGTCAATATCCCGAACCCGACATCCGAGCCGTACCTTGGGGTCAACCGTATTTTAATACAGTTAACGGTGTACGAAAGAATGCGTACGCTACCGTATTCCGACCCACCTCAATCCGTATCAATCGATCCCTAATTTCCCACGGGCAACTCTGCGTGACCGCAAACAAAGACTGACTCATACAACTAATCATAAATTTATTGGCAATAGTTCTGCGAAACTATACTTTCGAACATTAAAGTTTCATTAAGAATTTCAAGTTAGATGGCTGACATTTCATGCAGCTTATAGTATTCATCGCGTTAAGCCATACGCTGAAAGGAGTTCGGGAACTACTCTTACATGCGCGGAGCCGATGTAGGTGCCTAACACGGCAAAACTTGGCGGTGTACATTTCCAGAGTTACCCCGTTCTATCGCTACTTCGGAAGTAATCAACGAGATACGGAGCAAAACATTTTCAAACTGTCTTTAAACTCTTTCAGAACCCTTGCGTTTCAAAATTATATTACAATCGAGTAGCTTGCTTCACTACAAATTGTTTCACTTAAAGCTATCCACTTAATGTTAAGGCTTGCTGTGAAGGAAATTGATGGCAGTCTAAAAGGATTAAATAAAATCTGGGCAAGTGCAAGTCAGGCCTTGCATGATAAGTGTTCCGTGCTGTGTCCGTCAAAGTAATACGACCATTTTATAGGACTTTCTTAGAAGGAGACAGACATTCAGGTGCCGTGCAATTTAAGTGAGCTACAGAAATTATGTAAAGAAACTTAATAAAGTTATTTTAATTTCTGCGTAAAACACTACTAACTTTAAGGACGAAGTAAATTGAACTACAAAGATATTATAGTAAAAAAATGTCCTGAACTGTAAACGACAGGTGTAGTTTTATATGTAAGCAGAGTACCAAAAAAGCTAAGTTGTACCATAGATTGACAACAATAACTCATTCGATTGAATAACCAGCGGTGGCCAGTAACAAAATATTAAACAATTTCTCTGGAACCAAATCCTTATATCTAATTTGTTCAAACAAAATCCTCTCAGCTGAGCATAATCAGAAGTGTGACGTCATCGTCTCTGACCGTTAACATTTCCGGCTGACAGCATTGCTTATAATTTAATAACGCCAGAACCCAGAACACCATTTACTACATTGTCAAAACATTTCCCCATGAAAGTAAACAAAGCAGTGAATACAAGGGTGGTCCACTAACGGAAAACAGATTTCTGAGCCAATGAATCGAGAACGTTTATGCTGAAACTTTCTGGTAGAATCACGGCAAGATCGTCCAACTGTAAAAGGAGAAGTTATTGTATTAGATGTGTCTTATCCTCGTCGAATTTATGTAGGCCGAAGGAGGACTGAAGCTTCGGCGTTTAATATTTACTTATGTCTGGATTCCAGGCCAATAGGTAAGTAAGTGTATAACCTATCTTTACAATATATTGGTTTTACCTATCTTTACAATATATTGGTTTTACCTATCTTTACAATATATTGGTTTGACGTGACACAACGAACGTGTTTCAAACTGGATAGATTTTTTCATGAATTGAATAGTGGAAAAGGTATAAAGTATTATTTTGCACGTTATTCTTGTTTAGACAGATATATATAAACAAAGTATAGTCTGATTTCCAAAAAAATAGGCACTACAATGTCTCTTATTACCGTACCCAATTGCTAAAAAACCCACACACGCAAGCACAATCTGAATCATTCTGAAAAAAGACAAATTTTTCGAACATAAATATGAAGTTGTTGAATGTTCGGAAAATTTGCCTGCTCAACAACTTAAATAACGTAATGAATTGTCAAAATGAAAGCCATTGCAAGAAAGAAAGAAAATACGTTACGCAATTACCCCGCTGGTAGTGGTTGTATTTGCGCTCCCATCAAAGGATGATGGCCATTTTGGTGGCCCCACCAATAGCCATGTGTAATACACCTTTGGATAGCTCTTTTTAAACTTAATAGAAGTTACTATGGCGCCTAATTCAAAATCATTGTTCGTTCAGAGTTATACTGTACCAAACATTCCAATTCTTGCAATAGCCAAATAAGGATTTTTTTTTTTTTTCATAATTCACTGCCCTTTTGAACATCATTCGGAATGCGTCGACATCATAGGCTAACCAGTAACCAATCATGGGTTCATTCCTTCCATCTTAGGTCAAATAAAGCTGCAACATTTCAGCTTGGCACCAAATCGGCATCGCTACGAAACTTCATTCATAGTGTAGTTCACACGACAACCACACGCCGCGGCGTGTCGATGCGGTGGAAGGTGGGGGTACAACTATTTCTCTAATTAGTTAAACCTTTACTCAAAGACAAAAACTAATATGCTGATTGTTTAATTACATGATTTTATTCTATATTTTTGGAAAGATCATTAACCAGCTTAGGGTGGATGTCACCAGTAAAACTGAACACGATCAGCACATCTAAACCGCGTTTAGGAGCCGTCAGTGTCATCATTGTTCTGGAATACTGACACTGACAGCTCGTGAACGCAGCTTAGATGTGCTGATCGCGTTCAGTTTCATTGGTGACGTTGGCACTTAAGCTGCGCTTGAGTCAAATTATGTGGTACACGACATAACTGAACTGAACTGATCATTCCAAATAACGTTGTTCAAATTCATTGTTACACAATCGTTCGGGCTTAAACCCCCTTTGTCCGAGTGATCGTGGTCTGTTCAATGGTTGATACTTCCCGTGACCCAAGGGCTGGCTTTCACCTTGGCCAGAGGCTAAGCATTGCCATACGACGTGGCAATGCCGCCAGTCTCTTGGGTACAATACCAGTCGACAGCGATGCGGAGGAAGTTTTCGACGCCATATATTAGTTTATTAATAGTAAAATATAAAAAAACTAAAGTTTTTTTTATTATTAATTAGATGTAGGTGCTTAGTTATTTATGATACATTTCATTTTAATTCTGAATAAACCCAGAAATCAAATAATCAATGTGGTCGTGATGTGGGTGTGTGATGTGGTCTTAACGTAGTTAGAACTTGAACCATGAATAAAATGATCTTTTAACTTCATCGATCAACATTGTGTTGTTTTGTACTTACTAAGGTAAGAATAGAAAGCTATTCTATAACAAAATAACTATCATCAAATAAATATAGAATGTCACAGGTGAAAATCTCCCCAAAAATAATACCACAAATAATGCGTATTCAGAAGATGGTTTCCGCATAATTCAAAGAAAGCCGGAGCCGTATTTAAGACTATAAATTAACAAGCCAAAAATTATTGCCTAGCCAGTTTTCCTTGTTTATTTTCCCTTCAGAGGGATGAAATGAACAAATGATATTATCGTAAAATCTTTGTAATAATTGTATGTGGTATGCGGCTCAGTGTATGGAACAGCTTACGTTGCCCGCTATTAAACAACCCTTTGGGGACATTATGGGCTCAAAATGGCTTGCTGATTACAGAGTTTTAGATCCGTAAAAAAATGATACCAAAATTGGAAAATGCATTCTTTTGCTGTAAAAAAAAACAACGTAATAATAACAGAGTACACATTAAATCCCGAAATGAAAAACAAGCTGTTTTTTCAGCAGATTAAACCTACTTCATCCTTATTCTACGATTTCTACGTAATGCTGCCATAACCAAAGTGCACATACGTAGTAATAACTCGATGTGAATAAATGAAATGGAAGATTAAAGTAAATAGAGTGGATTTTATTTCTGTGAACAGTATTAATAGCTGCGTCATAACGTTATACAACTTGGTAGCTTGTACTTAGTTCGTGCACTGTACAATGGACATAGACACCTTTATATTGACCTCATTCTGTTTCGCACACTTCTAGCCGTGTTTGGCCAGACGGGCCATGGATTAATGAATCCTTTAACTGCCAGCCATTGTTACGTAGAAGCAAAAAAAAACATAAATTCAAACATTGATTTTTATTTGTTATATACGAAGATACGGTTGGAATTGTGCTACCTACGCAAATACGCAAATAAACTCATTTATCAATTCATTGTTCCAAAGGCCATTTCGCTTACGTGTCACGTATTCTTAATTCGTGTAATTGACATATCCTTTTTTAAACAAAAAAGGCTTTCGAGTGCTGATGTTGCCAACCCGAAAAATCTTATCGGTGTATAGATTTAAAATGGGAAACGGGTACAAAAGGTGACTGTACAAGATAAATGGATTAAAGGGTCGCATCGTACCGGTTCTGTCAGGATTGTATTAATCAAAATAGCAGAGGCCATGGTCTCTGGTAATGTGGGAATTGTGTTACCTGTCAACGATCGCACATGCTCGTACAACGGCGACGGGTGACCACGGTTGCCCATACAGTAATTGTTTGTCTTTTTTTACCGTTAAAAGTATTTTTATCTGCCATTAATTATCCATCTTCTTGAAAGGGTAACAATTGACCCGTTACGGTTCGGTTGGTCTAATGTGAGTTGTTAGGGGAAGTGATTCCACTTTAATATTTAGCGGCATACAGCTGCAGTGCCCGAGATTACCTCTTTTAAAATTAGCCTCATTCAGAAAGCAAGTACATAGCATAACTCGTATGGGAAAACTTTATTTAGGGAGTATTTTCAAGACTTTCGTTGAGTAATGGATGATCATCATCTGCCTAACCTTTTCCCAGCTATGTTGGGGTCGGCTTCCAGTCTAACCGGATGCAGCTCAATACCAGTATTTTACATGGATCGACTGCCTATCTGGCCTCCACAACCCAGTTACTGGGTACGATACCCCTTAGTAAGACTGGTTGTCAGACTTTCGGATTAACAACTTATGTAACATGACAAAAGTACCTAATACAAAATAAATACACTAATGGTCGATTCCAATAGTTTGCGGACCATTATTGGTTAAAATTAAGACTCTTGTATCTTTACCAATAATGAAACAAAGACGCCTTATCTTTGCATAGTAGATCCTCCCATATGGAAGTACCTATCACAGGTAAAAAATCTAAAACCCGACTACTGAAAAATCACACTTGATTTATCAGTAGTCGGGTTTTAGTTTTTAAACTTATTTTTTATTTAAATTATTTTGGGGTTTTAATTTCGTGATAAATAAGTATTTATTTGCATTAAATTTTTTTTGTTTAGGTTTTATTGTTTTACATGTACCTAGGTAATATACCAAACATACCTACAAAAATATGATTTTATAGAAATTATTCCTACATATCGGGTGCATACAAGCAAAACCGTGAGTAACAGCTGGCAATATATATATATATATATATTTGAAATGTGCCAAATATGTCCCTTTCATGTGATACACAACACGGCATGATTAAAAAAAAATATTTTTAGGTCAGAACTTTATGTCCGATAGAGGGTGCCATATTCAATTTAGTGCGATGTCACAAATACGCCTATAACCAGTGGATGATCAAGACGCTTCCAACGATACCTCATTTGTCAAATTATGACAAGTTGTTTAGAAGTTATGAGGGAACAGATGAACATACATACATACCGGTCAAAATCATAACCCTCCTTTTTGCTTCGCCGTAGTCGGGTAATTGACTTACGAATATCTTTATATGCCCCAGTTTAGTAATAAAAAATGCTACCATTGGTAAGCAAAACGATTCGTTTTTGTTTATAGGAACCGAGCATAAGCCAACTACCTTCTACTAGAAAATAATATAACAGAGGAAATAATTCAATTTTCTGTCTGTATTCATAATTTATCAAATTTTTTTGACCATCGCGTTCTGTTTACACCGCACTTAAGCCAAAAAGTTTCCAATTTAAAGCACAAAATGAGAATAATATGTTATTGGAACAAAATATATTCATTTTATGAGACAAAATAATAATTATACTTCGCATCTCATCCTCGTGATCACTGTTACATGTAGTTATGCCTTCTGAACTACTACGCTGCACAAAGTTTAAAAAATAAAAAGTAAAAAGGAACGCCGCCATCCAGTATAGGTAAGTGTCATCTGTCAACATAGACGTCATTGTGTTTTTTGTGCTCCCGCGCTGCAACGTATTTTTTCCAGTATTTTTACAAATTTTAATTGCAAAAGCTTTACTTCTTACTGAACGTTGTTAAAAATGGGCAAAAGACGTTCTGAAGATACGGATGAAGTGGAGAAGCTAAAGAAACTAGAAAAGAAGTTGGAAAAAATCACGAATTCTTCCAAGAATTCTTCAGGTTAGTACTAAATTGAAATGAATGTGTTATTTCGATATAAAACTATTATTTCTTTGGTCAGTGGGTTTCCTTGTGATATTATATAATTTTACAACATACAATTACCTACGAGTCATCACGAGAGGATGACCACTGTATGATTTGTACCTACAATCGGGCTGTGCTCCCGCCAAAACCACCAATTTTTGCCCTTATGAGTCTTCACGAGAGGTTGACCAGGGAAAAATAATTAGCATAATGCTAATACCTATCTAAGTATCCTAGAGTCTTCACGAGAGGTTGACCATGGAAAAATACTTACTAAACATAATGCTATACCTACCTATGTATCCTAGAGTCTTCACGAGAGGTTGACCATCGAGTACTTACGGGTTGCTATATGATATGTTCTCCTTTGTAGAGCATGGGACTCCTGTTACAAATGAAGACATCTCAATACAGAGCGAGACAGTTTTGTTGGACCCAGTATTAGAGGACCCAGTATTAGAGGACCCAGTATTAGAGGACCCAGTATTGGGGGACCCTGCCGAGTTGATTGTGGAAAACCCATTAATAGAAGAACCAATCCTAGATGAATCTATTATTGACCTACTGGGTGAAGAAGGGGATGAAAAAGAAAACAAGACAATGCTACATAGTGAATTAAAAAAGAGATGGCAAACTATTCTAAGGGATGGGCTAGGCAAAGAAGCCTAGGAAACATTATTAAAAAAGTATGAAATCCCAAAAAACTGTACTGAATTAACGCCTCCTTCATTAAATGACATCATAAAAGCAGTATTAAATGATAGCGGCTTGAATAGAGATAAACGAATAGCTGAGAAGCAGAAGAAACTCGGCTTAGCCATTTCAGCACTGGGAACAGTTTTGTCTAAACTATTAGACTATAATTGTAACGAAAATAAAGATACCATTGAAGCCATAAGTGATGCCGGCCGAATGCTATGTGATATTTTCCATGCCGACTCCATAACAAGAAGATCCCTCATTATACCAGGCCTTAACAAAGACATGAAAGAACTTATAAATAATGCTCACATAACCGAGTATCTCTTTGGTGATGATCTACAGGAGAAAGTAAAAGCTTGCAAAGCTACAAAAAGTTCAGCAAAGGACTTAAAAGTACTTACTGCCTAAAGGCAAAGGCCCAGTTGCTTTAAACTCAAGGGGCCCGCTACGAGCAAATGTGCAACCCCGTGTGAGTGGGCCTCCGTACCGAGCTGCAGCACAACCACGACCGGTACCGCAGCGACAGCAGTACAGAAGCAACGGTTATCGGCAGCAGCAACGCACCAATCAGTACCAGAGACGACGTTAGAGGCAGGCAGACTTTCACTATTTCTTAATAAGTGGAAAACTATTACTTCTGACCCTGAAATCCTATCATGGGTTACTGGTTATTCCATACCTTTTTTTGAGAGGCCTCCATCTCAATCAATATTTCCTAAAAATAATTCATTTACCAATGAGGAAATACACATTATTTCTGAGGAAATTACTAAGCTATTATCCTTAGGGGCCATAGTAGAATGCATGCCATGCAAAAATCAATTCCTTTCAAGTATCTTTCTTGTACCAAAACCAGATGGGTCTAAAAGATTTATACTAAATCTTAAGAAATTAAATAGGTTTATACCAACTAATCACTTTAAGTTAGAGGGTATAAGGACAGTCTTAAAATTGATAAGCCCTGGCTATTACATGGGGAAAATAGACTTAAAAAAAAAAAAAATGCATATTTTCTAATACCTGTCTCAATTAAAGACAGAAAATACCTCCGTTTCCTTTTCCAGGGTACTTTATATGAATTTACTTGTTTACCCTTTGGGTTGAATACAGCCCCATTTGTTTTTACAAAAATTATGAAACCAATAGTTAGTCTCTTACGTTCGCAAGGTTACATCTCATGCATATATCTCGATGACATTTTATGTCTTGGGGCTACATTAAATCAATGCAAAAATAACATAGAGTGTTCATTGCAACTTCTGGAAGAACTGGGATTTATTATAAATTTTACTAAAAGTTCATTACAACCACACCAAAGGTGTGAATATCTTGGTTTCATTTTTAATTCTATAAAAATGTCAGTAGAATTACCTTCCCATAAGAGACAAAAAATTCTATCAGAGCTGCAAAAATGCTCTAATAAAGAGAAAATCAAAATTAGAGATTTTGCTAAGTTACTAGGTTCATTAATTTCAATTTGTCCAGCAATCCCCTATGGTCTTCTCTATACTAAAGTATTTGAAAGATTCAAAACCAAAGCACTAATTAAAAATAATGGTAATTTTGAGGGATTTATGCAAATGAACATGTTTATCTACCAGGATATAGAATGGTGGGTAAAACACTTAGTAAGAGCAATTAATTCTATGAAAACATTTAATTTTGCATTAGAAATTTACTCCGATGCATCTAGGTCAGGATGGGGTTTACATAGTCATGGAGAAACAGCAAACGGGTTTTGGTCTGAATCTGAAAGAAATTGTCATATCAATTATCTAGAGTTATTAGCCGCATTTATCGGTCTTAAAACATTTGCTTCTGATCTGCATGATTGTGAGGTTTTACTTAGAATTGACAATACAACTGCAATTTCATATATCAATAAAATGGGCGGTACAAGGTTTCCACATTTAAATAATCTAGCCCGTGATCTGTGGCAATGGTGCGAAACTAAGAATATATGGGTTTATGCATCATATTATTCCATCAAAAGAAAATAAAGCTGATAAGGAGTCTAGACGTTCTTGTACTGAGGTTGACTGGGAATTGTCAGATCACGCTTTTAGAAAAATTGTCTCTGTTTTTGGAACCCCAGAAGTAGATTTGTTTGCCACTAGATCTAATTCAAAGTGTAGAATTTATGCATCATGGCATAGAGACCCAGATGCAAAATACATAGATGCATTTACTATAAATTGGTCGAAGCATTACTTTTATGCTTTCCCCCCCTTTGCTCTTATTTTAAGAGCAATAAATAAAATTGTTAATGATAATGCCCGAGGAATATTAGTTGTACCAGATTGGCCAGCCCAGCCATGGTACCCTTTATTTAGGCGTATGATTGAAAACAATATGGTCATATATTTTAAACCAAATCCTAATTTATTGCTATCACCTTTCAGGGAACGCCATCCTCTCCACAATTCACTGACATTGATTGCAGCAGTCTTATGCGGAAATCGCTGAGTCGACGAGGAATCGCAGGGCCTGCTATTAATGTTATGTTAGCCTCAATTTCAAGTAACACTTTGAAACAATATAATACGGCCATTAAACTTTGGTGTAAGTTTTGTGGGGAGAATGACGTCGACCCTCTAAATGGTTCGATTCCCATGGTGATTTCCTTTTTAACTTTTCATTTCGAGAGGGGTCTAGGTCATGGGTCCCTTAATAGTTTTAGATCTGCTTTAGCATTAATATTAGGACCTCATGTGGGCACTGATGATAGAGTAAAACGTTTTTTCAAGGGTGTGGCAAAATTAAGGCCACCTGCTCCTAAATATAATTATATATGGGATACTAATATTGTATTAAATTATCTTGAATCTCTGTTCCCAAATGAAGGGCTCAGCCTTGAGTTACTGACAAAAAAGTTAGCAACATTAATTGCTTTATGTACCGGCCATAGAATTCAAACAATAGCATTAATAAAAGTTTCAAATATTACCTTTTTACTTGACCAAATTGTAATAAAAGTCCCTGACAATATCAAAACATCAGCTCCCGGCAAGGCTCAACCCTTACTAATTTTACCATTTTACGATACAAATGTCAAAATATGTCCAGCTTCAACATTACGTTGTTACTTACAAGTAACTGAACATACTAGGGGTGAAAATGAAAGTTTATTTCTTACCTTTAAGAAGCCTTATCATGCTGCTTCATCTGACACTATCAGCAGATGGATAAAGGGTACTCTTGAGATTAGCGGTATTAATATCTCCATGTTCAGTTCTCATAGTACACGTCATGCGTCTACTTCAAAAGCAGCCTGTCAGGGCGTAAACATTGATATTATAAGACAATCAGCTGGATGGTCACATAATTCATCCACATTTGCTAGGTTAATAGACCCATAAAAAATAACTGTTCGTCATTTTCTAAAGCTATTCTTGACAATTACTAAGCTAATAAGAATAGCTATACTTAATTAATGTTTATGATAAGTACAAACTCGAGGAATTGATTGTGTTGATTTATATCATTCCATGGAAAAATTATAATTTGTCGGATTTAACAAATATAACTGTATTTTTTCAGCAAATTTATAGTTTCTTTTAACATCCTACATGTAACAGTGATCACGAGGATGAGATGCGAAGTATAATGAATAGATCAGACGAGGTTACCTGTAACTGAAGTCCGATCTTCATTATATCAGCATCTCATCCGAAGTGATCACTCCCTCGACCACCCACAATTCAATGTTAATTAACATTTCATCACCCTGTATAAAATTGCTGTTAACTTTGAACTAATGACGTCTATGTTGACAGATGACACTTACCTATACTGGATGGCGGCGTTCCTTTTTACTTTTTATTTTTTAAACTTTGTGCAGCGTAGTAGTTCAGAAGGCATAACTACATGTAACAGTGATCACTTCGGATGAGATGCTGATATAATGAAGATCGGACTTCAGTTACAGGTAACCTCGTCTGATCTATTCATTATACGTCGTATGTTTTCACTTCAGAGTACTTATGTGAAGAGGGATTTTTAAACATTTTACCTTTTAATTGGTCCCTAAAATATTTGGAAAAGGGAGGCGTACCTATGTATAATTTTAGTTTTAGGCTTATGCAATCTATCGTAGTTTTGATGATATGTTACAATATTAGATAATTCAATAAACCCGCGAACCCTTTACTCGCATGTTACGGGTCAAATAAGTGCGTTGTAAATCTAACTTTGTGAGAAAAATTAAAAGTTTCAGGCCAAAGTTCAGTATTTATGAAACGGCTTGTGGCAGTTACTACTTTACGAGGTCATTATGGAAACCATTAAATGTATGATTACAGGGGGTCCTGTTTCGGGCAGGGCATTTGTATAAGCACATCAACTTTCCGTAAACGACCTGTGCCCAAAGTATTTTAATTCATTACGACCGCCTCTCTGAACTTTAAACCACGCCGCTGGATTTTATTACTTCATAAAGTATGGTTCAGCGGTATTTTATAGCAACAAGCTTATTGTTAAACTGTTTCGATGAACCATTGTGATATAACTTCTGCGAATAATTTTATTATATATTTTTAAGGGATAGAACAACTGCTAACGGCAGATACTTAACTGTGACTGGTTATTATCTATAATAATAACCTTTTCATGAAGGCACCTTTTATCATTAAATTTCATTACTAGATACGTCATGACAGTCCAAGCAGAAAAATCCTTTACAACTTGTTAATGAAAAGCGAGTTCATAAAATACACTTATTTTGACGCAGGTAATTTTACTGCTAACTTCAAAAGATGTCGCAAGGAAGTTCGCCGACTATATAAACAACATTTCGTCATTTATTAAATTGAAGGTGTTAGAGTAAAGACAAAGTTTAGAACACCCTTTGAACCCAAGGTACAGTCGTAAGCAGCGGCATTGCGCCCTTCGTTAATTATGCAATGTTTTTATTCAATTAGTCGTCTGGTCTACCCTAATTACGTCCCATAGGGAACGCTGGGATACAGAGACAAGGCAAGCTTGGCGCAAATGGAGCGATAAAAAAGGAAAAAAAAAAACACACAGAAAAAAAGAACATTCTCGTCTCTTTGAGAACAATACAGTGTGTACAATGTGTTATGCCCGTAGGTACTGCCATTTGTCTTTCTGTCTAATCTTTCATGATGACGATGTTGTTTTACGATTTGTGTTTCCATTTTTACTGTAAGTGTGTCAAAGCGGCCTTTTAGCCGGTTTCTATTGCATATTTCGCATTGTGTGTGCATCAATTTGCTTATAAGCTCTAATGACAGCATCATTATGGTGTGTTTTGATTTATTGCTTCAGCTAAATTACTATGTATAATTAACAGGTAATATAATACCTGAGTATTATTTTATTTCTATAAGGAAGTTCATAACAGTTAGGTGGTAGTTAAGGCTATAGATAATTTATTATACATATATGTACCTATGTACCACTCATAGTTTCGTTGTCGTAGGTAAGTTGTTGTAGTTTGTCTTGGGCTTAAACTTAGCAGCAGTGCATTAACGGAGACAAGTTGCTACCCCATATAAGAACATGAACGTGTTCTCTCACTAGAAGTATCGTGTTACCCAGTAACTGGTTTGTGGAGTTCAGATAGGCAGTCGCTCGTATTCATCTGCATGCGGTTAGACTGGTAGCCGACCTCAACATAGTTGGGAAAAAACTAGGCAGATGATGATGATGCTCTACCGCTCGATAATTTAAACTTCAAAATCATCGGTTTCTAATAAAGACTAAGAACTAAATTGATAAAAATTATGAAACATCAGCTAATAGAAAATCATCAGTATTAAATTGAAAATGGTCTGGAGTCTGGTTGAGAAGTTAGCAGCTTAGGTATTGTTTTCCGGGAAAAATATACTTAGAGCATATAATTTAAGTGGCGTAGTCATCCCATCGCCATTTTGTTTTTCCTCGAAGTTGTATCGGTCTCAGCTCAGTTCATAGCGAGCAAAAAGGTTGCCAAAAATAAAAAAAAGACTAATCGTTTTTGTTAATTCAATTGTCTTCTACACATCTATCTATCTGTATAAATAAACATGAAATGCTGATCATTGGAAGGCGCATCACTTGAGCACGGCGCGCGGACGGATATTTTTGCGGCCTATTTTTGTTTTAAAATGTTCGTGATAGACCGAATTAGTTTTATATGGCTATCCATATAAACCTAATACGGACTATCGAATTTCAAAAAATGTTGGGAAAATTGTTCTGTTATTCTATAATAACTGGAAAATTTTCCGAGAATTTTTTGAAATTCGGAAACAACTGAACGTCCTTTTTCTGTGGGATTCTTGTATGAACTTATTGAAATTTGGACAGGACAACGTCTGTGGGGTCAGCTAGTACCTATACAGGGTAATTTGTAAAACACTAACAACCTCCCAGGACTAATACTCACATCGTAAATAACAACTTTTGTTTTATGACTTTTAATTATTCATCAATTTTTTTTTTCATAATTTGTAGGTATAATTAATGTAAATTGATCGCTCTCAATGTGAACAACTCTACGCGGTACCAATATAAAGCACATATATAAGTAAACAAACAGTGCGTTGCAAATGCAGGAGCGGTACTTCATAAGCCGAAAGCCGTCCACTGCTAGACATAGGCCTCCCCCAAGCACCTCCACTTCGACCGGTTATGTGCTTCTCGCATCCAATGGGTCGCAATGGAGCGGTTCTTACTTACTAACAAAAACTTGACATTATTTTTGATAAATTTATTAAGTTTTGTAAAAAGTCACAGAGCAAAAGTTGTTGTTTATGATGTTACTAGAATATTGTTCTGCTTATATATGCTTTAAAAATAACCTTGTATATTTTGTAGGTAATGGCGGCTCGGAACATGAGGCGAATCGCTGCGCGGTAACAAATTCATCTGTCAGGGGAGGTGAAGGGTGAGGTACTGCACGGGGATGGGGTGACTTGTAACTATGCCAACTTACATAGAAAAATGTTCAAACCCCTTTTCCCTGAATTCTCTACAACTTAGTAAATACTTCCTGTAACTTTAAGCCTGAAGCGAATAAAACAGAAAAAATAAATAAACATCCGAATTGAGAACCTCCTCCTTTTTTGAAGTCGGTTAAAAAAGCTATCATCGACATGAAGCCTCTAATAATAAACGTAAACATAACTCTAAGCAGTAGCAAAGTAGAATACCGTGTAATATGGACCCAGAGCGGTGACATAGCGGAGCACGGCCCGAAATAAACGCTTGTCTTGACATTCCGACATCAAAAATGTATACAGACAGTGTTTTGTGTGTGCTTAGAGGGTGTAAAGACAAGGAAAACGACTTCTGTTTAACACAATTAAGGAGATGGTAAATAGATTTGTAATGCAAAGAAAACCGTCTGTTTCGAAGGAATATATATATTTTTTGCAATGAAAATAAACGGCCGTTTTTAATTTAATCATTAAGTACTACTACTTCGCACGGTATTTACGAATTGACAGAACATCGAGATTTCTTTATTACAATTATGTAACACATGTAAACACATAAATATTCCGGAATAAATTTACTAAAAAATAGTGAAAACCAGATCAAAATCCATCGCGTAGTTTAGAAGGACAACGCGGCTTCACAGCCAGACGCATATGTATAAATCCGTAAGTACCTACTTACCAAAAATAATAATGTCCCATATTTCGCACATCCTCCTTTGTGACGCACATAAAATATATTCGAGCTAAATAGTGACTGCAAATGCCATTCGTCCGCAAAGTTTGAACCAAACCATTACTCCGGAACTACAACTGCAAACTCACTCGACAACGTACGTTACGTAGAACACAACATTATTTAATTTGTAAAGCATGTAACCACGTTCTTGTATGTTTCTCTAATCTAGTTTACTTCTTTGTCCCTCTTGTTGCAACGGATTAAGGCCGTCTGCCACGCGACGTCGGATTAAAGGCTCCTACAAACAGGCGCGACACGCGTTATAATCGCGCGCGACACAAAGGCACCGCTCGTTGCGCGACTTACGATACCTTTGTGTCGCGTGTCGTGTCGCGCCTGTTTGAAGGAACCTTAAAGGAAATTGGCTAAATATTTCTCTTTAAGCTTTGAATTGGGTTTTTAGCACTAAGGTACTAAAATGACGTCCATTCAGAAACACCAACTAGTAAGTATACCGGCTGACTTATTTTACAGTCTGCACAAAAACAGGTCGTATAAGGTGAAAGGAGTAGAAGCCTATGGCACAGAAACCTCTGTTATATCACAAAAAAAAAAAACAATTGATTGAAGCCGGCCGATGTCTTCATTGATAGGTGGTATTTATTGATCGGTTAATTACATTTCTGGTTCTTGAAATTAAAAAAATATCTGATTCATATGCTTCTACTCACCTTTTATATCCTGTTTTGGTCCAGACGATAAAAAAGTCAACCGGTATACCCAATATTAAAATAAACACTATATTCAGCCAACAAAACCCAAAAGATGTGAATAAACAAACAAGGTCAAAAAAAAACAATTTATATATTTCGAATTTCGAACGGTATGGCGCCGACACCATATTTTTTTGGAAAAATCTCTATTTTCGGATTTCAAAATATCGCCTATATAATTATACTTTTTTTCAGAACGTCGGTGATTTATTGATCAATGGAGTAATTAATTTACAATATTGATTATTGCAGAATACATTATTTCGGAATACAAACTTTCATGCGATGAGCTAAGCAGTCTGTGTAGTTTGCGGCGGAAGTAAGCCCGACCGCGCCGCCGCGCGCCGCGCCGTCTCATCAAGATTCGGAAAGGCAATCTTGGTGCTAGTGACGTCACAATGGAGGAATACCTACAACTACTGTTCCGAAAGTACCTATCACCTTACTGATTAGCATTGGGATTTTAATCAGTTAACTTAATTATGTTAACTTATCCTACATGAATACCTACATTTATAAGTTTCTACCTATCAATTTTACTAGTTCAGAAAAATAAAATTAATTATTATTAAGTATAAATCTATGCGTCTCTTTTCCATTATGGTAGGCAGAAACTACAAAAGGCCCAATTCATTACTTCTTTTACCACGTCCTCATTCATAATTCTAGTCAAACTTCCGTAACTAGTAGGTACGTTTACCCTGCGATTTTCTTCAAACACTAAATTAATACCACGGTATTTGACATCATTAAAATTCCCGGGTCACGTTAACCAAATACAAAAAAAAAACTTTCCTTCCCACAACAATGCATTGTTGCCTTTCAACATCAAACAAAACAAAAAAAAAACGAGCCAGCCAGTCTCAAAAAAAAAAAAAATCAAAGCCATAGAACTTAACATCATCATCACAAAACATAACCGTATCGCATTCGTGTTCGTACAATTAAAAAGAAAACACGGAGTACAATGCTCCGTTGTGAAGATGTCAAGAGTCACTTGAGGGCTAGATCGTGTCCTATCTCGTTTATACTGAGACCGACGTTGCTAGGACCGGAGTGCTACCCCAAGTGCATCCCAGTACTCGCCACTCGAAAACGTATCGAGGAACCAATGCAAATGGACCAATTAGTTTATTAAAGCCTTCTTTGAACAGATAACTTTGATGTTGATTAATTTTCGAAGAGGGGTTGTCTTTGATCGACTTGTTCTACATACTAGTTCTATTTTTTCATTAATAACTCTACATTAATTACTTTTTAGGCCTATTGTTTAGTGAAACCTTTAGTTAAAATATGTCTCACACAGGATGTACGATTTCATTACCTTTGCCATCTTCAATTGGAACAAACAAGAGCGTTGTTAGATTTATTTTATGCGACAATAAAGTCTTTATTTTGTAAGTACATATAAATATTTGTAAATAACGTTTAAACTAAGCAGAGTCGTAAGCATTCTTATAATCCAACACTATTAATCTATATAATTAAAAAAAGTTATAAAAAAAAATAAAGAACCCGACTGCGGTAATAAACTTATGTTCATAAACAAAACTGAAAAGCTAAAAACAAGCCCATTTACAATTAAATATAAGTTGGAAGCAGGCGGGACCCATACCATTTTTATTATACATATTTTCAAATTCAAATGGGTACCGCCTGCTTCCAACTTTTATTATTTCCAGCTTTTTAGTTTACAAATGTGAAAGATTTCGCAGACAATTTAGTTCTTGTTACGTGTTTTTTTTACGATTTGTCACTTCGAATTACTTTTAGCCATATAAGTTGTATATTTTTGTAATCAATCACCTATTGTAACCCTTTATTTTGATACCCCACTCAATAGGTTTTGAGAATAAAAAAAATTTTTGAAGATATTATTTTTTTTTACTAGGAGGCTGTGTGAAGCGTCGTGCATTGGTCTAAGTACCAGAAAATTCAAAACCTAAAATGAAAGAACACAAATAAAAATAGAACGCGCGAAACGTGGCTTTATTAAAATTCTTTAATTTTCGATAATATTTTTATCGAGTTTTATGTTGAATTCACCGTTTCTAACGAGTTTTGTTAGGTAAGCCTATTACGATAATTATTTTAATTGAAGTACCCACTTGTTTTAATTCAATCACTATTAACGTTGCAATCGCGGGAAGTATAGTTACTATATCTGGCGCCATGGTGTAGCCATCAGTATTTTGAAGTATAATATTGGTTGTTGTTTAATTTATTCGTAAATTGTTATTGTAATTAACGGAATGGGACTAGTAATAAACTGCAGATAACTTGTATATCAACGTCGTCTGTCCGGTCCGTCAGCGCGATGCCAGTTAGTTACATTTATTCGGTCAAAGACTACGAAATGTGCAGAGGGAATGTAACTCAATAGAAGTGTGTAACTTTACCAAAATCATTCACCTATATGTATGTCCGCTATGATAGTAAAAAAACAGAAATGACTGATAAGTAATTTCACAATACTGTAAGTCTACAAAGGCATTTCGATATGATAACAAAATGTGTTACCCTTTTTAGGTGACCATTTTTTCTGGAATAAGACAAATGCAATGCCAATAACGCCATGCAAGAGAACAATGAAATTATTCCAAATATTTCTAAAAAATCACCTGCATGTCATCTAACTTTTTAAGTTTTAATTACAGAATATCCATGAAACCTTCTCACAACTGAGGGCTGGAGTAGCGGAAGTCAGCTGAATCGGTGTTGACCTCACTGAAGACACATCAAGCTACCCGAAACTGTAAAATTTTCCCAATCGATTTTGAACCTTATACTTTAGCGATAAAGTTGAAAATCTATTAAAGATATTTGACAGATTGTAGTAGCTCGATGTGCTGGCGTCTGTACGTTATAGTAGCTAATCTTATTTTATCTCCAAATGAAAATGTTACATCCCAGCACATCAAGCTACCCGAAACTGTCAAATTTTCCCAATCAACTTTGAACCTTATACTTTAGCGATAAAGTTGAAAATCTATTAAAGAAATTTGACAGATTGTAGTAGCTCATTGTGCTGGCGTCTGTACGTTAGTAGCTAATCTTATTTTATCTCCAAATGAAAATGTTACAGCCTATGGGTACCATAGATAAAACGAAGATCTCAGTCAATTTTTAATAGTTAATTGAACATTTGGCCCTATTACTGACGGTAAAAATAATGTCAGTAAGTACGACCAAACCCAACACGTGACATAAATCAGTACCTACCTACGAATTTATTTTTCAAATACTTTGTAAGACAAAGAATTTGTCCACTTTAATACCTATTTCCAACTCTATAATCTTTTAAATCTATGACAGTTACGAGGGCACATGCAAGTGACGTAGCCATGTTATTGCCCGCTGGTTTGCCCAACTGAGTACTCCGAACTGATGGTAGCGACAGAACTATTCAGCCAGTTCTCACTCACCATTCGCTGTGATAGATTAATTGCGACTTAGATATATGCGAGTACTGTTTTCGACTTACTAGTCTGACAAGATGTCTAGTGCAGAATGTATCCGCACTGCTTGATTTTATGGAATGTTTAGAGCTGGCAGCTGAGTGTAACTCTGGTGTAGTTAACGAGGTTGAGCATATCAAGATTATGTGTTTGAGTACATACGAGAATGTTCTTGTAGTGACACAGTGTAAGCCAATTAGAGTAGGTTCATTTCCTATGTTAGGATTGCTATTTCGATAGGTCTTATTTTGTAAACAGGTATGAGTATTTGAAAAAATAACTAGAATAGTACATGAAGGTAAGTTTGCGCTAAAGATTGTAGATTTTTAATCCTTCTTCCTTATTAAACGTATATAACTGGTTTAACAGCGAAAGTAAAGAAGGGCTGAAAAGGGCCCATTCAATCAAAGTAACGGAAAGTTAGTAAGTATCAGTAAGTTCGAGCCCCAAGATACAGACTAACTGTCTAGTTTGGGGCTCACTAGCTAATACTGTATTGTATTGTAACCTAGCTGTAGGTAATATTTTAAGCTACTGATGTCGTCTTAACTTGCTGTTAACCTGTGAACCTGCTTACCTGTATTACCTGGACAATAAATATTTTCTATTTCTTAATAAAAAAATATTTTTATATCTACATATCACATTTGTAATGAATTCGGCAAGTATTGAAATTTCATAATCTATTTGTAAGTTCAAAGGCTCTGATACTTATGTACAATGGCGAACTGCCTGCCAAAGGTCAGTCTGCCAAAACTTCTTCGGCTTATCTTATTTATAAAACAAAAGGTTTAATTAAATTTCAAACTCTGTTAATTAACTATACGACTTAATAATCGATAAAGAAACATTTTTGAAGCTAAATTAAGTTACGCCGTGTGATTATGAATTATAGACTTTTTTCAAAGGTAACTTTGATTGTTTTCTTTTTAAAAGCATTTATTATCTAAGTATACAATATACAAATTAATTGCCGTGCGTTAGTCTCGCAAAAACTCGAAAATGGCTCTACTGGTTGTGATAAAACTTTGGTAAGTTGTTGTGTGTACACCGGAGAAGAATCCTAGTAAAAAAATAAAATAAAAAGACATTGCAACGCATGCGGGCATAAGCTAGTTATGTATAAAAAAAATGTAAAAAGAACGATTGATTAGAATGATTTCATTCTCTAGCTAAATAATTTTCTTGTAGGTACAGACGGCAGCACATCAAGCTAATACAATCTGTCAAATTTCTTTAATAGATTTTCAACTTTATCTCTAAAGAATAAGGTTCAAAGTTGATTAGGAAAATTTTACAGTTTCGGGTAGCTTGATGTGCTGGCGTCTGTCTGTACATTATTTTTCAGAATAAAAATATCTAAAAGCGAAACGAGTACCTACGTAGGTAATTAATTCTATTAAGCCACGTGTCGAAACTCAAGATAGGCGTCGTTTATAAGTCTTCGCTAGATTGTCTTAGCTATTGTTTGGATTCTTGGTTTTAATTACACATTCTGTTAGATCGTGTTCGACTACTTTCCTTCCTTATGATCAAATTGCAACCAACATCAATTTCAATTAGTCTTTTACGAAAACTTACTTTGATCTTCGCTTATTATAGACCCTTTAAAATATCGTACTATGTTATAACGAAATATGTAAATGTTTTAATTAATATACGATAGCCGAACAATATTACATGTTCGTTTTGTTTAAAATTAAGCTCCTACAAAACATGATGAAGCAAAAACACTCTAGAGTGAGTTTTGTAAACATGATATGTAAATAAGATGTTCCAGTTACGTGTTGGCACCTAAATTAATTCGTTTAAATTATTTATACAATTTCAGCCGTTCTTTAATATAAAAATAACTATTAGTTTATTAATCTACGAGTACTAGACATGTATTGTATATGGTATGTTTGTCATTAAAAATGCTTAAAAATGATAAATGATAGCCTATGTCCTCCCCCAGGGTTCAAAGTATGCCATATCAAATTTTATCGAATCGGTCCAGCCGTTTCGGAGATAGCCGGAACAAACAGACAGATTAAAAATTTTAAAATGTTTTTTTAATGTGTACAGTACTACTTTTATATGCATTTAGTAAAACGCTGTTATTTTGACATTATAATTAGGCACTTCAATTTTATTTAAAAGAAAAAATTGATTTTACCAATTTAGTGAAACTAAACCTTATTTATCAATTTACGTCATCTTCTTAATGATCCTGAAACAAATTAAAGGAGCAATCCCTCTTAATTTGAATCAAAATATAACTCTCTTGAACTTTGAAACTCACCTCTTAATGAGAATTCGATGGAGTTCCAAACTCCCAATCTTGAAAGGCTTTTTAAATGTACAATGTATATTTAAACTCGCTTATTTATCAGTAATTTTTAGATAATGGCTGTAATTAGATTGTTTTTCTTAATAACAACCTACTTTTTTACCTAACTGGGTAGTGGTTTTTTCATGTTTAATTTGGTATTTTAGCCTGAAAACCATGAAAGTAAGAAACTACGTTCTCATAGTCTGCGCCATTATCAAAGTAGGTATGCTGTTTTTTCTCGTGCGTCAAATGGGACTTTCGAATCATGGAAATATGATTTTAATATTTACTTTAAACAGTAAGATAAACAAGCCCATTGCATGCCATTATAAACTGATTATGCCTTGCAACATTCCCAGCTCCTCGCGAAGAGATTTGGAGTTCGTTTCGGTTTCCAAGACTGCATAATATCATTGCATTGTAGAAGCAACACGGCGACACAGCAGCGTGGCGAGACATCTTGCAGGAGGCAATTGGAGCTCGCCACGTGACAGGATAATGAGCTCACGTGACCCGTCAGCTACAGCCCTACAGCCATCGCCGTCGACGAACCAACAATTTCCGGACTCTGACGAACGCGTTTCCAATTTCAGACCTCGGTAAGCACTTTCCCATCGCTTGTTTTTCCGATTTCTTGCGTTAAAATCCTATCAGAATGTACTTATATGCTGTAAAACATGTGCTCGCAAAATTCACTTTTACCTGAACGCTCGAGGCTATTGTGCAATTTGTCTTCCTTGAAATTGAACCTAATGAAGCAGTCTTAGGTAAATATTGATCGTTATCCTGAATTCTTAAAAAAGAGCTCGTTTAGTTAAATAATTATTTATTTTTACTTATGACTCCTTTTGTTATACCTACACATCACAAATCGTTACCTACCTATGTAAAACACTTTTGATAAAATACTTACCTATTTTATAAATAAATAATTCATTCTTCGTCATAAAAAAACGAAATGACGTTATTAACAAAACATTAGTCATCAGTGAAGGAAAATAAATGTCTTGGAGAAACCTATGAATAGTTTTCATAGAAACCCAAAGACGGATCCGACATTTGTCGTAGAGGAACGTCACGGCACCGTGAGACCCATCACGTATCACGTTGGAACTATAAAGATGAGGCTAAAACGCGTTACATATTCTGAATACCAACTAGGTAGAAATATACCCCATAGGAGACAGATGCTAACCCATATGATGTCTTGAAAAGCAAAGGATTTTACGATCGAATGGTCTGTTTTTGGTACTCAATGTAACGAAAATAATATCGGCTGAAGTGCCGAAATACACATTCGACTATTGAATGTATGCTTAAAAAACTGTAATACTATGTTATCATGACTATCGACTATTTTACTATTACTAAGATTATAACTTTCTTTAGTATTATCTCTTTAATTGCCCCGAGTGTTGTGATTCATTCGGCGTAATGTGATAAACTTGGAAACTTTGCAAATAACTTACAAGTAACTGTATACCTACAAGAAGCGATCGGATTAGAAGTGATTCAATTGCAATGATTAGCATCTGTGTAAACTCGCGTTGGTGTAAAGCGAACTCGTGACTTGAATCGGCTTATTAGGTTTTAATTCAGCAAGTATCGGTCAATACTCGATCGGTAACGTAGACAATATAATCATAGACATGAGGAGCATTTGTAATTATTTTATGTAGTCAGCTGCACTCAGAATATACAGCCTATTATTGTCCCACTATAGGGCCTCTTCTCATACAGTGAATGCATGAACATTAATCAACCTGGATAGGCGATTTTAGACTTAAAGCGAAAGCGCCAGAGTAGCCCGCGAAATTCAATTTTTTTTAGGTTTTTTGAAATTTGCTGTTCAGTATTAAGTTGTACGTTGATTAATATATGAATCGCGGCCGTAAGAAATATGTGTTCACAGAATTATAATCATTAAAGTCATCAACACAACTCTCTAAGACCACGTAAGTCCCAAGAATAACTGTTTCATGAAATCATCATTCTTTGGACTTACGTGGTCTTAGAGAGTTGTGTTGATGACTTTAATGATTATAATTCTGTAAACACATATTTCTTACGGCCGCGATTCATATATTAATCAACGTACAACTTAATGCTGACCAGCAAATTGCAAAAAACGTAAGAAAATTTGAATTTCACGGGCTACCTTAGCGCTTCCCCCTTAAGGCTCCTGCAAACAGGCGCGACGCGCGACGCGAATCGCGCGCGACACAAAGGCAGCGCTCGTTGTTCGACTTGCGGTGCCTTTGTGTCGCACGCGATTTTATCGCGTGTCGCGCCTGTTTGAAGGAGCCTTTATAGGTATGAATTGTAAGTCCAGCAACCTAATTGCGTAACACACTATCAATCTCAATCTGAATCATTTTGAAGGATATTGCTAATCCATTGCTTCATAACGTTCGAAACATGTCGTGTCTGCTCAACAACGTAAATAACGCAATGATTTTTTTTTTTTTTTTTTTAAAAACGTTGCCCCACACTAGGAATTACTCCTGTATCGTGGGTGCGTTTACAAACATTTAAATTCACATACACAAACAGCCAGACCCGGAACAACTACCTGTAGGCAATACAAATATTTGTTCCGTGCGGGAATCGAACCCGCGACACGCAGCGCAGCAGTCGATCGCTCTGCCACTGCGACAATCGTGTCGTCAAATGTGAATGAATGTTATTGAACTGTCAAAATGAAACCCATTGCTACTGACTAAAATCACTGACATCGGTGAAGGAAAATACCGTGAGGAAACCAGCGGGGTATTTGCGTAACACATTATTTACGCAAATACCCCGCTGGTTTCCTCACGATATTTTCCTTCACCGATGTCAGTGATTTTGATTTATTTATTGCTCAATGGGCCTGTTTTTGACCTCGATCATACCAGATGGAAAGCGATGGATGAGGTCTATGATGGAACGAGCGTGCCCAGAAGATGCCTGTTCACTCTTTCTTTGAAGGCAGACGGGTTAAATGTGGAAGGGAACACAGACGCTATCTGAGACAGCCACACTTTGACTGTGCGCATTGCATACATTATGTGATGTCCAAAATAAACAGAGGTACACATAATGTATTGCAAAAGTCATATTGGTTCTAGCCCGTATTTAAACTCACAACGTATGAGTCGCCAGGCCATCACGAAATGTACAATCCGCTAAATTAAGTGTCCGCTTTGATAAACCATAATTATAATACTGTTTGTTCCGTTCCCACAGACAAACCGTGAAAACGGTTTTGCAGGGCATAGTTCATATGTTAAGATTATTTTATAAACTTGTAAAAATAAATAAATAATAATATCTTGAAATTATGAGCTTAGAAAATCTTTTTTACCGTCATTAGATATCGCTACTCATAAACTCTGTGGAGTTTCGCCAGGTTATTTAATTTAACCCTGTAATTACACATGTTGCTACCTTCTTACGTTCTTCCTTATTGCAACGATAGTATAGATAACACAAAATATTGCTAGTTAATTCTGAAAAAGTCATTATACACTCAAGTAGGTACCTACTTTCTTCGTAAAGGCTCCTTCAAACAGGCGCGACACGACACGCGACACAAAGGCACCGCAAGTCGCGCAACGAGCGGTGCCTTTGTGTCGCGCGCGATTATATCGCATGTCGCGCCTGTTTGTGGGAGCCTTAATACATATTATGATTGTTTTAATATAATTAGAAGTAAAATACCAAATTGATTTTCCAGCAATAGGTATATATAAACAACTACATAAATTTTATAGCTTTGTAGTTGAATGTACAAACTTCAATTATAATTGTGTTAGTTGAGTTGTGGCTAAATGCAATAACTCTGATTAACTATATATTATTCAATACAATTTAAATTCTTCGATATAAAATCTTTCTGTTAGTTTTGAGTACCTACCTACCTAAATTCGAGGTCTACGATGCAATAGTGTTAAGACTCCTACAAACAGGCGCGACACGCGATATAATCGCGCGCGACACAAAAGCACCGCTCGTTGCGCGACTTGCGGTGCCTTTGTGTCGCGTGTCGTGTCGCGCCTGTTTGAAGGAGCCTTTAAGTCGTGAACTTCTCAAAAATACTTTTTATGTTTGACATACACGTTAACTGATTATCACATTCATGCAGTCTGTTATAAAATAACAGGCCAAATGCAATAATTAGAGATATATTATGTCGTCAGTTAATTGGCATATTATACATATTTACATAATTCAGTATCACTATACCTGAACTTTATGAGAGACCTTGACTTTCGGCATTTCACCTCTGATTTGAAAAGAACACTGGCGCGGCGTTGTTTAAGTAGTTTAAAATAGGTATATAAATATTAAGTTCAGTCAATTATATGTAGTGCTAGCAGCGCCCCGCGGTTCCACCTGCATATGTTTTAATCCCGTGGGAATATCGGGATAAAAAGTATTCTATGTGTTAATCCAGGGTGTCAGCTACCTCTATACCAAATTTTATCAAAATTGGTCCAGCCGTTTGTGCGTGAAGAAGTACCAAACATACAAAGCCATCAGCCCCAAGCCCAGGAACAGTTACCTCCCAAACTGTGAAAACCTGTATCGTAGTACTTCTTTTATTACAACAATTATTTGTTTTATTTCCTGATCACCCGTCTTTATTTATATGTATTACGTTTGCAATGTTCCATAAAGCATATTAAATATGTGCATCAAGATGCACATATATGATACGCTCATAGAAAATTAACTTACTTTCTATGAGCGTATCATAAATTAAATTACATACTTATGTATTGACATAAGTAAATTTTCTATGAACAATATTGTTTTACATTATCTTAACTTCAAATAGCACCTAGTAATTAAGGAGTTTCTTGAACATTTAGCAAGATGTACGGTCAGCAACAAAAGTCGATTAACTCTTCAGTTTTTTTAATCTCAGTTATTGAGCAAAACATTTGTTCAAACTTGCAGCAGAAGTACAATGCAATTTTGAACACATATTTTGTTCGATTGTGAGATTTAAAAAAAAACATTATTATTACAAACAATATTTAAACATAACTTACTCCTCTTTTAGAACTCGGTTCAAAACTGAAGTGTTAATATTTTGCTCAATAACTGAGATTAAAAAAACTGAATTGATAATCGACTTTTGCTGCTGACTATACTACCTCAAAATTTATTGTTATTTTCCTTGTAATCAGTGTCGCAATCGGCACAAATTTTAAGGATACATTTTTACGTGTCTGATAGGTACACATTGAAGCGCAATATGATTGACAGTAAACACAAGACATTGACAATTGCAATTAATCATGTCGGGGACCCTTACAACGTTTTACTACTATAGTAGTACTTATAACTAACTGGCTGTCGTGTCTTTCGCGGGTCAATCTGTCTATATAGCGTATCACATGGTTACAACCTGTGAACAAAGGTATACTTATGTATAGTAATTGAGTAGTTTGTGGATCTTTTGTTAGATAATTTATTTATTGTAAAAAAAATTGAGGGGTTTGTGGCTAAGGAATAACAGCTGCACTGGTCGATCGATCAGTTTAAGCTACACTTGTCGCGGCTGGTCCGTGGATGGCCATTTTTACATACCAAGACCCCCTCCGTGCCTCGGAAAGCACGTTAAGCGGTTTGACCCAGCTGTCTTTCGTGGATCTTTGACAGTGGTTATGGGTCGTCAGAAGCCCGAAATTCTGACAACCAGTCTTACCAAGGGATTTCATATTACCCAGTAACTGGATTGTGGAGGTCAGATAGGCAGTCGCTCCATGTAAAATACTGGTACTCAGCTGCATCCGGTTATACTGGAAGCCGACCCCAACATAGTTGGGGAAAGACTAGGCAGATGATGACGATTTATTTATTGTAAACGCATTTAATTTTAATTTTATTCTAGCCAAATTGTTTTATCTTATTCCCACCTACGCCACTATAATTACCTATAATATTATTCATTTACACATTATACTACATATAACCTTATAAATAATATAAGGATCAAGTAATCAAAACATAATATTAACATACAAGAACGTTTCCCAATGCAAAATTTTACTGTAGAATACATAATTGGAGTGTCTGGTATCTTACATAACTTTACTCTGCACTTAACACTGTCACAACACCAATTTATCTCGTCTGCCCAACGTCCGTGTGTCACTGCAGGGATCCAGCAAAATATCAGCGTCAGGTACATTTGCCTGACACGTGCTGAGCTGGACTCCTAATTAGTGCAACCTTGAGACGCACACCGCACTGTGTATTTTTCGTTATTAATTTGATTTTAAGTATTCGTCATAATGTCACTTTCTCTTCAATATGTATGTTTTTCCTTTGGTTTTTATATCGGAACCTTGTTTTTATATTATACTAGCTGCGCCCCGCGGTTTCACCCGCATAATTAATGTCGATACCATGGGAATATCGGGATAAAAACTATCCTATGTCCTTCCCCGGCATGCAGTCTATCTCTCTGCCAAATGTCGAAATCCGTTCAGTGTTTGAGGCGTGAAAAGGTAACATACAGAAAGACAGACAGAGTTATTTTCGAATTTAGAATATTAGTATGGATTCATATAGGTAGAATTCTTAAATTATAAGTTTTGTTTATCTAGAGGTAGGCGGCATTAGGTAGTGACCACATCGTGACTATAGTCAACAAATTGTATTATAAAGAAGCATCGCGTCGTTAACCGGTTAGTGTTGATCCAGCGTCCGAGAGCGACGCAGCCACAAACATGAAGCTCTTAATATGCGGTAAGTCTTTAATAAATATGATATTTTTTAAGATATCACGCTACTTCACTCATTATAACAACCCTCTTAAGATAAGAAAAACAATTAGAGGTATTATACGAATTTAATTTCGCAAATAAGCAGAGTGATAGTTTTAACACTTTTGTCTCATCTGGAATCATTCTGATTAAACATAGCGAGTTTCAAATATATAATCACGCTTTTGTTTATAATAATAATTACCCTTCAATAAAAAAAAAAGACTCTCAAAGTTATCTTTTGCACTTTATTCATAACCATAACCATTCACTTTGAAAGAAGAGTAGATATTATTATCCGAGTTTTTTCCTATAGCCTTATAATGAAAACGATATGGAACGGAAACACGACGTATCATTTTAACATCTTCAATTATTTTGTGTACTTTGCGATTTGTTGATAAGATATAATAGTAGATAAGTAGATAATAGTAGGTACTTAATGACGTCATTTAGTTTTAATATTATCGGGAAACTTGATTTCTTGGCCAGTAAAGGTTGACGGGATTCCCTGACATCAAATAACAGAACCGTTCAAGGCTCGTACATACAGGCGCGACGCGACACGCGACACAAAGGCACCGCAAGTCGCGCAACGAGCGGTGCCTTTGTCACGGTAATAATATATACAGTAGGTCGTCTTCATACAAACGGACGAAACGCGGGCTATACCTACGCGCTTCGATCACCGTGTGCGCTCAGGCGGCTCGGAGTCGCGACTGTGCAACAGTGACGAACGAACGGACGGTGTGTTGTTTTTTATAACAATAACCGCGCGATTTTTTCACTAAAAATAAGTTCAAGTACATATTTAATATGACGAGTAGGCGATATTGTGCTGTGTTTGGTTGCATGAATTCGTCAATAACGCATCCAGAGATAGCTTTTTTTACATTACCTGGAAACTCGGAAAGGTAAGACTATTTTACTTACTAGTGGGTAGGTACATAATGTGTGTCTTTTTAATGGATAAGTATTTCCTATTACCTCCGGAAAAAAAGATGTCTGGATTAATAAATAAAGTGATTAAAGTAAAGGAAAGTGATAGACACGAGTGAAATAGGTAGTTATAGGCGGTTCATGAATCATTATACGGTAGGTACGCTTGTGTTAAAACCTCGGGGCATGTGTGTTTTGTTAGTTTGTATAATTCAAAGTAAAGACGTGGTTTTTATTATTAATAATAGTTGTTTATTGTACTGTGTGAACACGCATTTTTATTAAACACTTCCTATTCAATTCACAAAGTATTTTATTTGTTTATATAAAAAGAAGTACATATATTTATTTATTTATTTTATTATTTATGTACAGACGCCAGCACATCAACCTACCCGAAACTGTCAGATTTCCCCAATCAACTTTGAACCTTATGGTTTAGTGATAAAATTGTAAATCTATTAGAGAAATTTGACAGATTGTAGTAACTTGATGTGCTGGCGTCTGTACACACAGTAAAATACAATAACAAAACTAAATGGAAACACAAAGTAGGCAAATGTAATTAAAATACTGGAGGCGGGCAGCCCTATCGCATGTTTACGTACCGCGCAGCTGTAGGCATTTACATCAAGGTTACGGCCGAGATACAATACTGTATGTCTTTATACTGTGCCTTTGTGTCGCGCGCGATTCGCGTCGCGCGTCGCGCCTTTGTGTACGAGCCTTCAAGTTCAAGTTTACAACCGGTTTTCCTTATGGCTTATTGTTTATGTTATGCATTCCGTTTGAATTATATTTTTTAACATACCGTTAATATCTTTGACCTGTTTGCAGACCTAAGTAGAAACTATTATAGTCATTGATGATAACGTTATACTTAATTATCATTTTACTTCAAAGCAGATTTTAATAATGGGATGAATCAGTGATTGTTTTAGTACAATTTGTATTTATCCGTTTGTAAAAAACTTAGGCCTTGTAATAAATACCTGTATTGTTCACCTTCATTTATGCAAAAAATATCCAAGTGTGTTTTTAAAACTAGTTCTGGTAGTCTTGTATAAAAAACTATCGAAACACATTAGCCCACTGTACAGAGAAATGTTATAAGATTCACTTTATGAGTCCACTACAAGAGTTTTGTGCATGAGTTTATCCATACTATTACAAAATATTACAAAAATAATGCGAAAGTAACTCTGTCTGTATGTCCACTTTATCACGGCTGAACTGCTGAACGATGATTTCGATGAAATTTGGAACACAGATAGACCATGGCCTGGGATAACACATAGAACTTTTATCCGGGTATTACATTCCCGCGGGATAATTTCTGCCATACACGCGGCTGAAGACTAGCGTTGAAAATTGCGAAAGATACATTTTGTTTTTTTTTTCGAAACTTTTTGTCTTTCCTGTATAATACAGGTAGTTTTCGAAAAAAAAAACAAATATCACGTTTGTTTGAAAAATACAATCATACACGTTTAATACTTGTTTTATACTGTGTATTTTTCATATTTAACAATCAAAGGGAAAAAATCTTGCTTATTTAATATTAATTGAATACTAATTAATGTACAGTTTTACGTAATCGAATCAATATATCGGTTGACCATCACAAAATAAATCGAGTAGGTGCAAATTATTGGAAAAAAACAAATACTATCACTGTCACTGGCTTCGTCGTAAACTTCATCCGTTTCATGAAATGTATGTAACGTTTTCATTCAAATGAACAATTTTCAGATTAGAGTTTACTAATATTAACTTGTTCTATCGATCTACCGTCAAACGCTAGTGAAGACGCGGGCAAAAGCGAGTACTAAAATAAAAAAATGGAATTTACCCACAAAATAAAATAAAAAAAAAACAGCAGCTTGTATTAACAACTTTTATTAAAAAGCATTTTATAAAGGTACATAGTTATTATGTCATGTAATGTTTCAGTATTGGCCCTTGCGGCAACAGTAATGTCGGATGAACAATCTAACGCAGACCTCCTGAAAGCAAGTAACGAGGTGTTTACCGCTAACATGTTCCAAGTAAGTAAACAGCGCACAATATTCTGTAATCATAACATTATGTCATACCTTATCATACTTTATTGACTATAATTAGCAACATCTTTCTCATCGGCTATACAATCAACAAAAATGGAAACTTCTACGAGATAAGTAATAAGGTTATAACCTAAAACCAATTAAGCATGCTATTACATAGCAATTATTAAATATTCTTGACTTTCAAAGATATTATTGAACGTACAAAAACATCTTTGATCACAAACACTTTCAATTTATAAACGGACTAGCTGGTATCGCTTTACGGTATTTAGGGAGCTATGAAAGATCTCATTTTCTACAGGAGCGGCCGCAGAAAGAAAGAAAAGAAAGTTAAACATTAATTTGGCCACAGCTCATGAAACACGCACGGCTTTGATACATAAACATACAGAAATGGAATGCAATAGTGATGAGGCATCCTGAAAATGAGTCACAATAAGCGAAGTACAACTAAATTAGAGTTGAAATTAGACCCACTATCGTTATCGGTATGGAGTATGTACGAAGTCGCAATAAAGCCTTGAATATAAAAACAACAAACAGCTTTGCTGTGACCTTACTTACCTACTGTAGGTTTGAGTCACAAATTCGACGCACTTATCACTACCTCATTTCTCATAGACTTCATTCCTCCAAAGTCAAGGCTACTTCTCGGAGAAACGTTCTATTTCTTATCAGTAGCTTCACAGATAACCTCTAACGAAGAGACCTACAGTCGTTAAAAAATGGGGTCACGAGATATAACTTTAAATTAAACATCTTGCAATATAGGTATCTATGAAGTTTGAAGTTTCCGACCGAAGCTAATATTACCAATCATCTTATCAAGAATATAAACTAGTCCTTGAGCACACCGTCATACGGAAACAAACACCGTGACGCATCACCCGAACATGCAATGCAGAATTATGTTTTCCTTTATTGGACATAATTTTTCAATTTTATACGCATCGTTATCAATATACGCTATACAATACCCCAGTATGTATTGATTTAATGCTACATAAAATCTAGAAAATAGAAACCATTGCATCTATAAATTAAAATTCTCATTACGAAATTGTTAAACTGTTATCTAATACTGAAATTATTTTCAATCTTCAGGAGGTAGTGAAAGCCAATCCAGGTGAAAATGTAGTGCTGTCGGCATTTTCTGTGATGTCCCCACTAGCTCAACTATCTTTAGCTTCAGTAGGAGAATCTCATGATGAAATCCTTAAGGCCATCGGTTTGCCCAATGACAATGTGGTAAGTGTACCTGATGAAGTGATGACATACCTATTCTATCTTTAGAAAGAGACTATCAAGACAGATGACGCTTTACAAAGCCGAACTTTCTTCAACTTCTATAAGTAGGTGTGCCATATATTAACGACCGGGTGCTCCGAGTCTTTATGGTTTTACAACAGCAACTGTTGCATCTGAAATACTTATACAAATTTATGAATCTTACAGACCAAGGAAGTGTTCATTAGCGTGACCAAGCAGCTGCGATCCGTAAAGGGAGTCGAGCTAAGTCTAGCAAACAGAATATACGTCCGCCAAGGCTCAGTGTTGAATGACCAATATGCCGTCGTGTCCAGGGAAGTCTTCAACTCGGATGTGAAGAACATTGACTTCACTAAAAAAGTTGAAGCTGCGCAGGAAATTAACGCATGGGTAAAATTATTTATTTTTGATATTTACGTTTTCCTCTTTCAAGGAAATGCTCAGTGCTGTATCATTATTAGTGAGCTATAACTCTATGATATCACTATGAAAGTAAATTCTATTCGCCCTGCAAAACTGATCTTTAATTCTGAGGTCTCCGTCATCTGAATATCTCATGGTATCTTCATAGCAGTTGTCTCTACCAGTGCATTGCTATGCTATATACCAACTTACTAATCTTCATAGAGATTTAAAGTGCGCTGGTAATACTGTAACTTTGTAAACACAATTATTTGCAGGTTGAAGATAACACAAATCACAAGATCAAAGATTTAGTATCACCAGACACACTGGATGCAAGCACAGCTGCTGTCCTCGTTAACGCCATTTATTTCAAGGTTAGTTACTAGATTTATTTTTATAAAACAAGTATGTTGCAACAAGTATGATATTCTTCTCTATAATCTACATGAATAGTATAAAAGTATTTTCGTGATAAAAAAATTATAATCACTATCAAACAGTTTTCTATTTTTTGCTTTAGTATTTATTTATTTTAAACTTAAAGAAACAATAGTGCATTAATATTGTAATTTGGTACTAATATTTATTTTAATTCAGGGTAAGTGGAAGAAACAGTTCAACACAGCACTAACCGTAGATAAAGATTTCTATGTGAGCAAAGACAAAACTATCAAAAAACCTACCATGCACAAATCTGATGACTACAAGTATGGCGAAAGTAAGGAGCTCGATGCTAAGGTAAATAATTTTCAAATTCTTCTAAAATCTAAATTAATTTAAATTATATAATACTATGTGATTAAAAATACTTTAATCGTAAAGGCATGAAAATGTAATCTTTAAGAACATGTTACAACTGTTAAAATCATTGTGGTGTTCATTAAAAAAATGGAGGATTTAATATAGGTACTAATTATTACTTCAGATGTAAAACTCCATTTTCGTCATCTGTTACATCGAATAATATACCTACAGCTAGATTGTAACGCTAATTTGTAATACCTGTGTGTAATGTTTTTGTTCTATCATTACAGCTTTTAGAACTGCCCTATGAAGGAGATGAATCATCACTTCTTATCGTACTTCCAAATGAAATCGACGGCATCAATTCCCTTATTGAGAAACTAAAGGACCCATCACTTCTATCAAAGGCCGTTGACAGCATGTATGTCATCGAAGTTACCGTTGATCTTCCCAAATTTAAGATTGAGACTACAACTGACCTTGCCGATGTTCTCCAAAAGGTGAGTATCGGCTCTTTAGCACATTACGGGACTCTTAATTAAGACTTGTAACAATAAAACAGCTATTATGTATCTTCCCCATCGAACGCCCGAGAAGCGATACTTATTTTTTTTGCTAGAAGCTTTTGAACCGGAATAAAATCAACATTATTCCGGTTCAAAAGCTTCCGTGTCCCGTACGTAACGTGTTGGATAGACTGTCATAAGCTAGACCATAATGTCAATATAGCTAAAAGTTGGACTTTAATATCTATCAGAAAAAACACGCAAACTTTTGGCTCACTAGGCTTAAGACGCTCCTCGTCGGGCTGACCTCATCCCCTACAATTTAGTGACCTAATAAATGTATTACCATTAATTTATTTCAGATTAATATTGTAAAGTTATTCAAACCGGGCCAAGCTCGATTAGATAATTTGATAAAGGACGAGCCAGGCTTATCTGTAAGTAAAGCTGTCCAAAAGGCGTTTATAGACGTAAATGAAGAAGGCGCAGAAGCGGCTGCAGCTAACGGTGAGTCTAGTTCTACGATTGATTTAAAAACTGCTTTGTTAGTTAAAACAGATAAAAGGTTATTATCTAAAGTTAAAATACAATTTATTGTTTTCTTTTTTATAATTATTTTGAACAATCCCGGAGTAATATGGGAAAATACTTATAGTACCTATTATATTAATTTGTCTTGATTGTAACACCAAACAGTCAGATTGTATTAAAATGTTATTTAAAAGTAAAAAAAAAAGTCAAAGCATTTATTTCAAATAGGCACATAAAAGGCACTTTTGAACTTCAGAAATTACAAAAAATAGAATTGATTCTAGTCGCCCATTCCAAAACGTAGTTTTCGTATGGAGAAGAACGGGCAAGAAACTCCACCGTTACTCTTTTAAAATATTTTACAAAAATTTGCATACATTAATTATATAATAATAATATGTGAACACGATGCACGTAAAATAAAATTACTATACCACAATAGGTAAAAGACTTAAAAATGAAACCATGACATATAAATTAATTATCTGATAGATACATGGTGCTCACATATGTATTTACAAACATGGTAAAAGTAAACGATTTTCATTAAAAAAAAAAAATTACAAGTAATAAGAATTGTATTGTATTGTATTGCAGCTTACGTCGTCGGTAATCGGTTCCTCAAAGTTTATAGAACTCGTTTCCGGGTTAATAGGCCTTTCTTTTACGCCTTAAAAATCGCGTCTGTACCACTATTCAGCGGAGCGCTTTACTCTTACGTATTTAATTTCATATTTTAATATGCCTGAGCTTTGCTGCATTCCATTTGGAAATTACAAGGAAATTGCACGTAAAAATGTAAATTTTTATTTCGTGATAGACTTTTGCAAATATGGTTTTACATGTTTATATATAAGTATTTTGCATTGAGTTTCTTATTCAAACTCAAACTTAAAGCATTTATTTCAATTAAACCTTGTACTGGCACTTTTGAATTGTCAAAATTAAATAGTCTGTCAGTTAGTCAGAAAGTTGAAGCTAGTTGCCCATTCCAAAACGTAGATCTCTATGGAGAAGAATGAGCAAAAAACTCCATGGACGCTATTACAAAATCCTGGGTACATTATTCTTGTTGCTTCTATATTTGAGAACAATGTAAAAAAAAGACCCAAATGAAGAAACAAGTCAAAATATAAGATTAAAAATAAGCCTTGGCAGTTAAGAGATAACCAGTCTCAACCGACGGCGCCCGTTCACGAACATGACCCGTGGATCAGCACCATCCAGCTCAACCATTTTGTAGGGAACCGAATGATCCAACACACGCGCCACCATCGATGAGACATTTAAGTGAGCATGACACGTTCTCAATTGCAATGCTCTTTCAAGCCAACATCAAAAAATCATAATAAACGGGTACATAGTTCTTACATTTACAAAATTTAAATAATGCTTCTAAATTACACAAAGCTATAGTTTGCAATTTATTTAAAAGATTAATAGAATTTTACTACCAAACAGGAAGAGATATTTAATAATAAAGAATTCAACAATTAAAACGTGATTGAATAAAATAAAAAATAAATTATGTTCGTAATGTCAGAAACACATTCCAATATGTATGTTGTATGCTTCAAAAGGATTACTAGTAGGAACATCATTGTTTGCCGTACCTTTATCCTACTATCCACAAAAGGTATTTTTTTTAATTATTTATACAATTTCAGCGTTTGTTGGTTACGGAAGCTCGTACAACCCGGACCGTCCGAAATCCTTTTCAGCTAACCGGTCATTTTATTTTGCACTGAAAACCGACAACAGATTTATTTTTAACAGAATCGTTTACGCATAGGTATAAACTTGCACATTACATTTACGCTTTTCTTAGTTACTGATTCTGTTCTACTGTTTGTCCACCGCTACCGTCAACGGGACATCACAGGGTTTTTTTCAACACATTGTCCGTAGGTATATATATGGTCATACCTTATTAGAGTGACGAATGTCTTCTAACCATGACCTTCTAACAAAGATCTAACCAGCGCCGGTCAGTATAGTCCCTTTGTAGTATAGTGCCCACCTGTTTCGTTACCTACACATTCACGTTTAGATAATAATTTGGTATCTGTTTAATTGTAAATTTCAACTATTAATATTGATGTTTCAGCATTGGTTCCATTCTGAAAGTTAATGAGTACTGTGTTCTGTAAAAGTTTGTAAAATCTTTACCCAGACATATACAGTGTTAATATTTTGTTGTGATTCTAGCAACAATTATTGTGATTATTTCTTATATTGCAGCGTTTTCAATAACTAGGGCGGCCAAAGCAGTAGTGCGTAGGCCTTTCAAGGTTGACAGGCCATTCTTTTACGCCTTAAAAACCAACTCTGGAACACTATTCAGCGGCGTACTTTACTCTTAGGTATACCTATAGTATTATATTTTATTATGCATGGGCTTTGCTAAATAATAACAATCAAACATCCGGTTAAACTGCAAACCGACCCCGACATAGTTGGGGAAAAGGCTAGGAGATGATGCTTTGGTGCATTCCAAATCATTCGCAAATATGGTTTAAGGCATGACGAATTTGTTTACTATATCATACATTTTAATATAATAAAAACGTACCTACACTCGTTTGTACCTTGAGTGGGTTGAAATCCGTGCGAAATTATAGAACTAGGTAATTGATCGGTTGTTTCTGGAAATTATAATAATGTCAGCTTCTTTTCGAACCGATGATACAACATTCGTATAATTAACGAGATCAGGTTGACCGATGTTTTGCAATTAATTTTCAATGGTACTCTACCACTAAGTCATAAAGTTTTTTTAGATTTCTACTAGCCATAGTGTACAAGTTTAAGGGGATCCCTTCTTTTCGCATAATATTCTTTTTCCTAATTATAATAATAATAATACATACTTTGGCATAACGATTTTGGCATAATTTGTTTTGCCATAATAATATATTGCCATTTTTTTTTGCCATACAGTTTATGTTGGCATAATTATCTTGAAGGCAAATTTGTTTTGGCATAAATTTAATTCGCATAACGTTACTAGGCCTAATGATTATAGCATAATAATATTTAGGCATACAATTAATAGAAATAACGGAAACAAATTTGAGTTATTTTTACGTATTTATTTTGGATTTCCACGTTAATGATTTATTATACAACATACATTACAACAACAACATACATTATGTAACTTAACTATGTATTTTTATTTTAGGTGTATATTTTTAGCAATCGCTTGTAAATATGCAAGTTTCGAAGTATATTCATCTTTTTTACTAATAATTTTTTAATTATGCGTAAGCTGTTATGCGTAAATAATTTATGCGAAAATATAATTAGGACAAACAAAAGTATGACAAGTTATATTAGGTCTTAAAATTTTATGCAAATGGATAGGGAACCGAGTTTAAGACATAACTTTGTCATATTGACACTTCTGTGGACTTGCCTCACAACCATGTCGGCAAAATAGACAATCTAACAATTTAAATTGCTATAATCATGGAATATTCACGTCACAAGTTACTTTGCAACCACGGTAAAACCCAATCTAAAAAATACAAATTACAAAATGCAAGAGCCGTCAGATTCTGGCATTTTCGGTAGGTACCTATTTTTTACACTTAAAAATGCGTTCCCTATGTGGAAGTTTCGTTTCCTCTTAAATCGAACTAATGGCTTTTTTTTTCTATGGTACCTACCGGGTTTTTTTTTCAAAATGTTGTTGTTGCTGCCTTTCAAAGGTTCTCCCCATAGTTTTCGTTTTTCCACAGGTTTAATAATACCGAAATTAGTGGTTCAATATAATCGTTTTTTTATTATCTCGTACAATTTCAGTATTCGGAGTACTCGGAGCCTCGTACAACCTAAATATAAAATACTTTTCAATTGACCGGCCATTTTATTTTGCACTGATAATTGACAACACAATCACCTTCAACGGAATCGTTCACAAATAGGTATTGACAGTTTTGCACATTCTGACTTTTCTGTAATATGTATAATATGTATATTGTTAGAAAAAAACAAAATGTCTAGTAGTGATAATCGGAGACTCTTTGAAATAAGACAAATGTTAACGCTGCAGATGTTTTATAAATTGAGTAGGTGGGTAATTTCATTTTATCCTTATTGTTCGCAGATTTTCTTTAAAAGTTAGAATGTCCAACGTGTTTTTTGTACCCACCTACTTTGTATATGTAAATGAATTTGGATTCACTTCTTGAGTGGTCTTACGTGTATATGTAGGTATGACCCCTCAAGAAGTGAATCCAAATTAACTAATTGGTCTAGTGGTAATACGAGATTACCACTACCTCGCCTTCTGGCAATTTTACTCATGCGCATTACACCTGTTGTGGTCATCTGTGTACAAATACATAACTAATGGTGGGCCTTTGGTATAGATAGTGCCATCAACGAAAACGCACCCACTCTTCTTACTAATCGCTAGTTAATTCCGCTAGTGTGTTCGTTTTTGATACACACTAATTACCGACTAATAAGTAATTACTGTGTATCGACAAAACTAAAACACTAGCTGAATGTTGCACACTTGTACTGTAAGCGATTAGGAAGAAGAGTGGGGCGCGTCTTCGTGGATGGCGCAATCTGTAGTGGTGGAACTTTGTCGTTAAAAAATTTCAAGTAATATTTAACACCCATCCATTATTTTGTGTGAACTGTCATTCCACCTGGGCCCCAATTCTGTATGGTAATTTTATTATTCTTCGCGTAATCTTACCACGTCTATATCGTGTCTTGCAGAAACCCCAGTAACGACAAGGAATCGAAATGTCAACGGTACAAAAAAAACCCCGCCAACTCCGCGTTCATTTCACGCGGTTTCGTTCATTGTGTCATAGAGAATACGTTAATAGCAGATATCGTGATTAACCAAGGAATTGACGTGGTTTCGAAATAAGGAATCATTAAATGGTGATAGCGTGATAGTGAATTTGGGACCTGGTGTTAAGAATTGACAATATTGACAGCTCTTTTCAAGCTCGCTTCACCTAAGTTTTAACGGTGACACTTTTACAGAATTGACCGGCTATCCTCATTATGTTCGACAGATGTCGATCACTGCTTTTTATGTTTTGGCTATCAAAAATTATCACAATATCATTTTCTCGACATTTCTGCGTGTTGCTTATCGATTACTAGAGTGGCGAATGTCTTCAAAACATGGAACTTTAGCGAGCCTGGCTTAGACGAAAAAGAACGTATTATGTTGCCTTATAGTTCAGGAGGCAGAGCTTTTGTATAACACTCTCACTTATATTTGCAAATAAATGAATTATATTACAAAAGACAGACTGCCGCCGATCGCTATAGTTTACACTTGTGTCATATGCATAATGAGTAATTTTACAACAACGATACTGAAAATTACCAACACATTTTCGTTTGGGTTTAAATAATAATTTGTTAACTGTTTAATTTTACGCTTCAACGGTTAATATAAAAGTACATAATTATTAAATATCGTGTAAAGGTGCATGCTTAGGTATAAATATAAATAAAATTAATCTTATATAGAGACCTACTGAAAAAAAATTTAATTAGTAGTTTTTTTAGAAATACTTGAAATGGTTTCAGTAATAAATATTAAAAGATTCAGTGTCCACGAAGCCGACCAAATGAAACAATCACCATGGCCCGTAGCTCAAGGGACTATGAACCGCATAAGTAGGTGGAATAAGTGCACACCTTTACATGTAAATGTACCTGTGAAATGTATACAATGGACGTGTCCTAAGCACCATTTCCGCCGTTATCGTTCCAGCATTCGGTATCGTGTATTTGAGCGCTTCTATATCGGAGACACGCGTATTCAAGGCGGACCATCCGTTCGTGTTCGTCCTATTGGAGGGGTCCAACATTATCTTTAACGGAGTCTTCCAGTCTTAGGTACTTACGCGTATGTTGGCGCATCACTTGCGCCAAGAGCATGACCATTTTAATAATTTATAACAGCTTCGCCTCGGCTCTGCTTTCTGTTCATCTGGTATTTATGATACCAATTCTGAACATCTATATCTTCTTCCAAAACGCTTTTTCTAACCACAAAAGAATATTTCTTTACTTGACCTTGAATTATTCTAATGAATCTTTTCCATGACATCATGTAATACGTAACGGTGTAGGTGTAGTTCTTATCTTGAACAATAATCTTACTCACCTTTACGTAAAACTAATAAAAAAACATACTTCTAATGATATGTATTTGATTACTTAAAAAAACATACATATATAGCACGATAAACACATTAGCCTCCTGTGCGTCGCGCAGTCGAGTAAAAAATAGTCATCTTACGGGCTTTAGCAACTTTGCCCGGGCAGTGCTTATCAAAACTGCTACATGTGAACTTCTTTTACACTTCATAAATATCTTCTGTACAGTGTAATCTTTTATATAAGCCTGTACCTACCTAACGATCCATAGCATTTTAAAATAATGAGAGCATGGATCTGTTATTGCAAAATTCCGGGTATCTCTAGCCTGGTCAATAATAATTTTGTTAAGAGACTCATCAGTAATTTTATAAAGTAGTCTAATTTTATTTATATTTTGTACAAATATGCAAATCTATTGGTTTTTAAATTAAATCATAAATTAATTGAAATGATGATGGTTTCAGATATTAACCTTGATGTCAGGGCCGCATTTAGATCGACCGCTGAATTCGTAGCAGACCATCCGTTTGTTTTTGCGTTACTATGTAAAACTAGCGATCTGAACAGAAAATTAAATACGTTCAGTGGAATATTAGTGAGCTAACGCTTTAAATTATAGTATGTATCATAATAAATATAGCATGAGGTTGGAGTAGATACTTCTGCAGTGCAGCAACTTCTATGTAAAACTTAACAGGGGGTCCAACTTTAAAACTCTAAAGAATGTAACCACACTAACCACACAGTTTTAGAAAAATTGTTTTTAGTTGTCACAGCCCAAATACGAACATACACACATAGAATTTGTGGCATTACAACATCTCATTACATCTCATTACAACTCTAGAAAATAATATCCTGATGTCGAAAATGTTAAGTTGAGTAAAAATATCTCTTGCTAAAAAATCCTGTATTTAGATACACTATCTTAAACAAGGTAGAGGGTAACGTTTGCATGTATGGTATCTAACTGGCAAATATCACATACAATAACATTGCATGATTCACAATAATGTCTATGGTAGATTTTAACAATTTTAAAAGAAGTAAGTCCCAAATTCGAATGACACCTTTAAAATCTAATTTATTGTTCACCCTTGTTTTGCAGTATAGGCAGTTGAATTAATGATAAAGTAATTTTTACAAGAACAACCTTTTTTTGCTACTTAAAATTCAATACCCAATAATGTTGTGACAAATTTCTCTACACAGTGAATAACACTTTTCTTTTATGTTTCAGGTTTATTACAATGTGAGAATAATAATTCCGACGGGGTTGAAATCAAGCAACCGTCAATACTTAAAATCAATAAATTATGTTTGATATCAAAATGTCTTTTTTTTGTTATCCTTTTATTAATGCAAATATAAAGAAGACCGTAACGTATCAAGTTAATTATCATTATACTAACAAGAGATTATTTTTTCCCAATCTTTTAGTAAAATGAACAAATCTTAATCTTACAATCTCTTCACATCAGAGGTCAAAGCGGACCACTTCTTTTCTCTTTGGATAAAGATACAGTCGACTGTAGGTCAGTGGTAACACTTTGAACTTGAGCTGGCCTATCGTACTACGGAGTTACAATAGAATACGAGGTTAGTTAAAATGATTCTGTTAATACAGACGTACGCTCGACTGTACCTTTTGTGTGAGGTAATTAAGTTATTACTGGAATTTTGTGTTGCACCTCAACTGCTGAGGATCGTTACGTTCTGTGACAGTTGACATCCAGAGAACATATTTAAGGTATGTACATATAGGCCATGTTTCCGTAAATCCCGGAATACACACTTGTTACTTGTATAAAAGTATTCAAGTAACTTGCATGCCATTTATGGTATTCACCAATCAAAAGTTGTTATGGCACACGGCATACAAACTACTTACATACTTTTGTGCAAGTTACAGTCATGTGTATTCCGGGGTTAAACCTAAAGACATCTTGGAAATATTAGCAGCAATAGGTTGACGGAAAGTGGTAAGTAGCTAGCTTGGCATACTATGGGCCAGCTCTCGACCCCACTTACACACACAGCAGCTTCTTATCTATACCTGCTCATGAAGACTTCGGTACAGAGGGCAGTGATCAGCCAGCAGAACTACAGCGGAAAAAGACAAATCTTGCCCGTTCCTATGAACTATTAACTACTATTATGGACATAATTTACGATTTAAGTTTTACTTTCACTTTCAATTCAATATTTAATTTAGTTTTATACAATCGTTTGCAATTACTTATCTATTCTTACATAAACTCCAGTGGTAAATATGTGCATTATGTATCACAACTCTATTCCCCAAGATACAGGCGCCGCCTAGTTTGGGGAACGCCGCCGCGCCGCCGTATAGATCCAAATGATGATCACTAACAGTTACAGACTGACGTTAAGTTAATTATAAGGTAACATTGGTTCAATAAATTATTATTATGATTATTAATTTCCGTCAAAATATTTGTGTGTTAGTGTGCATACTCACAAGCGACACGCGGTGACGACGGAGCCAACTGCATCCGTCGACACGCGTGTCTCTCGTGTGTATGAGCACTTACACAATTAGGGTGCTGGTCCTCTAACAGTGGTGACAATTTGATGTGGCTTCGATGCTACTAGGGTTTTCACTGAAGACACCGTGCGGTGAACACCCTGATAATTTCTCGTCAGCAAAATCTAATGCAGGGTAGAATTGCCTTGACAATGCTCTCGTATACCCCTACACTGGTATGCCTCTACAGCCTCACAGGTCGTCTTTGTGCCTGTGGTTTGAGCGCACTTTGCCGCATCTTTCATAGAAATTTAGCCATAGGAGTTTCTAGAAATTAATGACAATAATTGTCGTCTTGGTTAATTGTATGAAGTTATTTACGTCTTGTTGCATAGATTAGATGTTTGAAACTTTAAACATTCATACATTGAGTGATTATTTCAAACATAAGATGTAAGCAAAAAATATGGATGTCCCGTGATCAACTTCGAACGTTAACCCACCTATGTTACTGTATCTCGGGAACGTAAGACCAAAATCTTATTATGATTTCTGTTACATTGTGTGTGTACATTGATGTCAGCTTCAGCTATCGATTTATATACGAGTACTAGCTGACCCAGACACGCGTTGCTGTGGCTAACGTTTTTGTGCAATAAAATAATATTGCGATTATAAATAGAGATGTGAGCTATCCTATCTTTCGAGTTGGATCAAACTGCACACGGTGTACAAATTTGATTAAAATCGGTTAAGTAGTTTAGGAGTCCATCGCGGACAAACATCGTGATACGTAATTTATATATATTAAGACGTGTCAAGCGTTGCCGCCATATTGAAAAAAAAATGGCGGACAGTAGGTATGTCAAAGATCTTCAAAGCCCTTTAGTTACATATATTTAAATGACCCTAAAAGAATTTAAGGAAAATTAAGGCTGACTCTCAATCTATACAAATAAATAAAATGTCTGTTTGTGATATCAATCTTAGAGCTTTTTACTAAATGCATATGAAAATATATACGGTACGAATAATTTTTTTTTTTCTCTGTATGCATATTCCGGCTTACTTTTTATTGACATACCACGCGGGTGCAAAGCCGCAGGCTGAAGCTAGTATCTACATATAAACATTAGGTTACCACTTCTCAACTACAAGTAGCACCTAGTAATTAAGGAGTTTCCTAACCATTTAGCAAGATGTACGGTCAACATTAACTCTTCAGTTTTTTTAATCTTTTCAGTTATTGAGCAAAATATTTGTTCAAACTTGCAGCAGAAGTACAATGCAATTTTGAACAAATATTTTGTTCAATAACTGAAATTAAAAAAAAACATATTTAAACATCCGAATTGAGAACTGGAAGAACTCTTTTAGAAATCGGTTCAAAACTGAAGTGTTTTTTTTTTTTTACCGGATGGGCAATCATCAAATGACTCCTCCCGCTCTGCTAAAACCCACCCGTGTTCCTTCCTTCGCCCTTTATGTTCCGGGCCAGCGGTAACACTTTCGGACAATCCCGCTGACCCGGCAGGCTTCGGCCCTGACGGGCCCCTTCCCTTGATGCTGACATCTCTTTGAGGCGCGCGTGGAACACGTACCTACGCGCCGTCCGGCACGGGCCTGGTCCTGATCGGACGGTTGACTGTAACTACCTCAAAATCAAATTTTAAGGATCAATTTTTACGTGTTTGATACACATTGAAGCGCAATATGATTGACAGTAAACACGAGACATTAACAATTGCAATTAATCATGTCGACCCTTACAACGTTTTACTACTATAGTAGTATTATAACTGGCTGTCGTGTCCTTCCCGAGTCAATCTGTCTATTTAGCATATCACGTGGTTACAACCAGTGAACAAAGGTTATAATAGTAATTGGTAATTTGTGGATCTTTTATTGGATAATATTTATTTATTGTAAAAGAAAATTGAGGGTCTTGTGGCTAAGGCTATGGTCTCCTATTTTATGCCAAACGTGGCGTCTGACGTTAGCGTCAACGTTTAATTCCGTTCCGATCGACGTCTGAATGCAACGCACAGCGTCGGCGGTCAATACATCCGTAGCAGAGAATGGCGTTTTAGTCGCTGCTCGCGAGCGGTCGCGTACGGTAGTGGTTTTGCAATCATGGATATTTTAAACTTTTAATGGTGTATTTGTTACTGGAAGAAGAGGCATCATACACTGCATTAAAAGATTTAACTGCTTCTATCAACAATTCGTCTTTTTCTTTATTAAACCTCATCATTTTGTATGACGCGAGAGACGACCTTTACGCTGCAATGGTTCGAAATGACTAGAGACGCGACGCACAGCGTTTAGATGCCGCGTACGGCGTCAAGACGCCAACGTCGACGTGTGAAAGAGACCACAATAGTACATTTCTATAGTAAACATTGTGACGCAGCGTACGACCTAACGTGACGCAGCGTACAGCATGAAATAGGAGACCATAGCCTAAGGAATAACAGCTGCACGAGTCGATCGATCAGGTTAAGCTACACTTGCCGCGGTTGGTCAGTGGGTGGGTGATCGTTTTTACATACCAAGAACTCCGTGCCTCGGAAGGCACGTTAAGCCGTTGGTCCCAACTGTCATTCATGGATCTTTGACAGTGGTTACGGGTCGTCAGACGCCCGAAATTCTGACAACCAGTCTTACCAAGGGGTTTCGTATTACCCAGTAACTGGGTTGTAGAGGTCAGATAGGCAGTCGCTCCATGTAAAATACTGGTACTCAGCTGCATCCGGTTAGACTGGAAGCCGACCCCAACATACTTGGGAAAAGGCTAGGCAGAAGATGATGATTTATTTATTGTAAACGTATTTAATTTTAATTTTATTCTAGCCAAATTGTTTTACCTACGCCACTATAATTACCTATAATATTATTCATTTACACATTATACTACATATAACTTTATAATATAAGAATCAAGTAATCAAAACATAATATTAACACACCTACGTACAAGAACGTTTCCCAATGCAAAATTTTACTGTAGAATACATAATTATAAAGTGTTGGGTATACTTACATAACTTTACTCTGCACTTAACACTGTCACAACACCAATTTATCTCGTCTGCCCTACGTCCGTGTGTCACTGCAGGGATCCAGCAAAATATCAGCGTCAGGTATATTTGCCTGACACATGCTGAGCTGGACTCCCAATTAGTGCAACCTTGAGACGCACACCGCATTGTGTATTTTTCGTTATTAATTTGATTTAAGTATTCGTCATGTCACTTTCTCTTCAATATGTATCTTTTTCTTTTGGTTTTTATATCGGCACTTGTTTTTTATATTATACTAGCTGCGCCCCGCGGTTTCACCCCCATAAATGTCGATCCCGTTGGAATATCGGGATAAAAATTATCCTATGTCCTTTCCCGGGATGCAGTCTAACTCTCTGCCACTCGACGCCACGATAGCGGCGATAAGACCCCTCTTTGAGGAGTGGCTAGAGAGGCGTCATGGCACCCTCACCTACCGCCTGACGCAGGTCCTCACCGGACACGGAAGTTTCGGAAGGTTCCTGCACATAATCAGGCGGGAGGAAACGCCCGGGTGTCACCATTGCCAGGATCGCCCAGAGGACACGGTGGAGCATACGGTCCACCGTATGCTCCACCGTGTCCTCAAGCGGGGCAGACCTCCAGGTCTGCCCCGCTTGGGCGGAGCACCGCCGTGTCCTCGTAGAGGCGATCGGCAGCGGCGGCGACCTCTCGCGTCCGGGCCTGGTTCAAGCCATGGTCCGGGGCGAGAGGGAGTGGGGGGTAGTCGCCTCCTTCTGCGAAGCAGTCATGCTAGCGAAGGAGGCGGCGGGACGGCTGAGGGAGAGAGCCTCCCGTCCCAGCCGCCGCGGGAGAAGCTCCGGGCGTCGGGAGCCGCGCGACGACTCCCGGCCACCGTAGGCGCGGGCCTGCGGGCGGAGAGTAATGGGTAGCTCACCGTCCGATAAGGACCAGGCCCGTGCCGGACGGCGCGTACGTGTTCCACGCGCGCCTCAAAGAGATGTCAGCATCAAACGAAGGGCCCCTTCGTTTGATGCTGACAACGAATGCTGACTGAATACGTTTGACGCTGCAAGGGCCGAAGCCTGCCGGGTCAGCGGGATTGTCCGAAAGGGTTACCGCTGGCCCGGAATATAAAGGGCTAAGGAAGGAACACGGGTGGGTTTTAGTCAGTAAGAGTCTGACACTCCCTACCGCTCCACCCAGAGCGGGAGGAGTCATTTGATCATTTCCCATCATCAAAAAAAAAAAACTCTCTGCCAAATTTTGTTGAAATCCGTTCAGTGTTTTAGGCGTGAAAAGGTAACATACAGAAAGACAGACAGAGTCACTTTCGAATTTATAATATTAGTATGGATTCATGTAGGTAGAATTCTTAAATTATAAGTTTTGTTTATCTAGAGGTAGGCGGCATTAGGTAGTGACCACATCGTGACTATAGTCAACAAATTGTATTATAAAGGAGCATCGCATCGTTAACCGGTTAGTGTAGATCTAGCGTCCGAGAGCGACGCAGCCGCAAACATGAAGCTCTTAATATGCGGTAAGTCTTTACTAAATATGATATTTTTTAAGATATCACCCTGCTTCACTCATTATAACATCCCTCTTAAGATAAGAAAAACAATTAGAGGATAATATAATGAATTTAATTTTGCAAATAAGCAAAATACTTAATAGTTTTAACACTTTTGTCTCATCTGGAATCATTCTGATTAAACAATAGCGAGTATTCAAAGGTAATCACGCTTTTGTTTATAGTGTTGTTCAGTGTTGATGAGTGTTGTTGAGTGTTGTTAAGTGTGGTAGAGTGTTGTTGAGTGTTTAATTGCCCTTCAAGTCTCTCAAAGTTATCTTTTGCACTTTATTCATAACCTTTGCACTTTGAAAGAAGAGTAGATATTATTATCAGAGTTTTTTCTTATAGCCTTATAATGAAAAAAAAAATGATATGGAACTGGATAGAACTGAAAACACGACGTATCATTTTAACATCTTCAATTATTTTGTGTACAATGCGTGCCACGAAAGATGAGACTTGAAACACCACGTGGTTTGACATGCGCAGTACACGATTTTAGGTATCTTTAGCGGTATGAGGTCTGAGTGCGGGACGGGACCGGACGTCATAGGGGCGGCGAAAAGAGCGGGGGAGGCGGGATCAAGTCTCATCTTTCGTGGCACGCATTGTACTTTGCGATTTGTTAAGTAGATAATAGTACTTAATGACGTCATTTAGTTTTAATATTATCAAATACAGAACAACACAACTCTCTAAGACAACGTAAGTCCAAAGAATAACTATTGCATGAATTCATCATTCTTTGGACTTACGTGGTCTTAGAGAGTTGTGTTGATGACTTTAATGATTATAATTCTGTAAATACATATTTGTTACGGCCGCGAATCATATATTAATTGACGTACAACTTAATACTGACCAGTAAATTGCAAAAAACGTAAGAAAATTTGAATTGCGCGGGCTACCTTAGCGCTTCCCCCTTAACAACTTTTATTAGAAAGCATTTGATAAAAGTACAAAGTTATTATATCATATAACGTTTCAGTATTGGCCCTAGCGGCAACAGCAATGTCGGATGAACAATCTATTGCAGACCTCCTGAAAGCAAGTAACGAGGTGTTTACCGCTAACATGTTCCAAGTAAGTAAACAGAGCACAATATTCTATAATCATAACATTATGTCATACCTTATCATACTTTATTGACTATAATTAGCAACATCTGTCTCATCGGCTATACAATCAACAAAAATGGAAACTTCTACGAGATAAGTAATAACCTAAAACCAGTTAAGCATGCTATTAGATAGCAATTATTAAATATTCTTGACTATCAAAGATATTATTGAACGTACAAAAACATCTTTGATCACAAACACTTTTAATTTATAAACGGACTAAAATTTTATACGCATCGTTATCAATATACGCTACAAAATACCCCAGTATGTATTGATTTAATGCTACATAAAATCTGGAAACAAGAATTGTTATCTAATACTGAAATTTTTTTCAATCTTCAGGAGGTTGTGAAAGCCAATCCAGGTAAAAATGTAGTGCTGTCGGCATTTTCCGTGATGTCCCCACTAGCTCAACTATCTTTGGCTTCAGTAGGAGAATCTCATGATGAAATCCTTAAGGCCATCGGTTTGCCCAATGACAATGTGGTAAGTGTACCTGATGACATACCTATCTTATCTTTAGAAAGAGACTATCAAGACAGAGATGATGCTTTACAAAGCCGAACTTTCTTCAACTTCTATAAGTGGGTGTGCCATATATTAACGACCGGGTGCTCTGAGTCTTTATGGTTTTACAACAGCAACTGTTGCATCCGAAATACTTATACAACTTTATGAATCTTACAGACCAAGGAAGTGTTCATTAGCGTGACCAAGCAGCTGCGATCCGTAAAGGGAGTCGAGCTAAGTCTAGCAAACAGAATATATGTCCACCAAGGTGCAGTTTTGAATGACCAATTTGCAGCCGTGTCCAGGGATGTCTTCAACTCGGATATGAAGAACGTTGACTTCACTAAAAATATTGAAGCTGCGCAGGAAATTAACGCATGGGTAAAATTATTTATTTTTGATATCTACGTTTTCCTCTTTCAAGGAAATGCTAAGTGCTGTATCATTATTAGTGAGCTATAATTCAATGATATCAGTGTGGAAGTAAGTTCTATTCGCCCTGCAAAACTGATCTTTAATTTTGAGGTCTCCGTCATCCGAATATCTCATTGTATCTTCATAACAGCTGTCTAGCAGTGCATTGCTATGCTATATACCAACTTACTAATCTTCATAGAGATTTAAAGTGCGCTGGTAATACTGTAACTTTGTAAACACAATTATTTGCAGGTTGAAGATAACACAAATCACAAGATCAAAGATTTAGTATCACCAGACACACTGGATGCAAGCACAGCTGCTGTCCTCGTTAACGCCATTTATTTCAAGGTTAGTTACTAGATTTAGTTTTATAAAACACGTATGTTGCAACAAGTATGATATTCTTCTCTATAATCTACATGAATAGTATAAAAGTATTTTCGTGATAAAAAAATTATAATCACTATCAAACAGTTTTCTATTTTTTGCTTTAGTATTTATTTATTTTAAACTTAAAGAAACAATAGAGAATATTGTAATTTGGTACTAATATTTATTTTAATTCAGGGTAAGTGGAAGAAACAGTTCAACACAGCAATAACCGTAGATAAAGATTTCTATGTGAGCAAAGACAAAACTATCAAAAAACCTACCATGCAAACATCTGATGACTACAAATATGGCGAAAGTAAGGAGCTCGATGCTAAGGTAAATAATTTTCATATGCTTCTAAAATCTAAATACTTTAATTATATAATACTATATGATTAAAAATACTTAAATCGTAAAGGCATGAAAATGTAATCTTTAAGAACATGTTACAACTGTTAAAATCATTGTGGTGTTCATTAAAAAAAATGGAGGATTTAATATAGGTACTAATTATTACTTCAGATGTAAAACTCCATTTTCGTCATCTGTTACATTGAATAATATCTACAGCTAGATTGTAAGGCTAATTTGTAATACCTGTGTGTAATGTTTTTTTTTTCTATCATTACAGCTTTTAGAACTGCCCTATGAAGGAGATGAATCATCACTTCTTATCGTACTTCCAAATGAAATCGACGGCATCAATTCCCTTATTGAGAAACTAAAGGACCCATCACTGCTATCAAAGGCCGTTGACAGCATGTATGTCATCGAAGTTATCGTTGATCTTCCCAAATTTAAGATTGAGACTACAACTGACCTTGCCGATGTTCTCCAGAAGGTGAGTATCGGGTCTTTAGCACATTACGGGACTCTTAGCGTATATAGACTTGTAACATTAAAACAGCTATTACGTCGCTTCCCCATCGAACGCCCGAGAAGCGATACTTATTTTTTTTGTAAGATGCTTTTGAACTGGAATAAAATGAACATTATTCCAGTTCAAAAGCTTCCATGTAACGTACGTAACGTGTTGGATAGACTGTCATAAGCTAGACCATAATGTCAATATAGCTAAAACTTGGACTTTAATATCTATCAGAAAAAACCGGCCAAGAGCGTGTCGGGCCACGCTCAGTGTAGGGTTCCGTAGTTTCCCGTCCGTCACAATAAGTGTTCCCACTTATGAGTTTAAAAGTGAGTATCCATTATGTTCGCGTAATAATCGTAGTCGATCATAGATCTTAAAATATTGGGATTCGATTTTAATAATTCTTTTTTTGTTTTTGTTTGAAAAAGATACGTTCAGGATAATAAAATATGTAAACGAAGTTAAAAAAATTCTTGCATATACGATTATACTACAAACTTAGTCCAGAAATTATTTTGTACAACTTTTTGTCTTTTTTGTACAAAAACTGTTGTTTCCATCAAGTTCAAAATAATTTTCCTAGAAAGTCCTTATAAAGTTCTACGTTTCAGATTTTTTTCATATTTTCTAAACTTATGGTTCAAAAGTTAGAGGGGGGGGGACACATTGTTTTTTACTTTTGGAGCGATTATTTCCGAAATTGTTGACATTATCAAAAAATGATTTTAGTAAACCCCTATTCATTTTTAAATACCTTTCCAACAATATATCACACGTTAGGGTAGAAATTAAAAAAAAATCACTTCCCACTTTACATATAGGGGGGCTACCCTAATAAAACATTTTTTTCCAATTTTTATTTTACCACTTTGTCGGCGTGATTGATATACATATTGGTACCAAATTTCAGCTTTCTAGTGCTAACGGTCACAGAGATTAAGCGAGGACGGACAGACGGACAGACAGACATGGCGAAACTATAAGGGTTCCTAGTTGACTACGGAACCCTAAAAACACGCAAACTTTTGGCTCACTAGGCTTAAGACGCTCCTCGTCGGGCTGACCTCATCCCCTACAATTTAGTGGCCTAATAAATTTATTACCATTAATTTATTTCAGATTAATATTGTAAAGTTATTCAAACCGGGCCAAGCTCGATTAGATAATTTGATAAAGGACGAGCCAGACTTATCTGTAAGTAAAGCTGTTCAAAAGGCGTTTATAGACGTAAATGAAGAAGGCACGGAAGCGGCTGCAGCTAACGGTGAGTCTAATTCTACGGTTGATTTAAAAACTGCGTTGTTAGTTAAAACAGATAAAAGGTTATTATCTAAATTTAAAATACAATTTATTGTTTTTTTTATAATTATTTTGAACAATCCCAGAGTAATGTGGGAATAAACTTATAGTACCTATTATATTTTGTCTTGATTGTAACACCAAACAGTCAGATTGTATTAAAATGTTATTGTATTGCAGCTTATGTCGTCGGTAATCGGTCCCTTAAAGCTTATAGAACTCGTTTCCGGGTTAATAGGCCTTTCTTTTACGCCTTAAAAATCGCGTCTGTACCACTATTCAGCAGAGCGCTTTACTCTTAGGTATTTAATTTCATATTTTAATATGCCTGAGCTTTGCTGCATTCCATTTGGAAATCATAAGGAAATTGCACGTAAAAATGTAAATTTTTATTTCGTGATAGACTTTTGCAAATATGGTTTTACATGTTTATATATAGGTATTTTTCATTGAGTTTATTATTCAAACGCAAAGCATTTATTTCAATTAAACCTTGTACAAGCACTTTTGAATTGTCAAAATTAAATAGTCTGTCAGTTAGTCAGAAAGTTAAAGCTAGTTGCCCATTCCAAAATGTAGATCTCAATGGAGAAGAATGGGCAAAAAACTCCATGGACGCTCTTTTAAATCAAGATATTACAAAATCCTGGGTACATTATTCTTGTTGCTTCTATATTTGAGAACAATGTAAAAAAAAGACCCAAATGAAGAAACAAGTCAAAATATAAGATTAAAAATAAGCCTTGGCAATTAAGAGATGATCAGTCTCAACCGACGGCGCCCGTTCACGAACATGACCCGTGGATCAGCACCATCCAGCTCAACCATTTTGTAGGGAACCGAATGATCCAACACACGCGCCACCATCGATGAGACATTTAAGTGAGCATGACACGTTCTCAATTGCAATGCTCTTTCAAGCCAACATCAAAAAATCATAATAAACGGGTACATAGTTCTGACATTTACAAAATTTAAATAATGCTTCTAAATTACACAAAGCTATAGTTTGCAATTTATTTAAAAGATTAATAGAATTTGACTACCAAACAGGAAGAGATATTTAATAATGAAGTATTCAAGAATTAAAACGTGATTCAATAAAATAAAAAATAAATTATGTTCGTAATGTCAGAAACACATTCCAATATGTATGTTATGTGCTTCAAAAGGATTACTAGTAGGAACATCATTGTTTGCCGTACCTTTATCCTATTATCCACAAAAGGTATTTTTTTAATTATTTATACAATTTCAGCATTTGTTGGTTACGGAAGCTCGTACAACCCGGACCGTCCGAAATCCTTTTAAGCTAACCAGCCATTTTATTTTGCACTGAACACCGACAACAGATCTATTTTTAACGGAATCGTTTACGCATAGGTATAAACTTGCACATTACATTTAAGCTTTTCTTAGTTACTGATACTGTTCTGCTGTTTGTCCACCACTACCGTCAACGGGACATCACAGGGTTTTTTTCAACACATTGTCCGTAGGTATATAATATATGGTCATACCTTATTAGAGTGACGAATGTCTTCTAACCATGACCTTCTAACAAAGATCTAACCAGCGCCGGTCAATATAGTCCCTTTGTAGTATAGTGCCTACCTGTTTCGTTACCTACACATTCACGTTTAGATAATAATTTGGTATCTGTTTATTTGTACATTTTAACTATTAATATTCATATTTCAGCATTGGTTCCATTCTGAAAGTTCATGAGTACTGTGTTCTATAAAAATTTCTAGAATCTATAACCAGACATATACAGTGTGTAATATTTTTTTCTAATTCGAACAACAATAATGAGATTATTTTTATTTATTCTGTTGCAGGATTTTTGGTATTGTTTAAGTCGGCTAGATTTGTATTGAATATAACTCATTTCAATGTCGACAGGCCTTTCTTTTACGCCTTAAAAACCAACTCTGCAACACTATTCAATGGCGTACTTTTACTCTTAGGTACTTATATATTGTTGTATTTTATTATGCATGAGTTTTGCTGCAATCCAAATCATTCGCAAAGGAAGTCACGCGCAATATAGTACATAACGAATTTAATTTATTTATTATATATTTCATAGTACAGATCTTCTATAAAAATAAATAAAAAGGTGCATATTGCTCAGCAGTAGGGAACAGAAGTTATTAAGGTTTCAAAAAGTGATTTTTTCAGTACATGACTAAATCAGATTTATATATATTAATGTATAATCTGTCCTAGGTGTTTAATATGCATAGCGTATTAGTTACAAAAAACTGGGAGAACAGTTTTTCCTCTGAAAATCTATTGTTTGTAACATTGATTAGAAGTAAAACAACGTAGGTACATTATGTATTTTAATCATTTAACGTCGTCAATACATTATCTAAAAATGCTGCTGGTGGAACAATACCTTCTTGGTATCTCGCCCACCCCAAGTACCAAAGAATTGTCATGATATGTGCACAACATCCAACAGTCCGGTTTCAGCTACACAATTACATCAGTAACCTAATAAAGCGTTTCTAGGTTGGTCTTGACTTGAGGGATGCTCATCATATAAAATATTAGTGTAATACTTTTTTTTTTTTTCAGGATGGGAAATCATCAAATGACTCCTCCCGCTCTGGGTGGGGAGAAAGGGAGTGTCAGACTCTTACTGACTAAAACCCACCCGTGTTCCTTCCTTCGCCCTTTATGTTCCGGGCCAGCGGTAACCCTTTCGGACAATCCCGCTGATCCGGCAGGCTGCGGCCCTTGCGGGCCCCTTCGTTTGATGCTGACATCTCTTTGAGGCGCGCGTGGAACACGTACGCGCCGTCCGGCACGGGCCTGGTCCTGATCGGACGGTGAGCTACCCATTACTCTCCGCCCGCAGGCCCGCGCCTATACGGTGGCCGGGAGTCGTCGCGCGGCTCCCGACGCCCGGAGCGTCTCCCGCGGCGGCTGGGACGGGAGGCTCTCTCCCTCAGCCGTCCCGCCGCCTCCTTCGCTAGCATGACTGCTTCGCAGAAGGAGGCGACTGCCCCCCACTCCCTCTCGCCCCGGACCATGGCTTGAACCAGGCCCGGACACGAGAGGTCGCCGCCGCTGCCGATCGCCTCTACGAGGACACGGCGGTGCTCCGCCCAAGCGGGGCAGACCTGGAGGTCTGCCCCGCTTGAGGACACGGTGGAGCATACGGTGGACCGTATGCTCCACCGTGTCCTCTGGGCGATCCTGGCAATGGTGACACCCGGGCGTTTCCTCCCGCCTGATTATGTGCAGGAACCTCTCGAAACTTCCGTGTCCGGTGAGGACCTGCGTCAGGCGGTAGGTGAGGGCGCCATGACGCCTCTCTAGCCACTCCTCAAAGAGGGGTCTTACCGCCGCTATCGTGGCGTGCCCTGCGCTGGGTTGCGACAGTCGCTCTTTCCATGCCGCCATGAGATCGCGCCGGAGGTCCGTCCGCTCCGCCGCGATTTGCTGCGGAAGCGGAGTTTCCCCCCGGCGTAGTGCCTCCGCGCGCCACTCATACAGGCGCGCGAGGACTATCGCCTCCAGATCCCATGGCGGCAGTCCGGCAAGGAGGCTTGCCGCCTCGCCCGAGATCGTGCGGTACCCCCGGATCAGCCTAACGGCTACCACCTTCTGGGGCGCGTTCAAATAATGGGCGGCTCGCCGCCGCAGTGAACGCGCCCACACCGGGGCCCCGTATAGGGCCATGGACCGCACGACCCCCGCGTATTAGTGTAATACTCACGTCGAGATGTATGTCTCGATTTAATACGACCTCTTAATAGAACAGGGTGATTACCTCCTATGTGCATTACAAGTTCTTCCGAAAACTCTAGCTCTGGACTTACAACAACAATTAGTGGAGCACTCGCGTGGAACTACGACACTATAAAATATAAACGTACACTTGTCAAGTAAAAACACAAAACCAAAAGAAAACAAATGCCGAGAATTTGCCGCGCGCAACGGACATCGAAGACTCGAAGAGGGGAAGAACGTGTTCTGACATTTGACGGGGTAACTTAAGTGCTGCCAGCACAAAAGCGAAATAATCCTATCCATAATAATTGCACTTAGATTTTTGTAGTGTTAATTCAATAATATTTATAGATAGAAAAACATAAAAAATAATAGTTGATTACAGTTTGGGTTTTAAATATTTTTCATTTTAGGTCCGCTATGCGTAATAGTTAATGTTTTTCCCTGTTTTGATTTTGTTGATTTTGTATGGCAACACTAAGGGTACTTTACGTCAAATAAAACAGAAAAAACTTTTAATTATGATTTATTATTATCTGCTGCTGTAAGCCATAAATAGTTATTCAAAATTCTTGATTTTTTTTTATTTAAATTAATTACAATACATTGATTTGTGTACACTTTGGGGTACATTTTGTCCATCTCCTTTGTAATATTGACATTTTTTGAATTTGCCACCACCATATCAGCAAAATAGCAATCCGGTCTAACAGTTTAAATTAATCATGGAGTATCAAGCCACAAGTCACGTTACGTAGACAATTAAGTTCAAACCCAACCTTAAAATAAAAATTAAAAAATGCAGAAGCCTTCAAATATTGGCATTTCAGGACCTATACATATATATAACCTTTTACAAAAAATTTATTCCCGTGTATACTAGTAACCTGTTTTTAGAAAGCTCTATAAATAGTAGTTTCGTTTCTTCTTAAATCTAAGAATGATACTGCTTGTTGCATTCACATATCAGATGTTTGTATGGAAATTTTAGTAGAAGGTCGTGCAAATTTAAATATTAGACTATATGTTTATGAGTATGGCCATACCGCTTTAGAGTGACGAATTTCTTCTAACCATGGCTAAAATAAGTACATCCTTTGTCGTGTCTATGGTTAATACCTATTTTACTACTTACACATTCAAATGATTTGGTTTTAGATAATAATTGATTATTTTGTAACTTTCAACTACCTATTGAAATATTTCAGCTTACGTTCCATTCTGGAAGTTAATGAGAACTGTTTTCTGTAAAAGTTTGTAAAATCGATAACGAGGCGTATATGTGGGAGAAATGTTGCTTTTGATTAATTTAAAATATTAACGTAATTTTTCCAATACCTTCCGGTTTAATAAGTTGTTCAGTTGACTACTCGCCCCACCCACTGACAAGCAAGCCAGTATAAAAGAGCGCGCAAGCGGCTCGACTGGGCAGACTTTGTTCGACTACGGACTCGGCAGGACAATTCTGAACGGTCAGGTATGCTTTATTTTAATAGCTCTTAATAAATATATTTTATGATTGAAAAGCTATAATGTTTTGTTGTTAAATTACTAAATCATTTAGTTGTGATAATTAAGTACTGTGTTGCTTTAATAATAATTATAACTTTGATATGATTTATGCATTCGTTTTATTCCACTTATATTTACCCTCACATATACAGTGTACAGTGTTTTTTTCTGAGTCTCACAACAATTATTGTGATTATTTTAATATCTTATATTGCAGCATTTTTGATATCCGAGTCATTTGTATTGCATATGATATTCAAGGTTGACAGGCCTTTCTTTTACGCCTTAAAAATCAACTCTACAACACTATTCAGCGGCGTACTTTACTCTTAGGTATTCAGTATTATATTTGATACATGAATGATTTGGAATACATCATTCCAAATCATTCGTAAACGAAGTAACTCGCATGTATGGTTTAAGGTATAATTTTATCACGAATTTGTTTAGAATATCATAATTGTAGTTATAAAATAATAACATATCGACACTCAATTTACCTGGAGTGGGTCGAAATACGTGCGAATTATTAGAACTAGGTAACTAATCAGTTGATGTTTGTCTTTTTTTCGAATCGAGTCTAGTTAACGAGATCAGGTTGACCAATGTTTTGTGATTCATGTAATTCATTTCCAATGGTACTCTACCACTACGTCATAAAGTTGTTTAGATTTCTACTAGCCATCAGTTTCGACTTTGAGACATAACTTGGTAATATTGACACTTCCATAGACTTGCCACACAACAATGTCAGCAAAATATTTATTAGGTCTAACAATTTAAATTGCTATAGTTATGGAGTATTCAAGTCACAAGTTACTTTACGTAGACAACCACGGTCAAACCTAACCTAAAAATACAAATTAAAAAATGCAGAAGCTATCAGATACTGACATTTCAGGACTTATGTATTTTCCTATTCCACTTTTAAATAGGCAACTAAGGGCAAACCCACTTCAAAAAATATAAATTAAAAAACGCATAAGCCATCAGACTTTTCGGTACCTATTTCATACAAAATAAAATGCACTCTCGTGTATACTACCCATTTTTCAAAAAACTTAATTGGAAGTTTCGTTTCCTCTTAGAATGAACTAACTTTCTATGGTATCTACAGGTTTTTTTTCAACCTGTACTGTCCCACCGCCTGGCAAAGGTTCTCCCCATAGCCTTCGAGTTTCCACAGGCTTTATATTTAACACACATTTTGGTATTATAATCGTTTTTTAGGGTTCCGTACCTCAAAAGGAAAAAACGGAACCCTTATAGGATCACTTTGTTGTCCGTCTGTCCGTCCGTCTGTCAAGACCCTTTTTCTCAGGAACGCGTGGAGGTATGAAGCTGAAATTTATATCAATTACTCAGGTCTACTGTCCCTTGAAGCTGTGAAAAAATCAAACTTCTAAGCCAACGCAATCAAAAGATACAGCCGTTTATGCCGCAAATTTTCGACACTTGCAAGGGAATCAAAACCTACAGGGTGCTTCCCGTAAACTCAGAATCTTGAAATTTGGTACGAAGCAACGTCTTATAGCATAGATAAAGGAAAAATTACGAAAACCATAAATTTTTAGTTACATCACATAATATATTTTTTTTAAATAATTTTAAACTTACTACCCATTTCCTCATAAACGCGTAGAGGTATTAAATTGAAATTCATACCAAATACTCAGGTCTATAATACCTTTAAGCTGTAACAAAATCAAACTTCTATGTCAACGCAATCAAAAGAAACAGCAATTTAAGCTGCATATTTTGAAACTCGCAAGTACTCGCAAGGGAATCAAAACCTAAAGGGTACTTCCAGTCGACCTAGAATCTTGAAATTTGGCATGAAGCAACGTTTTATAGCACACATAAAGGAAAAATTCCGAAAACCTTAAATTTTTTTTTTTTTTTTGCAATGTTCAATGTGGTACTATTCATAACTTTTTCAGTCACCATTTACAGGTCTGGTTCAAATTTAATACTTAATTAATATTTTTGAACCAGATTTCTAAATAGTGACTAAAAAACTTAGTAAATAAATAACTTTAATAAAAGAACTTTCGCAAGTCTGCTGCAAGGCTAGTATAAGTGTTTCAGTTATATTATAGATAAATGATAATTATGTGTTAATATAAAATAAAGGATTACTTAAACGATAAAGAGATCTTTGTCTTAAATTTATGCTCCTCCATCTTTCCCCATTGTAATGTTATGAATTTCATTTTGCAATAAAAATATCATAGTTATGACTCGATTGTCGTAATGAACGAACTTTGTAAACCTTGCAGGTTTGTACGGAACCCTCGGTGCGCGAGTCCGACTCGCACTTGGCCGGTTTTTTTATTTGTACAATTTCAGCAGTCTATGGTCTCACAGACTCTTACAACCCGGAGGAAAATTTCTAATCATTACTTTTAACAATGATCTGACCAGCGCCAGTTATAGTAGTATAGTGAATACCTATTTCATTACCTTCACATTCACGATTGGTTTTAGATAATAATTTTGCATCTGTTTAATTGTACCTATATTTCAACTATTAATATTGATGTTTCAGCATTGGTTCCATTCTGAAAGTTAATGAGTACTGTGTTCTGTAAAAGTTTGTAAAATCTTTAACCAGACATATACAAATATTTTGTTGTGATTCTAGCAACAATTATTGTGATTATTTTAATTTCTTATATTGCAGCGTTTTCAATAATACCTATGGCGGCCAAAGCAGTAATGCGTGTGTCTTTCAAGGCTGACAGGCCATTCTTTTACGCCTTAAAAACCAACTCTGGAACACTATTCAACGGCGTACTTTTCTCTTAGGTATACCTATAGTATTATATTTTATTATGCATGGGCTTTGCTAAATAATAACAATCAAACATCCGGTTAAACAGCAAACCGACCCCGACATAGTTGGGGAAAAGGCTAGGGAGATGATGATGTATTGGCTTTGGTGCATTCCAAATCATTGGCATGGTTGGCAAATATGGTTTAAGGCATGACGAATTTGTTTACTATATCATACATTTTTATATAATGATATCGTACCTACACTCGTTTGTACCTTGAGTGGGTTGAAATTCGTGTGAAATTATAGAACTAGGTAAGTGATCGGTTGTTTCTGGAAATTATATAATGTCAGCTTCTTTCCGAACCGATGATACAACATTCGTCTAGTTAACGAGATCAGGTTGACCGATGTTTTGCAATTCATTTTCAATGGTACTCTACCACTAAGTCATAAAGTTTTTTTTAGATTTCTACTAGCCATAGCGTACGAGTTTAAGACATAACTTTGTCATATTGAAACTTCTGTGGACTTGCCTCACAACCATGTCAGCAAAATAGACAATCTAACAATTTAAATTGCTATAATCATGGAATATTCACGTCACAAGTTACGTTGCAACCACGGTAAAATCCAATCTAAAAAAAAATTGGTAAAAAAACTTTTTCAGTTAAACGGTTTTATGTTAAACATACATTGCAATGTTTAAGATAAATGTACTAAAAACCAAAAAATAATAAAATAGATACAGTCGTGGGAATTATAAACATATGCATAGACTAGACTAAAATAAAACCGTGGGGCACGTCACATTAAGTCGATAATTTGTAGACAATTGACGTGCCCCACGGTTTTATTTTAGTCTAGTCTATGCATATGTTTATAATTCCCACGACTGTATCTATTTTATTATTTTTTGGTTTTTACTACATTTATCTTAAACATTGCAATGTATGTTTAACATAAAACCGTTTAACTGAAAAAGTTTTTTACCAATTTTTTTATTTTCTAGTTTTTAGTTTTTATTTCGCATTCTGTTTAATTCATTTAGTGCTTGAAAGAAAAATTGTTATCAGCCATTTGGTAGCGGCGGCCATCTTAGATTTCAATTTTGCATAGTAAATTGTATTCTACTTGTTGAGACCTTTCATTTGATACCCATGTTGATGGGATTGATAAAACCTAAGTTATCCGCCATTTTGTAGAGGCCGCCATCTTGGATTTTAATTTTATATAGTACATTGTATTATACTGGTTGAGCACTTTCATTTGATACCCATATTGATGGGATCGATAAAACCTACGTTATCCGCCATTTTGTAGCGGCCGCCATCTTGTATTTCAATTTTTTATAGTATATTGTATTCTGCTTGTTGAGCCCTTTCATTTGATACCCATATTGATGGGATCGATAAAACCTACGTTATCCGCCATTTTGTAGCGGCCGCCATCTTGTATTTCAGTTTTTTATAGTATATTGTATTCTGCTTGTTGAGCCCTTTCATTTGATACCCATATTGATGGGATTAATAAAACATAAATTATCCGCCATTTTGTAGCGGCGGCCATCTTGAATTTATAATGATAATGAATAAACATAATTGTATTGTCACCAAAATCCAAAGTGTATACAAAATTTCAGATTAATCGGTTGACAGGAAGAGGGTGAAATTTGAATTACTAAATATGACCCAAGAATAAATAATAAAACAAACGGGGTGAGCTAAAAAATAATAATAATAAAAATAATAAAAAAAAATAAAAAATAATAATAATAATAAAAAAAACCGTTTAAAAAAACCGTTTAATAAAACCGTTTAAAAATACAAATTACAAAATGCAAGAGCCGTCAGATTGTGGAATTTTCGGTAGGTATTCTTTACACAAAAAAATGCGTTCCCTATGTGGAAGTTTCGTTTCCTCTTAAATCGAGCTAATAACTTTTTTTTCTATGGTACCCACTGGGTTTTTTTTTTTCAAAATGTTGTTCCTGCTGCCTTTCAAAGGTTCTCCCCATAGTCTTCGATTTTCCACAGGTTTAATAATACCAAAATTTGTGGTTCAATATTATAATCGTTTTTTTATTATCTTGTACAATTTCAGTATTCGGAGTACTCGGAGCCTCGTACAACCTAAATATAAAATACTTTTCAATTGACCGGCCATTTTATTTTGCACTGATAATTGACAACACAATCGCTTTCAACGGAATCGTTCACAAATAGGTATTGACAGTTTTGCACTTTTTGACTTTTCTGTGAGATCTATATTGTTAGAAAAAACTAAATGTCTAGTACTCTAGTAGTGATATAATCGGAGACTCTTTGAAATAAGACAAATATTAACGCTGCAGATGTTTTTTAAATTGAGTAGGTGGGTAATTTCATTTTATCCTTATTGTTCGCAGATTTTCTTTGAAAGTTAGAATGTCCAACGTGCTTTTTGTACCCACCTACTTTGTATATGTAAATGAATTTGGATTCACTTCTTGAGTGGTCATACGTGTATATGTAGAAGAAGAAGAACATAAGAAGAAGAAGAACACACACAAGAAAGAAGAAGAAGAAGAACACAAGAAGAAGAGAAGAAGTGAATCCAAATTAACTAATTAGTCTAGTGGTATTACGAGATTACCACTACCTCGCCTTCTGGCCATTTTACTCATGTGCATTACACCTGTTGTGGTCATCTGTGTACAAATACATAACTAATGGTGGGCCTTTGGTATAGTTAGTGCCATCAACGAAAACGCACCCACTCTTCTTACTAATCGCTAGTTAATTCCGCTAGTGTGTTAGTTTTTGATACACACTAATTACCGACTAATAAATAATTACTGTGTATCGAAAAAACTAAAACACTAGCTGAATGTTGCCCACTTGTACTGTAAGCGATTAAGAAGAAGAGTGGGGCGCGTCTTCGTGGATGGCGCTATCTGTAGTGGTGGAGCTTTGGCGTTAAAAATTTCAAGTAATATTTGACATCCGTCCATTATTTTGTTAATATCTTATAATTATAGACCACCTCTCTATAACCTGCCGGTCGATTCTGTAAAAATCTCACCGTGAAAACTTGGGTGGAGTGAGCTGTCAGTGTCATCCCACTCATGCTAGGGATTGACCAAGCAAACATTTACAATCATAATCGATATTTTAATAAACAATAAAATAAAACAGATAACAAATTATTATTTAAAACCAAACGTTTTAAATAATAATTTATCTGTTTAATTTTACGCTACAACGATTATTACATATCGTGTAACTGAAAAAAAAATTACTTAGTAGTTTTTTTAGAAATACTTGAAATGGTTTCAGTAATAAATATTAAAAGTTTCAGTGTCCACGGAGCCGACCAAATGAAACAATCACCATGGCCCGTAGCTCAAGGGACTATGAACCGCATAAGTAGGTGAAATAAGTGCACACCTTTACATGTAAATGTACCTGTGAATGTATACAATGGACGTGTCATAAGCACCATTTCCGCCGTTATCGTTCCAGCGTTCGGTATCACGTATTTGAGCGCTTTTATATCGGAGACACGCGTATTCAAGGCGGACCATCCGTTCGTGTTCGTCCTATTGGAGGGGTACAACATTATCTTTAACGGAGTCTTCCAGTCTTAGGTACTTACGCGTATGTTGGCGCATCACTTGCGCCAAGAGCATGACCATTTTAATAATTTATAACAGCTTCGCCTCTGCTCTGCTTTCTGTTCATCTGGTATTTATGATACTAATTCTGAACATCTATATCTTCTTCCAAAACGCTTTTTCTAACCACAAAAGAATATTTCTTTACTTGACCTTGAATTATTCTAATGAATCTTTTCCATGACATTGTAATACGTAACGGTGTAGGTGTAGTTCTTATCTTTACTTTTTACCTTTACGTAAAACTAATTTAAAAAAACATACTTCTAATTACATATATTATGTATTTGATTACTAAAAAAACATACATACATATATAGCACGATAAACACATTAGCCTCCTTTGCGTCGCGCAGTCAAGTAAAAAATAGTCATCTTACGGGCTTTAGCAACTTTGCCCAGGCAGTGCTTATCAAACCTACATGCCTTTGCCTGTGACCTTCTTTTACACTTCGTAAATATATTCTGTACAGTGTAAACTTTTATATAAGCCTGTACCTACCTATCGATCCATAGCATTTTAAAATAATGAGAGCATGGATCTGTTATTGCAAAATTCTGGGTATCTCTAGTCCGGTCAATAATAATGTTGGTAAGAGACTCATCAGTAATTTTATAAAGTAGTCTAATTTTATTTATATTTTGTACAAATATGCAAATCTATTGGTTTTTAAATTAAATCATAAATTAATTGAAATGATGATGGTTTCAGATATTAGCCTTGATGTCAGGGCCGCATTTAGATCGACCGCTGAATTCGTAGCAGACCATCCATTTGTTTTTAAAATTCAATAGGTACCCAATAATTTTGTGACAAATTTCTCTACACACTGAATAACACTTTTCTTTTATGTTTCAGGTTTATTAAAATGTGAGAATAATAATTCCGACCGGATTGAAATCAAGCAACCGTCAATACTTAAAATCAATAAATATTTTTTTATTTCAAGTTGTCTTTTTTTTTGTTATCCTTTTATTAATCCAAATATAAAGAAGACCGTAACGTAAAAGTTATCATTATACTAACAAGAGGTTATTTTTTCCCAATTTTTTAGGAAAATGAACTTAAAATAATCTTACAATCTCTTCACATCAGAGCTCAAAGCGGACCACTTCCTCTCTCTTTGGATAAAGATACAGTCGCCTGAAGTTCAGTGGTAATACTTCGAACTTGAGCTGGCCTAGCGTACTACGGAGTTTCAATAGAATACGAGGTTAGTTAAAATGATTCTGTTAATACAGACGTACGCTCGACTGTACCTTTTGTGTGAGGTAATTAAGTTGTTACTGGAATTTTGTGTTGCATCTCAACTGCTGAGGACCGTTACGTTCTGTGACAGTTGACATCCAGAGAACATAAGGTATGTACATATAGGCCATGTTTCCGTAAATCCCGGAATACACACTTGTTACTTGTACAAAAGTATTCAAGTAACTTGCATGCCATTATGGTAGTCATCAATCAGAAGTTGTTATGGCACACGGCATGTAAACTACTTACATACTTTAGTGCAAGTTACAGTCATGTGTATTCCGGGGTTAAACCTAAAGACATCTTGGAAATATTAGCAGCAATAGGTTGACGGAAAGTGGTAAGTAGCTTGGCATACTATGGGCCAGCTCTCGACCCCACTCAGCAGCTTCTTAGTACTGTAGTACTGACATCTATACCTGCTCGTGAAGACTTCGGTACAGACGGCAGTGGTCAGCCAGCAGAACTACAGCGGACAAAGACAAATCTTGCCCGTTTCTATGGACTATTAACTACTATTGACCCGGCGCATAGAGTCCCATGTAGTGTCCTGCGGGGTAATTACGTAACACACAATGACATTGCCTTTTTATTTTGACAGTAATGTTGACGGTGTTGAGCAGATAATTTTTCAAACAGCATGATGGATGTGCAATTCCTTAAAAACAATTCCTTATAAATAATTTAAGTTTTACTTTCACTTTCAACTCAATATTTAATTTAGTTATATATAATCGTTTGCAATTACTTATGTATTAGAATAGAATAGAATACCTACTCTCAAATATTCTTACATAAAATCCGGTGGTAAATATGTGCATTATGTATCACAGCTCTAATCCCCAAGATACAGGTGCCGCCTAGTTTGGGGACCGCCGTATCCAAATGATGTCCAAATGATGATCACTAACAGTTACAGACCGACGTTAAGTTAATTATAAGGTAACATTGGTTCAATAAATTATTATTATGATTATTAATTTCCGTCAAAATATTTGTGTGTTAGTGTGCATACTCACAAGCGACACGCGGTGACGACGGAGCCAACTGCATCCGTCGACACGCGTGTCTCTCGTGTGTATGAGCACTTACACAATTAGGGTGCTGGTCCTCTAACAGTGGTGACAATTTGATGTGGCTTCGATGCTACTAGGGTTTTCACTGAAGACACCGTGCGGTGAACACCCTGATAATTTCTCGTCAGCAAAATCTAATGCAGGGTAGAATTGCCTTGACAATGCTCTCGTATACCCCTACACTGGTATGCCTCTACAGCCTCACAGGTCGTCTTTGTGCCTGTGGTTTGAGCGCACTTTGCCGCATCTTTCATAGAAATTTAGCCATAGGAGTTTCTAGAAATTAATGACAATAATTGTCGTCTTGGTTAATTGTATGAAGTTACGTACGTCTTGTTGCATAGATTAGATGTTTGAAACTTTAAACATTCATACATTGAGTGATTACATATTTCAAACATAAGATGTAAGCAAAAAATATGGATGTCCCGTGATCAACTTCGAACGTTAACCCACCTATGTTACTGTATCTCGGGAACGTAAGACCAAAATCTTATTATGATTTCTGTTACATTGTGTGTGTACATTGATGTCAGCTTCAGCTATCGATTTATATACGAGTACTAGCTGACCCAGCCACGCGTTGCTGTGGCTAACGTTTTTGTGCAATAAAATAATATTGCGATTATAAATGGAGATGTGAGCTATCCTATCTTTCGAGTTGGATCAAACTGCACACGTTGTACAAATTTGATTAAAATCGGTTAAGTAGTTTAGGAGTCCATCGCGGACAAACATCGTGACACGTAATTTATATATAATTAAGATGTGTCAAGCGTTGCCGCCATATTGAAAAAAAATGGCGGACAGTAGGTATGTCAAAGATCTTCAAAGCCCTTTAGTTACATATATTTAAATGACCCTAAAAGAATTTAAAGAAAATTAAGGCTGACTCTCAATCTATACAAATAAACAAAATGTCTGTTTGTTATATCAATCTTAGAGCTTTTTACTAAATGCATATGAAAATATATACGGTACTAATAATTTTTTTTTTCTCTGTATGTATATTCCGGCTTACTTTTTATTGACATACCACGCGGGTGCAAAGCCGCGGGCTGAAGCTAGTATCTACATATAAACATTAGGTTACCACTTCTCAACTACAAGTAGCACCTAGTAATTAAGGAGTTTCCTAACCATTTAGCAAGATGTACGGTCAGCAACAAAAGTCGATTAACTCTTCAGTTTTTTTAATCTCAGTTATTGAGGAAAATATTTGTTCAAACTTGCAGCAGAAGTACAATGCAATTTGGAACAAACATTTTGTTCAATTACTGAAATTAAAAAAAAAAACGTATTTAAACATCAATCATTTTATTTTAGATCATCATTCATTTTAGAAGTCGGTTCAAAACTGAAGTGTTAATATTTTGCTCAATAACTGAGATTAAAAAACTGAAGTGATAATCGACTTTTGCTGCTCAAAATTTATTGTTATTTTCCTTGTAATCAGTGTCGCAATCGGCACAAATTTTAAGGATCAATTTTTACGTGTTTGATACACATTGAAGCGCAATATGATTGACAGTAAACACGAGACATTAACAATTGCAATTAATCATGTCGACCCTTACAACGTTTTACTACTATAGTAGTATTATAACTGGCTGTCGTGTCCTTCCCGAGTCAATCTGTCTATTTAGCATATCACGTGGTTACAACCAGTGAACAAAGGTTATAATAGTAATTGGTAATTTGTGGATCTTTTATTGGATAATATTTATTTATTGTAAAAGAAAATTGAGGGTCTTTTGGCTAAGGAATAACAGCTGCACGAGTCGATCGATCAGGTTAAGCTACACTTGCTGCGGTTGGTCAGTGGGTGGGTGATCGTTTTTACATACCAAGACCCCCTCCGTGCCTCGGAAAGCACGTTAAGCCGTTGGTCCCAACTGTCATTCATGGATCTTTGACAGTGGTTACGGGTCGTCAGAAGCCCGAAATTCTGACAACCAGTCTTACCAAGGGGTTTCGTATTACCCAGTAACTGGGTTGTGGAGGTCAGATAGGCAGTCGCTCCATGTAAAATACTGGTACTCAGCTGCATCCGGTTAGACTGGAAGCCGACCCCAACATAGTTGGGAAAAAGCTAGGCAGAGGATGATGATTTATTTATTGTAAACGCATTTAATTTTAATTTTATTCTAGCCAAATTGTTTTATCTTATTCGCACCTACGCCACTATAATTACCTATAATATTATTCATTTACACATTATACTACATATAACTTTATAAATAATATAAAAATCAAGTAATCAAAACATAATATTAACACACCTACGTACAAGAACGTTTCCCAATGCAAAATTTTACTGTAGAATACATAATTAAAGTGTTAAATAGTATACTTACATAACTTTACTCTGCACTTAACACTGTCACAACACCAATTTATCTCGTCTGCCCAACGTCCGTGTGTCACTGCAGGGATCCAGCAAAATATCAGCGTCAGGTATATTTGCCTGATACATACTGAGCTGGACTCCTAATTAGTGTAACCTTGAGACGCACACCGCATTGTGTATTTTTCGTTATTAATTTCATTTTAAGTATTCGTCATAATGTCACTTTCTCTTCAATATGTATGTTTTTCCTTTGGTTTTTATATCGGCACTTGTTTTTATATTATACTAGCTGCGCCCCGCGGTTTCACCCTCATAAATGTCGATCCCGTGGGAATATCGGGATAAAAACTATCCTATGTCCTTCCCCGGGATGCAGTCTATCCCTCTGCCAAATTTTGTCGAAATCCGTTCAGTGTTTTAGGCGTGAAAAGGTAACATACAGAAAGACAGACAGACCTATTTTCGTTTTTATAATATTAGTATGGATTCATTTAAGTAGGATTCTTAAATTATAAGTTTTGTTTATCTAGAGGTAGGCGGCATTAGGTAGTGACCACATCGTGACTACAGTCAACAAATTGTATTATAAAGAAGCAACGCGTCGTTAACCGGTTAGTGTTGATCCAGCGTCCGAGAGCGACGCAGCCACAAACATGAAGCTCTTAATATGCGGTAAGTCTTTAATAAATATGATATTTTTTAAGATATCACGCTGCTTTACTCATTATAACAACCCTCTTAACATAAGAAAAACAATTAGAGGTATTATACGAATTTAATTTCGCAAATAAGCAGAGTGATAGTTTTAACACTTTTGTCTCATCTGGAATCATTCTGATTAAACATAGCGAGTTTCAAATATATAATCACGCTTTTGTATATAACAATAATTACCCTTCAAGACTCTCAAAGTTATCTTTTGGACTTTATTCATAACCTTTGCACTTTGAAAGAAGAGTAGATATTATTATCCGAGTTTTTTCCTATAGCCTTATAATGAAAAAAAAACGATATAGAACTGGATAGAACGGAAACACGACGTATCATTTTAACATCTTCAATTATTTTGTGTACTTTGCGATTTGTTGATTTGTTAAGTAGATAATAGTACTTAATGACGTCATTTAGTTTTAATATTATCGGGAAACTTGATTTCATGGTCAGTAAAGGTTGACGGGATTCCCTGACATCAAATAGTAGAACCATTCAAGTTTACAACCGGTTTTCCTTATGGCTTATTGTTTATGTTCTGCATTCCGTTTGAATTATATTTTAACATACCGTTAATATCTTTGACAGTAGCCTGTTTGCAGATCTAAGTAGAAACTATTATAGTCATTGTTGATAAGCGTTATACTTGATTATCATTTTACTTCAAAGCAGATTTTAATAATGGGATGAATCAGTGATTGTTTTAGTACAATTTATATTTATACGTTTGTAAAAAACTTAGGCCTTGTAATAAATACCTGTATTGTTCGCCTTCATTTATGCAAAAAATATCCAAGTGTGTTTTTAAAACTAGTTCTGGTAGTCTTGTATAAAAAACTAACGAAACACATTAGCCCACTGTACACAGAAATGTTATAAGATTTACTTCATGAGTCCACTACAAGAGTGTTGTGCATGAGTTTATCCATATGTAGTTGTACATAAATAATGCGAAAGTAACTCTGTCTACGACAGACTGTCTGTCTGCTTGTCTGTGTGTCTGTCTGTCTGTTGTCTGTCTGTCTGTCTGTGTGTCTGTCTGTCTGTTGTCTGTCTGTCTGTCTGTGTCTGTCTGTCTGTCTGTGTCTGTCTATCTGTCTGTCTGTCTGTGTGTCTCTGTCTCTGTCTGTCTCTCTATCTCTGTCTCTGTCTGTCTGTCTCTGTCTGTCTGTCTCTGTCAGTCTGTGTCTGAATGTCTGTCTGTGTCTCTCTGTCTGTGTCTGTCTGTGTCGTGTCTGTGTGTGTATGTCCACTTTATCACGCCTGAACGGCTGAACGATGATTTCGATGAAATTTGGAACACAGATAGACCATGGCCTGGGATAACACATAGAACTTTTATCCGGATATTACATTGCCGCGGGATAATTTCGGCCATACACGCGGCTGAAGACTAGCGTTGAAAATTGCGAAAGATACCTACATTTTGTTTTTTTTCGAAACTTTGTATCTTTCCTGTATAACACATGTAATTTTCGAAAAAAAAACAAGTTTCACGTTCGTCTGAAAAATACAATCATACACGTTTAATACTTGTTTTATACTGTGTATTTTTCATATTATTTAACAATCAAAGGGGAAAAAATCTTGCTTATTTAATATTAATTAAACATTAATTGAATACTAATGTACAGACGCCAGCACATCAAGTTACTACAATTTGTCAAATTTCTTTAATCGATATTTTCAACTTTATCGCTAGAGCATAAGGTTCAAAGTTAATTGGGAAAATTTGACAGTTTCGGGTAGCTTGATGTGCTGGCGTCTGTACATTCTTTATGTATGTAATCGAATCAATATATCGGTTGACCATGACAAAATAAACCGAGTAGGTGCAAATTATTGAAAAAAAAAATACTATCACTATCACTGGCTTCGTCGTAAACTTCATCCGTTTCATGAAATGTATGTAACGTTTTCATTCGAATGAACAATTTTCAGATTAGAGTTTACTAATATTAATTTGTTCCATCGATCTACCGTCAAACGGATACAATCTTGGCTCCTATAAACAGGCGCGACACGCGATATAATCACGCGCGACACAAAGGCACCGCTCGTTGCGCGACTTGCGGTGCCTTTGTGTCGCGCGCGATTTTATCGCGTGTCGCGCCTGTTTGAAGGAACCTTTATTTTTATTCTTATCTTTGGTCTGTGTTCTCCCAACCAAAGACCAATTATTTCTCTCACTGGCTGCTGACGACGTTGGATTTCTTACTCAATATTTAAGAATATTGAGTAAGAAATAAAAGCCCTTATCTCCTATTGCTGTAAGCAGCAATAGGAGATAAGGGCTTTGAACGACACAATCCTTACCACCAGTGGTAAATGCGAAAATTATATCGTAAAATACATGTAAAAAACTTAAACTTGCGAAAGATTCAACCGAAGATTCGCAAGGTCGGTTTCTATATTTTATTGAAAAATACAGGGGCGTTTGAAAGAATTACATGTATTTTACATGTCATTTTCAACGCTAGTGAAGACGCGGGCAAAAGCGAGTACTAAAATAAAAGAATGGAATTTACCCACAAAACAAAATAGAAAAACACAGCGGCTTGTATTAACAACTTTTATTAGAAAGCATTTGATAAAGGTTAGTTATTATGGCATGTAATGTTTCAGTATTGGCCCTTGCGGCAACAGCAATGTCGGATGAACAATCTAACGCAGACCTCCTGAAAGCAAGTAATGAGGTGTTTACCGCTAATATGTTCCAAGTAAGTAAACAGAGCACAATATTCTGTAATAATAACCTTATGTCATAACTTATTGACTACAATTAGTAACATGTTTCGAATCGGCTATACAATCAACAAAAATGGAAACTTCTACGAGATAAGTCATAACCTAAAACCAGTTAAGCATGCAATTAGATAGCAATTATTAAATATTTTGACTTTCAGAGATGTTATTGAATGTACAAAAACATCTTTGTTCACAAACACTTTCAGTTTGTAAACGGAATAGCTGGTATCGCTTTACGGTATTTAGGGAGCTATGAAAGATCTCATTTTCGACAGTAGCGGCCGAAGAAAGAAAGAAAAGAAAGTTAAACATTAATTTGGCCACAGCTCATGAAACACGCACGGCTTTGAAACATAAACATACAGAAATGGAATGCAATAGTGATGAGGCATCCTGAAAATGAGTCACAATAAGCGAAGTACAACTAAATTAGAGTTGAAATTAGACCCACTATCGTTATCGGTATGGAGTATGTACGAAGCCGCAATAAAGCCTTGAATAGAAAAACAACAAACAGCTTTGCTGTGACCTTACTTACCTACTGTAGGTTTGAGTCACAAATTCGACCCACTTATCACTACCTCATTTATCATAGACTTCATTCCTCCAAAGTCAAGGCTACTTATCGGAGAAACGTTCTATTTCTAATCAGTAGCTTCACAGATAACCTCTAACGAAGAGACAAACAGTCGTTAAAAAAAATGGGGTCATGAGATATAACTTTTAATTAAACATCTTGCAATATAGGTATCTATGAAGTTCAAAGTTTCTGACCGAAGCTAATATTGCCAATCATCTTATCAAGAATATAAACTAGTCCTTGAACACACCGTCATACGGAAACAAAGACCGTGACGCAATCAACTGAACATGCAATGCAGAATTATGTTTTTCTTTATTAGACATAATTTTTCAATTTTATACGCATCGTTATCAATATACGCTATACAATACCCCAGTATGTATTGATTTAATGTTACATAAAATCTCGAAACAAGAAACCATTGCATCTATAATTAAAATTCTCATTACGAAATTGTTAAAATGTTATCTAATACTGAATTTATTTTCAATCTTCAGGAGGTAGTGAAAGCCAATCCAGGTAAAAATGTAGTGCTGTCGGCATTTTCCGTGATGTCCCCACTAGCTCAACTATCTTTGGCTTCAGTAGGAGAATCTCATGATGAAATCCTTAAGGCCATAGGTTTGCCCAATGACAATGTGGTAAGTGTACCTGATGACATACCTATCTTATCTTTAGAAAGAGACTATCAAGACAGAGACGATGCTTTACAAAGCCGAACTTTCTTCAACTTCTATAAGTGGGGGTGCCATATTTTAACGACCGGGTGCTCTGAGTCTTTATGGTTTTACAACAGCAACTGTTGCATCCGAAATACTTATAAAACTTTATGAATCTTACAGACCAAGGAAGTGTTCATTAGCGTGACCAAGCAGCTGCGATCCGTAAAGGGAGTCGAGCTAAGTCTAGCAAACAGAATATATGTCCACCAAGGTGCAGTGTTGAATGACCAATTTGCAGCCGTGTCCAGGGATGTCTTCAACTCGGATATGAAGAACGTTGACTTCACTAAAAATATTGAAGCTGCGCAGGAAATTAACGCATGGGTAAAATTATTTATTTTTGATATTTACGTTTTCTTCTTTCAAGGAAATGCTAAGTGCTGTATCATTATTAGTACCAGTACCAGTGCATTGCTATGCTATATACCAAATTACTAATCTTCATAGAGATTTAAAGTGCGCTGGTAATATTGTAATTTTGTAAATACTATTATTTGTAGGTTGAAGATAACACAAATCACAAGATCAAAGATTTAGTATCACCAGACACATTGGATGCAAGCACAGCTGCTGTCCTCGTTAACGCCATTTATTTCAAGGTTAGTTACTAGATTTAGTTTTATAAAACAAGTATGTTGCAAAAAGTATGATATTCTTCTCTATAATCTACATGAATATACGTGTTTATTTTTAAAAGTACTTACGTGATTTAAAAAAATATAATCACTATCAAACAGTTTTCTATTTTTTGCTTTATTATAGTATTTATTTATTTTAAACTTAAAGAAACAATAGTACATTAATAGAATATTGTAATTTGGTACTAATATTTATTTTAATTCAGGGTAAGTGGAAGAAACAGTTCGACACAGCACTAACCGAAGATAAAGATTTCTATGTGAGCAAAGACAAAACTATCAAAAAACCTACCATGCACAAATCTGATGACTACAAGTATGGCGAAAGTAAGGAGCTCGATGCTAAGGTAAATAATTTTCAAATGCTTCCAAAATCTAAAATATTATAATTATATAATACTATATGATTAAAAATACTTAAATCGTAAAGGCATGAAAATGTAATCTTTATGAACATGTTACAACTGTTAAAATCATTGTGGTGTTCATTAAAAATAATGTAGGATTTAATATAGGTACTAATTATTGCTTCAGATATAAAACTCCATTTTTGTCATCTGTTACATTGAATAATATAGGTAGATTGTTACGCTAATTTGTAATACCTGTGTGTAATGTTTTTTTTTTTCTATCATTAAAGCTTTTGGAACTGCCCTATGAAGGAGATGAATCATCACTTCTTATCGTACTTCCAAATGAAATCGACGGCATCAATTCCCTTATTGAGAAACTAAAGGACCCATCACTTCTATCAAAGGCCGTTGACAGCATGTATGTCAACGAAGTTATCGTTGATCTTCCCAAATTTAAGATTGAGACTACAACTGACCTTGCCGATGTTCTCCAAAAGGTGAGTATCGGCTCTTTAGCACATTAAGGGACTCTTAACGTATATAGACTTGTAACAATAAAACAGCTATTACGTCGCTTCCCCATCGAACGCTCGAGAAGCGATACTTATTTTTTTGCTAGAAGCTTTTGAACCGGAATAAAATCAACATTATTCCGGTTCAAAAGCTTCCGCGTAACGTACGTAACGTGTTAGATAGACTGTCATAAGCTAGACCATAATGTCAATATAGCTAAAAGTTGGACTTTAATATCTATCAGAAAAAACACGCAAACTTTTAACGTGTTGGATAGACTGTCATAAGCTAGACCATAATGTCTATATAGCTAAAACTTGGACTTTAATATCTATCAGAAAAAACACGCAAACTTTTGGCTCACTAGGCTTAAGACGCTCCTCGTCGGGCTGACCTCATCCCCTACAATTTAGTGGCCCAATAAATTTATTACCATTAATTTATTTCAGATTAATATTGTAAAGTTATTCAAACCGGGCCAAGCTCGATTAGATAATTTGATAAAGGACGAGCCAGGCTTATCTGTAAGTAAAGCTGTCCAAAAGGCGTTTATAGACGTAAATGAAGAAGGCGCAGAAGCGGCTGCAGCTAACGGTGAGTCTAGTTCTACGATTGATTTAAAAACTGCGTTGTTAGTTAAAACAGATAAAAGGTTATTATCTAAAGTTAAAATACAATTTATTGTTTTTTTTTTACAATTAATTTGAACAATCCCAGAGTAATGTGGGAAAAAACTTATAGTACCTATTATAGTTTGTCCTGATTGTAACACCAAACAGATTGTATTAAAATGTTATTGTATTGCAGCTTATGTCGTCGGTAATCGGTCCCTTAAAGTTTATAGAACTCGTTTCCGGATTAATAGGCCTTTCTTTTACGCCTTAAAAATCGCGTCTGTACCACTATTCAGCGGAGCGCTTTACTCTTAGGTATATAATTTCATATTTTACTATGCCTGAGCTTTGCTGCATTCCATTTGGAAATTATAAGGAAATTGCACGTAAAAATGTAAATTTTTATTTCGTGATAGACTTTTGCAAATATGGTTTTACATGTTTATACATAGATAGGTATTTTGCATTGAGTTTCTTATTCAAACTCAAACTCAAAGCATTTATTTCAATTAAACTTTGTACAGGCACTTTTAAATTGTCAAAATTAAATAGTCTGTCAGTTAGTCAGAAAGTTGAAGCTAGTTGCCCATTCCAAAACGTAGATCTCTATGGAGAAGAATAGGCAAGAAACTCCATGGACACTCTTTTAAATCAAGATATTACAAAATCCTGGGTACATTATTCTTCTTGATTCTATATTTGAGAACAATGTAAAAAAAAGGACCCAAATGAAGAAACAAGTCAAAATATAAGATTAAAAATAAGCCTTGGCAGTTAAGAGATGACCAGTCTCAGCCGACGGCGCCTGTTCACGAACATGACCTGTAGATCAGCACCATCCAGCTCAACCATTTTGTAGGGAACCGAATGATCCAACACACGCGCCACCTTCGATGAGACATTTAAGTGAGCATGACACGTTCTCAACTGCCATGCTCTTTCAAGTCAACATCAAAAAATCATAATAAACGGGTACATAGTTCTTCCATTTACAAAATGTAAATAATGCTTCTAAATTTCACAAAGCTATGGTTTGCAATTTATTTAAAAGATTAATAGAATTTTACTACCAAACAGGAAGAGATATTCAATAATGAAGTATTCAACAATTAAAACGTGATTGAATAAAATAAAAAATAAATTATGTTCGTAATGTCAGAAACACATTCCAATATGTATGTTGTGTGCATCAAAAGGATTACTAGTAGGAACATTATTGTTTGCCTTACCTTTATCCTATTATCCACAAAAGGTATTTTTTTAATTATTTATACAATTTCAGCATTTGTTGGTTACGGAAGCTCGTACAACCCGGACCGTCCGAAATCCTTTTCAGCTAACCGGCCATTTTATTTTGCACTGAAAACCGACAACAGATTTATTTTTAACGGAATCGTTTACGCATAGGTATAAACTTGCACATTACATTTACGCTTTTCTTAGTTACTGATACTGTTCTGCTGTTTGTCCACCGCCACCGTCAACATCACAGGGTTTTTTTTTTAACACATTGTCCGTAGGTATATATACTCGTATGGTCATACCTTATTAGAGTGACGAATGTCTTCTAACCATGATCTTCTAACAATGATCTAACCAGCGCCGGTCAGTACAATCCCTTTGTAGTATACTGCCTACCTGTTTCGTTACCTACACATTCACGTTTAGATAATAATTTGGTATCTGTTTATTTGTACATTTTAACTATTAATATTCATATTTCAGCATTGGTTCCATTCTGAAAGTTCATGAGTACTGTGTTCTATAAAAATTTGTAAAATCTATAACCAGACATATTGTAATATTTTTTTGTAATTCGAACAACAATAATGCGATTATTTTTATTTATTGTGTTGCAGGATTTTTGGTATTGTTTAAGTCGGCTAGATTTGTATTGAATATAACTCACTTCAATGCCGACAGGCCTTTCTTTTACGCCTTAAAAACCAACTCTGCAACACTATTCAATGGCGTACTTTACTCTTAGGTACTTATATATTGTTGTATTTTATTATGCATGAGTTTTGCTGCAATCCAAATCATACGCAAAGGAAGTCACGCGCAAATATAGTACATAACGAATTTAATTTATTTATTATATCATACAGTTATACACAGCGTGGTAAGGACATTGACGCTCAACCTCCCAAGGATTCATGATTCATCAAGTACATGATTCTGAACCATTTTTCGTCGGTTATTAAAAACAAAATTGCAGTTCCAAAAATCTTGTCCGAGTAGTGCCGTATTGCAATTTTCTATGAAACAAGAGTTTTTTTTTTATAACCTACAAACAATTTTACGCTAGGACATCTAGAATCATGATCTGAATTTATCTGGTTACAGTTTGTGCGCCAATGTCCCTGCCACCCTATATAATAATAACATACCTAAACTCGTATTTAACTTAAGTGGGTCGAAATACTTACTACTTATTACGAACTAGGTAACTTATCGGTTGTTTGTGGAAATTATATAATGTCCTTTTTCGAATCAATTATACAACATTCGTCTAGTTAACTAGATTACTTTGATCTATATGTTTAGTGATTCATGTGATTAATTCCAGATGAATTCTAATTTCTAATGGTACTTACTACGAATACTACTACGTCATAAGGTCGTTTAGAGCAGAATCCACAACCAACGATCCTAATATTTACTTCATTGAAAACCAACATAGTTTTCGACTTTAAGACATAAATTTGTAATATTGACATTTTTTGAATTTGCCACAACCATATCAGCAAAATAGAAATCCGGTCTAACAATTTAAATTGGTATAATCATGGAGTATCAAGTCACAAGTCACGTTACATAGACAACTACGTTCAAACCCAAACTTAAAATAAAAATTAAAAAATGCAGAAGCCATCAAATATTGGCATTTCAGGACCTATATTTTACAAAAAAATGTATTCCCGTGTATAGTAGTAACCTGTTTTTAGAAAGCTCTATAAATAGTAGTTTCGTTTCTTCTTAAATCTAAGAATGATACTGCTTGTTGCATTTACATATATCAGATGTTTGTATGGAAATTTTAGTAGAAGGTCGTGCAAATTTAAATTAGACTATATGTTTATGAGTATGGCCATACCGCTTTAGAGTGACGAATTTCTTCTAACCATGGCTAAAATAAGTACATCCTATGTCGTGTATAACTTACCACCACTATAGTTAATACCTATTTTACTACTTACACATTCAAATGATTTGGTTTTAGATAATAATTGATTTATTTGTAACTTTCAACTACCTATTGAAATATTTCAGCTTTGGTTCCATTCTGGAAGTTAATGAGAACTGTATTCTGTAAAAGTTTGTAAAATCGATAACGAGGCGTATACAGTGTACAATATTTTTTTCTGAGTCTCACAACAATTATTGTGATTATTTTAATTTCTTATATTGCAGCATTTTTGATATCCGAGTCATTTGTATTGCATATGACATTCAAGGTTGACAGGCCTTTCTTTTACGCCTTGAAAACCAACTCTGCAACACTATTCAGCGGCGTACTTTACTCTTAGGTATTCAGTATTATATTTTATTATGCATGGGCTGATGCACGAATGATTTGGAATGCATCATTCCAAATCATTCGTAAACGAAGCAACTCGCAAATATGGTTCAAGGTATAATTTTATCACGAATTTGTTTAGTATATCATAATTGTATTATAGTTAAAAATAATAACATACCGACACTCTTCTTACCCGGAGTGGGTCGAAATACGTGCGAATTATTAGAACTAGGTAACTAATCGGTTGTCGTTGTCTTCTTTTCGAATCGAGTCTAGTTAATGAGATCAGATTGACCAATGCTTTGTGATTCATGTATGTAATTCATTTCCAATGGTACGGTCAGCATCAAAAGTCGATTAACACTTCAGTTTTTTAATCTCAGTTATTGAGCAAAATATTTTTCGAAATTGCAGCAGAAGTATAATGCGATTTTGAACAAATATTTTGCTCAATAACTGAGATTTAAAAAACTGAAGGGTTAATATTTTCCTCATTAACCGAGATTAAAGACACTTAAGTGTTAATCAACTTTTGATGCTGACTGTACTCTACCACTACTTCTTAAAGTTGTTTAGATTTCTACTAGCCATCGGTTTCGACTTTGAGACATAACTTGGTAATATTGATACTTCCATGGACTTGCCACACAACCATGTCAGCAAAATATTTATTAGGTCTAACAATTTCAATTGTATAATTATGGAGTATTCAAGTCCCAAGTTACTCTACGTAGACAACCACGGTCAAACCCAACCTAAAAATACAAATTTAAAAATGCAGAAGCTATCAGATACTGACATTTCAGGGCCTATTTTCCTATTTTACTTCTAAATAGGCAACTAAGGGTAAACCCAGTCCAAAAAATATAAATTAAAAAATGCATAAGTCATCAGACTTTTCGGTACCTATTTCATACAAAATAAAATGCACTCTCGTGTATACTACCCATTTTTCAAAAAACTTAATTGAAAGTTTCGTTTCCTCTTAGAATGAACTAACGACTTTCTATGGTACCTACAGGTTTTTTTTTCAACCCGTATTGTCCCACTGCCTGGCAAAGGTTCTCCCCATAGCCTTCGATTTTCCACAGGTTTTATAATACCAAAATGTGTGTTAAGTATAAGCGTTTTTTTTATTTGTACAATTTCAGCATTCTATGGTCTCACAGACTCGTACAACCCGAAGGGAAATTATTTTTAGCTAACCGGCCATTTTATTATGTATGTAGGTACTGAAAACTGATAACCGAATAACGTTCAACGGAATCGTTTACACATAAGTATCAACTTGGCACTTTACGCCTTTCATAGTTGCTGTTGTGCCGTTCGTCCACCCCCACCGTCAAAGGTTTTTTTTAACACATTGTCAGTAGGCATTTTTATGGTCATAGCGTAGGAGTTTATCTACATCTTCTAATCATTACCTTTTAAAAATGATCTGACCAGCGACAGTCATAGTAGTATAGTTAATACCTATTTCATTACCTTCACATTCACGATTGGTTTTAGATAATAATTTTGTATCAATTTAATTGTATATTTCAACTATTAATATTGATGTTCCAGCGTTGGTTCCATTCTGAAAGTTAATGAGTACTGTGTTCTGTAACAGTTTGTAAAATCTTTAACCAGACATATACAGTGTTAATATTTTGTTGTGATTCTAGCAACAATTATTGTGATTATTTTAATTCCTTATATTGCAGCGTTTTTAATAACTAAGGCGGCCAAATTAGTAGTGCGTATGTCTTTCAAGGTTGACAGGCCATTCTTTTATGCCTTAAAAACCAACTCTGCAACACTATTCAGCGGCGTACTTTACTCTTAGGTATACCTATAGTATTATATTTTATTATGCATGGGCTTTGCTAAATAATAACAATCAAACATCCGGTTAAACTGGAAACTGACCCCGACATAGTTGGGAAAAAGGCTAGGGAGATGATGATGTATTGGCTTTGGTGCATTCCAAATCATTCGCAAATATGGTTTAAGGCATGACGAATTTGTTTACTATATCATACATTTTTATATAATAAAAACGTACCTACATTCGTTTGTACATTGAGTGGGTTGAAATTCGTGCGAAATTATAGAACTAGGTAATTGATCGGTTGTTTCTGGAAATTATATAATGTCAGCTTCTTTTCGAACCGATGATACAACATTCGTCTAATTAACGAGATCAGGTTGACCGATGTTTTGCAATTCATTTTCAATGGTACTCTACCACTAAGACATAAAGTTTTGTTAGATTTTTACTAGCCATAGCGTACGAGTTTAAGACATAACTTTGTCATATTGACACTTCTGTGGACTTGCCTCACAACCATGTCAGCAAAATAGACAATCTAACAATTTAAATTGCTATAATCATGGAATTTTCACGTCACAAGTTACTTTGCAACCACGGTAAAATCCAATCTAAAAAATACAAATTACAAAATGCAAGAGCCGTCATAAACTGGCATTTTCGGTAGGTACCTATTTTTTACACAACAAAATGCGTTCCCTATGTGGAAGATTCGTTTTCTCTTAAATCGAACTAATGGCTTTTTTTTCTAAGGTACCTACCGGGTCTTTTTTTTGCTGTTCCTGCTGCCTTGCAAAGTTTCTCCCCATAGTCTTCGATTTTCCACAGGTTTAATAATACTAAAATTGGTGGTTCAATATAATCGTTTTTTTATTATTTTGTACAATTTCAGTATTCGAAGGACCGGGAGGCTCTTACAACCCAAATTTAAAATTCTTTTCAATTGACAGGCCATTTTATTTTGCACTGATAATTGACAACACAATCACATTCAACGGAATCGTTCACAAATAGGTATTGACAGTTTTGCACTTTATGACTTTTCTGTGATATGTATATTGTTAGAAATAAGACAAATGTTAACGCTGCAGATGTTTTATAATTTGAGTAGGTGGGTAATTTCATTTTATACTTATTGTTCGCAGATTTTCTTTTGAAAGTTAGAATGTCCAGCGTGCTTTTTGTACCCACCTACTTTGTATATGTAAATGAACTTGGATTCACTTCTTGAGTGGTCATACATATATAATATGTATGACCACTCAAGAAGTGAATCCAAGTTAACTAATTAGTCTAGTGGTAATACGAGATTACCACTTCCTCGCCTTCTGGCTATTTCACTCATATGCATTACACCTGTTGTGGTCATCTGTGTACAAATACATAACTAATGGTGGGCTTTTGGTATAGATAGTGCCATCAACGAAGATGCACCCACTCTTTTTACAAATCGCTTGTTAATTCCGCTAGTGTTTTAGTTTTTGATACACACTAATTACCCACTAATAAGTAATTACTGTGTATCGACAAAACTAAAATACTAACGGAATGTTGCACACTTGTACTGTAAGCGTTTTTGAAGAAGAGTAGGACGCGTCTTCGTGGAGAGGGCGCTATCTGTAGTGGTGGAGGTTTGTCGTTAAAAAATGTCAAGTAATATTTGACCCCCGTCCATTATTTTGTTAATATCTTATAACAGATTATAGACCACCTCTCTATAACCTGCATTCAGAGTACTTGAAGTCATTCTGAAACAATTTATCAATAAGAAACAATTCATCAATAAAAATTATCTCGACTTCTTGTTTTGTCCTTTTATCAGAGTTACAAATAAGGACTTCCCAGACTGTATTTCTAGACTCGTGAAGTGGTTAATGATCTAACTTTTATTTTTTTTTATTCAATTTGTAGAACAAGTTAGGTAGGTATCCTAAGCTTGGCAATTTGATTCTTAACTTCGGAACTAAGACATTTCCATCTTTCGTTTAAATTAAAAATATGGTTTCGTTTACAGAACATTCATGGTCATTCGTGATAAAGCCCATCTGTTCTATAAATATCTCACCGTGAAAACTTAGGTGAAGCGATCTTGAAGTGAACTGTCATTCCACCTGGGCCCCAATTCTGTATGGTACTTATTATTCCTCGCGTAATCTTACCACGTGCAAACCACGTCTATATAGTGTCTTGCAGAAACCCCAGTAACGACAAGGAATCGAAATGTCAACGGTACGTACAACATGTATTTGACAGTTTAAACCCCGCCAACTCCGCGTTCATTTCACGCAGTTTCATTCATTGTGTCATAGGGAATACGTTAATAGCAGATATCGTGATTAACCAAGGAATTGACCTGGTTTCCTGGGTGATAGTGAATTAGGGACCTGCCGGTCGATTCTGTAAAAATCTCACCGTGAAAACTTAGGTGAAGTGAGTTTGTTTTTGCTAGGAATTGACACTATTGACAGCTCACTCCACGCTCACTTCACCTAAGTTTTCACTGTGAGATGGTTACAGAATCGCACTGCTGGTGTTAAGAATTGACACTATTGACAGCTCTTTTCAAGCTCGCTTCACTAAGTTTTAACGGTGACACTTTTACAAAATTGACCGGCTATCTTCATTATGTTCGACAGATGTCGATCACTGCTTTTTGTGTGTTGGCTATCAAAAATGTATCACAATATCATTTTCTCCGCATTTCTGCGTTTCTTATCGATTACTAGAGTGGCGAATTTCTTCAAAACATGGAACTTTAGCGAGCCTGGCTTAAACGAAAAAGAACGTATTATGTTGCCTTATAGTTCAGGAGGCAGAGCTTTTGTATAACAGTCTCACTTATATTTGCAAATAAATGAATTTGGTTTTAAATAGTAATTTTTTATCTGTTTAATTTTACGCTACAACGATTAATATAAAAGTACATAATTATTAAATATCCTGTAAAGGTGCATGCTTAGGTATAAATATAAATAAAATTAATCTTATATAGAGACCTACTGAAAAAAAATTTACGTAGTAGTTTTCTTAGAAATACTTGAAATGGTTTCAGTAATAAATATTAAAAGGTTCAGTGTCCACGGAGCCGACCAAATAAAACAATCACCATGGCCCGTAGCTCAAGGGACTATGAACCGCATAAGTAGGTGGAATAAGTGCACACCTTTACATGTCAATGTACCTGTGAAATGTATACAATGGACGTGTCCTAAGCACCATTTCCGCCGTTATCGTTCCAGCATTCGGTATCACGTATTTGAGCGCTTTTGTATCGGAGACACGCGCATTCAAGGCGGACCATCCGTTCGTGTTCGTCCTATTGGAGGGGTACAACATTATCTTTAACGGAGTCTTCCAGTCTTAGGTACTTACGCGTATGTTGGCGCATCACTTGCGCCAAGAGCATGACCATTTTATAATAATTTATAACAGCTTCGCCTCTGCTCTGCTTTCTGTTCATCTGGTATTTATGATACCAATTCTGATAATCTATATCTTCTTCCAAAACGCTTTTTCTATCCACAAAAGAATCTTTCTTTACTTGACCTTGAATTATTGAATCTTTTCCATGACATTGTAATACGTAACGGTGTAGGTGTAGTTCTTATCTTGAACAATAATCTTACTCACCACCTTTACGTAAAACTAATAAAAAAAACATACTTCTAATTATGTATATGTATTTTTTTTAAAACATACATACATATATAGTACGATAAACACATTAGCCTCCTTTGCGTCGCGCAGTCGAGTAAAAAATAGTCATCTTACGGGCTTTAGCAACTTTGCCCGGGCAGTGCTTATCAAACCTACATGCCCTTGCCTGTGAACTTCTTTTACACTTCATAAATATGTTCTGTACAGTGTGAACTTTTATATAAGCCTATACCTACCTAGCGATCCATAGCATTTTAAAATAATGAGAGTATGGATCTGTTATTGCAAAATTCCGGGTATCTCTAGTCTAAGAGACGCATCACTAATTTTATAAAGTAGTCTAATTTTATTTATATTTTCACAAATATGCAAATCTATTGGTTTTTAAATTAAATCATAAATTAATTGAAATGATGATGGTTTCAGATATTAACCTTGATGTCAGGGCCGCATTTAGATCGACCGCTGAATTCGTAGCAGACCATCCGTTTGTTTTTGCGTTACTATGTAAAACTAGCGATCTGAACAGAAAATTAAATACGTTCACTGGAATATTAGTGAGCTAACGCTTTAAATTATAGTATGTATCATAATAAATACAGCATGAGGTTAAGGATAGAGTAGATACTTCTGCAGTGCAGCAACTTCTATGTAAAACTTAACAGGGGGTCCAACTTTAAAACTCTAAAGAATGTAACCACACTAACCACACAGTTTTAGAAAAGTTTTTTTTAGTTGCCACAGCTATAATACACACCTACACACATAGAATTTGTGGCATTACAACTCTAGAAAATATCCTGATGTCGGAAAATTTTAAACTTATATTTGAGCAAAATATCTCTTGCTAAAAATCCTGTACTTAGATACACTATCTTAAACAAGGTAGAGGGTAACGTTTGCATGTATCTAACTGGCAAACATCACATGATATAACATTGCATGATTCACAATTGGCTATGGTGGGTTTTAACAATTTTAAAAGAAGTAAGTCCCAAATTAGAATGATACCTTTAAAATCTAATTTATTGTTCACCCTTGTTTTGCAGTAAAGGCAGTTGAATTAATGATAAAGTAATTTTTACAAGAACAACCTGTTTTTGCTCCTTAGAATTCAATACCCAATAATGTTATGACAAATTTCTCTACACAGTGAATAACAATTTTCTTTTATGTTTCAGGTTTATTAAAATGTGAGAATAATAATTCCGACCGGGTTGAAATCAAGCAACCGTCGTCAATACTTAAAATCAATAAATTATTTTTGATTTCAAGTTGTCTTTTTTTTTTGTCATCCTTTTATTAATCCAAATATAAAGAGGACCGTAACGTATCAAGTTATCATTACACTAACAAGAGATTATTTTTTCCCAATTTTTTAGGAAAATGAACTTAAAATAATCTTACAATCTCTTCACATCAGAGGTCAAAGCGGACCACTTCTTCTCTCTTTGGATAAAGATACAAGTCTACTGTAGGTCAGTGGTAATACTTTGAACTTTTTTTTTTTTTTTTTGAGCTGGCCTAGCGTACTACGGAGTTTCGATAGAATACGAGGTCAGTTAAAATGATTCTGTTAATACAGACGTACGGTCGACTGTACCTTTTGTGTGAGGTAATTAAGTTGTTACTGGAACTTTGTGTTGCACCTCAACTGCTGAGGACCATTACGTTCTGTGACAGTTGACATCCATAGAACATAAGGTATGTACATATAGGCCATGCTTCCGTAAATCCCGGAATACAAACTTGTCACTTGTACAAAAGTATTCAAGTAACTTGCATGCCATTATGGTATTCACCAATCAGAAGTTGTTATGGCACACGGCATGCAAACTACTTACATACTTTTGTGCAAGTTACACAATTAGGGTGCTGGTCCTCTAGCAGTGGTGACAATTTGATGTGGCTTGGATGCTACTAGGATTTTCACTGAAGACACCGTGCGGTGAACACCCTGATAATTTCTCGTCAGCAAAAATCTAATGCAGGGTAGAATTGCCTTGACAATGCTCTCGACACTGGTATGCCTCTACAGCCTCACAGGTCGTCTCTGTGCCTGTGGTTTGAACGCACTTTGCCGCATCTTTCATAGAAATTTAGCCACAGGAGTTTCTAGAAATTAATGACAATAATTGTCGTCTTGGTTAATTGTATGAAGTTACGTACGTCTTGTTGCATACATTAGATGTTTGAAAATTCAAACATTCATACATTGAGTGATTATTACAAACATAAGATGTAAGCAAAAAATATGGATGTCACGTGATCAACTTCGAACGTTAACCCACCTATGTTACTGTATCTCGGGAACGTAGGTAACGCTTTTGGTCTTATTATGTTTTCTGTTATTGTGTGTGTACATTGACGTCAGCTTCAGCTATCGATTTATATACGAGTATGTGTCAAGCGTTACCGCCATATTGAAAAAAAATAATGGCGGCCAGTAGGTAGGTATGTCACGGACCTTCAAAGCCCTTTAGTTACAAATATTTAAAGGACCCTAAAAGAATTTAAAGAAAATGAAGACTGGTCGGTCTTCATTTTCTTTAAATTTTATTTTATTGTATAGGTTGAGGGTCCTCAATCTATACAAAAAAAATATAAATGTCTGTTTGATATATCAATTTTGCTAAATGCATATGAAAATACATATATACGGTACTAATAAATTTTTTTTTTGTCTCTGTATGTATGTTCCGGCTTACTTTTTATTGACATACCACGCGGGTGCAAAGCCGAGGGCCGAAGCTAGTATCTATATATAAACATTAGGTTACCACTTCTCAGGCAAACAGAAAATATGTCGCAATGTCTGGAATAATACGTGACTCTCAGCGTGATGATCTGAACGCTACAATACGGGTTAACCTGTAATGTAGGCTTTCAACTTAACCCGAATATTTAGGTAATCTGATTATAACCCCTCTAACCTTATCGGTCCTTGTTCTACACCCGACATTATTTGTCTGGTGTCTAAGAAAATGCTTGATTATTATTTATTTTAATAAAATTTTATACTCAGTTACGATGACAAACTGACTGAATTCTCATAGTTTTCTTCTCTCCGTTTTTTTTTTCAGGTTTGTATTTATCGTCAAGTCAAATAGCAATATGCAGCAATCTATAAAATACGAATCATATAAGTAAAACAATTCGCAGCATTGTTAAGGGGCTTACAGGACCTAAACACAAAAAACGCAAGTTTTAAAAACAATAAAGTATAAGATCGACTACAGTAAACAAAATCAGAAAAATATATGATATTCTTCAGGATATATGCTAGGCAGACAGTGTTTTGAAAACATAATACTATAAATTTGATACGATAGAAAAAAATCATGAAGATACCTCTAAAAACTTTGTTTTAACAATGAAAACCATACTAATATACATACAATCATTCTGATTTTTTGTCAGATTATTCTACAAGCAACATACTAAAATACTAGTGTTTTAATTTTTTCGTCCATACAAAAATTTTTTATAATTAAATATTTGCTTCATATTTTGCAATAAATTACCAGCGTTGTGTCATCGCGCTTCTCTTTCTTTTCTATGCAGTCCGGCAATGACCGCGCTTTAGCTCATGTAAGCCCATTTAGTGAAATTATACATATAACTGCCCCATGACTAATAAGACAAGTAAATAGTAACCTTGGTAGTTCCGCTAAGACGCACTTCTATTGTCCAAGCGCCTCGCACATTACTCCACCAATTTGTTAAGAAGGAACACGGCCGCCGCGGAAACTGCCTGATAGACAACGCTTTTGTGCCTTAATGAATACTGTCAGACGAACAAACGTTACACCACGGGAAGACTAATGTGGGCCACCTTCCACCCTTGTTATCTTTATGGCCGTACCTATTGTTTATATTGAGCAAAGTCATGATTTAACGCTTGCCCCTTTTGCCAGCCGACTAATAAATATTTAAATTATGAAACTCATTGTTTTAGTGCAGTTTTCCACAACTTTTTTTGTCAGTATACTAAAGATTACGTTAAATATTTTCACACTTTATTTTACGTAAAAAATATTTACAATTTACAAAATTATTAGTATGAAATTTAGTGGATGAGGGATAATTTACAGGATATTATGATTTTTTAATAATTCTTACTTGTTTTCACTGCAGGTAAAGAAAGAAAGGTAATTATTTAAAATTGATCAGTTTGTTTAACACTGAAAACATTGAACAAACCGCTGCGGTGTACGGAACTGATGGCATTGCACCAGGAACAATTTCAATTAACGAACAATGCAGAGAAATCTTAACAGCGTTTTCTTGTTCAGCGCTGCATGAAAGAGAATCAATTAGCCCGTAAAGTGAGTGCCAAAGAGACAATAGAGAATATTGGGTTCCGCACACCTCTCTTTAAGAACACCCTCGGTAAAGCAAGGTTTCGCTCTGATTCGACAAAATATGCACAAAATATGTAGTTCCAACACTTAGTTACCATGTAGAACTTCTAATAGGTATGCATATAGACAAAATTTTAAACATAGGTTCAGATTAAAATAATTCAGTTCATCAACAATTTTCAAAATGAAAGTTACAAGCAATATTTTCGATCAAAATCAACTTTCGCATAAAAGCAATAAGAACCCTAACATTTGCACGTTCCTATACTTACATTACCTACTGTACGTTATGTGTAGGTACATCGCTAGACAAGCGAAACGAATGGATGGGAGTGACGACAGCAGAAATCTATACTCTACAGGAAGGCAAAAGCAAAAAAGCAGTCGGAAACATCGATGAGCATTGCCTCACCGGCTGGATGGACAAAATAGGCTTTTTCCGTACTTCATTCTCCTATTTGTTTTGAAACTTCGATTCATCTCGTAGGTTTGGGAACACCAAAGAATTCTGAGGACTTTCACTGGGTATCAGTATAACCCACAATAATTTTTGAAGCTTCATCTACAGGGAATAAAATTCGTGTCGTCAATTAATTAGGTTAATTAGTAGGTAGTTATAGGTATACGAGTACACAGTAATTAATGAAATAAAGATTAATTTACCTAATTGTTTGTTTGAAAAGATTTATTATTGTGTCCTGGCGGTCCCTCGACAAGCAAAAATAAACCATAGACTTTACCGACGTACAGACGCCATAACATCAAGCGACTACAATCTGTCAAATTTATTGAATAGATTTTCAACCTTATCGCTAAAGTATAAGGTTCAAAGTTAATTGGAAAAATTTGAAAGTTTCGGATAGCTTGATGTGCTGGCGTCTGTACATTAACGAAACAGAGAATTAACTCGAAAGTTACTAGATTATTTAAGAGCACTAAGTTGGTACCCAATAGGTCTACTGTAATAATTAATTTCTATAACATTAAAGTATAAAACTTTTTTACAAAAATCAACAACCGACTTTCAAAAACAACACTAAAAGTGAAAACTAACTTTAATTTCGGAAGTCGGTGTCGTTGGTTCGCATTTTCGGTTTATTGACTCCGACTTCCCAAATTAAAGTTATTTTTCACTTTGAAGTAGGGATGCCTCGATACGCCTTTTTGCCGATACGATACCGATACCGATACTCTTATAAAAATATCGGCGATACCGATACCGATACCGATACGCTTACTGAATTCAAAAACGAAGGTAGTTTAAATAAAACACAATTAATTAATACTTTTAGTAATCAAAATGAACAGTTCTAAGATTTTTATGGAATTATCAATTGTCGAAATTTCAAAGTTGTTCAGTTGCACTTTTGTGTTTTGAAGTTGATATGACTACTATTTATTTTATTTGACTCAAACGACTATTTATAAATGACATACAATACACAAACAATTACGATATGTAATTCTTAATATTATTTGCATGGAAAAATACTACGCGCAACAACATTCAACCTAACGAAATGGGATGGGATAGACGTGCGAGTGCGAGGTCAAAGCGGGCGGGCGAAACAAAACACTGAATAAAGTGCGGGGTTTCCCCGAGCATAGTTAGTTCGTGCCTGTTTCCAACGAAATAGACGGGACAACACGCGCGTTTACATTACATTTTTAAAGCGCGAACTTTGAAAAGTATCGTTGAATCGGCCATAAAAATATCGCCGATACCGATATATCGGCAAACCTGAAGTATCGCCGATATATCGGTATCGGTATCGGTATCGGATGCATCCCTACTTTGAAGTGTTTTTTTTGGAAGTGGTTGTTTTTTTTGTAAAAAGGTTTTATTTTTCACTTTTTAGTTGTACAGACGCCAGCACATCAAGCTACCCGAAAATTTTTCCCAATCAACTTTAAACCTTACGCTTCAGCGATAAAGTCGAAAATCTATTACCTAAAGAAATTTGACAGATTGTAGTAACTTGATGTGCTGGCGTCTGTACCTACCCCACACAAATTAATTTAACACTACTTGCTATGCAAATAATATCAGTGACAGGAAGTTATTAAAATGTCATCAATATAAACTATGGGCTGATTTTTCCAACGCCAGATAATTTTATCGGAGGACGACGGAGACGTCAACTTTATTCCATGATTAAAAATTATCTGTCGATTGATAAATCAGCCCTAAGTGGAAAAAAATCAAAAGCTACCCAAGCAAAGATAATCAAATTTATATGGGACCACCCCTGAGGCATACCTACGTTATCCAATAAAAAAATAATTATGCGAATCCGTCTATATATGACGAATTTATGCCCGAACATACATAAAAAAGAAACATCCGAATTGAGAACCTCCTCCTTTTTTGACGTCGGTTAAAAATAGACTATATTTTGTGAAATGATTGTATAGGTATGCTGTACAGACGCCAGCACATCAAGCTACATGAAACAGTCAAGTTTTCCCAATCAACTTTGAACTTTATGCTTTAGCGATAAAGTTGAAAATCTATTAAAGAAATTTGACAGATTGTAGTAGCTTGATGTGCTGGCGTCTGTACCTGCACTGATGTGAAACGAATCGGCAACATAAATCCATTTCCAATTATTATTGTTAGTTGTGAGTGACTGACTAATTTAAAAGCTTGTTAAATATCAAACGTTTCAATTTAAACTTTCAAAATTTCATTATAACTTTATCTATAAACTCAGTTTAGTAAATTGATAGTGAACTACCGATTGATGTTAGAAACCCAATTAAAATGTTGTATTCGCTTGGGAATCGTTCATTTAGTGGTCACCATGGTTGGCACGATATCTACAGTTACGCACGACAACATAACAAGTAGCATTTCCAGTATAAGCTGACTTCTGATTGTCTACACACTACAGCTAAAACTGAAAATGTATAGCTTCATGTGTCGCCGCTTGTACCGATTTTTATTTATTATACAGTATGTTAACTAACAGAGGGCGTTCCCGTTAACCCGCAATAGTATAGCATCCATACATGCTAAAAAAAATATTACCATTCGAAAATAAAATGTTTTTATTTTTTTTATATTAAAATATTCACTAAAAATCGTAAATTGATACTCTATTTATTTAATTAATTCTAATTTATTTAATTAAATAAATTCCGACATTGCTGTCCTTCAAGTACGCGTGTACAGAGTGTTTCTTTAACGTATCAATTTACGATTTTTAGTGAATATTTTAATATAAAAAAAAATAAAAACATTTTATTTTCGAATGGTAATATTTTTTTTAGCATGTATGGATATTATACTATTGCGGGTTAACGGGAACGCCCTCTGTTAGTTAACATACTGTATAGTAAACCTTTATACGTTTAGGTTTATAATATAGCACTTCGTCTATTAAATAAACCAACCCCGTTATTATGTATAAGACAAAAACAACGCTGCATAAAATATAATGGGCGGCCACGCGAGCGCAGGCCGTCACGTACCAAATACCTACTTATATCTGAAACAAAACCATACAGAGCTTACAGCGCAAACTTCTATACCACACATTGACTATTAATCCACTACATAGAAAATGCAATACGTTCTCCCGACTGCCGACTGCCGAGCTATCCGTGAAGGCTGAGGAACCAATATAAATATACCTTCATACGTACTGGGTGCCGAACATTGACACAGAGTAACGAGAGGCCTGTGGCATTAAATTTTCAGCCCCCGCCGCATCTCCACACGACATGGGCTCAAATTGAAGTAAATCGGACCACGTCTGCTCGCTACCCCAGCCTATATTATGTATGTGTCTGCAGATAAATTACATTATTGATGCGTTTGCCTGCAGTCTGAAAAGCACCATAATAATTACTAAGTCTATGATCACCGTAAAACAATAATCTACTTAATTCTACGTAGTTCACTGACAAACAATGCACAGCGGAATCCTCTGGGTCTAGAAACATGAAATTTCGCACAAGAATACTTTATATAACGAAAATAAGATGGATTTTAGTAAATTAATTCTCTAAATGTGTTAAATCCCTGTTTAACACATTTAGGGGATGAATTTAGATATAAAAAATAATAAAAGCTCGTAATTTTTGTCGATGGCGATCCCAACGGGCACACAGTTTACAACACAGATATTGCTATAAATTATAAACTGTAAAACAATCTGTTTTTTGTCTCAATAGACAAGTTAGTTGCAAGTCTAAAGTCAAGGAGGTGCTTGTAGCATGGTGTAGCTTAATATAAAGGGTAACTGAAAGTTCAAATTAGCTTACACAGTCCACGTATGATGCACACAGCGCACGTACCGCATCTAATCTCGAATGCATTGCCCTCAATCGACGATTATCTTATATCTCGGCTTTTCTCATACCTTTAAGATGAGTAGGCGAACAAGAAATTATGCACATGTATTTAATTGACCGAATAGCGCATAGAAATTCACACATTGGCTAATGCATGATAATAGGTTCGACAAATTGAGCGCATAAATTTAGCAGTCGTTCCAATATTATAAACTGGTGTTAATTCCAGTTAATATGCGAAGTGTAATTTTGAATACAGCGTCGGTGCAGTGCTGGTGGTCTCATGAATAAAGAATCCGATTAAACTGACCTATCGTGGCGCGCCAGCCAGCCGACCGACACGGGAGCTGTGAAAATTTTACTAGTGCCAATCATAACCTGGATTACCATTTTATAGCATGCAACGCAATTGTACTTGAGTTCTTTGCCTCTAGTGCTACTCTGATGTCAGTGTGGGGTTTTTAGAAACATTTTATAAAATGTGCATTTATTACATTTTAATTTGTTTTTTATTTATTTACGAGTATCTACGATCTCCAAGAAAATACGTACACTACACTGGCATATAAATTGTACGAGCTACGCTGTACATTGGGTTTTTGGTAGTTTCTACGTCACACTCATTTATGCACATCTAGGTATATTGTTTAGCTGTGCGTTCCTCCCACACAGCTTATAAGTAGGACAATTGAAGAATTATATTCAGTAGCAATAAATCCATCAAGGAAAATCATTCGTCTACTCATTTACATATCATATTACAAGTTTACCTACATAACAAGTCCATAACATTTTCACTGTTGGGCATTACACCCCAACATAAATAAAGGGAATAATTCAGGTATTAAGCAGGTACTTCACTGGCAGGGGTCCACAGCATGCAGTGTAATTTTAACAACTATGCTAACAAAGTTAAAATACTTGTTAATAATTTTATTTATAGAGCACTACAAACATATTTCTGTGCCAGTGTAAAAACAAACACAGTTTCTAAACAAAAGTGAACCATACACTACTGCATAGTGCCTCTCCTACAATTCGATTGATCTATAGAGCATAGCTACGTCAGCTGTGGTCAAGCTGATGGCAGATCATTTGTTGTACATAGAGGCCCCAGTAAAACCGACAGCCAATTCATCCCAATATCTACAGAAGTATTAATATACAACCCTTCAGGCTAGGCCACACTGGACATAGTTGCAAGTTGTAGTTGGGTCACAAAACGCACCGCATACGCACTACAAGCATTCCATTCGGTACTATGACATTTCTCATTGAGTTACAAGGCCTTTTCGCTACATACAATCACCCATAAACGGTGTGGTCCTTTATAAATATCAGAAAAATAAATTAATACTTACTATGAATTCAGTACATGATTGTAGATGTAGACCCCCCGTTTAATTCATCACGCGCATCGTTTGCGTCATGTTTGCCGCAAATAAACGAATTTTCTTTCTTTTTTTTTTCTTTAATTTATCCCCAATTTTTCGTAAGTTTTTAAAAAAGCAGCTTTTACACACATTTTGACCGTGTGTGCACTTTTGTATGAAACAGCTGATTTCTTTTTTAATTACCGACGAAATATATCTGCGCTGGTGGGTCTATAATCATGTACCATTAATTCAGTTAATGGTAACAGATCGCGCGACGAATTGTTATTCAAAGGAATACACGGTGTAAGGGCCCTCGTATTCCTTTGAATAACCAGAGATCTTAATATTATAGTAACATGTAAAATATACCCAAGCGTAAAATCATAATGCCTTTAACAGTATCGTATTAAACTGAAAGTCGAAGTCAAAACACAAGGGAAAGCCTGTAACGGTAACGATGATGGCATTTGTAACACAATGAACAGTTATAATCCTATACTCAGAGGACGCCCTTGCGAGTCGGCTCGCATCGACGCGGAAGTAATATGTCACACCATAAGGTTAATTTAACGGAAATTATACGAACGTAATCCGACGCGTTTGTTCCGCAATGTCAGACGTGCACGGTTGAGCCCAGTAATTGTCTGTGTTTCTTGCAGTGTATGGAGAATTGGGGGTAGCCATGGGGGTATAATGGTACCTTTTGTAAAACGTAATTAAGTATTAGATACAAGAACTTCTTTTAAGTCTACAATATAGAGAAAGGACTCCCGAATCGGTAACTGATAGACAACAAGACAACGCTTCTGTTCAATCATTGTCTGTTCCTAATAAACTCTGTTCGGGTTCAATTCTTACTCTTTAATCGGTCACTATAGGGAATTAGCTTGGAATTAGTAACACACTCTTCTGTATTTAGAAGGCTTCAACTTTATCTCACCACCTTTTTCAACAAATCACCTTATTAAATTGTAACCGAAATTGGGGTTATAAAATACACACGTCCCCAGTGATTAAAATTAGAATGTCGGGTTTAATTGTTAAATTAATCACATCTAAGCAATCAATTTGTAAGTGGCATTATAGATTGGCATCCACAGGTACGTTTTAAGATCCATTTGTTTACATTTTCATCAGATAGTTTTGGAGCAGACCATAGTTTTAAATCTTTATGTGTTTGTGTTGTTGTATTTGTGTGTGTGTGTGTGTCTTTATGTTTTTGTTTCTTTTTCTTTTTTTCTTTTTCTTTGTTTTTTATAAAGTGACGGCAATGAGCGTCCATTTAGGCAAGTAGACAGTCTATGCGACACGGCTAGTAATCTCGGAACTAGAAATCCTGACATTAATGGACGTATAATTTCTATGGGTAAATTCTTCCAAAATTACGCACGGGCGGGTTATTTGATTAGTTAGACGTGTTGTTGTGCACAACAACATTTATCAAACTAGATATTAGGTACTAAAGTAGTTCAGAACTTTAAGTGAGAAATTACATCAAATATAATTATGTAACTTTAAAAGTGACTTTATGAAACTCTCACAAAACCGCCAGCGAAAATTACTGAATGTCAACAAAGGCCAACAAAAGGCGGAGTTTCTAATCAAGTCTGGTATTGCGGAGAAAACTCGTCGAAATTCAATGGAATCTAAGTTACAACGACAGTGCGACAGCTAATACCCCAAGCCTTTAGGGTGAAAGCTACCTGCAACTTACTTCACCTTACAGCTTTCGACATAATTTCCTCGGCATATCACGCCTGAATCTTGATAATATATCTAGATATACTTACAACACACCTATTCCAGACGAAAAAGTGTAATAACAATTAAGCTGAACTTTCAAAAAAAGATTAAAAGATTGTTTTTGTTGGATTTCAAAACTTAAATCTAAGTAAACTGCGAAAAGTGTGGAGATATTAATTCTTTTCTCCTGGTTATATTTTTTTTATCTTATTAAACTGTCAGAAAGTTAAAGATTGTACCATTTCCGTTCCCTATTCTATTCGTTGGTTAGAGAGAGATTTACGAGAAGGGGAAAGAGCCTTTATTTTATTATCCAGCTCTTTGTGGTGAATGTTCATTTCATTTCTTTAAAAAAATTAGTTCCGTTCCTGGTTTCCTTACTATCGCTGTCCAGACGTACAGAAAATTCTTTTATAGACATAAATTATATTTCGCGAACACTCTTGTTGCGAAACGAAAGAATCCTCGGAATAGTTTAACAAAACATTTCTGCTGCAACGATTGCGGGTCTCTGCTTTTGGTATTAAATTGATTTCTATGGCAATGAAAAATTGTAGTTCAAGTCTTTATTTTTTAATAGATAGGTACCTAATTATGTTTACATTTTTACAGTTTTGTGTAAAATGTTTTTATTTAAACATTGATCTATCGTGAGCCTGGGTATTTTTTGTTAGCTTGTTTAAGACCCAGACCTTAAAACGTCCTGCAGACTAGACAAATATTATGTTCCGAGGTAAAGCCGCGACCCGTAGCTTACAAGCCAATCTCTCAACCGCTGCACCAAACGTGGAGTCAAATTTAATTACCATTCCTTTTTAGGGTACCGTGCCCAGAGCCTGCCAACGGGACCCTACTACTACAGCTCCGCTGTCCGTCCAAAAAAGCGCTCTACCTCAATAAATGCTCACTACCACATCACTGCAGTGCATCAGCTTTTAATGCAAATAATTTCAAATAATTTTCAGCATTGAGCCGACATGTTAAAGCCATAATAAATCCGACTTATATGAATAGAGTTAATCCAACTTCCTCCCGGCACAATATTACATAACATCATAATATTTGCATCCCATCCTTTATTATTAGTACCAACTTTGTTTTTGCATAGTCTGGGATACATTCGAACTCTTCTCAAGTCTCAGAAGTAATCCGATACTTTACAAATAACTATGTGCCAAAGCTGACAAACGTAAAACTGGCACAAATTCTAGTTATTTCCATTTTATTCAAATAATTCTCGACCGATCCATGTACACGAGCGAGTCTCAAGTGAAAGCATCATTTTTAAAACGTGAGATCGTGAAGCATGAGCCATTTAGCATCCAGTTTCATTTTAAAGAGTTCCCATTTTAATCTTAGGTCATCAAGTCGTTTTTATTGCGGCACGAATTTTCAATTAAATGCTAGAGGTAGTCGTAAATTTTAAAACGCAAACCTACGGGACCCTTCGTTAAATCGATTATTTCTCGAATGTTTGCAGTTGCTTTTATGGAGGTGAGGACTTTGATCGCGAAATTGCTTTAAAAACAAGAGCTTGACCTCGTTTAACGTGTCGACGAACTCTCACAGGATCTTTCCATTAGCCCGCTCGTCCGTCGACACATTTAAAAAAGTTTAACAAGTTTCGATCTATTTACTCTGTGCGACACGTAAGAGCTATGTACATTGTAAATACTTGACCTTTTAGACGTGTTTTGCTGTTTACCAACTTATCCCATTTTGATTTCTATGTTGTGTTCGCCATTTATAGTTTTGTTTCCTCTTTTAAAACCTTCTACAGAATGTTCTGTTAAGAGATTGACAATAAGATTGGGATAGAATTTACAACAAAATACACAATCTTGAAGTTTTGTCTTGAAATATGCACTTATATTAACATAAATAAAGCTAAAAAATAAAATAATATTAGATACCTAATAATATGTACATGTATATAAAAAAGAGGGAAAATAATCATAAGTCATCAAAAATTTGATCCGCATCGCTGTCAACAATTCTTATTTCTTGAAATAGGAAGATTCGGCATTTGATTACTTACTTTTTTACAATTGAGCCGGTGGTGTCGAATATTCTGCCAGCGTCACATTTGAATACTTAATAAGAATCATTTACTTACCTATTTAAGTTAGCCAAATAAATAATTCATACAAAATCTAGCCATAAGATACATTAGACAACTAACAAGCTGTAATAAATTCCTCGTTAATTAATATAAATAAACCTCATAAGTCACAGGCCTCACTAGGGAAAGGGTCGAGCGAGGTGGCAGGTAAGCTTGTCTTATTGAAATAAACGACTTGTGACCTCCCCAGGCAGTGCGCTGTCTCTCCAATATGACCCCACCCCGACATTGTCCCTATAATCATTCATATTTACTTTACACGCCCAGCATACACGCTTACATTGTTCGCGAATGGAAAGTGAGCGGTGGGTGCGTCGAGTAGCGTTTTATTCGTGAGCGGACTTGCGATGTATTTTCTAGAGTTTATATATCTAGGTTTCAAACCTACCATTCGTTTGGATATCTTTGAAATCACATTTTGAGAATGGATAGCTATTTTTAGCCGATATTCGAGAAGATGGGCTAGGTATGGTATATAATGTTTTCTCTTCTCAAACAATGGCATCATTAATTCAACAAGCTTAAAAACTATGTGGCACTTGTTTGTCAGAGTGGTGTCTGCACTAATAATACTTACAGGCGTAGCATGATCACTTCTCTACTCTACGAAGAATAGACATATCCCTTCCTAATTTTATGTACAAAGTGACATTTCTTTTCTTCATTTTGGTCATCGCGCCGTAGAAATCTTTCTACAGTCTGTCATCCTTCTTTCCTTCCGTATCTACGGTGGTCATGCTACGCAAGCTGTATAACAGATCACCAGGGTCCCCACCACACGATATGTAAACAAACCGTTATTTGGTAAATGTGAAGGGATAGGGCAAAACCTAAAAATCATTGAAAAACTTACAGAATAAAAACAAAAAGAAAAGTAAGCCAAAAAAAACGTGATCTTGTCATGTGTAGCGAAATAAGCGAGATGGACTATTTTGGATGACTTAGTAATTCCTCAGTTGCTTTGTAATCTAAGTTATGGAGCCATTCAACTAGAGTACTCTTACAAGCCTTTGTTGTAAGTTGATAGATCGTGGTAATACGATTTATTTTATTACATAAGTGGGAACCTAAGAAAGTACAAAATCTTTGAGAGAAGTTCGGTCTTAGACCTTTAACCGTTGCAGACAGAGTATTTTTTGCGTTGTTCGCAGATAGAGGGGATCAAATATTAAGGAGAAGTACTTCTTAACAACAGTGTATAAAACAAAAATTTTCCTTACTGACAAAACTTTGCAAAGATCTGCAGATACAAGTATAGCAGAAAACTGAAGGCCAATTGAGACTGAGATCAGACTGTTAACGTTCTTAAAAATACGAGAATTGCCTGTCAGGCCACCTTCAGTCCTTCAACCCTTGGGACCTTTTCAAATTGCCCATCAGGCCACCTTCAGTACCACCCCTTGGGCCCTTTCCAATTTTAAAATGATAGATTTTGGAGGACTACCCCATGATGTTATCAGAATGTCAGAAGAGAGTGACACATTGCAATAACCTCCGCGTCAACACTCTCAGAGCAGGTGTTTTTAAGAACACAAATGAGGGAGTCTACCGCCTTTTCATCTACGGGAAGAGAAGCCATTGAGTGTTGATGAGCGACTGAAAAAGTGGTAGGGGTAGGTACGTGATGATTTAATATCTTCTCAGCGAGGGATTTACCAATACTGGAAAAGAAGTAATTTATCTCATTGACAGACTTTTGGGGGTTTTCAACTTGTATGAGTTTAATTAACGGTAATTTTTCTAATAACCTTCCAAAGCTTTTTGCTATTATGCTTCACGCTACGAATCTCTTCTTTCTCGTATTCCTGTATTATTTTTTTTCAATAAATCATTATAAGAGTAGTTTTTATACTGTTTTGTACGTAATTTTTACTCATCTTTCGGATACTTTTTCAACTTTTGAATCATCTCGAAAGTCCTGGATCGAAGTGATCCAAGGCTTAATTATACGGCGACGGTTACTGATAGGGACAACCTTCCTTAGTATGATAATAAATTACATTTGTTAAATTATCTATCAGATAATAATAAAAATTATCTATCAGATAATAATAAATAAATAAAGTAGCTGCTAAACTGGCGTCGCTCATGGCGCACAATGGGAAAATGTCCAATGGTATCATAGCATCATCTGAGCCACTATAGTCAATTACTTTTGTGAATTTCTTTGGGTGCATAGTAAACAAATTCAGAAAAAGGGAGTTACTGTGATGGTCAGTCACTGAGAAATAAATTACGAAACAATGCACGTTCCTTTACGTTTTTAGGATTATATGGTTAAGACAGATACGTCGTATAGAAAAGTTGTTGACTAGTGAAAGGCTATGAGACGCCATCAAATTAAGGTAACTATAATATGACACCGAGAGTCAGAATTATTTTCTGTAATACCAATATTGATGTCGCCAACTAACAAGATATTTTTAGTAGATGAGTATTTTAAGAGGAGTTCGTTCAAAGAGTTCAAATAATAATCAGAGATATTTTTCTGCGCAGGAGGACGTTAAATTGCTATTATAACAGTGTCTATATTTATTTTTACTAAAAAACAGTTTGCATCCAGCAGTAAATGTCCTCCAACAGATAATTCCGAGCTGCATTCATAATAAATGACCACACCTTCGTTTTGGGTAGTGTTAGGGGTAGAATGTGACGGAGGAGGAATCACCTGGGTGCATGGCAACCAACATTCTGTCAAGATAATGAGATCCCAATTTATATTACTCCTACTGAGTAATGTTTGGAATGCGGGAAGGTTGCGTCTAATGTTTCTAATAGTAACGTTTGATGTATAAATGAGAGATACTGTTTTGGTTAGGGGTAGAACTGTCTTCAACGTCACATAGAAAACATAAATTTTGCAACCGAAACCGCATCTAAAATGGAGTTTATTTCGTCTACATTATCGAATACAAATTCTGGTTTTCTGGTAACAAGGGAGAGGGAGGGGAAGTGAACGAAAAGGCAGGTACTGCAAACGTGGTCAGCGGGATTGTCCGAAAGGGTTACCGCTGTCCCGGAACATAAAAGGCTAAGGAAGGAACACGGGTGGGTTTTAGTCAGTAAGGGTCTGACACTCCCTTCCGTTCGACCCAGAGCGGGAGGGGTCATTTGATGTTTTCCCATCCAGAAAAAAAAAGGTACTGCAAACGTCATTGGACGGTACAAATTTAGGGGGGAATAAATTTTAAAATGCGTGTTCTAGTAATTATGCAAGTTGACAACTTTGAGGTTAACATCTAAAAAAGCATAACGCGTAAGTGTGTATGAATAAGAAAATATTTGTTCAACAATTGTACATCTGAATTTAAGAGTAAATGATTACCAACAACAAATACTTTACAGATAACAATAAAACTGTTTTTAAGAAGCCGACAGTATCGAGGCACTTAACATGCTTTGCCGGCATTTTTTCTTCTTCCGGACCAGAATACGCGCATCATCCATCTTAGGCAACCTTCCGAACAGCAGCATGAATTTCCTTATTATTGATAAAGACACCTAGCCCATATTCTCGAATGTCGGCTTCAAATAAACATAACATGTGCACGATGTTCCCCCTAATAGTTAGGCAGAGGTGAACCTGAACAGCACCCACATTTCACCAGTTACATTTCACCAGTTAAATTTCACCCTCCCCCCATTCACCCTCTTAGGGGTGGAATTTCGACAAACCCTTTCTTAGTGGACAAAGAACACACCCTCCGAATGTCATGTCTCTAGGACCAGCGGTTTAGGCTGTGCGTTGATATATCAGTCAGTCAGGACTTTGAATTTTATGTAAATATATTTCCATGTAATTGTGAAAAAAAGGAAAATGATGATGAATGATGGTGAGATGATGATGATGGATAGGGAACGAACCTATCAACCTGGCACATATCCAGACCCAGGGCAACTACTGAGAAATTCCTGAGAGAAGAACCCAAAACACTCCTCTATAAAAAATGCTGTCTTCTCTTAACAGATCCCATAACTGAATACTGACCCCCAAAATACAGGCCTAACCCTAGGTTGGGAGTTAGGACCAAATCTTTGTAATACATTCATGTTGTAAGATTGTGACTTTAAGTGTCTGTCACATTTTAATGTATTTATTCTAGGGACAAATAAACGTTTTTAAAATACTGATATTAAGATGCATCCGGTCAGACTGGAAGCCGACCTCAACACAGTTGGGAAAAGGCTAGGCAGATGATGATGATAAATAAACTTTTTTATTTTTATTTATTAATAACACTTTGCCTAACCAGGGATTTAAACCCAGGCTCAGCATATAAGGCTTCAAATAAAAACCCAATTTCAACGGAATACTAACAATGGGTCTTTATTGTTGTTCCCTGTAAGAAAGTTATAAAATCTATTCCTCCATGAAATACCGGTAAATCCTGCGAGCACTAACAAGGAGTGGACTTTATACTTGCAACCACAAACAACAGGTTTTGTTGTACTTTCAGAGTTCAACGTGTAACCCTATTTAACTTCGCTTTTCTACCCTATTATACTTTGTAATCGTTTTTGTAAAGTAGAGGTATCTATGTTTATCGAATCAAAGTGTGGGGACTGTGTCTCACGTACCCATCCCTTACATTGTTGTTAAGAATGTAATATTTTTATAGAAGTACTTATTGTAATTATTTTTAGAAAGTTTTATTTTGTGTTTTTTCCACGTTCCCACATCTGCAAAGCGATTTAAGTTATAGGTACTATTGTCTTTTATGATCCTTTATTTTTAGTTAAGGTTCATTGTTCTATTATTTTCAGTTATCTTTTATTGTACCTATTTGCATTTCTCGTGTTTTATTATACTTTTAAAAGGCAATCGTTTTGCCGCGTCCTTTGTTTAGAGAACTGCAGATGTGGGAGGGTTTTGGTTCTGAGCTTCAGTCTGTTTTTAACTAAGATCGTGCGAGGTCCTCTTTGACCCCGATCATATTTTACTCGCCGAAGCTCGCCGTAACCTAGTGTTTCTAGTAGTTTTACCCTTCATGTAACATTATTTAATTTTACCTTTTCGTGTCAAGTGTAACTGCTAGCTTTAGTTACTTGATATCGTAATAAATTAATCGTTACTTATTTACTACTTACTTCTGTGTATTACTTGTCCACGCGGTCACGAATTCCCACAAAAGTAATCTCAAAAATATTTTTCGGTTTTGAAAAGGAAATATTTTGCTTAAGTAGATATATTTACCAAACAAAATAACTGTGTAGGAGTTTCAAGTGGGAAGATTTCCCAAAAAAAATACGATTTTTCTCAGACACTCTACTTTTCCACGAATAATTTTAAGCCATTCACGTTTATCTCAACCAATAGATCTCGTATAACAAAGTGGAACGTTAAATATCATAGTCATCACCTACTCGTAACACATTCAAATCGTTCTCCTTTCACGCGAATATCAAAAGGAGAAATTCTCGACGTTTTAAACATGCAAGTAGATATTTCGTGGAGTAACATTATTCGTGGTACATTATTCATGAAGCTATGTCTTAGTACCTAACGAGCCGGATTGAGAGCGAAACCTACTGTCGATAATGAACTAACTTTTTTATTACGATACCAATTCATTTCATTGCTTTCACGATCGACTCTCGTCTTTTTTCTGGGGCATTTTACTGGAAAATACATTAATGTATGCGTCCCTGATGTTTTTTTGGTCGTACATGTTAAACAAAGGTTATTAAAGCTTTTGGCGACCTTAATTGCTGGGTGAGAGCGTCCGCTGTACAGAAAGCATAAGTACATACTCATTACTGTCGCGTATTCCTGCCTCGAGGCAAACACATATTTATTTTAAGTACATCTACTCAGTGTTTTGGTAATTCACTACATGGCAGAGGATTTTTCGAAAAAGAAATGTATATTTGGGTATTTGACTGCTCTTTTTCACTCTTAAGTCGTGTTAAGTCATTTGAATTACTAACCTGTGTTAAGATATAAATTATATGTACATAATCATAGCTCAAACACTATTGTTTGAGCTATGATTATGTACCTATAATTTAGTATGGTTTAAGTATGGTATAAAAAATGTACGTTAACATCTATATGTTAACGTACATTTTTCATACCATACTTTTCACGCATTACGAACCCTGCTCCTTCAAAAAGTTAAAGTAAACAGTAATTTATTAAAACACAAACCAACTTAACTTATTACAAGAAACAATGCCCCGATGCACATGACTTCAAAGAAACCACGAGTCTTTGACGCAAAGGTCTAAAAGTTGAATATCAGCCGAGAGCAGCTCGCCACTGTGAAAACGTTATATTGCTTCAATTTTATGCCATTATTTTACTAAACCACAATGTGACGTAGCAACCCATTCATAAAATAAAAAGTAATTAAACTATCCTAACTTAAAATAGTTTGTTGATCTAACAAAATAAAATTGCTTCGTCGATTGAGGTGTTTAAGTTTGATCATTGCAGACTAAACAAGCCTTGTAGAAGCCACGGGCGGTGTGGAGTAGCATTATAGTTGCATCCCGTCCTGTGCGGCTAAGAGAATTTAATTTCCTTCCAAGACTGGCTTAGTCTATAATTACTGAACAATGTGCAGGTAATTAGAATTAGAGTATCTGCAAGTTTAAGCTAAGCCAATCTCTTTTTTTTTTTTGTCAAAAAGCTGCCAATTTCATTTTGATTTTGCGATTTTCGAGATTAAATTAGTTCATTTAAAAATGGAACAGTAATTTATTAAATTTTAAACTCTGCAACAAAACAAAAACTTTAGACACAGTAGTGCGATTCTGTAACCATCTCACCGTGAAAACTTAGGTGAAGTGAGCGTGGAGTGAGCTGTCAATAGTGTCAATTCCTAGCAAAAACAAACTCACTTCACCTAAGTTTTCACGGTGAGATCTTTACAGAATCGACCGGCAGTTATCCATAATAAATTGCTTTATGTTAAAAACATTAAAGTATTATTCCTAAAAAATCTTTGGCATTAAACTGCGCCGTATAGCGAGTAACTCGCTAATTAATTGGAGAATAAACCAAAGGCGAGTCTACAGAGGATCTTGAGGAGCACAACGTTAAGAAGCTTTGCAACGTTTATATGCGAATAATTCAAAGGGTTTGTGCGTAGGGTCTAATTAATCAACCTCCCTCGCGGCGCTGGGTATGCACCTGAGACGACCAGCCTTAACTATGTTCATTACACGTGTCTATTTATTTTATGGCCTAGTTGTAATATTTATTCATTCTCAGGGAATTGCTCTGCGTCAGTTTATTTAAGCAAGGCGAACCAATAATAATATAGTATCTCATTTCATTTGGCACTTCGCCCCGTGGCCTACTTTTTGATAATTAGATCTCTTTTATACTGTGGCTTCCGTATTATTTAATAGGTAAATGATTACCTGAAGAGATCGTTGAAATTTTATTAACTTTTATAATTTTTCTAAAATATTGGTTTTCGAGTTTAACCTTCCACAATTCTCATTTATTTTGCAAATTTTGTTTTATTGCAAAAAGTGCTGTTGTGTATAACCGATAAACGTTATGTTTCTGATCTAAATATAAAGCCTGCAGAAAACACATACGGTTTCTGTAGGCAGGGGAAATAATTGCATGTGGGCGGAACCACACGCTTCGGCTCCAATATTATTCACAAACGTACCACTGATTGGATTTAAAATAAAACTTGAACTAATTTACGGGATCTAAGGCTCCGTGAAATCAATTTTAATATAGTTTGAAACACGGAAGTAAAGTTAAACGGGTGGCCACTTTAGCGGATAGTTTCAATCTAAATTTAATTCCCGACTAAGCGTCTCCTAGTAAGTTAATCGAATTTCCTGTTGGATTCTTTTCCGCTACATTCTGCTCCGCCGGGTACCCTTCCCTCTCAGTAATGTAGCGCCGTTACAGATACCCGTTATTTGCTCACTGATTGCATTCATATTATGTATTCATACAAAGACGCACCCTTGTCCTTTGCGAGAGAGAAAGTGCTTAGCGTTTATATACCTAATCTTATTATTAATTCTTCAAAGAAACAATTGTGTAAGCGGTGCCTTTGTGTCGCGCGCGATTATATCGCGTGTCGCGCCTGTTTGTAGGAGCCTTTAATAAACTTAAAACTATGTTAGTAGGTATGTATATATGAATAATCTGCAATTTAAACAGACACACGCACGATAACTCGTCACTATAAAATGCAAAAGACAATAAAAAGGTTAAAATATAAGGTAAGATTGTGTTTGATGAAAATTGATGACCGACCATTTCCGTAAGTTGAAAAGTCGGTTCGACAAAGTGAACAGTTTGTTTTCGACATTACTTATTTATGATGCAGCCTTTATAGCTACGGTACTGGAAGACTGAGAGCTACTGTAGCGTTTTCTGAAGGTCTGACCTTTTTTCAGTTCTGTTATATTTATCAACTAACTCTCATTCCCTCCTCGAGTCCTCTTATCATAGAGTATTATAAGACACTTTACATTATACTGGTTCCACCTGGATGTAATTGAGTTTTATACACACGCATTTACAGCTAAAAACCTTGTCTTTCAGGCTCACTGAAATACTTCTAATTAGCCGTCCACGACGTAGTTAAAAGTTTTTAAAAACGAATAAGACTTGCGCTAGATAGATGACAAAGAAACTCTAACCGTTTAAAAACTATCCCCCGGTCCAAGGGACCATGAAGCCGACAAGATTAAATTGTCTCACCCGACTCGTGTCTCTTAGTCCACTTAAACTTACAATAGGAAACTTCGGACGCGATTATCTTGTTATCTTTGTAGTTTATTCTCTTTGGTACAACCAGGTTTACACGTGAGCTCTGCCGTTTATTTTCACAACACGACCTTAGAAAAATAAGACTGGAGGCACCAATAAAGGCGACAGAACACACAATAACCTTACAATAATAATTTAGTAAACGGAAAAAAATAATATCAAAAAGAAGGCAAGCACTCCTTTCACGTTCGTAAATACACAGGGAAAGACTCCATTAACGTGTTAAGACTCCTTCAAACAGGCGCGACACGCGATAAAATCGCGCGCGACACAAAGGCACCGCTCGTTGCGCGACTTGCGGTGCCTTTGTGTCGCGCGCGATTATATCGCGTGTCGCGCCTGTTTGTAGGAGCCCTTATAAAGGAACAAATACATATGAAATGTACCGTTTATTGAACTAGGTATTATTGAATATGGAAATATATTATTACCATATTCTAGTATCGTGTTCCGGCGAGGTTTCTTCTAATCAAGATTTTGAATCTATTGAATGACAGCGCATGCTGCTTGCTCGCGGAAAAACTAGCAATGTGCCGCTTTGAACGCTGTGAAAGTTGGCTGCAGTTATTTATTAGGGATCGAGGCAGTCGCCGCGATCACTCTGTGTCCCCGGCTACCAGGCCAGGCTATAAATTCTGCCAGGGCCCGACTGCACTGCAGTCGACTTCCGGCCCATGCACCCCTGGACATAAATGCACGATGACTTTCAAGGGGTTAATAGTAGTGTCGATGTTTACATCAAGCTAATTACAGACTACCGTACGTTCACCTTCGTAGATAGCTCGTCAGATTGGTGAGTAACGAGTTAATTTGTTTAAAAATGTGCAGCACTCAGCTTTAACGAAAAAATAATCTAATTTTTGGGTGATATGGAGCTTCATTTTCCAATATTCTTTTTTCGTTGCCATATTTATGCTGGAAGGAAAACTCAGTTAAATACGCCTGTGACAAAATTACCGATAGGTAGTACCTTGAAAATCGTGCAAAATATATCTGTATTCTGATAAAGGGTTAGTTTTATTTACAAAGAATAAGAAAGAAGAAAATATTGCCTGAGTATGATTGAGTGGTCTAAACTAATATTATAAAGAGATTTTTTTTGTATGCTTGTTTGTTACGCTTTCAAAATAAAACGGCTGAACGAATTTGGATGAAATGTGGGTATAGCATGACCTGGATTAGTACATAGAATACTTTTATCTCTTATGGGATCGAGGCGGGTGAAATCGCGGGGCGCAGCTAATTTGTACTATGACTTATCAAATATTTTTCTACGTTAACATAGGCATGAATTAAATACAAAATTTTCATAGGTATTTGTACTTAATAGCATCATTTCCCATTTCTATGCACATTGTCGTGCAAGTACTGTAAAGCATTCAGGTAATTTCCTCTTGAATGAAAAAATTTTGCTAGACTGGAATCTAGAAATCGATATCAGTATCTAGTACTAATTCAGGTCAATTTTTATAGAAACCAGACCTCGATTAAACTAAATGGACCTAAGATGAATGGTATATAATGGTAAGGGACATCACATTACTTATTCATATGAGAACTGATTGTCCCAGGACATAATAAATATTTTACTTGGTACGAACATTATATAAACTAGATTCTTGCTTACCTGTGATTACTAAGCAGCTACCTATTTGCGACAGAAAACATTTTAGAGAAATAAAAAACGAATAAAAAAACACTCGTTTAGAATTGCAAGCAAAAGCGAGAGCTATTGCGCCTACGCGCCTTCGCTCGTAGCACTTGCGCTACGGCGTAGCACGCACGTGCTACGGTCGCGAACTCTCCACGCATTTAGCTAGATTTTGCAAACTTTTCTAATTCTCTATCTTTGCTAAAATTCTGCCCGAATATCCTAGTCAAACCCCATATAAAAAGACATCTTCCAACTGCTAGAATACATCGTAATTTGAACAACAACAAAAGATCTGCCACGCGCATACCCAGTATACCTCTAGGGGGCGAAAATATAGCGCGCCTGACAACAAAGCCAGCGCATGATTATTTTTAAATTGCTCACAACATATCGCCCGCCGCATTATGTATCAGAATCATTTGTCAACGGCCTTTCTTCATCGCGTATTACGGTGAGCTTTACACCTGCTCGTAAACGATAAAATATGGCGTTCAAGATGGACTCCAACTGTATTAGACTCCTAATACGCGAAATACGACGTGTATAAATGTTTTATATAGTTATAACAGAAATTGGGTCAGGTTTGGTTATTATAGACTACTTTCTATGGTTTCAGGTTGGTCTTAATTAATTGTGGACCTAGTTTTATTAGAAGTCTATGTTATAGACGTATTTTTTTTGTTGTAAATATTATAACGGAAAAGCGCTAACCGAATGTCAATCCTGATAAATACATTCCCTGAGCAGCAAGCCTTATTGTCTCTTCTATCCTAGAAATAAAGCTGAAGTTTGTTTGTTTTTTGTTTGGAACTACCAGTCGGATTTGAATTGTCGTGTTTGATAGCCCAATTGTTGAGGAAGGCTATATGCTACAACATCATGCTAAGTCTCTTAGCAGCCGAGCAAAACGAAAAAAACTGGCCAAGTGCGAGTCGGACTCGCGCACGAAGGGTTCCGTACCACAAGACAAAAACGCCGAAAAAAAAACACAATTGTCGTATGGGAGCCCCCTTAAATATTTATTTTATTCTGTTTTTAGTAATTTTTGTTATAGCGACAACAGACTACATCATCTGTGAAAATTTCAACTGCAGTCTAGCTATCACGATTCATGAGATACAGCCTGGTGACAGACAGACAAACAGACGGACAGTGGAGTCTTAGTAATAGGGTCCCGTTTTTACTCTTTGGGTACGGAACCCTAAAAAGGAAGAAAGAACGGTTAACGAAAACGAAGTAATAGCGCGGGCAGGCGATGCTATGCGACGGCGTGGGTCGGCGAAACTAGAAATTTCACGCGGACGAGGTCGCGGGCATAGGGCTAGTCTTTTTATAATACTAGCGATTGTATGTGAAATCCTAACCTGTCTATTCATCACATATTACTTTAACCTGTAATTCACAAAGAGTAAATAAGCGAACCTTTCCCGGTGGTGCGCAACATCGCAATTTCAATGTTTATCCTCCAGGGTACTCTTTTTATTTAAATCGTGTCCATATCTTTCACTTTATTTCACTTTTAAACGTTTTATACTTAGTAGAGTTTTTAAAACTCGCTTATTTGAGGTTTTGTAGTTGTTTTTCGCTGTTACGTCGGGGCCGTAATTCGCGATCTATGTGAATAAGCACTAACCTAGGGTTGCTAAGATAACTTACTCGACTAATTCCTCATCTACATTTACATTTCTATACAAGTTTGAACGCTTCACAATAATACAGCTTCAAAATAATATCAGAAAATAAAAACAAAAAAAAAAAACAAAAAAAAACAACAACAACAACATAATATATGAAAACTTAAAACTATGAAATAATGTTGCATCCCCTCCTACCCCCCCCCCCCCCTGCCCTCTAAATATCTACAGATAGACTGCTATTACAAGTACTAGAGAATGTCGGCGACGCGAACCCAAAAGATTTTGCCTACCAAAAACTGCTTAACGCGCTGAAAGAATAGAATAGAATAGAATACTCTTTAAAACTCATATACTCGAAATACGAATACTCGAACACTCTTTATACTCTTTTTCTCTTTTTTTTTCTCTTCTTTCTCTTTTTTTTAAAGAATATTTTTATTTAAAAAATTATCGCTATAAACCGCTCACAGTTTTTCTCTTTTTACCTCTACAACATTATCTTAATTTCTGCACATGTTTTCAATTGCAACATCATCAGGCAGTCTAAACACATTTAGATTCGTTTAGTTATTGTTATACATTTTTGTCGATATGCAGTTCAAACATGAACACTTACTATAAGCAACACTCTTAACCAAGAAACTACGATGTTTGGAACACAGCAGCCCTGGACTAAGCTGTCGAGCCAGCCAGCTGCATCGCTGCAATTTTAATCCCTCTTTATAGCGCAAGACGGGGCAGGTGGAGCAAGGCGCTGGGCACAACGCTATCATCGATGTTATTGATTATTGATTGTATTATGATCCTCTAACTATAACCGCAGTTTTGGCCATAACTTAGATATTCCAAGCTATGGCAGTATTAAAAGCACTATAAATTCCTATTTATAGTGCTTTTAATACTGCCATAGCCATTAGAAATAAAACTTATATTATAAATTTCTAGAAGATATATAATTTTAGGGCTCCGTATAAGACCACGTTGTCCGTCTGTCTGACCGTAAGCCAAGACCCTTTTTCTCAGGAACGCGTGGGGTTATCAAAAATAAATTATTATCCAATATTCAAGGCTGCAATCCCATGAAGCAGTGAAAAAATCAAACTTCTAAGTCAACTCAATCAAAAGATACGGGCGTATAAAATATGTTCCGAAATCAAAACCTATAGGGTACTTCCCGTTGATCTAGAATCATGAAATTTGGCAAGAAGCAATATCATGTAGCACAAGAAAAGGAAAAAATCCGAAAACCGTTTTGTAGAGACATTACAAAAAAATAATTTTAAAACTATTTACATACCTACTTTGTACAGAACCCTTGGTGCGCGAGTCCGGCATTTGACCGGTTTTTTTTAATATAACATGGCATCACGCCTGTAATCCCTAACGGATTAGGAAGAAGTGCAGCCACATCAGCCGGTCAATTCTGTAAAAATCTCACCGTGAAAACTTATGTGATGTGAGTTTGTTTTTGCTAGGAATTGACACTATTGACAGCTCACTCCACGCTCACTTCACCTAAGTTTTCACGGTGAGATGGTTACAAAATCGCACTGCAGGTACACCCACACTTCGTCAGTTAAGTACCCAGGACATTTTAAGTAATCATATTACTTCACTACACCGTAGGTAGGTACCATAAAATGTAAACCGAAGGAAAAAAATCGATCCGAAAAACTAATTAAGTTGATCAACTGAAAATATTTTATACTGTGGCATGGATTTTTCGTGAAATGGTCGGCGGCGCATCGTAAATAATTACGTCGCGTTGCATAAGGGGGAGGCGGAGGTAGCGTTTCAAAGGCCTGCAGGCCCGGAAAACCTCGCCTGAAGTCCCATGTAATGGAAGGCGAGCCAATTGCCAGGCACAAATGCAGATTCCAGGCTGCTCCTGAAAAATCTTAACCGCAATAACACCTGGGAATCGAACTCAGGAGTGGCACTTGCGACATTAGACCAACGATTCAATTAATCCATACTAATTTATAAATACGAAAGTGTGTCTGTCTGTCTGTTACCTCTTCACGCTTAAACCGCTTAACCGATTAAGATGAAATTTGGTATAGAGATAGTTTGAGTCCCGGGAAAGAACATAGGATACATTTTATCCCAATATTCCTACGGGATCGACTCTTATGCGGGTGAAACCGCGGGGCGCTGCTAAACTATATCATAGTAAAAGCTTCATAAACTTATTCTAGCTGATTAACTAAATCACATTGATTAAATTTGAATTATCAACGCAGTTACTCAGTTAGGCTGTTCTGCATTTTAATGTCAACGACATTATTATGCAGATCCGGTTTAGATATGTATGACATTTCCGATTATGAGCTAAACTAATCGTAGTAATTTCAAATTTCACTAAAATATGCTGACAACATTATTATATGAATGTTTAGCAATGTACTTATTTAGGACTAGCAGCGCCCCGCGGTTCCACCCGCATAAGTATCGATCCCGTGGGAATATCGGGATAAAAAGTATCCTATGTATTATTCTGATGTATAAGCTCTATTACTGTAAGGTTTCATCAAAATACGTTCAGTAGTTTTTGCGTGAAAGAGTAACAAACATCCATCATAACATAACATCATATAATATTAGTAGGAAGGATAGGATTAGTAGGAAGTAGGATGAATAAGTAGTGATTAAATTGTTATTAAATTAACTAAATATAGGTAATAAATAATATTACCCGCCCTGCTTCGCACGGAGCGCCAGCTATCAGCCTAATTGCGTAACACACGATCGATCACAATCTGAATGATTTTGAAGTATAATGCTTACCCCCCCGGTGGGTTCCCGCATTGTCGAGGCGGGGGGGCTCAGTAGCCGTGGATTGGACACCCACGGTGAAGCGAAGAGGAACCCGAGGAGGGGCCGCTCGTCAGGGCTTTTGCCGACAAGCCAACGACGTAGCGGCCAAAAGTAGGTTGCGGTGTCGCTTGGGCGACATCGCAACTGAGGCGGGCCGCGATGTCGTACCTGAGGCATCGCGGCTGAGGGTTGGAGGCCGCGGCGGGAGAGGAGTGCCGGTATTACGGTGCGCCGCTCTCCCTACCTTCCGCGGCCTTGACGGGGTCGCCACCGTACGATGGCGGACGCGCGGTGGGGCTGCAGGGGAAGAGGAGTGTCGGTATTACGTTGGCCGCTCTCCCTATCCTCTGCAGCCGAAAATTGACAGGCGGCGGGGCCAATGTCCTGACCCGTCGCAGGGGGGACCAAGGGTGCCCAGACACGGGGTCGTCTGGCGCCCATGTGCTGGTTTGGTCCCTGGGGTGGTCACGGCGTTATGTGTGTTCTAGTGCGCCGGTGATGGGGAGTACTTCCCAAAGGAGGGTCCGGCAACGGACAGCCGCGGCGGGTTCGCGGATGAGTGCTAACGCGTGCCCGTGTTCCCGCCGTAAGCGGCAGAGGAGGATACCGTGGAGTTTTAGTGGGTTAGAGTCCCACATAACTGCACTATCTCCCCGTGGTAGTGCAGTATGCATGAGCATTTCTCCACGATAAAAAAAAAAAAAGTATAATGCTTATCTATTGCTTCATGCGTTCGAAAAATTTGTCTGCTCAACAACGTAAATAATGCAAAAATTCAAAAAAAAAATCTAAATTCAAATTATGAATGTTGTTGAACTGTCGAAATAAAAACCCAAAAAAAAAAAAGCCAGCCAGCTACTGATAGTGTGTTATGCAACTACCCCGCGGATCCAAAACGATCCTATCTTTCGAGCTGAAACCAACCATACTCATTAACAAAATTTCATTGAAATCGATTGGGTGGTTTCGGAGTTTAACGTGTAGGACCATAGTGGCACGTGATTTTAACACTGACATAAGACGGTATTTTTAATAGTTCCTACTTAAATAACACAAAAATATTGTCATATTTCTGTCTCAGTTTACTATGTAAACATTTCTATGATATTAGCTTTAACTATAAATAAATGTGAAAGCCGGCCGCAGCCAACGTAAATATTCTTCCGAGTGAAGAAATAAAGATGGCGCAGGTAAATACGACTTGTATTATGGGTTTAAGGCGGAAACATATTTAGTTTATGTTACGGCATCCAGCCGGACGGTGCAAATGTACGGCCGGTTACTTCAGTCCTAGGAATATTTTCCAAATATCAGACAACACTAGTGAATCGCTGTATTGTAATAATAAACGTACATGACGGAATTATACTTAAATCAGAAGTCTGAAGGAGTTTTTAAGCAAAAAAAACATGTGCGGTCGGGGGATCCTCTTCAGAAAAGAAGTTCCTAACGCAATACTCGCACGCACACACACTCGTATAGAAAGAGAGAGAAAGAAAGTGTGAATTTAATAATCTAGTACCTACCTATACATTTTTAACAGCTCTCATAAAGTTGTCGCTATCTTGAGTTTTTATTTTGACCTCGCTGCTTTAGCACACTCAAAAACCATGAAAACGACACGAAAAATTTGAAAGTTTTCGCAGTCGCCATCTTGAATTTTCATTTTGACCTCACTATCAGCTTTAGCACCCTCTCTCAAACCATCAATTTGAAAACCATCTCTCACCAGTTTACTCCTACCGCAAGCCGCGGATAAGAACTTCGTTTCAAAAATAAAAACTTGTAAGATATTTTGTGTAGAAACCGGCTCGTTAAGTTTTATCGGGTTATACAAAAACATCCTAGAAAACAAACAGCGCCAAGCGCAAAAATCGCCGAAACGTAACATAGAATATTGACTAGGTATAACAAAAGCTAAAAGGTTGCTAAGCGAAAATAGTATCGAGCGTGACCTAACATAAGCTAAATAGAACACAAACAGACTAGCCCGCAAAGAGTATTGGTCCTTATCATCCTTTCCATTGGACAGACTCCGACACTAGGAACTGCGGAGATCTCACCAAGCTTTTTTACTGGGATTAAACTGACATAAAACCTCTGACGTACAAATACGTTTGCCGTTCCATATGCAAACATTTTTACTCGAACCGATTTACCTATGAATATGCGGAACATTCGATTGGCACGATTATTCGAATTCACGAGCATACGGCTGAGCCACGATTAGTACGACAGACATTTGGATGAGGGACCTAAATCCTCTAAACTTCGGAGAGTATGTTAAGCTCTCTAGTGTCTAATGTATGTAGGTAGTCTTAGCTGATTGGCTTAGATACCCTGAAAATCCATACATACAAGATTTCATCATTCATGTGATTGAGTTTCTCTGTGTATAGTGGATTCTAAAGCCGTGGTGAGAAAACCGCCCCGCAATTGGAAATATAAAGAGCACAAGCATGAAGTTTCTTTATCTACATAGTTAGTGGGTGCCGTACTGTTCTAGATAGGTTACAAAATAACCTGTGATTAGGAGAAACAGACAGAACATAATATTTGAAAATAATTCTTATGTAAAAGTAACCCTATTTGCATCATAACACTGTGACATTTAACTCTAGAATACGACACTGAATCGCAAAAGAGAAAAATAGTCGTAACCTTTTAATTTTATTGTAAAAACATTCAAACGAGTAATTGTACTTTTGTCCGCTCTCAAGAAAATAGATGAAAACAAAACAAGACAACTTCACTGAAGTGAGGAATTAGCGTTTGTGAACTTGTAGAAATAACGAATGATGAATCCGAAATGAAATCCGAGAAAAACATTGTTAGTAAAGTTGTTTAGATTAGAGACATTTTTGTCAGAAACCACAAGTAACGCTGACAGCTGGTTGAGGTTTATCCCTATAATCTTGGATGATTGTATGCTACAGGGCCGTTAACTATTCTTAAAATTAATATAGTCCGAGCATTTTAATGGCCGCTAATGTATGCATGCTTACCGTGTCCATATGTGTATTTACTTAAACAAGTGTGTGAAAATAATTTATTCATCGGCTGGTATCTCGGACCGAGGCTGCGCGTTGAACGCGAATTTACTGCAAGGACCGCTTTTAAATTTTCAAGAGCAACCAAGAGAACAAAGGACTGTCGGACTTTATCAGACGATAAAGAGAGTAAAATGTGTCCATTGCAGAAGCGCATAGAACACAGTTTATAGCTCACAAGGACACCGCAGCCACCTGTTCTGTAGTGCAGCCGGGATTAAGCTTTTAAGCAATATCCCACCTAGTCCTACCCCTGCCTAGTCTTTATTCAAACCTATCATTAGTTATTAAACATTCTACATCGATACGCTTACAATAAACTTGTTTGTTTTGTGGAGTTGGTTCTATCTCTCATATTCTCTATCGGTTTATAAACTAGCTGCTTTGTGGAGCAATCCAGTTCTGGTCTTACTTTAAAATATTCATGAGACGATGTTTGTTCTTCTTTGTGAAAGACCTCACCCGTACAATTTTAAAACCAGATAACCAGATTACCATCATTCTGCCTACGTCAAATAAATTTAACCCAACATGGTTTGTTCATGAGAAATCACTGAGAAAAATACGTGATCTTCTCAGCTATTTAATTTTAATCTAAGCATCGTAGTTTATTATTATTAGTTTGTTTATCTCGACAGATCCTGAAATGAGACAATGTTAATCACTAGTCAGTGTAATCATGGCATTGAAAAGTCGACAGGCTTTAACGCCCACGATATGGTTTAACGACCGAATGAAACATGCAAAACTTCGGAACAAAACTCAAATGAACGCCACCTTTCGTTTACAGAATCGTCAAACGGGACATCAGGAAAATACTTGTAAAGAAACAAAAAATGATACAGTTGTCTTGAAACAACACAAAATACATAATCATGATAGCGAATTAATATGTCACCTAAAAAACCTTTCTTTTTTATTTTTCACTTTTTAGTTACTGTAGCAAGTAGTAGTGGTATACGTAATGCAATTCGTATACCACTACTTGCTATTTAAACAACAGTGAGTACAACGGATAGTATTATAACATCATCAAGATACACAAAGTGGATTAAATACGTATTATCGAAGCTAACTCGAAAACTACTTAAGCAAAGCTACCTAATAAAATTAATATGGGACCACACCTGAGGCATACACTATCCATTATTATTAGCCTGTGATGTCCCACTGCAAGGCAAAGGCCTCCCTACTCTCTTTCCACTTCTCTCTGTTCTAAGCTGCTAAGGACCAGTTCATGTTGAAGGAGTCCAGCTTATCCCGCCATCTCCGTCTGGGCCTGCCGCGATGTCGTTTGCCATTAAGAGGGACCCATTGGGTCGTAAGTTTGGCCCATTGTTCGTCGATATGCGGCAGATGTGTCCAGCTCAGTTCCATTTTAGCGTGACAGCTTTCCAAGTGACATCAGTTATCTTTGTGTTGGAACGAATGGTCGTATTCTTAACCCGGTCTGTTAGTTTGATACCCAGAATACTCCGTTCCATAGCCTTCTGGCAATCCTCGAGCGTGGTCCTCTGCTGATTTGTTAAAGACCATGTTTGAGCATCATATGTGAGGATGGGAAGTATGCACACGTCAATTAGTCTTCTTTTAAGGGACACGGGAAGATCACCCTTCATTAGGGCTTTCATGGCCCAATAGCTTCTCCAGGCATTTTCGGTGCGTCTCGCAACTTCTTTGTTTTGTACCTGTACAAAGCCTTTATTAAAGTAATCGAAGACCGAATATCAGAATCACTAGACAAACAACAGCCTTCCGAACAGGCCGGATTTCACCGCGGCCTCTCTACTACTGACCACCTTCACTCCATCAACCAAATTATCGAGAAACACCTAGAATTCCTGCTCTCACTTTATATCGCCTTTGTGGATTATTCAAAAGCTTTTGATAGTATCACCCATAGCTCAATTTTTAATGCCCTGCAGAATCAAGACATAGAAACCACTTACATTAATCTTCTAAAAATTATTTATATGAACAGCACTGCAGCGATTAAGATCAGTTCCATGACAGGACCGTCTTTCCAGATAGAGAAAAGAGTTAAGCAAGGCGACCCGCTGTCTCCGAAACTATTCATATCTGTGCTGGAGAAAGTCTTCCGAAAGCTGGCAGCGGGCTGGACGGAAAGGGGCATTATGGTCAACCATAAGAGATTATGTAATCTCCGTTTCGCCGACGATATTGTGCTCTTTTCGTCTTCGGCCTCCAAGTTGACACAGATGCTAGATGATCTTGGCACGGCAAGCCTAGAGGTCGGACTTTAGATGAATATGTCAAAGACCAAGTTGACGACGAACAGCGTGCATCGCAGGATCACTGTGGCGGGTGGGGAGGTTGAATACGTTGATGAGTATCTCTAACCATTAAAAAGATTTTTCAAAATCGATCTACAATTGCCGGACATATAGCGTAATATATATACAAAAAAAATACAGATCAACTGAGAACCTCCTCCGTTTTGAAGCCGATTTAAAAAAAGAGAAGTTTTAGTCTGTTTTTATTGTGACACTTTCCTGCAGAAAATGTTGGTCCCATTCCCTCTGAAGCTCTGACATATAACTATAAATCAACTAAAAATTATATTCATAAATTTATGTAACAATTCGCGGCAGGAGAGATGCACAGCTAAACTCTGAAAACGGATTGTTAAAACTTGTAACGTTGTATCAGTTTGCGTAGCCCACAGAATGAATGACAGACTAATCTTTCAAATTAAACTTCATAATCAGCAAAAAGGTTTTATAATTTTAAAGACTATAATAAATGTAGCATACATTTTAAAATAAAGCCTGTTTGCATTAAACTCTTTAACATTATTTTATTCCATGATTTAACATTTTACATATTGCTATGAAATTTTGTGAACTGTTGATACAAAACAACATTCAGAGTAAAATAAAATGCTATCAAAGCGCTCGTAGTTCGCATTAAACCCATCAACAATTCAAAGAGTCGTTTATCTGATACCGTCGATACCTACTGCATGAACCTACCAATATTGTTTATAACAATCGAATGCTGAATCCAAAAAATCTTTTACTCGATTGCAAATACAAGGGGAATTTCCAATGAAAATTAAAACAACGCAACCGCGTTGATAAGTGGTTTAATAACTTCATGTAGCTGTATTTGTTTTATTGAACGATAAATTTTAAAAACCTTACTTAATACCTACAAGCAAATATTTGTACCCCTGCATACGTATCTACTTATTTCATAAAAAAATTTCAAACATCATAATTATATACGTATAGTAGTAGAATTTATTTTCTGAGAAACCACAAAGCTGAAAAAGAATGTTTGGCCGGTGGTATAGCAGTAAAGATTTTTTGGTAATTTCAATGAGTTACAAACACAAACTTCCTTCGGCTTATTTAATTTCATTGAAAAGTTTCCAAAGGATTTTGCTTGTTAACGCTTGAGTCTTGACGCACATTCTATACTGAATAAACGTTCATTGACAACACAAATGCTATAAAGGGTGGTTCGGACAGCAGCCGGTCGATTCTGTAAATTCTCAACGTGAAAACTTAGGTGATGTGAGCTTGTTTTTGCTAGGAATTGACACTATTGACAGCTCACTACACGCTCACATCACTTAAGTTTTCACGGTGAGATGGTTACAGAATCACACTGCTGAACAGTAACTACTATCAGTAGGTTGTAAAGAAAGTTGTAATGTGCTGAACGCTAACGAAAGTGCTTCTTACAAACTACTTTCGTTAGGCTATATAAGTTTTGTGAAGTGTCGGCATTCTTCGAAGGTGAGCCATCGGGTTAAGTTGAAGGCTTGGACTACACGACACGGACTTCCCGCTTATAAAATCAATGCGGGCTTAACAGCTTTGTGCTAGTTAAAATGTCGGAAGTTCGCGTGCCACTGGCAACTCCAGACGCGCTGCTTACTCGTTAAGACGCATTTGTAAATGACTTGTTCGAGGGAAAACTCCATGTCAGCTTAGCCTTTTTTATAGAAATACGTGCAAATATTTGTTTTTAAATCTACCAAATGCATTATTCATCCATTGAGTAAGAGAATCCATCAACTTGTCAAAAATGTAGGGAAATTAAAGGTATTTTTGACAGAGACACTGAGATCAAACTGTGAATGTTTTCAAAATTATGAGAATTGCCCTCTGGTATATTTACTTCGTGGCAAATCGGTAGGTACCTACATATACCATGGCCACAAAAGACGTTATTTATATTTTAAGACCGTTGTCGAACGTCAGTTATAATGACTTCTTAATCAGTATCATTAGGTGTCTTCTCCGGAATCACAAATTAACTAGAAACGATTTGTAATGGAGACGCCAAGCAATCTATTTAAGGGGCCAGTGAATAATTTCTTTTAATTAACCGCGAAAGTTAAGAGTTCTATTTTTCGCTTCCATCTTATTTTGCGGGTTTCATGATGCTGGCGTTCTTAAACTGCGACATTCATTCAAAAAGTTTGAAATCGAATTAAATTCGCCCCTTTTAACTAAACTCAATTTTCTTTCACGACTTCATTAAGCGAAGCCATTCCGGTGAGCCTCAGTAATGACCTCAAAGGACGTTAAATCAAGATCGAAAGGGAAAGATAAAAAGTAACTGAAATTTAATACTTTTATCAAATCGCTATTGACGTCAACCTTTGTAGTCTTTTTGTCTTTTTTCTGAGGAACACAAAACCTTTTACGCTTTTAATTAGATCTCTCGTCGACGACATAATTTTTCCTTTACATTTAATTTAAGTCTTTCAATCGAAATTCTGTTCTCATCATCGTCCACCGTCTACGGGATCGGAAATCGATATTGGCGTGGTTATTCATCTGAATTAATAATTTAGAGCTTCGGTTCTCATAGTCATTTTATGAGGCATAGCTGTATCTGAAAATGACTGGTGCGTTCACCTGCAGGGTTAATTGCGTAACACACTAACAGTAGCAATGGGTTTCATTTTAACAGTTCAACAACATTCATTGCGTAATTTACGTTGTTGAGCAGACAAATTATACGAACATATGAAGCAATGGATTAGCTATTGCTACTACATTCATTAGCTATTACTATTACTTCATTCCTTCAAAATTATTTAGATTATCGTTGATAGTGTGTTAAGCAACCATCTGCTCTTAGTTTATTGCCACATACTCGTATCTACACTCACGTATCTCTTCAATTCACTCGAAAAATAAGAGTACGTTTAAAAGTTGACAATCCTTTTAGGTACGAATCCGTTGTACCCGTGCCTCCCGACATTCGCTTTCAATTGGACAAGATAGAACGCCTGTACCAAAATAAAATGCTCAACGCGAAGGTTTCGGAATACGAGAAAGAATGGGAGGAAAAACTTTACTTCATTAAAGCCGACGCGTAACCGTGAAACCTTCAATTTGGGAATCATCCTAAAACGACTACTGAATTATTCAAACCTTGAATTATCGACGAGGATCTTCAGGACACAGTATCCAAAGAGGATTTATGGTAATGCGACTTACTGGATATTTTAATATACCTATAGTTACTTGATATTTCAACCTCCCACTCCCACACTCAATGCTGGCTTGCAGATCTTCGTCTTCTTCGTAGCACTCTTGTCAGACCTGTCCTCCATTTATTAAAAAATCAACCACAAATGGTGTTATTTGCTGATGACACTTCCTTAATTTTTAAGGTAAATAGACGTGCTACAAATTTTGACGACGTAAATAACGCCCTACTGCAGGTCCAAAATTGGTTCACTGCTAATAATTTAGTATTAAATGGGAAAAAAACTAAGTGCATAAGATTTTCTTTACCAAATGTCAAGAGTAGTGATTGTGAGATAATATTGAATCAAGAGAAACTAGAATTCGTCGATGAAACTGTTTTCCTAGGGATCACGCTCGACTCAAGGCTACAATGGGGTCCTCATTTAACATCTCTTGCAGGACGGCTAAGTTCAGCAGCTTATGCTGTCAGAAAAATCCGTCAATTTACTGATGTAGATACCGCGAGACTAGTCTACTTTAGTTACTTTCATAGTATCATGTCTTACGGTATTTTACTTTGGGGACGGGCTGCAGACATCGATTCTATTTTTATTCTGCAGAAAAGAGCTATCAGAGCCATTTATATTCTCCGCAGGCGCGATTCTTTAAGGGAACTGTTTAAGGAAATTAACATCATGACGGTGCCTTGTCAATATATCTACGAAAATATCATGTATGTAAGAAAAAACTTACATCTTTTTGGTAAAAGAGGTGAAAGACATAATTATAGTACTAGAAATAAGGACCTATTAGTTCAACCAGGTTTCAGACTGGCTAAAGTAGACTCATCTTTTATGGGGTACTGTTTAAAATGTTATAATAAAATACCTCCCCACATTCTTGAAATGAATGAGACGAAATTCAAGTCTTGTATAAAACGCACACTATGCAGTCGGGCATATTATAAGTTAGGGGATTACATCGCTGATAAAAATGCCTGGCTCAAGGCTGGTCCTGCTCCACAACCACAACTAATTGATTAACACTTGAAGATTCTGTTGGAGCTGCTGAAGATTGTAAGACTATCTTTGCATTGTATAAACTCAATTTCCTTTGTATTGTATAATTGCATAGCACAGATGTGAGTTCTATGTATATACTATACACTATGTACCATTTACCGGGTAATGTGTCTTTCATTGACTTGAATGTGCCCTGGCGGCTGATAGTATGTCATGCTCACACAAATGTCTCGCTGACGGTGGCGTGTGTGTTGGATCATTTAGCTCCCTTCAAAATGGTTGAGCTGAATGGTGCCGATCTATGCGTCATGTTCGTGAACGGGCGCCGTCAGTTGGGGCTGGTCATATCACTTAGCTGCCTCGGCATATTTTTAATTATTTTAATATTGAATTGTTGTTTTCTTGCCATTTGTTGTACTCTGGACACTTTTAACGCGTACATCTTTTGTACATCGTTCTCACATATAATTATAAATTCACATTATTGATGTAACTAATATATTTGTACAACTATAATTTAAAAGAGTGTCCATGGAGTTTCTTGCCCGTTCTTCTCCATAGGTACCTACGCTTTGGAATGGGCAACTAGCTTCATATTTTCTGACTGACCGACTTTTTGACAATTCAAAAGTGCCTGTAAATGGTTTAATTGAAATAAATGTTTTGAGTTTGAGTTTGAGTTTGTCGTGATCCTCATGTAGTATCTTATCTAGGGGCTGATGTGATTCGCCTCGCGATTTCTCGCCACCTACTCCGATTTCTGGTATTTTTAGTGCGCTCATACAAGGGATCGCCCACTTCGAATTTACTTTGGTCAGTCCATCTCATGTATCTTGGCTTAGTTGGGTCTAGTGCCCTCCACTCTACCCTGCACGACAAGGCGCTCTATAGAGTCACCCTCACGCCTCGAGACATGTCCGAAATAATTGAGCATGCGCTTTTGGACCAGAACAGATAGACGCTCTTTGATGTTGATTTCAACTTGCAGATCTAACCTATATTAAAAGTTTGATTACTCTGAGAGATAACAAACACGGAATTACCGGGTTGTTAAAAACTCTTTTACGATTGAGGAGTTACCGAAATCCTGAAAACAAATACCTACCGCTTTTTATGAGACGAGAACAAATACTAACCCACGGTCCCGATTTGCTGCACGAGGTTTTCGGCAAATTAGAAATAAAAAAGTTTCTAAAGTTATTTTCCGAATTTTATAAGAAAGAATTCTAATGACACTCCCGCATTGATATTAAATACAATGTTATCAAACATAAGGTTGGTGAAGTTTTAGAATTGAAAAGAAAGTAGAGAAAGCAGAGTACCTATATATAAAAAACACTAGCTTTCTCCCGCCGCTTTAACCGCGTGGAGAGCGGAAATTATCCCACGGGAACGTACTTACTACCGGAATAAAAAGTATTCTAGGTTATAAACTGTGTGCTAAATTTCATCCAAATGCGTTCAGACGTTTTTGCGTGATTGAGTAACAAGCATCCAAAAATACAAAATTTTACATTTATAATATTATATAGAAGGATAGTAGGAGAAACTATCTTCGTCTTAATTTTGTTAAATATTTGTTAGGTAAGTCTGGCGTCGATTAAGCCAGCTTGCCACTGAGATAGCTTCTTTCGTGTACCAATAAATCCGATCACAGTAAATTGCCTCGGTGCACCTACCGTATCACCTGTTAGATGTGTGAATTTTAAAGACTCCATCGGGACTCGGGAGCTGTTGGCACAAAATACATTTGAAAATAACTAGATCTGTATTTCTTATAGTCCTCACTAATGTGATTCAAATTTTCTTTTTTAATTCATTTATTTAGCTTACACAAAGTCCTTAAATTTTTAGTAACATGATATGAAATTCTCACTAACAGAAGACTTAGAAAGATTAAGCGGCGGGTCTCAAACTAGACACTGCCTGTCTCTTGGTGACCCAGCATGATTACAGATGACTTTAGGGGAATAAATAGAAATAGTGCCAAAGCAAACAAAGAAAGAAGAAACAAATTTAAATTACTAAAATGGTACCTACTGGTGCCTAAACGGAAATCATACCAAATTTTATTTAGGTATATTTAAATTTTATTATAATACCTTGATTTTAATTTGTCCTGGTTGTCATGCGTGGATCTTTGACAGTCGTTACGGGTAATCAGAAGCCCAAAAGTCTGACAACCAGTCTTACCAAGGGGTATCGTATTATCCAGTAACTAGGTTGTGGAGTTCAGATAGGCAGTCGCTCCATGTAAAATACTGGTATTCAGCTGCATCCGATTAGACTGGAAGTCAACCCCGACATAGTTAGGAAAAGACTAGGTAGATGATGATGATGACCTTGATTTTAGTTTCCCAGTTGCTTGTATATTTAGTTTTGTAGTCTCAAACAGGCTATTTCAACTTTAATTCTACTTTATTTAGTTTCAAATTACCAAATTGTTGTATCTTTTTAATGGTGCCCAAGATATAGGCTGTGCCTAGGTTGGGACCAATGATACCTCCATATTGTAATTTTGAATCTTGAAATAAACGATTTCCTTTAAATTGGTATAATATGCAATGCAATTAGAAACGGAAAATATTCTAATGCTATCACAGTACTGCCGTGGGAAATATCCGTAGCATTGTCTATGGCTGCATCTCGGCGTTCAATCGGGGAATTAGCCGAACAAACAAAAATACAAGCAGCATCAAAGCATTTCACCCCCATACATGTCACAATGTAACAAACGCTGAAACAAAGGTGGCCCTTTGAGCAGCGACATTATAACGCAACAAATCTGACTCCTTTGTTGTTAAACTATAGGGATAAAATGTCACTGGCATGCTTTCACCCCTCACCCCGCACGCCGCAACCCTGGCCCGGGGCGAATGTATCCATATCATGTCATAAGTAACAACAGTACCTACCTAATGTTACTGTAGAAAGGATTGCCGTTGATATTCACGCGGATCTTTGTAACAAGATAGGTCACGATGCTCGTTGTTGTGATTATAGTGAACCACGATGGGCTTGTTTCTGTAGTAATATGAAAAAGTTGAATCTATACACAGTACAGACGTCCCAAGAGGACGTCTGTACTGTGTACAGATTCAACTTTTTGTTTTTCGAAATGAATAAAACAATTTTAATAAAACTTCATACGCAAAAGCAGGAGAGAAAGGTCTAAAAAGTTACTTAAGAACATTTTCGAAATATAGTGTTACAGCCAAATTAGACCAATTTTAAATTTTCCATAGAAACAGAGATTTCCAGTTATCTTTTTTTAAATAAGATATTTCGAAAATGTTCTTAAGTAACTTTTTAGACCTTTGTATCCTGCTTATGCGTAGGTATGAAGTTTCACAAAAAATATAAAAACAAGAAATTATAATGACAGTCTCTCAGTTCTGTTATAAGAACATCACGTCTGTAATGCCCGAAAGGTTAAGCAGAGGTGAACCCTATTTGTACACCCACATTTCGACAGTTGTACTTTAAGTCCCGGGGCGATCCTATTGCTATCGACTGGACACAAATCCAGATTCCAGGCTGCTACTGGCAAATTCCTTGTGGAAAATGTACCGCTTGCATCCAGTCCAACGAGACAAAGTTAAACTCCACCAATATTTACATTAAAAATAGGTACTCAGTCATACAGGACTATAGGATTGATCTTTTGGTGAAACTATGCAAGATATAAGAATTAAAAAAAACGTATATCTACTTACTTATTCTCCAAATCTCTGATTTTGGTCTCGCAAATTAAAAATCATACTTTAGCTCCCTACAACCCCCCCTAGGGTAGCTCGCTATTGCATGGAACTGGCGAAATCTGGGTGTCTAAAAAGTGAAAAATAAAATCTTTATTACAAAAAAAAGCAAATTACTTAAAAAAAATCCAGTGAAAACTTCCGAAATTAAAGTTTTTTTTTTGTAATAAAGTTTTTTTGTTATCGTGATGCATTAGAGGTACAAAAATAAGTAGGTACCTACCTACTTGTAGACAAACGTTGGTGTAGGGACGTATGCAAAAGTAACAAAATCCATTCCCAGTTTGAGAATCTGAGAATCCCACGGCGCGCGGCGCGTTGTATTTGCAAGTCAACAAAACAGTTTGGCATTCGATTCCACATATCTAAGTAGTCTGTGCATACCTCATTCGGAACGCAAAAAGGACAATTTGGGTCTTTTATTAGGCCTCAACATCTGTGAATACGTTGACGTGTGATGACGACCCTGGATTTCGTTTCACAACTATAAAACCTGTTTATATTTCTTCTGAGGGATTTCAAAGGAAATTATCTGTTGTGTTATTAAAAAGAGTCTGCCGTAAATGCGCTGCCTGAATAAGCTGAATCTTCGCTACAGAAATAACAGGCACATGGCTCAGTACACAGTAAACATACTTAAAACTAGCGATGCCCGCGACTAGGTTCGCGTGGATGTCGGAAAACAATAATATGTCTCTCAATAATGAAGCCTTATAACATCCATCAAAGTCCCGTCAAAATCGGTCCAGCTGTTTCGGAGATTAGCCGGAACAAATAGACAGACAAACAGATTTTTTATTTAAATTGTTAATAAATAACAGCTATTAAATACTGAAATCACAATTTCTGGTTCTTGGTGGTAAAACAAAAGTATATATTCTGTCAATCAAAAGGAAAAACCAAAAGATAGAAAGAGCATAAACAAAAGGTATAAAAAGGTAAAATATAAAGGAAGAAAAGACTTGCACAACAGCTTTTCAACTTTTCTTACTAAATGCATATGTGTATATGTTGCAGTCAAAACCCTTAACCAGTCAAAAGTACTATTGACTAGCAAAATCAGTCAAAAGTACTTTTGACCGTATGCTTTAGTCAATAATACTTTTGACTAAAATAACAGTTAAAAGTACTTTTGACTAAGTGATTCCGTCAAAAGTGGTTTTGACTGGTCGTATCAGTCAAAACTCTTAAAAATTATTTAGCATATTATTTAGCATATTTATTTCTTTGAAATAATGTCATTTGACCGAATTTTCAAATGCACTAATTTGCCTGTTTAATATGATATGAGGTACCTAAAGGTATTTGTATTCTCATTCACTCGCTCTTGCATCCAATGTCGACGGAGCCCCGCTTAGCGGGGCTCCTATTTCTGTGAAAAGGGTTTAAAGTAACCTAACAAAAGCGAACCTCGGGGTGGGAACATTACATCAAATGAACATTAACCTTTTGATCAACAACGCAAATGTTGTTATCGCAAATAAATATACGATGAAATGAAAATTATGTTAATCGATATTATACAAATTGATTATTTTCCTAAACGTTGTTCGAATTAGTAACATTACATCAAAAGTTGTTATACCAAACAAGGGTGAACCTCTTTTTTATTCACATCTAACTAGTTAATAGTGCTTTTGACTGATGCTTTATTGCAGTTAAAACTACTTTTGACGAAGAGCGTCAGTCAAAAGTACTTTTAAACGCAAATTTGCAGTCAAAAGTACTAATAACCAATAATTTTCAGTCAAAACCACTTTTGACCAACCTATTCAGTCAAAAGTACTTTTGACTGATTTTGCTAGTCAATAGTACTTTTGACTGGTTAAGAGTTTTGACTGCAACATATATACTTTCATATACATTTAGTAAAAATCCTGTTATTTTGACATTAAAAACAGTTCTTTAACTTTTTTTAACGTAGGTATAGATATTTCGTTACTTTTTCTGATTAACCAGCACAGATTTTCTACATCCTACCTACTTCTAATTAAAGGACACAACAAAGTATGCATTACATGGGTACATCTGACGTCCGTAGTGTTTTTCTACATAAAAGCGATTAATATGTATGGCTCAATGCGTTCACAAAGGCGTGCGTAGTACGTAGTCTTTTTATAAAGCTTTGATAGCCGCTGCTCTGTTGGCGCTGTATCCACGAGCAGTGATAAAGAAAAATACATGATACAAATTCTACGCCCAAAGGCACTTCGAATGGAAAAATAGACAATTTTCCTCTACTATATAAGTAGCTGCCAACTGGAACTGGAAATATGGAAACTGTGTTTTATGTCCTAATTCCTAACCACTTCAGCCGGCTTTAGATGCCGAGACTTCTTCGATTAATGTAGGATTTTTTTCTAATTAACCAAGTAACTATTTGGGTAGTTTTTAATCGTTATCTTCAAAGCTTTAAGGCTCCTACAAACAGGCGCAACACGCGATATAATCGCGCGCGACACAATGGCACCGCTCGTTGCGCGACTTGCGGTGCCTTTGGGTCACGCGCGATTTTATCGCGTGTCGCGCCTGTTTGAAGGAGCCTTTATGCGAGGATTTTTATTGAAAAAACACCCTTTTTTCAGTAACAAACAGTGTGAAGAGTGGAGATTAAAGATGGTATCGCGGCGAGCATCCTGACATCGCACGCACGCGACCGAGGACGACTAACGTTGCCTCTCCACTTTTTGTGTGGACGGATACAAAGGATGAGATGAGATACTGCCTAGCTACCTGTCTACTGTGCCCTATAAATCTTATTAGGTTTTCAGCCGTTAGAATTAGACGGATATCTATTATCTCCCTTTGTAGCAAACGCGTAGCTATAGTTGTACACATACAAATTAGATTCTATTCATGTTAGGTACAGACAAAGAAGGTGATCCTATAGCTACTGAAAGACTGGTGAACAATCACAATTTTAATTAAAAACTAGCTTTCGCCCGCGTTGTATGTCGATAAAATCTATGTCCTTCCCCAGGGTTTAAAGTATCCGTATCCCCATATCAAATTTCATTAAAATCGGACCAGCCGTTCCGGAAATTAGCAGGAACAAACGGACGGACAAAAATTAAAAAATAAAGTACCTTGTATACTTTCATATGCATTTAGTATAAAACCGTGCAAGAGCGAGTCGGACTCGCGCACCGAGGGTTCCGTACCATCATATGTTTTTAAATTTTCACCGGCGAGGCATATATTCGTCAGAGAATTTTAACACTGCACGCTGCGGTGTAGAATATTGCTGTTTTAGGTCAGCACCCCGAACTTGACCGATACTGGAACTAATGTAACTATTGTTGATGATTTCTGAAAAAGTGCGCTATTTAGAGACATCGTTTTATTTTTCATGTAATCTTTACATAAACTTCTATCACATAGAATAATTTCAGATTTATTTCTATGCAAACTTTGGAGATAAGGGGGGAACGGTATTTTTTTTTTACATTTTTCATCAAAGTCTAAAACTGAACGGCCTAAAAAAAAGAAAAAGTGTTTGAAAATGTTCAAACTGTGCTCTTTCATATGATACCCCACATGTGCTAGTAGCCTCACTTCGAATTTTTCAAACGCCCTTTCAGTCCCTGTCGCAAAAAAAAATATTTTTATTTCTTTCTTATTTGCAAAATAGTTGGGCAAACGTCATCTAAAACTATTCTAAATTTTAAGTTGATAGCGTTAGTAGTTCTTGAGATATCCAGCTATGAGGGACGGACAAACAGACAGACATACAGACAGAGAGACAGACTGAGTCGCACCATAAGGGTTCCTTTTTACCATTTTAGTACGGAACCCTAAAAGCTGTTATTTTGACATTACAAATAGACACTTCAATTTTATTTATTTATATGTATTGTATAGATAAGTACCTATAGTAGAGAATACGCCTGCCCTTTGTAAAACCACTTATATGCCTTGTGTGTCATTGTTACGTCTAAAATCTACGAAGGGTTTGGCACAGCTGTAGCTCTGTAGGTATAACGGTAGGTACTACCACAAATCCCCGATGATGGCAGGATTAGGACCCACATCTAGATCACGTAGGAAAACTTGAGATAGGTTATTTGCCTACTCTCCAACCTGAAAATTGTAGCTGAAACAAACAAGTACTTTGATCAGTTTGAACGTCTAAAATATATGTATTTTTTTACTTTAGTTACTCGCGCAAAGCTCCTCGCTTCATTTTTTTAACACTTCTTACAATGTTGACCATACATTTTCGCATTTTTTTTTTGTTTTATTATTATCACGGTGCCGCTGCGCTGTCATCTCTTAACTCAAAGTTCAACGCTCCATGCAGTGAAAACGGCCCATAGACTAGGCATGGGTAATATCGCTTTTACACTATATCAAATCGTATCTATGTATCGGTTTAGAATATCGGATATCGTATCTATATATTTCAATATCTATATATTGGCTGAATCAGTGTGGAACTCTGAATCGAAATTGGTACTGTGATATTTTTAGGTTTCGGTTTTGTTCGATTCATGTACATCATTGTATTTTATTTGTAACTGTATATTCGAAATCAGTGAATGTATTGTTGATAATATGGCACTCTGAAATGAAACTAGTACAGCCGTTTCGGTTTTCTAGATTTATATTTTTATCAATTATTTAAATAGGTCAAGTACCTATTCATCAGTCATGAGTGAATTGAACTTTCCTAATAACTGAAGACTGACCGCATTACTAATAACTGAAACAAATAAAGAAATTTACTGTTAATCTATAAAGGTAATGCAGGCGTATTTAATAGAACACGAAAAGTATCTACGAAAACAGCAAAGTGCAATCAAGGTCAAGGGTCACGTAAAATGATTTTAAAACAATTTTTGTTGAGAATGCCACGTTTATTGATGGTTACCTGTTTACAAGTGTTTACAAAATAATGTATTCGGTATTAAACTCTATGCTCCTGTAAATAAGGTTTAAAATTAGTATTAGACGTTAGCTTAACGCGCTTTCTCGCTCGTTCATCTCTAGCTACATCACTCCCACCCGCGCGCATCGCAAGGATACGGTACCAACAACCGTATAACTACTACTGTACCGGAATCAGTTTGAACCGAATATCATAGATCATGTGATACGATATCGTTATAGTGTCTCGTTCTAGGTACGCGGAAACCTGATATATAGATACAGTGCCGTCCGATATATAGGTATTGGATATTGTACCGATATATAGATATTGTATCTATATACGATTTGTATCGCCCACTCCTACCATAGACATTGTTGCGTCAAACGTGCATGACTGTCACGAAGTCGCACGAAGTAAATATGTTTCCAAAATCAAAATCAGAATATTTATTTGTGAAACATAGGTATTTACATAAAGGTCTTAGGTTAATTATATGGGCGCTATGTTTTGCCGTGAAGATGTACAAATATTTTAGAAAACAATAAAGTAATAATAAGCAAACAATAAAACAAAACAAAAAAAACTACCAACAGAAAAAAACAAACTTAAATACAAGAAAAAAACTAATTATTTTAAACTAGTTTACTTCTAAAATATTTTACTAGTTGCTGTACACTGTGATAGTGTAGAAAGAAGGTTTAGCGCTACAATGTAATTCTGGCGCGTGGCCAAAATCTGAACTAATGCCGCCATCTTGTTTTTTTTTAATACATATCAAGTACCTATCTATCTAACATTTCACAAAACAAGGGTTACCAACAGAACAGCGCCCCCGGTCATTCGAGCGTCAAAAGAATCGGCGTATCTGCTACGCGCGGCGTAGACAACACTACACGATTAGTTGCAAGCCAACTGGCTACGCAAGTACGCATGTTTCGAAATTAAAAAAATAAATATTTTTATCGTATTATTACTTATTAAAAACATTACTTTTTCATTTTATATGATTATTAATACAACATCCAATCTAATTTTCGTCAAGAAAATGAGTTTTTACATGATAACGAACCTTTCTAATTGATGATTATTTGGTAGGTACCTATCCGAACGACAATTAAGTAGGATCTGTTGCTTTACCTAAAATTAATTAATAAATATTATGCAAGTATTTCTTTATTTAATAACTAGCGACCCGCCCCGGCTTCGCACGGAAACATTATTATTATTATACATATAAACCTTCCTCTTGAATCACTCTATCTATTAAAAAAAACCGCATCAAAATCCGTTGCGAAGTTTCAAAGATTTAAGCATACAAAGGGACATAGGGACAGAGAAAGCGACTTTGTTTTATACTATGTAGTGATAACGTATTATTCAAACATACTTTTATTGTTGTGCTAGATATGTGTTAGAGGGATTCATAATAATTTACGAGATTAGACGACGTTAGCCCCCAGATGGGGTAGCAATAAGCTCACTATGAACCACTCAGAACCACTTTAAAAGTTGATGGATAGATAAACCATTTATTTGACACCGACAGCGTTTTTAGATAACACCGTAACTTTAAACACTCGTTAACAATTTATATTTGGTGGGTTACGCATGCTGTAAACCATAAAATATTTTTTACTGAAACGTCCCTATTTCTGTAAAATGCAAGTCTTAAGTACCTACCGTACGTACCCACTTGGGCACAAGAGCTCATCTCAACTCAGTCATCGCAGACAGCGCGCAAGACACAGAATTTGTCCCGCCATTACAAAGTATTAAAGGAGCTCGGGGAGGTTTTAGAAAACAAAGGACTAAGCCCCGGGAGAAACAACAAAGTGCTGTGATACTTCTGCGGATTGTACTCCTCACGGATGACATTTTGTTTAGTGAGAAATCTCTTTGCGGGAAAACGTTTAAGTATATCTGCCCGGAGAGCACACGTTTACAATGCTTCGTAAATAAATATCTAATAGCTTACGGGACAACGTAATCCTACAAAGTTGCATTGTTTTGCTGCTTTCGTAACTACTTCATTATATTTGTATCCATTTTTTTTTTATGAGATCCAATCAGGCTGTATCTCTTTAATGTTGTAAAGTTGCAGTATAAGTTACCGCTGGCCCGGAACATAAAGGGCGAAGGAAGGCTACACGGGTGGGTTTTAGTCAGTAAGAGTCTGACACTCCCTTCCGCTCCACCCAGAGCGGGAGTAGTCATTTGATGATTTCCCATCCTGAAAAAAAAAAAAAAAAAAAAAGTAGGTAAGGTATTTATACCTAATCATCAGACACTCGCGATGGTAGAGCAACGTATTAAGTTTGGCTACTTGGTAAATGATACTTCATAAGGCCTGCCAATTGTCACAAGCATCCATTATAAAATGTTCATTCAGCTTTGTCCGATCACAAAATCAAAACTGAATGGGAAAAGGAAAGTGTACCATATACTTCAGTAAGTACAGTCAACAATAAAAGTCGATTGAAACTAACTTTTAGGTACTTACATACATTTTATTTGGATGAATTTTTCGACGTTATAATTTAGTATGTGTACCTATAGTTTTAGCAATTTTGTTATTTTCATGAATTAATTAGGCCATCATCATCTGCCTAGCGTTTCCCAACTGTGTTGGGGTCGGCTTCCAGTCGTCAGTTTGTGAACGGGCGCCGTCAGTTGGGGCTGGTCATCACTTAGCTGCCTTGGCTTATTTTTAATTATTTTAATTTTGAATTGTTGTTTTCTTACTATTTGCTGTAGGTACTCTGGACGCTTTTAGCGCGTACGTCTTTTTTACATCGTTCTCACATATAATTATAAATTCACGTTAATGATGTAACTACTATTTTTGTAAAAATATAATTTAAAGGAGTGTCCATGGAGTTTCTTGCCCGTTCTTCTCCATAGGTACCGACGCTTTACTTACTTACCGAGGTATGTAATGTAATGTGAGGAGTTCAGTCACCTGTATCGACATTCCGAAAAGTTACTCTTCACCAATGGGTCATGTATGAAAATATTAAATTGTCTCGATTTTTTTTCTGCACTTATGAATAAGCTAATACTATCTACAAAAAAAGTATCAGATTTATCTGATTAGTATTTCCAGAGAAATAAATTAAATTCTGTTAGAGGCGGCCATCGACAGTAACCCACGGATTTTTATTCAATTTCCTTAGCCTACTCAATTAAAAAGTAAAAACTGTAGATCAGAGACTGTTGTCAATTTGTCATAACATAACCTCACTTTTCACCTCTTGCTTTGTGTTTGTTTGCGATTTTATGGATATATCTTTACGATTACGATACGATTTATCTTTATTTTATTCAAAGCGTGAGGGTCGTCGTAAAGATATATCCATAAAATCGCAAACAAACACAAAGCAAGAGGTGAAAAGTGAGGTTATGTTATGACAAATTGACAACAGTCTCTGATCTACAGTTTTTACTTTTTAATTGAGTAGGCTAAGGAAATTGAATAAAAATCCGTGGGTTACTGTCGATGGCCGCCTCTAACAGAATTTAATTTATTTCTCTGGAAATACTAATCAGATAAATCTGATACTTTTTTTGTAGATAGTATTAGCTTATTCATAAGTGCAGAAAAAAAATCGAGACAATTTAATATTTTCATACATGGCCCATTGCCTACATTGCCTACAATGTTCCCACTGCTGGGACACCGGCCTCCTCTCTATGAGGAGTGGGCCATAATTCAGCACGCGGGCCCAGTGCGGGTTGGCGAATGTCACGTCTTCGAATTTTTGGTTATGGTTATAAGACATACTGGTTTCCTTACGATGTTAAACAATTGCTATATGGCCCGAAATAAACTACAAAATAAAGTCACGATGATGGATAAACAAAACCTTTAATATTACATTACTTAAATATAGCCCGCATAGGTAGACTCGAGATAATCGCGACCCGCATCGTGAAAAAAAAGGATGTCTCACAATACGCAGCGTTTATTCAAAAGAGCGCGTCTTTGAAGTGGTGGCAGCGTGACGTATAAAACGCACTTGTAACTGATACCATCTTTAATCTTCGCACCTTTTGGTGTGGTCCGGGGCTAGCCAAGCAATTTATAAATAGGGGGCAGAGTCCGCTTTGTGAGCTGAAATGAGACTACCGAGAGATAAAAATCTTGAAAGTGCTCCAAGACTGCGGTGAGCAGCGCGACGCGACGTCAAGGGCACTGTGATCTATTGCGCTTTTCATTACGTCACACTTCCATATTTGTGAATCTCTTGGCGCCTTTCTTTGTTTACTTTTTATAAGTTTATTCAAATTATTTTCTGTAGATTTTTGTCGCTATAAATGGTACGTTTACAAAGTAGCGGTAGGCTTACATCATTTATTTTCTCATATTCAGCGAATTTGAGCACGAGTTTCACACAAATATGATTATGTATACAGTAGCTATATAACACAATTTGCGTGTAAAAAAGATGTGTAGGTTTAAAGTTACTAGGTTACTGAGATTTTTGTGTTCTTTATTTTTACCCGACTGCGTCAGTAGGGGGGTTATGTTTTTCGAGTGTATGTATGTATGTGTTCTTTGGCACGCTCTGTAGCCTAAACGGCTTGATCGATTTCAGCTTGAGAGGTGCTGTTAGATTCGTCTTAATTGTGAGAGTGAAACGGGTATATCAAAATTGAAAAAATATAATTATGGCTTATTTTTGGCGCAGTTTTCAAAAAAAATTTTTTCTCAAAACAATCGAGTGGGGTGTCAAAATAAAGGGGTTTAAAAGGTGATTACAAAAATATGTACAATTTATATGGTTCAAAGTAATTCGAAGTGACAAATCGTAAAAAACACGTACCAAGAACTAAATCGTCTGCGAAATCTTTCAAATTTGTAAACCAAAAAGCCGGAAATAAAAAAGTAATTTAAAAAAATAAAAACCCGTCTGCGGTAAAAAACTTAGTTTAAAAAAATCTGAAAGCTAAAAACAAGTCCATTTCAAATTAAATAAAAGTTGGAAGCAGGCGGGACCCCATTTGAATTTGAAAATATAATAAAAATGGTATGGGTCCCGCCTGCTTCCAACTTTTATTTAATTTAAAATGGGCTTGTTGTTTTTTTCTTTTTTTATTACTTTTTTTTTTCATAAAGCCTTCACAATCATGTCTATTGTATAGTAATTTACTATAATTACGTAAGGTGATAAAATAGTTTAACGAATGAACATAATGTTTTGTGTGTAGATATGTGTGTGAGTATTGTAGGATCGTGCCAAGAATTTTAGCACAACTTGTAATAAAAACAACGTTGTTCAATTAATATGTAGTATATTTATTTGTAAATAACTAAATCAAAACTAACATTTAGCAATAAAATGACTCAGGTAGTCCTTGCCAGAATTTTACCTATCATCAAATCTTTGAAATTCCCCAGCGGCGTCCTGAGCCTATAATAAATCGAAAATACGTGAACATCAAAATATGTTAATTTTAACAATAAAACAATGCACCTACACATGCGAATAGTATTAGAAAGCTGAACCGCATTAAGAGTTAAGATTGAATGTCACATAATACTAGAATTTTGAATAAAGCTTAGTTCTTCACGTGGCGGTCACAATAGTGAGATATTTAGGATTTTATTTTATTCTACATACATAATTATTAGGTAACTACATACATACATTCGAAGACTGACTACAGAAAGGATGAAGTATGCGTCGGTTTTTACAAAGCATTGGGTGTTGGTGTTATTCCTTACATTGTGCCGTTCACAACGGCGGTAACTATAAGCCAACTAAAACTATGCGCAGGGGCCGGAAGGTTGCAACCCAAAACGACCTAATGACGATTACGAATTATTACATACATTTTATGTACTAAGGTGCAATTTACTTTAAATCTGGTGCCTAGTTACTAGACATTTACTCACTAACTAATAATATCTCATGTACAGTATCGTAAAGCGAAATTATTGTAATGGTAACAACCGCACTTGCAAGCGAACAAATTGATGGAAGTGTTACGGCCAGTGTATTAGACAAAATTACCGGACATTAATTAAGGAAAACAAGCAGCATTTAATGGTTATTTTAATTTATATTTCTTGTATGTGTAGAATTACTTAACACATTTAAAAGTTTTTGTTTCTTCTTTGTCAATATTTTAATCAATAAACCTCAATTATCAACTACACAATCTCTTCACAATTTCAATCGAAAATCAATTTTTTATTTGTTTATAGCCCGGAATAAAAGATTCCGTCAGAACCATTTAATCACATTAACTAATAGATGCGGTAATAATGACTACGGAGCGCCAATTATATTATTGACAAATGAAATACGCTGGCCTTAACAGATTATTTATACATTTATTAAGTGAATTCGATATAAGTATGATTAAGTGGCAAAACGTAGTATCACAAACATAGGCGTAGCGGGTTATTGGCGTCAACTCCACACATTCCAGTGTCCAAAAATATCTAACAAACTTACATCACTTTTTCATATAACTAGCTACGCCCATGGGCAATAAATATTATTACCTAATATATCTATCGCTCGCGAAGTGCGATTACTGCGCTACTTAATAAGATTACCAATCCTATGTACGTATCCCAGACTAGCAAAAGGAACGTTTTAACTTCAAATCCGTTAACAACAAAAATATCGAATAGAATAATAAAAAAATAAAATCAATTTATGTACATGAAAATGATACAACCTGCGTATTGCCGCTACTTCGAATTAATGTACCATTTTGTTTCTGTAATTATTATTATCATCTAGTACGCAACATCTTACAGTGGAGACTACGTGAGACTTATGTTATATTGCTTTTACAATAAAAATAAATTATGTAGGTCCTACAGATCACGTATGCTACATTAAATAAATAAATAATAATTTATCTAACTAATCTACCTAAACATGAAGAGAATTACAACAAAATACTGAGAGTAAGGAGAAAAAATATATTTTTTATAATATTATACAAAAATAAATTTCGTTCGACAAAAATAAAAATAAATGATCATGTCAAAGATACAAGACATTACGTTTCGAGATAGATTTACGTAGTTTTTTAGATTCTATTACATGTGTTTAATATGGCATAAATCTTGTTGTCTACCTTATTTCAACAGTATATATCAGTTTACATTATATGTGTGTACATTGACGGTGTTGATCGATGAATGGCTACTATTGGTTTTGTTTCTATGAATAGACGGTGTGTTGACACACCGCTAGCTAGCCATCAGGATTGCCATCAGTATGTTCGTGTGTGGATATGGTCGTTTATAGTGCGATGAACTCTTCGAGAAGATTCCTGAGCTCCTTGTTGTGAGCTGCCTTGGAGCCGGTGGCGGGGGCGGCGGCAGTCGCACGGCCGTGGTAGCTGGAACAAAACAAAACATTGTATGATTTGAGGTCCGTTCATCACCTGTTATAGTTGCAACAAAACATAAAATAACACAATAGCTTAATAATAATAATAGTAATTATTCTATTTCGTGCAGCTTGAGTTTCGCGAGTTAATAACATTAAATATTTATAAGCATGACAGCTGAGCTTCATAGTGCCTTCGCATATGTTGCTGATACGCCGAGTAGACGATGCGCAAACGCGACGATAAATGCTACGTAAGACCTTTTCCAGAAGGGCAAATTCGCTGCGAAACGTTTCCTGTGAATTCATTCGTGCGTTAACGAGATACTAGGTGCCAATACATCACGATTCCAAAATACGCGCGTTAGTCGCGTGCAGTTCGCCAGACTCGAATCGCGCTTGATTCGCGCGTATTGCACGCGACTCGAGATACTAGAAACTCCTTGTTGCGTCCAGTTGACGCGCGAACTCCAGAGCGTTCAACTCCATGTTTTCTACTGACAAATGAAATTCGAACCCAAATGCTGAGCGTTGGTACGCTCCTTCTGGACGCAACGGTCGCGCGTAATACGCACGAGAGTATCGCGGCGAATTCGCCCTTTCTAGACAAGCTCCAAATGTGGCATTTTAGGTACAATCACGTCTACGGAAAGCTAGCGTAGCAATATGCATTTACGTAGCGTCTGCGCGGCGTCAAGGCGACGTCAATGCCTACGCAGGGCATGCTTTCAGTATGTAGACACTATTAATACTATGCCAAGTTAAAGCTAGATCAATAATCGTATTTTATTCCAGTTAATCCTAATTTTTACCCAGGACGACTTAGGTTAACTACTTAAGAAATCTAATAAATTAAAAAAAAAAGAATATTAAATACATAGGATTATAAGCTATGTTAAAAATCATCATGTTATCGTTTTAAAATTGAAAAACAAAACATGCAGTCCTATAATATTAATTATAATTTTGTTTGATTATTCATAGACATTTTAACCAAACTCAAGTCGAGTATTAAAGCGCTTTTAGTCATCGTTGATAAACAATGTAAGATGAGTAAAAAAATCTACGTCTTGAGTTTAGTTGTTTAAGCATTATAGTGAATCCAAAAAGATGTTTGACTACTATTCAAATGTAAAATAGTTTTTTTTTATTATTAACAAGATACGATCACATTTTATTTTCGATAAAAAGGAACATCACTATTGCATGTGATGACGTTACTGTCTTCAATTTTATGTTGTCCTTTACAAAGTATCTTTCTATGTCAAATTAATTCTTAAATAGTCAAACACCCTATTATAATTAAATAGGTACCTACTTACAGTAATTTAAAAATGAAATGAATCAGGCAGAATTTTGTGATAGCAAGCGGAAGGGATTCAAAGGGTTCGTAAAGAAAAGTATAGAGGCGGGAAGGTAAGGGAAGCTGAGGGACGCCATATGCCTTTATCTCACCTAATGGTGCGCGGCACTGTTTCATCGTCACCTGACACAGGCTTCTCTTCCTGTCCGAAAAGCTGGGAGAACCAGTTACCCTTTTGAGGCTTAACACTGCAACCAATAGCCAGTATAGATTATGGCGTTACCGCGACGTGTTAAGGAAATGTCACCATTATTGTTTGATTGCGAATGAGTAAAATAGGGATCGGAAATGTTACCGAATGAACAGCCACACATGCAAATTTAAAAACCATGCAAGCCCAATCTGATGGTCTAACCGAAACTCAAGCTGCATTTTACAACTACAGGATAGTTACAAACAATCTAGTAATAAATAAAATACAATATCTTGATTTTTCTAGCCCGAGTATCTACGTTTTTTGTTTATGCTCGTTTCGGAATAAAATAATAAAAACAGAAGAACGTGCGTTGATGTTGTCCAACGCTTACAAATCCATACTAATATTATAAATTCAAAAGTAACTCCGTCTTTCTGTGTCTGTATGTTACCTTTTACGCCTAAACCACTGAACGGATTTCGATAAAATTTGGCAGAGAGATAGATTGCATCCCGGGGAAGGACATAGGATTTTATCCCTTTTATCCCAATATTCCCACGGGATCGACACTTATGCGGGTGAAACCGCGGTGCGCTGCTAGTATAATATATTTATATACTCTTATTAGACATTTATATAAACTGTCCATAGTAGTAATAAGTAGCATATGACATCAGAATGACTTACATCAGAATTATGGTTTCATAACATTACATCTGTTTAGAATAGAATTAATTTCAAAATATGTAAATTCAATTAAAATTATAATATAATTACGTTGAAATATTGTCAATTAAAGTTACGACGAATGGCAGAGCAGTAACAATAAAAAAAATATATATGTCACAAAGCAAGTATGGCAAACGTGCTCTGCTTGCAACTTCAGACAATTATTGTTTGGTGCAGTCTTCGAATTTGAAGGTCTGGCCAAACTGGAGCGAAACCACGCGGAATGCGGGACGAAATAGGCTCGCGTCCTTTGTGTATACTAACTTGTATGGCTATGTCCAAACTGGCACGTATAGTCGCGCGACTTCCTAATCATTAAAACAATCGTCGCGTCCCGCGTCCCGCGTGTAATTCGCCTCGATGTGACCAGAGCTCGCAAGCGACAGTAGTTCGTTATGCCAATCACTTTATACGGCGTTTATTAATAAAGCTTTAATACGTAAATAAGTGAACCTTCAATTAAGAGCTGTTTGTAATTACTGAGCTAAATGCCCGTCTTCACTAACGTCAAGCTAATCATCATCATGATTTCAGCCCGGAATTACCCACTGCTGGGTAAAAGCCTCCCCTTTCTTCTGCCATACTTTCCTGTTCCGTGCGTCCCACATCCAGGTGTTTCCCGCGACTTTGACGATATCGAACCTAACGCACTTTTGGACGGCCCTGTTGTCTTTGGCCAAACGTCAAGCTAAACAACACCTAATGACCATATAGATGTCGCTTTGTATTAGTGAAAACGGGCGCATCACTATCGCAAAAATAACAATAAAATTGATACGTACGCAACGGTCTTCTGGTTCTGCAATAAGGTGCGGAACCTGGGCTCGACGTACTGCCAGTAGCCGGAGTTCTTGTGCTCCTCCTGACTCCAAACGATGGTGGCGTTCGGGTACTTGTCGACCTCGGCCTTGATCTGATCGTATGGGAACGGCGAGATTTGCTCCACTCTGGTGAAATAATAATGGAATTCATTTATGAGATAGTGAAGGATTGCTAAAAGTGACAAACTCGGAGCCAAATTATTGGCAGACTCTTTTTAGATTGCCATCGACACGCTAAGAAGAATAGGGGTGTTCTAATGGACGCACCATCAGAACACCAAGGCCATCACTTAACAGTTTCAAACTAGTACTTTTTCCAGTTTGATAGTAAAATCGAGTAAATTGTTGATTAGCAAATTGACTATCGCCGTCAATAGGCCGTAAATTCATAACTATAATTCTTATGAAATACTGCTACAACACTGCAAATTGACGTAATGTGTCAATTTGCTAAACTAATAAGACTGTAAACTAATAATACATACACAAATAGTGGATCTTTACGATCTCAATTTTTTTTTTAATATCATGCCATTTTTTCATAGCATCATAGTATAACAAAATGTAATCATAAAATTTCAAGTGTGTATTTAATATTTTTCTGAGGTTTATTACCTGACAATAGCAATCTCCTTCTCGAGTCCCTTCTCGCGCCTGTGCTTGAGCAGGTCGTAGTACACGCGGCCGGAACAGAACGAGATCTTGCGCACACCCTGAGGGCTTTGAGCGGCAGGGCCGTCTTCGGGAATCACTCTGAGAAATAATGAAGGTAAAATTAACATCAACATATCAAACACGGCCAGAGAATTTTAGACCTAGATTAAAGGTATTTCTGATCGACTTCTACACAGTGCAATAGGTAACCAAAAACATGTGAAGACTCTAGCTAATCCTTGCCTTCTATTCTGTGTGTTAGTCCTGAATCAATAATCAAGGACTGAAGCTTGTCAACTACGACAGTATCACACATCATCATCTGCCTCGCCTTTCCCAACTGTCAGATTTAGGGTCGGCTTCCAGTCTAACCGGATGCAGCTGAATACCAGTGTTTTACATGGAGCGACTGCCTATCTGACCTCCACAACCCAGTGACTGGGTATACGATACCCCTTGGTAAGACTGGTTGTCAGACTTTCGGGCTTCTGACTATCCGTAACGACTGTCAAAGATCCACAAATGACAGCCGGGACCAATAGCGTAACCTGCTTTCCGAGGCACGGAGGGGTCTCAGTATGTAAAGATGATCACCCCTCCACGGACCGCTCGCCGCAAGCATAACTTAACCTAATCGATCGACCGTTGCGGCTGTTATTCCTTAGCCAGGAGTTATCACATATCATATGTAAATAATTTAAAGCAAGTCTCGTATTAATGGTAATTCAAAATTGCGGACGATTCAACATCAACATTCATCTCTGTTGCCAGCAACTTGCAGTATGCGTGTGTCACATGTTTTTTTTTAGTTAACCTATGTTGGCCCACTGATGGGCAAAGTATCCCCATACTTTTCCAATTTTCTTCGTATTTGGTCTTCTTGGGCCAATCGGTAAGGAATGAGTCCAAATAGTGTACGCCTATTTTTAAAAGTACGAGTATTTTGTATCGATGTATGGCGTTCCATTTAGAGGATAAATAAATAAATGAGGAATACAGGTGTGGAGGTGTGTACTTATATAAAAGATAATAAAAATAATACGATATATTCCAGCTTACCTCCTGAAGCAGGATCCGTCTTTCATGTCATCGAAGGAGGACTTGGCCTCTGGGTGACGCAGCAGCGACTTGGGCGTCATGAGGATGAGTGGCTTGCGGAAGGGCAGCGCGATCTGTCGGCGCAGGATGTGGAAGTACGACGCGGGATTCGAGCAGTTGGCCACGATCCAGTTGCAGTCGTGTAGTTGACGGACTGTGGGTAAATTATTTACTTTAAACACTAAGCTCTATATTTATACACGTTTAATGATTATAATTCTGTAAATACATATTTGTCACGGCCGCGAATCATATATTAATTAACGTACAACTTAATACTGATCAGCAAATTGCAAAAAACGTAAAAAAAAAATAATTTCGCGGGCTACCCTGGCGCTTTCGCCTTAAAACACGCGACTGAAGTCGCGGGCAAAGACTTTATATCATATGAACTACTTTGACTTTGAATGACTTTATATCAAATGAATATAGATGAAAATTTTATATCGAATGAACGGCGCACCGACAACTTTCAACTGTTTTAATTTATTTTTATTATATACTCTGTGCTACACAGCTTAGTCCTTTTTTCAATATCCTATATACCTCGAAGAGGAGCATTTTTAATGGCTTATAGCCGGTTTTGATATCTCTAGCCAAAGGAAAACGTTTGTATTCAAAATGTGATCTGTGTTGACATACTTTTTTCATATTTTCGACCAAAAGGACAGATTGCCTTTAAAACTAGTCGTGTTATCTATACAGCTAAACTAGGTAGCATGCATACTGTAAGGGTAAACTGACCTTCATAGTCGGGGCTCTCGGGCGGCATGTAGTCGGGATCGTCTGCGCACATCTGCAGGAACCTCTCGGGCCGGGCCGACGAGTGCTCGGGGCCCTGTGAGTTATTTCATTTTAGAATCACAATCAGAATTTGTTTATTTAACAAACTGTAGTTTTACATAGTCATCATAATCTTCCTGCACTATTCCCACATTACTTGGGGTCGGTGCAACACACTTAAATTTACTATATTTTGTCCACATTCGATAAAATACACTGTTTTAGTATTTAGTGACCATTGACAATGATTTACTGTGGAGCAAATAATCTACTTTTCACAGGCTAACACTGTAATGTGTAGATGACCCGTTATAAGGCCGACTATACAAAACTGAACAATTTAGCATCTCGGATGAGATCAATGTGTCGTATAGCTCAACTTGTCGTATAGCTCAACGTGTCAGATAGCTCATCATGTCGCCGTATATCTCACCATGCCCTCCATGCCGTGCGGCAACAGCAGCACGAGGCCGGACTGTCGCACCCACTTGGCCTGGCCGCTGGCGATGAACTGGTCGATGATGCACTGCGCGCAGTTGTTGAAGTCGCCGAACTGCGCCTCCCACAGGACAAGCGCGTTCGGGTTCGTTACGGAGTAACCCACCTCGAAGCCGAGGACACCTGTGTTATAAATAAAAGCAGTTTCAAATTTCGTCTTGCATCTTTATTCGAATAAAGATAGATTATATTTTTAATTCGAATAAAGATAGATTATGTTGTATAAGCATAAAACGCAAACATTTGTACAAATATGCAAATGTATTGCCAACATTATGGAAGGATAAAAACCCGTATTATCAAGAGCAGCACCGAGTATGCTCGAGGAGAAGCACCGTGTGAAGCGAAGACACTTCGAAATCAATACGATGCGGCACGATCCATAACATCACGCTCATTATGAAGCTGGCATTAGTAGAGAACTTACCGTACTCAGACAGTGAGCTGTTGCACACAGTGTAGGGCGCCTGGTCGGGGTACAGGTGGCACAGCGAGCAGTACGTCGCCTTGTCCACCTTCTGGTGATGTAACACGTGATGCCTGCACAAACACATATAAATTAATACTGAACTTATCATTTATTGTCAGGTAAGAGCATTACTCAGCCGTCAATAAGTCACAAGTTTTAGAATAAGTCCGGCTTTGCCAAGCGTCTCTGTCACTCATACCTGTTTGACATTCATACTTAATAAAGCTAGATTATGACATATTAACACTAGGGTCCGCAGCCATTTTAAGAATTGGGGATTACACTAACTTAACAAGATTTAAGCTAAACACAAATTTGTCAGCGCCGCACGCGCAATTCGCTCTATTAGAAAGGATAATGTTGTTAAAATACTGCGCGTGGGACACTAACAATAGTGCCGAAGGGAGCTTCCGGTAAAAAAGTGTCTCTAGCTTATAATCGAGCTCAGACGTTTGTCGAACATACACACAACGCCACGTTTTTTATATAGTTTATTCTACGAGACACTAGTTCAGCGCATAAAATTACGTAGTGTTTGCGAGATGTACGAGTCCCAGAAGACGAAAAACGCATACCTGTGTGAGAAAGTTCCTCTCTCCACATCCTCTCCTGACAGTCTCACGTGGATGCCTTCCTTCAGTAGGGATCCGAAGGCCATCGCCTCTCCGAGAGCCCAGTCCACCTGTCGGTTCTCCACCATGGCCATGCGCGCCTTCAGGATACGAAGCAGACCTTTGTGGATCTCGAACTCAGCTGCGTTGGGGGGAGGAGACGAGAAGCGTTTGCCGATGTGTACTAATGTTTCTTCTACTACGCCGGTAGAAGACATCTGTGGAGTTTATAAGGTCGTCAAATATTGTGAGCCTGTACGCACTATAAAGATATGCGATGTAGCGTGTTCTATATCTCGAAAATATAATGCTAAAGGAATATAAATAAAAAAATAATAATAAAATAAGATTAATAAAAATAAGCAAAATAAATAATAAATAAATTTAAAATAATATATTTAAAGCTTGAGGATGCCATTACGCTTTGGTTTCTTAAGAAAGCGGTGTTGTCGTATAAAGCCGCAAAATGACGGCCGCCCATACCGAAAGTCTTTTGACACCGTAAAAGCATTTTGATGTCGCTATACGAAGGCAGAGCTTTCTTAGTAAACCCAATCATTACGCAGAATTTAGTGTCTCATTTACAATTTTGATTATTATTTTACCTATTTATTGATTTATTAAAAATGTATGCACAATTAAAAATAACCTTAGAAAAGCGGAATTAATGCCTTAGGCTTTTTCTATCAGTCAGCCTGAGGGTAATGCAGAGAAAAAACAGTAGGTGAAACATGGTAGAAAATTTACTTGAAATTATTTCATCACATTTTACTATAGTATTTCAACATATACCACCCTTTCTTCTTTAATCCATATCTATAATCTACCTTAAGCGGGTCCTTGCCCTCGAAGAATCCGGACCAGGGTGAGTCGAGCCAGTCCTTGTACTTAATGTGGGTTTCTGCCTTAGCCTGGGTGTACGCGTCTTCGCAGATCTTCTCGTATTTGTCCTTTACGTCCTTGACTTCGGAGGCGGTAACGACGCCCTCAGAAATCAACTGGTCAGCGTACTTTTCGAGTACTGTAGATAAAAAGATTAATAATTGTAAAATGCAAAATGAATTACTATTGCGCTTGTCTTAGAATGTCAGATGCTAGCAGTGCTGTCTCGGTCTAGCACACGCTTTAAAACGCATGCAAGTTGGCCGGCCATGTTTTGATTTATAAGAGAAGGGAAAACGAGAAATTCGAACGTTCTAATAAAAAATCCAGTCGAATACTCTATTAAACCATCTATGCTTTTTCTTACCAGGCTTGGTCTTGTGGATCTTCTGGTACATGAGCGGCTGCGTGAACATGGGCTCGTCGATCTCGTTGTGTCCGTTGCGGCGGTAACTGACGATGTCGATGACGACGTCCTTGTGGAACGTGGCGCGCCACTCCGCCGCCACGTTGCACACGTGCATCACGGCCTCCGGGTTGTCGCCGTTCACATGGAAGATCGGCGCGTTCACTACGCGGGCTACGTCTGAAACGTAAAGAATAAGTCGCATTAGTATAACAGAATGGTTGTAATCCTCGAAGGGTTAGCCAGAGGACAAAATTACACCATCATTTCGATAAGTTTAAGCCCCATTACATGGGCAATAGTGAAAGAAAGAAAAGAAAAAAAGACAAAAGTTTATTTGGACACAGTTCGTGAAACACAAAATACAAAATTAACAAAATAATAGTTCAAACAACAATAGTGTGTGCCTCACGGATGCGTCAAAAAGGTTCGTATGCTGCATATCAGCAATGCATAAATGTGCAATAAAAATAATATTGCGTATATTCGCTGAACTCGGCGTATAACACGCCCAAAACTGTAGGCTGTTAGCACTATGTTGATCGCGTTCGGAGTAGATGATCAGACTGGTTAAAAGAATTACACGCTCCAGATTGTCGCCTCTTTCTCGCTAACTCTTTTAATCGACAGAAAGGTATAGAAATACGGGAAAATGCGATTCCGGGCAGTTAGATCAAGTTCTGTCCTAAAAATGCAATTTTCAACGCATTTTGAGCAAAGTTATGCTTCTACATATTTTAAGTATTATTATTTACTTTATCTACAGTATAATTATTTATATCACAAACCTGTGCAGTAAGCAGACGAGCGCGAGTGCCTTGGGTCGGTGGTGAAGCCGATCTGGTTGTTGACGACGATGTGGATGGTGCCATGCGTCGTGTAGGCCGGCAGATCCGACAAGTGCATCGTCTCGAACACTACGCCCTGGCCGGCAAACGCTGCGTCTCCGTGGAGGAGGAGGGACATTACCTGTTAATACATACAAATAAATACATAGCTTTAAGGTTGTAGTCCCTGAAGGAATGGGCAGTGGTATATTGTAATTATACCAACATTTCGCCATGTTTAGGTTCCATGTAGGGATGCCGCGATACGCCTTTTTGCCGATACGATACCGATACCGATACTCTTATAAAAATATCGGCGATACCGATACCGATACCGATACGCTTACTGAATTCAAAAAGAAGGTAGATTAAATAAAACACAATTAATTAATAGTTTTAGTAATCAAAATTAACAATTTTATAAGATTGTTATGGAATTATCAATTGTCGAAATTTCAAAGTGATTCCATATACCTAGCACTTTTGTGTTTTGAAGTTGATATGACTACTATTTATTTTATTTGACTCAAACGACTAGTTATAAATGACATACAATACACAAACAATTACGATATGTAATTCTTAATCTTATTTGCATGGAAAAATACTACGCGCAACAACATTCAACCTAACGAAATGGGATAGATGTGCGAGTGCGAGGCCAAAGCGGGCGGGCGAAACAAAACACTGAATAAAGCGCGGGGTTTCCCCGAGCATAGTTAGTTCGTGCCTCGTTTGCAACGAAATAGACGGGACAACACGCGCATTTACATTACATTTTTAAAGCGCGAAATTTGAAAAGTATCGTTGAATCGGCCATAAAAATATCGCCGATACCGATATATCAGCATACCTGAAGTATCGCCGATATATCGGTATCGGTATCGGTATCGGATGCATCCGTAGTTCCATGTAATAGGCGCGAATATATTGGTAATAACCGGGCACGGATCTGCTTCTAAAATTTCGTAATTGGAAAACCCACCACTTTTGCCCGGCTCTGGGATCGAACCCAGGACAGTACAGTCGCGCTTGCAACCACTATACGAACGAGGCGGTCAATACATTTCTATAATAGTTGATAAGTCTAACGCCTGTATTCTTATTACAGTTCTGGGCTGTAATACATACATAACAGTAAAATTCCGTAACCTTCAAGTGATATCCAGCAGTTAAAGGTTTAGGAAAAATATTACCATATAAAGAAAGAAAGAAAAATTATTTATTGCGACTCGTACTACAGGAAGATCACAAACTAAAAACAGTAAAATAAAAATCCAAGTTTATAAAAAAAAAGTAACAAAAGGAAAATGAAACAGAAAGTCCAACACGAGGCCAAAAGGCTCCTATCTCAGCATGAGATATGCGCGATGCTTATAGAGCTTCACACATCTAAAGCTTGTTGTGTCATATTTATTTTCCACACAGTCACACACCACTTGTTTTTGTAAAACGTCTTCAACCGTATCGTACCACTCGTTAAAATAGCTAAAGTATGTATCATACCTTCTTGCCCTCATTATCACCGCGGTAGAACTGCTCAGCACGACACTTGCCCTGAACGATGGCGTCGACAGCTTCCAAGTGAGACGGGTTGGCGCACACGGCCAGGCGAATGTTCTTGTTTGTGACGCGGTTCAGACGCTCGATGTATGTACCCAAGTGGTACTTTACGTCGCCGGAGCCCTGTGGGGGTTAAAGATGTTGTTAATTATGTGTTTGTTGTTAAATCTTAAATTAGTACGTATCTGATTACCTTTGAACCGGCTGAAAGGGTTAAACATTTATGGCCGTCGTACACCGAAATACGTCTATACTAACTCGAATCAAAGTAATGCATTTAAATATGAGCTTTATATCGTGTCACGTACAGTGATATTTCCAGTAGTTGACAACGCACGGGACGACGAATTGCATACTCATCGTAGAACACTTCAGACCACTAGACATTTCAATGTACGTCTCACTACTTAAAGCTCACATTTCATTGCTTTCCTTTGAATAGAGTATGTATGAGTTGTATCAGTATGCACTGAATTCTGCTAGGAATGGAGTATCGAGTTTCTATCGAGTATCGAACAGAAATACTTACGTCATCTTCGGCTTCGAGAGCAGCGAACTGAGTGAACAGCTGGTGCAGAGGTTTGCGGCAAACGTTGGCGACTACGTTCAGACGACCTGTGAAACGAAGAAAGAAGGTATTTTATTCATAATTTCAGCCTGTAGCGTCCTACTTACGATAACAAAATGCATGAGAACTTTTGCTCTTGGTTAAAAAGGAACAATAAAGATAATAATACTCATGAAGTGGTTCAAGAGTCTTATGCAAAGATTTACAACATAAATATTTAATTATTTAAATACAGTATGCAATTTACAATGACTTTCGTTTTATTTATGAGCGCAACTGAATGTGCATAAAATAACCTCGGCAATGAAGAATGCGTTTTTTAATAAGGCCTAGGTCGAGAAAAGATCAGACGACAGCACATCAAGCTACTGTAATCTGTCTCTTTAATTGATTTTCAACTTTATCGCTAGAGCATAAGGTTCAAAGTTGATTGAGAAAATTTGACAGTTTCGGGTAGCTTGATGTGCTAGCGTCTGTACATACAAGACGAACTTAACAGTTTTTATTTATTTTGTACTAACGACCCGCCCTGGTTTCGCACGGTTTTAACGAATTGACAAAGCATCTACATTTGTATATTACTTATTAGTAAGTTTAATGTGAATTTATTTACACATAAATCTTCCAAAATAAATTCTCTAAATGGTAGTGAGAACCGCATAAAAATCCGTTGCGTAGTTGTGAAGAACAACGCGTTCACACAGACAGCCACGAAAAGCGACTTTAATTTATAATATTACCTCTGTGAGGCATGCCCATGATTATGGACTCGACGCCGAGGCGCGTCGACACGTCGATGACCTGCTTCATGGCCGGGATCAGGATCTCGCAGCCTTCCAGACCGAAACGCTTCTCGGATGACCATTTCTTTGCCAGGAAGTTCTCGAATCTAAAAACGTTATTTATTTATTAATAATCAACTAGAGTCAACAAAGTATATTTGCGACTAAAATATGGTATTTGATACATAGGAGGCAAAAGAAAAAAATATAGGTGTGACATATTTAATCATTTGGAGGCTTCGGGAATCAAGATATAAGTTGAAATGCTTTTATCGACTCCTCCGTGTTTGCGGTAATATTTAAAGATCTTCAAAATACAGATAAGTAATATCATATAAAATGTTAGGCCGTTAGGCCACATTTAAACTTTGATAAAGATAAAATACAAAAAAAAACTTCAAAACGAAGAGTAATTTTTTACATATTTTTCATTTTGTCAGCCAATCCAATGATCATAAACTATAGTATCGATTTTCCACATGCTCTGGTGGTATAAGGTATACATAACATTTCTAAGGCCTCTCTTATCTAAACCTATTTACTGTATGCATTGTCGTCAGGTAGCGCGTAAGGGACTCTTAACGCCATTTCCTAATGCACAAAGAAATCAATCATTGATAAAACCACACTATATTTTCATTTGCAATTGTTGACAATTGTGCGTGGAATAGACAATAGGCATTTTATATACGAGCCCGCGTCTATTATTGCAATTTAAATCTTGTTAGTGACATAGAAGACAAATGACACGCATTTGTGATTTGGAATGACCATAAGAGTAGTTATACCCTTCACAGAAGTGCATAATAGCTATAACATTAATAAATGTGTGCTCTGATTGCGGAAGTAATTAGTAATCGGTATTGTATGTAGCCATAATAAACTGCATTAATTGTTTGTTTCTAACTGATTATTATATAACTCACATCACATCTGTTTATGAATAATATTTAAAGGTCCCACTGTCCCTGACGGTCTATAATAGACTGTTAAATCTATAAGTAACTACATACTACTAAGGGCCGATTTTCCAGTCGCCATATTTATTCTTCAGGTAAACTGAAGAATAAATATGGCGACTTGACAATTTTTTTAGGCAACAGCCTCCTGGCCAAACTATTTTTATTCCACAGATTAAAGTTATCTTATGATTAAAAAATCGGTCCTAAGATGACTAAAAATTCGAGCTAACTTGTCTTTTTGTATATTCATATGTTTCTATGACAAAATAAGCATTTTTTCTTTATTTATTTCTAGATATAATTTCTCGTAGGTTAGTAACTAAGAAACATAATCCTTTTCTGTATGTGTTGTTGAACAACAAACGAATAAAAAAGGTGTGTCCGTCTTTCGTATCTTTATCAAGCGATAAAACAGAACAAGTCATAATGACCGTCGATTTTTGTTTGGCAATATTTAACGAGATAATATTTATTACTGAGCATAAAAACATTGTGATAATATTAATAACCACCGCGCGTGTGAGACTAGCACCCTTATCGCGTAACCGACAACAAGTGGCAATAGTAGTATTTTACGATCAAAGCATTGATGTCCTGTAGTTTCTGCTTACCCCATGAGAAACAAATATTAATGTATGTATCTTTATAAATAAAACCTCATCATTCTCTTGCCTGTATCCCAATTTATTTGGGATCAGTGCAGCGTTTCTTCTTCCATACTACTCTATCGGTCACCATCAGTGGTCATCCCCTTTCAAGGCATATTATCTTTTTTTTACAAAGTCTATCCACTGTTTCTTTGGTCTTCTCCTACTCTTATAGGCATCCACAGCCATAAAACCTACAGTATATATTAAATCCGAGTTTTACTTACCCAGCAGATCTGGTAAGACGAGCGAGGATCAATCTCTTCTGGTCGGGGCTCATCTTGCCGACATTGGGCGGCTCGATGCGCTGTCTGATCCAGTTGCATTGCTCCAGAGAGTTGATGAACATGAACTCAATGCCGATGTTGTTGCAGTACGCTTGCTCCAGACGGTTCAAGATCTCCCTAGAATAACGAAAAAGTTAAGTACTCATAGCATTGATTTGGCGACAAATGTTGGGCCCACCCGCATTGGCCCACCTGGCGGATTATGGCCCGTTCCCTCTCAGAGAGGGCTGCGTCCCAGCTGTGGGAAAATCATAGACTTACTAAGTAAAATGTTGGGTAAAACAAAGCATTCACTGTACACAGCGTATGCTTTACGATCATTTAAGGGTTTATTGTGTGGCTACTTGTAAATAAGCAAACACTTCACACATCTAAGATTCATAGCATAACATGAAATTGCTTTAATGGCTATTAGAAGAATGTGTAAGTATGTAATACATAATTTTCTATTGCATACTTCGACACGACTGCAGCAAATAGTTTACATGCAGAAGAAATCAGTGGAACTAATTTCAGAGCAATTAAAATAGTGTATGTAGGTGTCGTAAATCTTACTTCTGAAGAAATCATGGAAACCATAAGCTTTGTATTTTTTTATTTACTCGTGTAATGATCCAATCAGCTATGGCAATCGTTATCGAGAAGCGATAAACTTTAAACGTCACAACTCATAGGCGTAGACGAAAGAAAAGGTGAAGGTTACACAATAACACTGATTAAACGTGTCTTTATCAGAATCCACTGCACCTGTATCATTGACTGAGACTGAGACAAATATCACTATTAGAACATTTTATTCTTAGTCTATACTTTCCGACTGCCTTTACCCAGTAACTGGGTTGTAGAGGACAGATAGACAGTCGCTTCATGTAAAATACTGGTATTCAGCAGTATCCGGTTAGACTGGAAGCCGACCCCAATATAATTGGGATAAGGCTTGGCAGATGACTTTCCAACTGCAGGGCAACGCCCCCTCTTATCTGCTTCCATTTTTCTCGCCCTGGGGCTTTTAAGGACCAGTCCAGTTTATGCCGCCATCATAGCCTAATAAAAATAATTGTTTAAATCTTACCTTAACGGTAACGCTTTCTCTTTTTCACCAATAAAGGTAGTGGATGGAAGTTTGAACACTCTGTCCATATCAGCTTCATCTAAAAGATATAAGGCGCAATCAGAGTACGAACGTTAACAAAAAAAATACCCAAGTTAGAGATGCAACATTACATTATGAATAAGTCTAACCTTTCGATAAAGCGCAAGTTAAAGCGAATAGTTTATCATATCCCTTTACTAGGATTTTTACATATTTCCAGCCAACATTACATAATACCACAATTTTACGCCCTTACAGAAATGACAACTTGACAAATACAAATACACATTACATTGAATGTTTATATAATTATGCGGTGCATCAATATAGAAATGGAAATAAACTTTGAAGTGCTACAAAGTGTTGTTGATTTTAACGTAGCTATTATATTTTAGAAGTGGAGAAAAGTCCCTGGCGACTATCCAAAACCAATCAAGAAAAGATAGCGCACCTTTCAATGCCAAACAATAATAATAATAATATACCTACTTATATATTCGTATAAATCACCGCCAATATAATTTAAAAATCTTAATTACATACAATATAGTAAATAGATATTAAATAAATAATAATAGGTACAGTTTCATGCATATATACAATGCTCATACAATCTAGTAAATACAGGCATGCAATCAATATAATAATAAATAAAACATATGGATAATCGTGCAGATCATGTATACTTAAATAGGTACTGAGATGAGTGTGCATGCGAACCAAGGACCTTGTGCGTTGCATCCACATTTCATATGAACTTGTAGTTATGGCTACCAGCTTCCGAATCGATTTACGAACAGATAGATATATTTAAAATAAAAAAATAAACGCAAATAAAAATAAACACGTCAATTTGACATTGTCTTAACTTTGCTGATAAATTCTGTTCATAAAAAGTCCAAATAATCCGACTGCAACAACAAAATAATAAACCTTAGTTAATGTTTTTGTGCCAATCCGTATTAATACTAAATTGCCGCCTAAAATATAAACTGATATAGGGGAATCCATCTGAAATTGCATGATATCAATTAATAAGATGTAGGTATAGTTTTTGAACGTGTTGCAAATGGAAAATTGTTTAGGAATATTGCTTCGCCGCCATAACTACCTACTTATGAGCCAACGAGCGACCACGGTGCTTTCAGTATTTCAGGTTCTCGTGTGTCCTTACCAAACCTGTAGCTGTTGTGAATCACCTCCCGTTTGTTTTTACCGACCAAAGCGCTGTTCATTATTTCCAAGGGGTCGAGATTGGCTATGTGATGTCCTCGAATCTGTTTTTTAGTGCACAACATTCTCATTTAGCGTGTATTAAGTAACCGGCAATACTTCGATTAGTCATAGTTTAAAACAAAAAATAAGAAGCTAAAAGATAATAAAGATTCATGTCATTCACTATTCAGATATAGCTTGAGGTATATTTCCTTCATTAAGAATATTTGAAGGTTTTAAGGGATTAGTCAGTTATTTTGCAAGGCTTCTCAGCAGCTGGTTAGAACACAATACATACAAACGGTGCTGATCAGGACGCTACACAAAATATCGTTGGAGAGAAGCCAGGATCGAATAATGTTTAAAGAAAGCAGTTAAGATAGTTGTTAAGTTTTATATCCTACGTCAAAACCTGTTAATTGACTAAAACTATAAAATTTATTGCGCTCTATACCCTCCTTTATCCGACACGCATTTTTGTAAGACCTTAAGTTGTCAACCTATTCAATAATATTATACAGGCTGGAATTTTCGAAGTGTACCTGGAGGAAAAGTACTCTAAATACCGAAGACAGCAAATTTTACTCAAAGGAAACATTCCTTTATTTTTTAAAAGAAGCAAAACTGCCTTTATTTATTTTTTAACCGACTTAAAAAAAGGAGGAGTGTATCAATTCGGATGTTTATTTTTTTTATGTATTTTCGGGCATATTTTAAAATACGCTTGCCACACCCGGGAATCGAACCGACTAAAATCCGAAAAAAATTGCATCCTATACTTTTACGGCACCAATCGATAAGGTCAATCATAAGGATCAAATCTCTTTAGCAAACATGGTAAATTAAATTAAACAAAAACCATGATATTATCTAAACTTATTTTATTCGAACGAAAAAAACGAGTAAATTTAACTAATGGAAAATGGAGCTCATTTCGAGCTAGTTGCTCGAAATGAGCTCCATTTTCTTGGATGCACAAATTTGTTTTTTTTAGGAATTCATTTTGAGTAACTTTTTTAGTAGTGTTGTGGTTAATATTGAAAATTGTATTGTGAACTTCAGTTTTTTGCTCGTTTACAGTACAGGATGGATTTTTTTCGGATTTTAGTCCGTTCGATTCCCAGGTGTGGTAAGCGTATTTTCAAAAATCTTTAAATGCAGTTCTGCTTCTTTTTAAAAATAAAGGAATGTTTCCTTTGAGTAAAATTTGCTGTCTTCGGTATTTAGAGTACTTACCCTCCAGGTACGCTTCGAAAATTCCACCCTGTATAGTAAATTAATATCTATTTATTTTATAATACATATATATAAATATATTATTTTACTATACAGGGTGGATTTTTTATAGTATACAAAAATTGTGCATTACATAAATATGAGATAATACTCAATGAGTATTTACAATGTAAAGAACACTAATTAATCACATAATTAGTCTCACACGTTTGGAAAGAGGAATTAAAAATTCAACGACAGTTATTTAGTAGGATGCAATAAAATGAACTGGAATTCTTAGCAATCTCCTAGTTTCTAAGTTATTTATACCTACTTCTAAGGGCAATATAATTTATAATACCTGTTGTTATGTACATTGTTTTGTGTGTATTTGCGTATGTGCAAGGTAAAAAGGGGTAAGTAAATCACTATTCGCATCATTATGTCACAAATGACGTCTATAACGTCAAATTTAGTCTTAACTTATAACATATCTCCTAAATATAATCATTCTTATGATGCATTTAAATTGTATATCCAACTAATCTTCTGGTATACACAAACTCTAGTAAAGGAATATGATGATTAAGCGATTAGTTGCAGTTCCTCCACACCTCAACCTCAATTAGTTATTAATAATCATGATATTATTATTGCTCATCTATGTTATAACATTCAATTGTAGAACAGTCATTTCAATGAATTAGTAACATTTTAGTATTATAATTTTCATGACCGATAATTTCAAAAAGCTAGTCTCAATTATTTACATTCCAATTGTAACTTGTTCCAATTGATTTCACATAATTATGTGTTCTGTATATAATATTTGTTAAAATTATTTCTACACAGAATTTAATATAAGTATTATATATCAAAACCATCCTCCATCTCAATTTAAGCTAAGAGGTCAAAGTTCTACAAACCAAGCACCACAAAGCATCTAACTACATACGATACAAGAAAGGTAAAGTACGCGTGTGTACGCAAGGACATATTCGCAAACAGCCGGTGCCAGGATTGAAACCGAAACTAACCCCCCTACTGGAACCAAGAACAAGTTGCTAGTAACGCATTACTCAGCACTTGAACTGTGTGATGTCAATTGGACAAACATTTTACTACGTAGAAAACTAATTAATTATTTGTTTGGGTTTACACATACGTTAATTATCTTATCAGACAGATACTACTAATAATTATGTATAATTGCAATGTCCATTTGACATCAGTGTCGTCCCACCGAATACGTGATAGATTTTAGTCGTCCATACCGAATCTGACGTGTTCTCTAATGACTGCCTCGTTAGCGAAGGCTCGCAAGCCGCCGTGCCATTCGCCGCTCGATATCGGGTCCCCGATGGCGATGCCCAGCGGGTCTAAGTGCGCCACTAGGTGACCACGTGACTACATCCAACGTAAAACAAAATCTTCGTAACAAAACAATCAAGTGACTGCCCCATCATACATGCCTTCTTCAGATATATAACATATAAAGCGGTAATACATAAGTAGGCACATTTATTGCATATTTTACTCATAGAGAAATATAACAAGATATTAATTATTGTATAAAGGTAATTTGAGAAACTGGAAGTTTTATAAATTTGTTGCGCAGAATACTTATGATTGATAAAAGATAAAATGATATAATGTTAACCTCAGTATTCCCATAAACGTGCATATTATTTATCAGCTCTTACCACATCGAAAAATGTGTGTTAAATACGACATAGAGAAGAAAAATAAGGCAGTAAAGTGGTACTTTTATTCAAGACTTTTGCATTTTTGTATAATTTGAGACTAGCATTTCATGTCGGTCTGGTTACGAACCAAATGTTTGATGATATGTAATATAATGTCTTCATGAATAACAATACTATTATTTGCATTCACATGTAAATTAATGATCGTCCGGTAAAGTAAACTTTACAGATTGGTTATAATTGTTATGAATTTGGGTGACTAAAACTGCTTCAAATTAAAAACTACAGCAAACAAAATCTTTGATAGTAATCGACAGCGAATATTATCACACACATGCATATGCAAGAACAATTTCCTAACATAAATTTCTATTACACAAGCAGTGTAGTTGAATAAAATGTGTTATCTACATTAAGATACGCACGTCAGATACACAATAAATCAAACAATTCAAGTTTGAGGACAACACTATTACTGTGATATATTAAAGATGATGCATCATAAGTCTATAAGTAAACCCCTTTATTCATAAACGTTGCTTAAAGTTAAGTAGTGTTTTGCGACTGTTTAACCATACATTTTTGACGTTTAAACGTCACTTAACTTTAATTATCGTTTATAAATAAACCCCAAAGAGTTTTGCGTGGTGTTAAAGCTATCCAGAAGACAAGGTCAATTCTCAGCACTCGTGACCATTCTTCCATAAGCCATGACTAGTTAAAAATATGTATGTGTGTTATAAAATCGCTTACGAAACACAACAATCAGTGACACGCAATGCAATGTTGAAATAAATAACGAAACGATATACGACTGTGGTTGCGTCCATAATTACGACAGCGACATTTCTCCTGTCTCCTGCGTACCAAAATTGAAATATTTCCTCATGATGAGCTCGGAGCTTGGCCCGCGCATGCCTAGTTGAGGCAGGTTCGCCGTGGTGATGCCGAGCGGGTCCACGTCGGCCGCCAGGTGACCGCGAGCCTGTCACGCACCCGCCACCACATCACATTTTAGCCCAAATTGCAAATATCCACGACCAAGCGACTACAACTACATATTGTACTCAATACAAAGCTATTAACAGCATCTAATGCGATGCCCACTAAACAGTGATTCAAGGACTTGTCATTCTGTAGGTCTTTGTCGCTAGGTCGTATAACAGAATTTAGACTAATTGAACGAATAGTCTTGAAACCGCTATGCCAATTGTTCCACACGCAGTAACAACGACTGTTTCTTGTAAAAAGTACTTTTTTTCAAATAACAACATAATTATGATAATTCCTAACTAGCTAGTCATATAAAAATAACAAAAACAAAATAACTTAATATTTATAAAAAAAAATCATAAGTAATTCTGTTTGAATAAATAAATAAAAATTACGGACAAGTCTAAACAGCCTATCTTAATAAATCATTATGAGCGCGACCTACAACCATAATGCTAGAGAGCTGCTTTTGTAGAAATAATTGAAAAAATGTGTAAAATATTAAACTACCTAGACGTGACATAAACATATTTTCTTTATGCAACATGTTTCAAACTAGGAATAAAACAAAGATGGGGAACACGTTTAGTATGGGAGCTGATGACGAGAGTAATAAATCCTTTCATAATTAAAACAATAGGATTTGGCTGATCGCGTTTGTACAGCGAGCAATTAAAACTTCTAGTCTAGTTTCAAAAATGTTCGCCAAAAACAGATGATTTCTTTTTCCCGTAAATGAGCTCCCAAACCATTGGGCAAGTCACGAGTAGTGGACAAAAAGTGCAAACAATAATAAACGTTGAACAAAAATCATAACACTGATAAGATAGGAACATTCGTCACCTGGTAACTCCTGATGATGGCCTGCACAGCCAGGTGATCGTCGATTATCTTCTCGTTAATTGGAGATCCTGTGTAAAATCACAACGATTATGGTCTAAACATCGACAAACGACAATCAAGTACTCCGTTTAAACCGCGGTTTATAGGAATTTGGCAAGCACAATTTCGTGCTTTCTTAACAAAATCATCACGCGTTAGCGTTTAAGTAAAATTATATTTAAACAAACAACCGTTTGTTTCTATATATTACATATTTTAGTTAAATTTGAAGAGAAAACAGGAATCGCGAAGATACTTAAAAAAATCTACTCCAGGTTAAACATTGTTTGAGAGGACCTACTTTGAAGATTCTTTTGTTCTTAAGATGCTCCCACCTGGAGCGTTCGTCTGTAATGTAACATTTCAGATTCGATTTTGAGCATAACTTAACAATAATGCCTCCCTGACTGACGAGCATTCGCCTGTAATGTAACATTAGATTCGATTTTGAGCATATAGTTGATTCAGAATACATGTGTAATGTGTATATTACACATTGTTTCATCAAGTTGCGCACTGTAATGCTCGGTTCTCTTCCCTCACCAATGTAATGCTCGAATCTGTAATATTATAGATTGCGCACTGTAATGCTCGGATCTCCTCCCTCACTGATGTAATCCTCAACTCTGTAACGTTACATTAAAATTGCTGATTTTTCTAGTACTCAAACCTCATTGGTTCGATGAAGTTTGATCCCTATGAGTAACTGGATCGACAGGCATAAAAAAGTTGTGTGAAAACTGCCCGTTTTATTGCTGACACCACATTTTGTTCAAAATCTGTGAATGCTGATCAAAATTTCTTAAAAGTTAAGGGCAGTCTCCTAAAACACCTGCCCTTAAGATACCTACCCTTACTGCCAAAAATGTACGTTGTATCAATATAATAATACAAGCCTATTATTGTGCCACTGCAGGACAAAGGTCTCATTCTCACAGGTTTCTTCACGACATTTTCCTTCACCGATGTCGTTAATGTCCAAGATAAACTCAGAAACTACAGTCAGTTACTGCAATAAGCTGACCCACCTTTTCATAAATGATTGAGATTTTTTAGAATACGAATCGATAGAATTTTATAATTCATTTATATTTTATTTATTTGAGCAAAGTAAATAAAATATAAAAGAATTATAACATTTTATCGATTCGTATTCTAAAAAATCTCAACCATTTATACAAAGGTGGGTCAGCTAATTGCAGTAACCGACTGTACATAAATGAATTGAAAATAATAATATAAAACCCCATAATTATCTTCAAGTGAATCTACACACCTGCAGCAATGGATGGCACGCCAGCGCCGGCCGGTACCAACGATGTGAGAGGTACTTCGTTCTTGTTGTAAGGCGACAGGTTTGGCGGCGACGTGTAGGCTGTGCCGGGCTGGGCGCCTGCCGTCGCATTGCGGAAAAACGCATCCCACGACTAGAAAAAACATACGTTATTTAGTTATTGAAGCTAATTTTAGAAGTTATTCATATAAAGATTATAATAAAATCGGTTTTATTGGAAATGAAATCCTCAACTATCAACTGCTTCGATAAAAACGTTTACTTTCAATACGTCTTCTTTTCTTTTATTACGTTTACTTTTAAAACAGAAAGCATAAATGGACGATAACATCCTACGTTTTTTGGCCCCTTTAAACTAGTGGAATCGACAATCAGGCTGGGAAAAACCCAGGCCATGAATCGATTAGGTACACTTGCATACGTAAGTAGGTAACCGCAAAGCTAGACCTTCCTATTTGCCAGAACATGGACCGTCATTATTTTCCTGTTCTTTCGTCGTTGTTTTATTTACGTAATTTTGGCCAGTGTTAACGATTGAAAAAGAGAATAAGTACCTACGCTTAATTGTACACCAAAATAAATTAACAAACATCTATTTAAATATGATTAAAAAAGATATCATGCTTCATGATGAAGCATTTAAATGAAATAACTCTACTTTGGGTGACGTATAATCATAGGAAAAACTTAAGAAAAATAACTTAGCCATCGTCGTAATATGACGCCAATAGATTACCTAATGTAATAAAATTGTTTAGTTTCATACATTTGTTATTAATTTACTACCATATTTGCACGATAATATAAAGCACTTTCCTTATCTCATATAGAAATCCTGACCATGATTGCATTGAAGAGTGATTGAGAAGTGCTTCGATTATGAATGATCATCATTGTCATCCATCAAAGTAAAATCTGATAGTGTTCACATATAGAATAGAATAGAATACTCTTTATTATGTATACGCACACATTATCAGCTTAGCCTATGTTAACTGTCACCATTTCTTTTTATTCCTATTTTATTTTAAAGAATAAGTCATTCAAAATCAACATTCATAATAGATAAAATCACTCAAGGAAAATCATATCGTAAAGTCTCCTTCATTGAACGTGCGGGTATATAAGTGCTATTTGTATAGATATATAAAATTCAAAGTCCTGAATGACTGTTATATCAACGCACAACCTAACCGCTGGTCCTAGAAACATGAAATTTGGAGGGTGTGTTCTTTGTGAAGATTAGGTATCCACTAAGAAATTTTTTTCAAAATTCCACCCTTAAGAGGGTGAATGGGGGGAGGGTGAAATTTCACGCGGCCAAAGTCGCGGGCAGAAGCTAGTACCATATATTCGTTTTTTTTTTTTGTTTTATTTATGCGGGGTTTCACAGTTAAACCCCATATCAATCCTGTGGATGTCGTTATATTCTGTAAAAATCACACCGTGAAAACTTAATGGGAAATGCGGGTGGTCGTTACTTCATAGTTAGAAACGGTCACGCCTGTTTTCTTTCTGGTTAATGACCATAAAGCAATGTTTTTTTACAAAATAATAAATATTAACTACTTGTATGTCCCTGTTTTCCTTTTTGATGATACATTATTTTTATAAGCTCTGGAACCCTTAAAAATGCTCAAATTGCCCCTGTCAACAGAGGCCTAGTGTACAAATTTGATAACTATTAATGAAAAAAGAAAAACATAGGGACACAGTAATAGGTAATACGGGCTGGTGTCCGCAACTCCACGTCAATGCGCGTATTTTGCGTACGGTCGCGGTAGGGACACAGTAATATCCGTCTTATTCAGTTTATGAAATATCTTTTAAATTGGTCCAATATTGGAGGTGGAAATAGGCGAGAGCCACATCTCGAACTATGACTTTTTACTTAGGATTTTTCAAAAGTCTCTTCGACCGCATTTCCTCTTCAGTGAGTAGCCCTAGCATCAGGTGGAATGACAGTTCAGTTAACCTAAGTTTTCATAGTGCCATTTTTATTACAGAATAGGTCGGCAGATTATCAAACTGTGTGTAATAATTCGGTGAATACATTTACAATAGAATGAAACACAGACAGAATTCTTGACCTTAATTCGAAACAAAAAATTAAATATGCATTTGAAATTTCCATTTTTATGAAGAAATTACCGCGAGAACAAAGCTGTTGTAACAATAATAAATGACTGGATGCTAATGCTGTGGTCGGAATGTTCGCTCTATTAGCGATTCAGTTCAACACGGGATTTTTTAGATCAAAGCAGATAACTCGATACAAGATACAACTGACTCCATTTGGTTATCACTAGCTAATTGGCATTACACGAATTGTCATTTCACACTCGTGAACATCTCTTTTCCTCCTGTGTTACGTAGACTATTTCGTTGGTGCCCTTGAGGCGTGACTTTCACGGTTCATTTATAAATCTGTAGGAAAATTTTTCGCAGTAATGCCAATGATTCGTTTTCAAGCTTCTACTCAAATTTTCTAACCACCGAAAGAAGTCATAATTAATAGCGACAAAACTCATGAATGGTGACCGTGTTCAATTGTTTCTCTAGTGCCCGTTTTCACAATTACTAGGCGACACCCAAATGTATGCTTAAATAAAAACGAACACATGAACAAACACGGCTTAGTGCGGAAAGTTAATAAAAAAATATTATTAGTAATAATCCCACAATTAATTTACTTCACATGGCCGGCAATACATCCATAATGATATCAATTTCCGGTTCCGATATGTTTTTGGCATTGTAGTATGTTTCCAAATGACGCATCGCATTGATCTAATACGATACTCTTTAGATTGTTTGATAGACATGGTAAACTGAGATAATACGTAGAAACTTGATAACAAATATTATTATCTTATCTAGGACGCCGCCGCGCCGCCGGTAAAATCATGTCTGCAGTTCTATCATCAAAATAAAATATAGTGGTAGACACGAATAATAACAGTTACAAGCGTATCTAAATCCGATATAATCGCGCGCAACACAAAGGCACCGCTCGTTGCGCGACTTTCGGTGTCTTTGTGTCGCGCCTGTTTGTAGGAGCCTTTATAAATTCTATCTATTCCACAACATACTTGGATGTTTATAGTAAACATTCACTTAAACTCTAGATGTATTGTTGATTGCTTTCTATCCATACAGTATGGAAACCACATATTATATGCACTACCAGCAGCGCCCCGCGGCTTCACCCGCATAAGTGTCGATCCCGTGGGATTATCGGGATAAAGATTAGCCTATGTCCTTTCCCGGAACTCAAATTATCTCTATGCCAAATTTCACCTAAATCGGCTCAGCGGTTTAAACGTGAAGAGGTTACAGAGTTACAGACAGACAAGACACACTTTCGCATTTATAATATTAGTATGGATATTATACCAAATACTTGTTATCGCCGTTTCTGACGATATACTTACAAAAAACTAACGAAATCGACGCGAAAAAACCAGCTAATGTTCCCTAAATTTTGACGAGTTATAAATGCGAACTTAAACGTAAGGAACAGCTGATTTTTAAGCGACCGATTTAGTTCATTTTTTGTACATCGTCAGAATATGAGATAACAAGTAGTGGTATAATTTATTGCATTTATGTGGTTTCCATACTGTATAATAAAATATTAACCAAGAATGTTTGTCTATTTGTCTCGATCTATGTTCCGGATTGGCGCAAAAACGGATGAACGGAATTGGATGAAATTTCGCATAGGTTAAGATAGTTTACCTGGATTAATACATAGGATAGTTATATCCCGGCAGTACGTTCCCGTGGTATATTTTCCAACATCCATGCAGGCGAAGCCGCGGGCAAAGCTAGTTGATAATACGGATAGGAGTCGTGAAAGTCTCAAGGTTTAATTGTTGCATATCTCACGCTTGTTAGACATTGACAATCTAGTCATGGAATCTTAACCTTGCATTAACAAATGAGTAATAATTATATATTATTGCTTTCATAACTACACCCTAACCCCCTTACTAATAAACGTTGTATAGCGTCTGTATAGTTACACAACGCTTTGTCTTTTTCTTTCGAAAATCAAATTGACTGAAACAGAGAAATCGGTGTGTATGTGAAACTTCACCTGATATACCAGGCCACTCGGAAAATATTGCGAAAAAAGAGTTTTATCACATCTCTTCTAAAAGAGCTAGTGTAGTGAGCTAGTTCCTCGTACACCGGGACTAAAATAGCTTTTTAATCCCTAGGGACTAAAAGTGATTTGAATTTAGAATGAGGATATTGTTAGTAAAAGTTCCAATCATCAAAGAGCTCAATCACGAACATTGTAAGAACAAGTAAATGCGGATACAGACATTGCGAGGCATGCGCAGCGCACGGCGCTCATCGCATGATTCGCAATGTGTGGACGTTCATATTCGTTGTGAGGCATGTGGAAGTACGTGCCTCACCACGAATATGAACACAACGCCTCGCAATGTCTGTATCCACCTTTACAGGCTGTATGATAAAGTAAAACGAGTGCTAGCCAAATTTAAAAAAAATGTGATAAAATAAAAAACGCGCGAAAAGCATTCTGCCTTCGTTCGTAATGTTTACTTAAATTAGGATGTTACTCAGTTTTTAAAAATATGGGTATGACTTCCTTAAGTAGTGATAATGAAAGAAAAAAACGTACGTATTCTTATTCATAAGTTGCACTTACTTATTTTTTCATAGAGGGAGATAAAAAATAGAGTGTCCACACCTCGGGAGCAATACTATTTTAAGCTCGAGTGACGTACTTTGAATCCCTTGCTGCGCTCAGGATTGTAAGAAACAATCTCGCCTTCATAATAGTTGTTTGCTCCCTTGGCAAACAATCTTCTATTTTATGTATGAGATACTTTCCAGTTATAATCTATTTTGAAAATATCATTGTTGTAAGTAAAAATAGGTACGTTCTTATTTTAAAATTTCCCTCCAAATTGTTTGCGAGCTAATTTAAATTATCGTGTCTCATAAAAAAATGGATCGGAACATTTTCGCGCTATAATTTTTTACGATTTCAAGTGTCGTCTGAAACTGGACGAATCGTACGATAGACTTCAAATGGCATTCATGGATGAAGGCCCTTCTAAAGCAATCGTGTATCGTTGGTATAACGAATTCAAGCGCGGTCGACTAACTTTGGGGGATGAAGAAAGAAGTGGTCGCTCTTCGACAGCTGTTACGGAAGAAAACGTGCTAGCCGTGAAAAATTTAATCGAAGACAATAGCCGAGTTACGTATCAAGAGATTCAGCACATACTGCAGGTTGTATCGGGAAGCCTTCACGAAATTCTACACGTGCATCTTCGCGTCACGCGTGAGGAGGATAGTTCCACGCTGGGTGTCGCAAAACTTCACCGATGCTCAGAAGCAGGCTCGTGTGGAATGGTGCCGTGATATGATAAACAAATTTGAAGCAGGCTCGTCTCGGCGTGTTTACGACATCATTACCCTGCCCATGGCCCTGCGTGTCCAGTATAACAATGTATTCAGGATGCTGTTGGGTCTACCACGATTTTGTAGCGCTTCCGGAATGTTCACCGAGACCAGGGTTGATGGTTTTCATGCCATTATACGGAAACGGTGCGCTTCTACTCTCGGTAGATTGCGAGCTAGCTCCCACAGCATTCTGAGTGTGTTGTGTGATAGGTGGGACAGCCCCATGCTGGCGCACTGGATTCGGCTGCACACGTAGGTGTCAGTCGCTTTAATTTTGTGTTTTTACTAACATTAGGTTAAGATTTTTTACTAACAACATATTATATTATTCTTGTTATTTTTTGTTGTTATGGATTTTTAATCCGAAATAAATGTATTATTATTATTATTCATTTATTTATTTACTTTTCTTATTTTATTACATTTTTAAATATTTCTTAAAATATAAAAATAAGTAAAAAAAACATTTAAAAATATAAAAAAATAGTTGTCCGCCGGTGTCGGGACCAGGGTCCAAGCTACCGGTGGTTAGGGCTCCAGAGACAGGAACCTCCTCACAATGCGAGCCGTATCGAGGAGTACTGCCTTCTGAATCAGGCCCTTGATCCAACCGCCTAACGAGAGCCTCGATAGATGTTGATCGAGGCTTTCGGCTATAAGACCATTGGCCGACACGACAATCGGCACAATGATAGCCGAGCTCACATTCCACATGTCAACAACCTCGTGTGCTAAGTCGAGATATTTAATTTGTTTCTCTTTCTCAGCTTTCACGAGGTTACCGTCATGTGGAATGGTAACATCGACAATCATTGTGCGGCGCGCTAATCGATCTATCACCACTATATCAGGCTTATTGGCAACAATAGTCCTGTCAGTAATGATAGATCGATCCCAGTACAACGTGACATGGTCATTTTCAAGAACTGGGTCGGGCACATACTTGTAATACGGTACCTCAGAATCCACAAGCTTATATTTCAAAGCAAGTTGCTGGTGAATAATCCTGGCCACTTGGTTATGCCTGTGCAAGTACTCGCCGTTAGCCAGACGAGAACAACCAGAGACAATATGTCTGATAGACTCACCCGGACGGTGGCATGCCCGACACACGTCAACCGTCCCGTCCTTCATAATATGTCTCCGGTAGTTATTCGTTAAGATAACTTCGTCCATAATTGCACAGACGAAACCTTCAGTTTCCCCGAAAAGGTCACCAAAACGTAGCCAGGATACGGACGCTAAGAAATCTACACCGGGCTCATGAAGAGCCCGATAGAAGCGTCCGTGAAGCTCCTTGCTTTGCCATATCTTCTTGCGGTCATCAGTAGAAAGTACTACAGGTTTGCGCCAGTTCTCTTTAGCCATGGAGAGCGGGGTGAGCCCCTTGTCCACTGCGACCACATCACGGTGCATACCCACTTCGGCTTTTAAAAAATATTCCCTGAGACTGCACACCTCGCGGTTGTGGAGGGTCTTCGCATTTAAAAAGCCTCGACCCCCACATTTCCGCGGGATATACAGTCTCATCACCGATGGTCGTGGGTGATGCATCCGGTTTGCGGTCAGTAGTGTACGGACTCTTCTATCCAGGGCGTCGAGTTCGGTCTGAGTCCATTTGAGTATGCCGAAAGAGTACATCAAAACCGGCATGACCCAACCGTTGAAGGCGCGCACCTTATTTCCGCCCGAAAGAAGACTATTTAATACCTTCTTCAGGCGACAAAAGAAGCGCTCCTTCAATGATTGCTTCATGTCAGCATCATTGATGCCTAACGCTTCCGACATACCCAAATACTTATAGTTTTCGGATGAGGAGAGGGATCTGAGGTTTATGGAATCCGAGAGTTGAATTCCCTCGGATTCCATAATCTCCCCTCGCTTTACATGCATGACTGCACATTTGTCCACACCAAATTCCATCCTGATGGCGCTACTGAAAGTTTCAGTTACCTTCAGTAGCTCCATCAGACGCAATTTGTTGGGGGCAAAGAGTTTCAAATCATCCATGTAAAGGAGGTGAGATATAACCTGACCACCTCTCCTCAACCGATAACCTAGACCTGAATCCTCCAGTAGTGTACTTAGAGGATTCAGGGCTAAGCAGAACCAAAGTGGACTCAAACTGTCGCCCTGAAATATTCCCCGTTTAATCCATACAGGCTCATCATTCCCCTGGATCTGTCGACATCCGGGATAACGAAGGACCGTCTTCCATTGCCCCATACACGACTCAAGGAAGGTGCGTAGAGTTGCATCTATTTTGTACAACTCCAGCACCCTCATGAGCCATGTATGTGGCACCGAGTCATAGGCCTTCTTGTAATCTATCCAACATGTTGACAGATCCTTGCGGGATCGCTGAACCTGTTGGCTAATGGCCATGTCTATGAGGAGTAGCTCCTTAGTACCGCGGGACCCATTCCTACATCCATTTTGAGAGGCAGACATAATCGAGTTATTCTCAATGTGCGTATTAATTTTCACTCTCAAAATTGATGTAAGAAGTTTATAAACCGTCGACAAACACGTGATCGGTCTATAATTCTTGGGTTCCGCGGGACTACCTGACTTATGGAGCAGGTGGGTAACGCCTGTTGTTAGAAACTGCGGTAGCGACCCAGACTCTAAGGATGACTGGAACTGAGATGCCAAGCAAGTGTGTGAACTGATTAGCCATTTCAACCAGAAGTTGTGCAGTCCGTCCGGTCCTGGCGATTTCCAATTCGGTAAAGGACGGACCGCACTGGTAACGTCTGATGGCATAATTATGACTGCATCCATTACTGGTATAGTCTCACACACTCGCTCGATATCCTGCATCCAGCCAGCCTCAGTGTGACAGACGGGTACCGACCAGATGCTGCGCCAGAATGCACTTGTGGCGGCATCATCCGGGCGGCATACATCTATCACATTTTGTTCAGGTCGCTCCCAAGCTCTATATACCCACCTTTCATCGCTCTGGAACATGCGATTCTGCGTGTATCGATCAACCCGCCGCTTATACCGCCGAATTCGGTTCGCCCATGCACAAACTTTCTGCTTCAGGAAGTCGATGCGCTCTGTGACACGGGACATGTATTCTCGAGGATTGATTCCAGTCCCCGAGAATGCCCGCCTTACAAAGCGCATCACTCGTGGTCGTGTATTGCCCTCCCTGAAGCAGTATAGTTTGCCGATGAGTACCCTGGCCCCATCGATACGACCCTCGATCCTACGTTGCCAGACTGGTACGGTTGGTTTTGGTCGAGTAGCTTCGTCATAAGTTGGGAACTTGACGTTAGCTAAACGACATGCCGCAACAGCTGCGCAATACAGGATCGAGTGTGTATCAACAAGATCCTCGCTGCTCTCAAAGAAATTCTTGAGCTGCGAGTCCAAGGCACACACCAGCGCCCTATTTTTCTTGTGCATAGGTAACCGTGGTAATCGGGGTCTAAGTTCGGTTGGAGTGGATCTATACTCGCGTAATGCATCCTCCAGTGCGCTCCTCAGTCGGACGTTGTACTGGCTACTTACTGTGGCAACCCTATCATCTTCTTCTTCAACATGATTGGACTGCGGCGGGATGGCATCAACAGTTGACGCTTGTGCCGCAGTTTGTGCCGAAGTCGAGACGATGTGATTGCTCAGTACCTCTGAGCGCAGCCTATCAAGTGCGATATCGTCCAACCTGTGATTGCGTTGGATGACCCGCACCTGATCCGACAGTCGTTGGGCCGAAACGTTGACGGTTGGTTCCAGTTCCTGGAACAGAGACAGCATCCTGACGCGGTACGCAGTGAGGTTAATTCCCCCCTCTGTAGACCCGTAATATGCGCGCATGACGTTCTCATTCATAGACTGAGTCCATCTCATGCGCTGCACACAACCACCGGTAGCGGGGACCCGGCTCGGGGTCGGATGGCCCCTAAGCCCCAAGCTCTTCGGTGGCCGGCCTCTCCCCTGCCGACGTACGGGTGTTGGCGACGTCGGCGGGGAAAAATATTCGTCGCTCGAGCTCGACGCAACTGCCACGGCCGGTGTTACAGCACTCTCGATGGGGCTGGGTTCCGGCGGCGGCGGGGCGGAGCTGAGCGACGAGTCCGGAGGTGTTAGTTGTGCACGGCGTGCTGCTGATCTCGTCAACATTCTATATTATTATCTTCATTATCTTCACATATTTACGAGTATCAAATTTGACAGGCGTCATTTTTGATTTTTCTGTGTTTGTAAAGCTTTTTCATTGTATTTTTGATTTTGTTTGTAGATTTAATATGTATTATTCCAAAAGGTTTTATAAGATATCAATAAAAACGGGAAATTAATAAAAACAGGAAAATAAAAGATAAGAATGAAAAATGTATGTTGTTGACGTATCAGTGTTGCCCTTATTATTATTATTATTACAGGTGATGAGTCTTGGATTTATCAATACGATCCAGAATCGAAGCGCCAGTGGACGGTTTGGGTGTTCCAAAGTGAAGCGATCTAGAAGCAGGGGGAAGATTTTGATCGCAAGCTTTTTCAATTTGACTGGCTACTTGGTGTCAATTCCTTTACGGAACCAAAGAAGCATCAACGCTGAATGGTATACTACCAAATACTTGGCAGAAGTTTTCTCTGTTGTGAGCAACAAGCGACGAAACACAGGACTCCGTGGGCTACTGCTCCACCACGACAACGCGCCTTCGCACACTTCGCTCAAAACGAGGGACTTCCTGGACAGCACGCCGGTCAAACTCCTGGGTCACCCCCCTTACAGCCCGGATTTAGCCCGTGTTACTTCTTTTCATTCTCGAAAATAAAAAATCAGCTCAAAGGGATACAATTTTCGTCGCCGGAAGATGCGCTGTCAGCGTTCGAGCAGGCTGTAAACGAGGTGTCTGCGGCGAACTGGAAACAGTGTTTCGAAAACTGGTTCAGACGCATGAAACTTTGTATAGAGGTTAGTGGAGAGTACTTTGAAAAGATTTAATAAAAAAATAATTACCTATAGAATATTTTTTTTATTTTCGCAAAAATTTCTGAGTGGCCCACGTAATACGTTTATTAATAAAGGGGACAGCGTGTAAGAGTTGTGTTACAATGTTAGTGCACAAGCAAGTATATTCTATCTATCTATTTCTGACACAAGCACCTTTTTATATCAACTGAATTCAGTGCCGGGTGAAGACTACTTGATGCCCTAAGCAATCCACGCCTGTGGGCCCCCCTACCGACTAGTCGCCTTGTATTATTTCTAAAAAAAATTGACGAGCGATTTGGATTAGCGCACGTCTCAAGAGTGGCTTTTGGGTCTTGTAATATCTTGCTGACTAACAGCCTTGCCTTTTATTTACTAGCAAATATTTTTTCTAAAGAAATTTGACAGATTGTAGTAGCTTGATGTGCTGGCGTCTGTACAAACCTACTTACCGAAAATAAATCATTTATCATAAAATGTTATAAAAACTTACCGCATGTACTGAGCTGGAGTCTGCCAGCCATGTGTTGTACATGGTCTCCACGTAGGCGGAGCTGGAGCCATTGAGGAAAGGTTCAGCGGCTGCCGAGCTTTTATGCCTATAACCAGTCGCAGATCCAGCAGCGACCTGTACAAACAAAACGGAGATTCAATAAACATCATGTACCTATGCCCCGAAGGGATGATAGGTATGTAGTTCTTTTTGTCAGTTATTTTTAAGTCAGATATTGTTAAAGCGGAAATAGGCTTCCACGGTGCATAAATCAAGACTCCGGACTACTATGGAGAAATTCATGACATGAAACTTCGCCTGATCTGGGAATCGGACCCAGGCCGCCAGGACTGACGCTCAACAGTCGCCCTTGCGACGTGGTTAAAATAAAAGGTGAACAAATAAGTTTTATAATTTGAATAAAATTGAGTCAGAACTCAGGACAGCATCACGAATATACGGCAGAGCCCCCATCAATTATTATTCATGTGTAGGTGGTAATTAAAAAAAATGGTATGGCATGGTAATGGTGGTGTATGTATTTGTAAATTGATAGTATTACGATAATTTCTCTGTCCCCAAACGAATCAATAAATATATCAGAAGGCCAATACCCGTAATTAAAAAAAGTAATTTAAAAAGATTAAATCGACTTCAAAAAGAAATTAACTTACAATTATAAAATAACTTTAATTTCGGAAGTCGGTGTCTTGGGATTTGGATTTTAGTTTAGTTTTTTGCTACCGACTTCCGAAATTAAAGTTATTTCATAATTTTGAGTTAATTTCTTTTTGAAGTCGATTTAATTTTTTTAAATTACTTTATTATATCGTAATTTTTAGTTTTAAGTAAACACTGGAACATATTTTTTGTAATAAGTAGGTAATATTTTTGTTGAAATATTGCACTAGAATTGGACCAAGGCTTTGAGATGTTTTCCCTTTGACACTACACCCGTAGCTCGTATCAATAAGCCAGGCCGTATCAAAAGTGTAGGGAAACTAGAGGTATTTTTAACAGATTGAGACTGAGATCAGACTGTGAACGTTCTTATAATTCCGAGAATTGCCCCTCAAACATCAATCACGCCCGTCATGGCTGTATACATCCTGACCTGACTAAACGGCTGAAAAGTGACTTTTTACTATTACTTAATTTTATTTATTGACGTAGGTACTATCATACCGCTAAAGGTCGTTACGCCATTTATGACGTCAACGTGCACAGAATACCATCGGTTGTTTCTAAGACAAATTTCCAACATGAAAATAAATCTCTTTCCTGACGTACACATTTGGCGAACCTCCAATTGTCTTTTTGGGTAAGCCAGAATCTGTTCTATATCTCATTCTTTAATTGTTACCTACATTTTACTCGCACCAATTAATGTATCATCTATACTAATATTATAAAGAGGTAAAGTTTGTATGTAGGGGGTAATCTCTGGAACTACCAGTCGGATTTGAAAAAATCTTTTTGTATTTGATAGCCCAATTCTTGAGGAAGGCTACAGGCTATTTAACATCACGCTATGACCCTTAGGAGCCATGCAAAAAGAAAAAAGTCAGAAAGAACCCTAAACAAAAACGAAGTAATAGCGCGGGCAGGCGATGAGATGCGACGGGGTGGGTCGGGGGAACAAGAAGTTTCACGCGGACGAAGTCGCGGGCAGAAGCTAGTGTATTAATATGAAAGATTGAGCAACTGCGGGTTTAAAAACAAGTACAGTACAGCTAAGATAACGATGTGGAACAAAGTTTATCAAAGTAACAAAGGGGCTCGGCCGTCTGTCTCGTCATAATAAACCTATTAGAAACTTGGAGGCGCAACTCACACACCAGTTACATAACAGACGGTGCTTATACACGGACGAACTACGAACAGATCGATTGTGTGCTAGAAATAGACATCTGCAGCTAAAGTGAATGTAATTTCTGAGAAAAATTGAAAATGTTAATAAATGAGCTCATTTATAATTCTCACAAATTCACGATGAGATAAGGTTCGGGGGCAAAAAAGAACAATAAACATGTTTTCGTACTTTCCATTTGTGAATTGTCTTTCGAACCTGTCACCTTCACCTTGAAATTTCTCGAAACAGATAAATATATCGAATAATATCAATCAGACACATCACTGTCGACTTAATCAGTAACACTGAAGTTACGAAGACAGTTAGAAATGTAGTTCTGAAAGAAATAAGCTGGTAGGTAGGTATTGAGAAAAGGTTTAACATCTGTATCAATAAACGTGTTACAGCCTGCCTGGAAACAATAGGGTTTCAAATAATATCAAGCAGGGATGTTAGGGAGCTCCGTAACCGTAACCGAAACTATCGGATATCCGATATAAAAAATTATCCGTAACCGTAACCGAATCCGAAATAAAAGTTTCGGATAATATCGGATAGAGGCGGAGCCTAATTGAGGCACAAGATAAAGATAGCTATGATTGTTATGTTAAACTTAAATCATAGTAAATATATATGTGCAATGTGCATTCTAAATTTAAATCTAATTTTAATATTTTCTTTGAATACGAAATTACTAAATAAGTATAAGTAATAATTTTATTATAACATTTTCATTTTAGGTAGATTAGATAACACTCAACATTTATTTATACTCATTTTTAATTTAAATAGCTGTAATAACTCACAGACTGATTGTAATTCCTACCAAATAGTTACATATAAATAAAACTATTTTATTAACTATTTGTATTGTACTTTTGAAATTCCTAAAAAAATTAATAACCGTAACCGAAATTATCCGAAACTAACGGATAATCCGAAATAATTTCATATCCGTATCCGTATCCGTATCCGGTATAATAATCATTCCTATATCCGTAATTAATCCGTATCCGAAATTTCATATCCATAACATCCCTAATATCAAGATATACGGGTGGACCTTAATTGACCTTAATTTTTACACAAATAATTTATATATATCTGTTTATAAGAACATAATATATTATAGCGAATTTTTATAATGGACATGTTTTAAGAGGCTATTTAATAGTTCTAATCTACATAGATTGGTAATAAAGAATGCATATTATAACAGTTTAAGTATTTATATTGTTCTGCAGCAATAAAGGTAAAAAGCTTGTGTCTTGGGTTGCATTAGTTTGCATAAAAACCGTTAAATTGCATATAAAGGCTGCCATAGAAGGATAATGCAATACTACAAGCTGCTACACGGAAGGAATGAGTCACCTTGTTTTCAAGAAATTTTATTAAAATAATATAAGTACGTCACGTTACTGTATGTTTTATAAAACATGGTATATTGAGGAAAGACAAGTTTCCGACCTTTAGTACTGTGGCAAAATCGCTCCAAAATTAGCAAAACCAGCTTTAACAAACTGACCGCTAAATTCAACAAGGTCATGGCTAAGGATACAGCAAAATAAGTAACTTAAGACTGGCAGTGAAAAATATGTAGTTGTAGAGTTGTAGGGTGTACTGGGTTGGGTTCACCATAGGTACTATTTTTTTTTGTAATTTGTAAGTAATTATGACATTAAAATATTGTTCTGCAAATGCGTCATATACCTTATTTCCAGCCTCTGTCTGATATTATGCCCTTTGAACTCTGGAAGAACAAGTAATCAAAGGACTTGAAAAATGGTAAACTTCAATACATTTTCTTAGAAGGGCCGCCAACTGGATTCTGTTCAAATGAGATTAATAAAAGAGGGTCCAGTTTTGGGGTCCCTTTTAACTAAAATGCCTTAGTGCACCTTTTTGACCAATCTCCACCAAAATTTATGACTGTTGCTTATCTAAAGCAGCTAAATAAGCTAGTAGAATCTAGTATGCACGGCCACGCGACACGTGACTGTGACTCATACATTGTCATTGTGACGCCTCTCCGTGATAGTGCGTTCAATCCGTCATCTTCTACCTCACTCCTATCATTGCCTAAAATACATGTTTTATCTACTTTATCCGCACAGGTGTCATTTAGATGATAAAAATATTATAATTTATATTTCTTTTTAAATTTCTTTTTTGTATTCAAACAACACTTCCAAGAGTTCCAACAACTCGTTTTTTGGACAAGGTCGTAAGTTACCGTTTAGTGACCATGGCCGTACAAAACCTTGAACTTATTGTTTAATAGCCTGCGAACATTTTGACGCGTACCTTTTTTGTCACAAGACCACAGAATAGACAGGTAATAGTACAATGCCGACATGCGACTTTTTTGTGAATACTATTTCTATTTTTAAAGGAAGAAACTGTTGAAACTGAGAGTAATGGTTTTACTTTTGTGAATAATGCCGTTTTTTTTCTTTATAAACAATCTTCCGTTTTAGCATGGGTTACACCAACTTCGAAAAGACCAAGATCATAGACATGTCTCACAAATGTTTGTTCCATGGGGAATGGAACACCCAACCCATTAACCCGATCCTTATTGAAATTGTAAAAATTATTTTACTTTTAATTATTGCATTATCTTTAAGATTCGATTTATAACTGACTCATAATGTTGACTTCTATAAATAAATCGATCCTGAGTTCTGACTTAAAAAAAAAGGTTTTTTTGCTTTATGAAAATCTAAAGAGATAACTTACCTGTGGTTTGTTGAGAAGCCATGAGGCAAATCTGTCGTTATTCCCAACTTTATTTGAGAGCTGAAATATTAATCTTGCCCGATGCATGATTGTTTCAGTCTAGTGTCAGATCTGTAAACAATAATTATTTCAATGAAGTGCCAGCCATTTTTATTATAAAGATATAATCTATTTTAAATTTATGCAAAAATTTTGAAGATAGCTAGCAAGCTATTTTTATAACCATGTTTAACACCTAAGACAATTTTCCATAATAATCAGTTCCTCTCAGGGACTAATTATTGTTATAAGTATGTACCGCTTGTGGTACACATGTGTTGGCATACATGTGTACCAACACATCCGCTCATCCTAAAAAAGTTAATTTTTATTCACAAGATATTGTTAAATCATCAAAATGTTACAAATTCAGGTGCTGGTCCTTATGCAACATACCACCTTACAGGGTTTTATTTAATTTTGTATTACTGATCTATTTATTTTATATTGTTTGGTTCGTCATGTTTGCCGCAAATAAACATATTTTGTTTCTTTCTTTCAGATCCACACCAGGACACCAAAAATACTTCATAATAACATACTTCATTCTATCACTAATTCTTCATAGCCATACAACCTTGTATTTTTAAGCTAGCTATTGAGAAATTTAAGTTCTAAGATCTTTCCAGTTAATTTTAAATAGTAATTTATTGCAATACATACTTGTAATAATTGGACATACAATCATGTCTTATAATATAAAAACACAAAATGATTTCAGACTGCTTGTAAACATGATGAATTCACTGCTCCACATGTGATAGAACAAACAGAAAGATAATATGTATCTACTAGAGAATTTAGGACGCAACATTGTCAATGTCAGAGTAATTGACACAATAGAATATTTATTATACATTTACTTTTTATTTTTACCTAGTGTAGAGACTAAGAGGGAGTAGTTTTGACCCAGAAGGAAGCCTGTTCTATCATTTAAACTTAATCAATTTAGTGTTCAGCACATTTAACATCACTATGCAAAAAAGAATGATTCTTTAAATATACACAAATAGAAAGAAAGAAAAATGTATAAATAATGAATTCCCTTCTCAACCCCGCAACTTATTTAGTTTGTGTCATTATTGCAACATTATAGTTTTGTATTACTGATAGTGAAGAAATATGTATAAATCTACATTATTTTATAAATATTTACTATATCTACATATAGTATAGATAAGAGAACAATTAAATAACTACCTTACCAAACTACTTTCTAGTATGTCAAAATTTGGCAGGCAGTCAAAACTGTTATATAGATGCATTACACATGCTCTGAAATTATTAATACACCTGATTAAATAGTTCAAGGCCATCGGAGAAATTACTAGTGTTTACAAGAGCCAAACTTGATTGTTTTTATGAACATCTAAGATTCTAGAACATTAAAACAATAACTAGGAATGTATTGATTTGCATTAGGTATGATTGGAAAAAGAATGTCAAGTCAGTATTCTTTTCCATTTTATATTAAAAAACATTGTTTTTTTTTTAACAGGAGCCTTGGGTATATGTTTCAACTTTGATTTGGCAATATCTAATCACAAAACCATAATATAGTAATCTGTATAAAATCTCTGTCATTAAGCAAATACACACTGTAACAGCAGCTGTGTACAAAACATAAGTACCTAATTGTTTCACCCATCATTTAAGTGTCATTAGTAAAAAAGAAAACAGATGTCAGATTAGAGAGGAATAGAAAGGAGCTATGTAATTCTGCAATTAAATAGTGTCATAGAGGCCCCAAAGTACACTGGTTACTTTCTAATTGTAAGGTTTAATTAAGAGACAAGATTATATAATCATCAATACGGTAATAATGATTGTTTTACTTTATATTGTTGATCTAGCACTACATTTGTATCAATGGTACTCCAGTTTTCCTAACCTCTTTTTCACTCGTTGCGTCACATAATGCGGATTTGCGTTTACGTTACAAAAATTATAGTTACATACCTGATAGTTATGTTTTACCCTCACTTGTATAATTCACAGAAAATAAACTGATCAATACTGAAGTCTCGTGATTCAAGGTTATATAACTCACTTTTCACGTACCAATTTGTGATAGGTATGTTGCGGGAGAAGCTGCTGAATCAAAATGTATATCTGTTCTTATTTCATCGTACTAGTTTAGCTATTATATCCTAAGTTTATTCTATCATGAGTAATAATTTACCTTCGACACTATTCGAATGTGTAGTAAATTGTCTTGTCTGGCAAGCACAGTCAAATTTGATTGATAGAATTCAAAAATTCATGCTTGTCGCTGATTCGCTGCCGCCGTCAGTTGCCTGTTCTCGAATGCTGTGGACTGTCAAACATAGAGCATGTAACCTTTTAAGAGACGGAACTTAGAACATTCAGTTTGTGAGAAATTGTTAACCTTCTTTAGCCAACCGCATAAAGAAAACATAGCTACCAACATGAAAATTCTAAGTAGCACTGACAATGACAATCATGACGTTGACGGGAAGAACTGTCATAAATAGGGATGCGCAACGCATCGTATAGAAATCAAAAATCTTATCGATATTTAGAGTTCATCGATATCGATGAAATGCATACTACGCAGATAATAGTGAGGTTCCAAAACGAATTTATTTTATTATAAAAATTGGTAAAATAAAACACTGATTTAAATGATTTCTGTATTTATTTATTTATGTAAATTACTAGCGACCCGCCCCGGTTTCGCACGAGTAGCCTGATCGCTACCAAAATTCACAGGATCACCCGCTGGGTTAATCTGATGATTGCCTGAAGATTTCATAAAAATCGCTCCAGCCGTTGCTGCTCATGCAGTTTCTCTATTGGTAGATGCACCAGTTCTTCATTACCAACTGTTTTTAGCCACTCTCGACATCTGGAAGGTACAAAATATAAAAGGTTACTTCTAACTGACTATGTTTGCCTGATGTGAATTTATTTAGTGTGATTTATAGCTAAGAAAACACCGAATTTACACTATCAGATAACTAAATGGAATTGACGATTATACTTAGAATAGAAATTCTAGATTTATTTACATACATAATGGTGTCACAGGTAGATAATGTCTTAGACTGTCCGACCCATTTCTTTAGCAGTCAACCTACTTAGACTAAATTAAATTACAATTTACATTAGACAAATAGGTAGGTATTACTGAAGGCACAAATGTTTTAAAACATTTCTTTATTAGAGTTTCAGCTAATCTTGATTGATGGCTTGAGGGTCGTATTACGGAATTTGAATGATGCTATTAATTTACAATGAGGTAGTGCTATGAGAGCACAAGATCACATTAACACTATGTAGGTAAAACTCACCGGTTTGGATCCAGTGGAAACTTGGAAAAAAACAAATTATTTCCAATATGCCAGGCCTCCTTGATGCCGCAAACATCACATTTTCTGTGACCCTTACTCATGATGGTTCACAAACTAGAGTCACTGTCTCGTTATTATATAGTAATAATAACAATAAAATCATTTACACTAATAGTCAATATCTCAATAAAACTGTGTGAGGATGACACGGAGAAGCAGATCGCCCCTAAGACGACCCACTGACCAGATGCTCGACTCAACGTTAACACAATCACAGAAATTATTCGGATTTAATAAGTTGTATTCCCAAATCTTACAGAAAAAGGAAAAAAAACAGAAATATCAACAACACGAAGCAAAGTGACGCGAAGGCAGACATGTTTGTTTCACTTCGTAGTGTAATGTTGATCATCCTGAGATTCTGCGTTTGTTTCTGAATGTTGCATAAAGAAGGTTACAAATTCCATATAAAAATAATATTTTGTTCGGAGTTTCACAGGACTGCTGTCAAAGTTGAAGTTCACAGATTATTACTAGCCAGCTAGAAGAAGGTTATCGATTATTTTGACGGCACAGCTGTTAATCTCAGTCTGTTGTCGTACTGATATAGAAACCGATGGTTTCAAGGGAGTGTCGAGTTCTTGAGCGGTTGAGCGTGCCTTCTTACACTATAGGAAGTTATATTATCGGCATTGAATTAATTATTAAATATAAAGATATTTTATATTGCAAATATGGGGATTATAAACCCACGTTAAGAATCAAAATCATTTTGAAAAAAAAAACTAAGTTTTTGCATAAGGGTCTCTAATACGTTACGCCGTCGCCACGGAATGTAGTGGGGCCACAAAAAACTCTTTAATGAAATGTGGTCTCCTCATGAAGTTATATTAAGCAGGGATGTTAGGGAGCTCCGTAACCGTAACCGAAACTATCGGATATCCGATATAAAAAATTATCCGTAACCGTAACCGAATCCGAAATAAAAGTTTCGGATAATATCGGATAGAGGCGGAGCCTAATTGAGGCACAAGATAAAGATAGCTATGATTGTTATGTTAAACTTAAATCATAGTAAATATATATGTGCAATGTGCATTCTAAATTTAAATCTAATTTTAATATTTTCTTTGAATACGAAATTACTAAATAAGTATAAGTAATAATTTTATTATAACATTTTCATTTTAGGTAGATTAGATAACACTCAACATTTATTTATACTCATTTTTAATTTAAATAGCTGTAATAACTCACAGACTGATTGTAATTCCTACCAAATAGTTACATATAAATAAAACTATTTTATTAACTATTTGTATTGTACTTTTGAAATTCCTAAAAAAATTAATAACCGTAACCGAAATTATCCGAAACTAACGGATAATCCGAAATAATTTCATATCCGTATCCGTATCCGTATCCGGTATAATAATCATTCCTATATCCGTAATTAATCCGTATCCGAAATTTCATATCCATAACATCCCTAATATTAAGTATACCTCTGTTTTCAGTTTTCCGGCGCGTGTTGTTCGATAAGTCGATAACGGTTGAAAATCCGGAAAAAGTGGAGGCGTAAAAGTTGTAGAGAACGTTAAGAGGTTTTATTTGATATGAGCATTTTTTCCCTACGTCGAAAAGCGTTTTTGAAATTTAAGTGAAAACCCCAATAGTGGGAACATTGTGTTCACAAGTTTCTGAAGGAATCACTTGGTTCCCTGCTCAAGCACTCTACAACAACTCCTTTTTTTGTTTCGCTAGACTGGCTCTTCTGCTCCTCACTATTATTGTCAGAAATGTCAAAATTAAATTAATGTCAATGTCATTGTCAGTTGTCAATGTCAGTAAAGTTACAAAATTAGGGAACCTGGCAAAAATGCCAATCTTTAGTTATTTTTAAAAGCGGAAAACCTGATTCTTTATCAATTTATCTCTTTAATTTATACCAAAATGTGTAGTCTTTCTTCACGTCTGCTAAAATTTCCGGCCGAAGTTGCTACGATACGTAAAGTAACCTGTATTCGTTCAACATCGAGGATACTTGTATCACCATCAAATCAAACATTCGACTTACAGCGGAATTATAGTACTAATAGAGACTATGATAACTACTGGAAAGGATATTCCTATAAAAATGTATGTTACTCTGTCTTAATTGGTGCAGCCGCCTATACTTCATATAAAATCTGGTAAGTGATACTTGATTTACAAGCAAACAACAAAATTAGTTTAGCTGGGGTCCACTACTGCTGAGAACTCCTATACCAAACCAAGGGCTCTGTAAGTTCAAATAGAATATATACTAAAAGTAACAACTGCACATTTTATGTGTACTGTAAAATAAGTTGAGAGCAAAGGTCTCTCAACTACTAAATTTCTATTGTCAAGTATATCTAGTCCAGAAGTCCAGCATTAGACTGTGATATCAATTGTATGGTTAATACATTTAATTTCACCTACTGTGGATAGATACGAGAGTGCTCTATGTAACAGCATTAGATAAATAAAACTGTGACAGATATAATTTTGATTCAACTTTATAAACATAAAACAGTCCTATTACAAACTATAAATAAATTACACTAATTAATTAGGTAACTATTTTAGGGCACAGCAACAGTTATTGCCCTCCATAAATGCTGCTGAAGAAATTTCAGAATCTGACTCAGATAGTGAAATTGACAACAAGAAGAAGAGATACAGAAAAGAAAAAGTTGGATTTCGGGACAGGAAGGTGTGTGTAGACATTACTTTAACAAAACATTTATAATTTTGTTCTTTTTATTTTGTTTTGAAAATGGTAGAGTTTAATTTTATTTTTTTATTTATTTACTACAGATTATTGAATATGAAAATCGTATGAGATCATATTCAACCCCTGACAAAATATTCAGATATTTTGCCACTGTGAAATTGACATTTGGTGAACATACAGAGATTTACATGACACCTGATGATTTTTTGCGAGCTATCACTCCTGGCATGAAACAGCCTGATGGTATTTCTTTTTATTTTATTTTGATTTTAAGGCTCCTCTATACAGATGCAATATGACTTTATAAAAATTATTACAAGTTTCACAATTTGAAGTTCAGTTCAGTTTTTTTTTTTTCAACTTGTTAAACCAACTAACCTATTACTGCATCTCTGAGTCTCAGATTGTGCCTGTGTAGAGTCCCCTTTTCATATTTTTTTCTACATTTAATACACACTCAATAAGTAGGTACAACATAAACATCCTGAAAATATTTTCAGACTTGCATACTACTGGAATACTTAAAAAAATATAATTTAGATTTAGAATTAAAAATAATGTTTTTTATCCTGGACGCTGCTGGATAGATTATTGAGTATGAAAACCGTATGCGTCACTATTCTACACCAGATAAGGTATTTCGATACTTTGCCACCCTTCAAGCACAGCATCATGACCAGCATGAGATATTCATGACTCCTGATGACTTCCTGCGCTCCATGACACCTGGTGTCAAACAACCAGATGGTAAAATTATCTACAACACAGCATTTTTACCCATAATTATCAGCCCATAGCAGCTGTCCAGTACTAAACATGTCTCTCAAATCTCCCATTCAATTTGATCCTAGGCACTTCCATTCAATTTGATCCTAGGCACACACTCCTACTCTCATCCAGCTGCATTTTACCATATTTGTAAATAAATTTGGAAAGACATAAGTAGTGCTTTGTTGATCAATTAGCCGCACGCCAAACTGCTGAGCACATTGTCCTGGGTTCGAATCACAGGCAAGTAATTCTCAATAGCCGGCGTCTGGGTCAGTGGGTCTGTACCTGGTTGATGGCAATAGCCTTATTAGAAGGCACAGACAAAATGCGGACTCTACATTTCTGCCTACTACATTTCTACTGACTCAAAATTCTTGAAGAAGTTCTTCCATTGTCCTGATGAAGACACTATTTTACCATAACATTTAATAAGTAGAAAATATTAGATTTAAAATTATAAAATTAACATGTTTTTCTTTTAACAGGTTTGGGATTAGACCAGTATAGAAGATATGACCCTAAGGTATGTTTCATTCATAAAAAATAAATGATGGTATAAATACAATACATAGGATGTCCATAAACTACCATGTGACTAATACCAAATCCATTTTAATTAATAATACTTACAGTAAAATATATTGATTTTTAAATTGTGGTAATAAAATTTATGTGTTATGTGCACTTGCACTAATATTACTAATCTTCACTGCTGTTTTAAGATTCCCACTTTACATTTCTAATATTATGTACTATAAAATGTTGAATATGACTGTACATACAATAATATTAAAGATATAAATAGCACTTTAACAGAAGATTTCTTTATATTATAGAGGGAGCAGATAATCTTCAAGAAGAATAAAGAAAGTTTACAAAAAGTATTTCACTTATTTTCCATATTAATGTTTTCACATATCCAATCTTTAGGAACACATTACCCAATCACAGATGTTATTTAGCTCTACCTATTGCTTTATAGCAACCTAAACTGTCACTGGACATTTGCACAGTTAGCACCATCTCTTCAGCCACTCACATCACTTTCTTGTCTTTTCAGAACGTCGATGAGGTACTGTCTTTCTCCTCTTCTCTCTCTACTACTCTCGACTTCGTAATATTTTTATTTATTTCAAGTGCACTTCTTTGACTTGGTTATGTCCCTGTCAATGATCATGTCATCGCCGTTGGCCACTCTGTGCCTCAATCTAGTCTAGATCACTTTATAGATTTTAGGAGGATCTTATTTTATCACAATGTTATACTCTGCTACAGACCTAAGCTCTGCGCTGTTTAAGCTACTTCAGGCGTAATGGGTATTAGATCCCGCAAAACAGTTGCATACACAACCATTCTCTCCATAGCATGCCGTGATTTTATCATTGTATTGATTGCATTTAAATTATTAGATTTTTAGTTTTAGCACTACCTTAAAATAGCTGTTTTACAATATCTTAGAGTACTTTATTTTGTTTTAGTAGTACTTTTTTTACTTGAATATTTTAGAGTTTAAGTCCTGTTTTTAATAGGATTAATCTTAATACAATTTTATAAATCTCTAAATAATAATCATCAGTAATAATAATAATTATGTTGCTATTAGTTTTATGTTTTGGTGCATATAGAGGACATTATATAACTAGCTTAGCATTGTCATGTTTTACTGCTCCACTGCTAAGTATCGTATTTTCTCGCAGAGCATCAGTCAACGTCTGAACCTCGACCTCGATGAAGATTCCATTTTCTATAAACTTGGCTCTTCGGGACTCATCACATTCAGCGACTACATATTTCTTCTGACTGTATTGTCAAGTAAGTACTAATTATCACAAACATTTCTTTTTTAAATTTTAAGGGTTTAGTAGCAGAATGGAGTCTAGATTTTGCCCTGTTAACATATAATATACATATAACATAGGCTCACCGCTTATTACTACGAGTAAGAACTTGAAACTGCATAATTGCCGACGCATCGCTAGCACGACTGCTGAATTTAACATCCTGGGTTCCATCCCCATTGGTGGGCCCGACTTAAGATTCCACAAGTCGGGCAAACTGTTATAGGAGCATCCATTAGGAATTTCTCAATACTAGCCCGGAGTCAAGACTTATGCCAACCTAAGGAATAGATTCGTTCTTATAAGATACGTAACTCAAACTTAACTGGCGACATTTTGGTTTTATTGTATAAAACCAAAATGTTTTAAATTAGCGTGAAGTTATGCTAGCTGGTGATTCGCTTGCTGAAGTAACTTATTCCTTGCAAAAGAATGAGTAAAACCGATATTGATATTGATGTGGCCCATCGTCCCAAATAACAATAACTCGCCATTTGTATTCTTGTGTATTTAATTAAATTCATTCAAATTTACACCTCCACTGCTTTCTTTTCGCCTGTTATTGTTGTTTGGTACCTACTCTGCCAAAAATACTCTATTTAAGTAATAATATTATTATGTCAAGTAAATTTTTATATATATTTTTCAATGAGTGAATAGGGAAACTATTTTTGATAAAATAATTAAAACAATCGTTTAAATCGACAACCACTTTATTTTTTAACATAACTTTTATAAACATTCGCATCATATCCGAACATTTCAAAATCGACACCGTATATCTCCAACAATTTATTCAGCAAATTTTCATCAAGTTGGCTATAATAATGCTTTAACAAAGCAGTCGTGTTCCTCCCATCACGAGATTGGTTCATTACAGAACGCATTTGTTTCCTTCTTCGTTCACCAACCTTTATGCTTAACAAATGACCAAGTCCTAATTGTTGTATTACATACATTGAATCTTTTGCCAATGTTTCAACTTTCGCTACTACGTTGAAATACACTGCACAAGGAGAACAAAATGTATGATACGGAGCCCAGTGTTCATTAAACACGTATCGTGGAGAATTATGTAGATCTATCAAATACTGAACGAATTCAGGGAATGTAGGTCCAGAAGCTGTAAGCGCCCCGTTAAGAGCTTTTGTTTTTTTTCTATATTTTGATATTATCGCACGCGCTAACTTTCTATAGTATGGTTTTATTAGAATCTCCAGCTTATCACGATAAGCTGATAATAACCTTGCAAAAGGATCCCGCACTACTAATAGTGATATTACACCTGGTGTATTCAATGCTTCTTTTAGTTCTTTCACAGTGGGCCGAGGAAATTTTTGTCTGGCTAAAGTCAAAGGTTGTACCTTACTTTTTTCCAAAAACTTTTTGTCGTATCCCCCTGAAAAATAAGTGGATTATTGTTTTACGTAGGTAGGTATTATAGACATTATAAATATTCTAAACTTTTCAATATAAAAAGTTATCGTCACTGGCCTCAACCTCAATTAAAAACAACATTGACATTACAATATTTAAATCTGAGACTTACAAACTAAAAAACCACAACTTGCACTGAAAATCTTACCTAAAATATTAAAATAGTACATCCAAGAAGAACTAGCAGCTTTGAAAATATTGCACCAAACTAGTTTATGTTTGTGGTCAACAAAGAACTCTTTGTTATTAATTGGTTGTGTGAGGAGTTTCCTCTTGTGACACACTTGATGAACTGTTTCTGTGCGTCTCTCCAGTTCTAGAAGAGTATCGTTGTCTGGCTCCGACCACACAACATTGCTGTCCGTATCCGAATCATCTTTGCCTAATGTCTCTGCACTCTGCAACTGTTATAATGACACTGTTAACATTATCACCACACTACAACTCGTCTGTAAAACTAGTAGAAAATTAGACATTACCATCCACCTGCTGTAATTGTCAGGTAGTATGGACCAGTCCTTCACAGGAGTGTTCACACTGCTTTTGAATATTGTCATTTTCATAACAACCATGTAAAGTGTCGCCCAAAACAGAAAGGCTGCCGTCTTAGCACCGCATCTCAAATATACAAACGCTTTTGCTTTCATCCTCGACCGAAAACGTTTCATTGAGAATAACATTTTGCCGTTTTCAGAAAATAACTATTTTTAGGTAAACTTATTCGTTTATGTGATTCCGGTAGTAGACATTGTCACAAAAGTGTTGAGTGTGGTTAGTTCGTAGTCGCTACGTGTCGGCTGCTAGATACCTTTATATTTACGCAGCATCCGAGGGGTTGGGGGATCGTACGGAGCATGAGCGAATCTAATGATTTTCTGCTCTGCGGGCGCGAGATTTAACAGCGTACTGGAACTTTCAGTTTAACGTGTAACGAAAACTCATGTAGTCTAGGAGATTAGGTAGGTCGTTGTAAGTGTCAAATTACGGTTTAGGTAGTGTAAATTATAATGATGTAATATTTGACTGTCTAAACGCATAAAAACGGTGGAATATTCGTTACCCCATTGCAGATGGAAGACGTCGTTTGAATTTCTATTCATACTTATGACATAATTTCCAATAGGTTGATCAGCAAAATACTGTACAATAATTATGTTTTTTTAAATCAAGTAATACTTACCAGTGTGTAAACACAGTAAGCTGCCGTAAATACAAATTGTCATCATTTCATAGTAATAATTTGGTATAATCAACAAGTTTCACACCATACGAAACTGGGCTTCGGTAGTAACAGAGCGCGTATGTTTTATTTCACTGACGAGCACTACAATAAGATATCGTTGTGGTTATTAATTTTCTTCCAAGCAGCATACACAAGTTTAGTCTTAAGTTCGAAATATGTAGGTCGGTAGGTTTTAAGTATATCGCACTTGAAATATTACTCTCAAAGCGGTGAACGAAAACTTCGTGAGGAAACCTACATACAGGTTTCCTTACGAAGTTTTCGTTCACCGTTTTGAGAGCAGTGGTGATAAATACCTAATTTACACAAAGTAAAGCGGTTGTCTGGGTTCGAACCTACGACCTACAACTCGTTAAGTCGCCGTTACCACTAGGCCAGACCACCACTGCTCCTTCTAGCTAAAATTGAATTCGGCTAAAATTCGTGGTTAAAAGAAATAAAGTGACATTATGTTACACTTTAAGGCGAAAGCGCCAGGGTAGCCCACAAAATTCAAATTTTCTAACGTTTTTTGCAATTTGCTGGTCAGTATTAAGTTGTACGTTGATTAATATATGAATCGCGGCCGTAACTAACATGTATTTACAGAATTATAATCATTAAAGTTATCAACACAACTCTCTAAGACCACGTAAGTCCGAAGAATAATAATTTCATGAAACAGTTATTCTTTGGACTTACGTGGTCTTAGAGAGTTGTGTTGATGACTTTAATGATTATAATTCTGTAAATACATGTTAGTTACGGCCGCGATTCATATATTAATCAACGTACAACTAAATACTGACCAGCAAATTGCAAAAAACGTAAGAAAATTTGAATTTTGTGGGCTACCTTAGCGCTTCCCCCTTAAATCATATAACGAACATAGAGGAACAAGGTGCGGTGTACCTCTCAAAGAACCTAATGGAAGATCAGCTCTACATGTATCAGGCACCTGACATACCTGACGCTGATAATCATCTGACCAAACCTGAAATCGCGAAAACAATATCAGCTGTTCCCTACATTTATGTTCGCATAACTCGTCAAAATGTAGGGAACAGCTGATTTTTTTTCGCGATTGCAGCTTTGGTCCCTTAGTAAAAGTTGTTCATAATGATGCGTACAATCTGTCATTTCGGTTTGTCGCATGTTTTCAATTTTCATAATATTATAATAATTAGGTACCCCCCCCCCTTGAGCGAAATCCTAGACCCACGCCTGCCTTACTCCAAACTGAAACGCTTGAATCTGCTACTAACTTCTATTAGTGAGTAATTGCGTAAGAATTTAACCTGAACTGGCCCTTTGTTTACACTTTTATCAGGTACTTTTCGAACAAACATTACTTTTTAATTTGAATGGAGAACAAAGCAGCCCGCGTCTTCATAGCTACCTACTTATTTGAAGGCCCTTATTTATACAGCTTATAACCTTTTACCTTCTTGAGGAGAGGTGATCCTCTCACGGGTTATAATTATTCCGAAAACCTCACGATGATTCATCGAGGATTTTGATTTTTCTTAATATTTTCAGCTTCTCGTCGCCATTTCGAGATCGCTTTCCGAATGTTCGACCTGAACGGAGACGGTGACGTCGACTGCGAGGAGTTTGAGAAGGTGGCGCTCCTCATTCGACAGCAGAGCAGCATTGGCTCTAGGCACCGAGACCACGCCAACACTGGCAACACCTTTAAGGTAAAACACCGTTACTACGTGGCAACACAGACACGATTTTTGGGTCTCTGCGAAATTGAATAGGCTATTTGACAGTATGAATAATAAAGTGTTAAATGCTGTTATCCGCATTTATTATAAATTTATAAAGGGATTTGCAATCATCCGACTTAAATATAATGGCTATTTTATTTCAAAATCCCTGTTAAAAAGTTATTAATTTCTAAATAATGCAGGGGTCGAAACTAGTCAGTAAAATCAGTAAAAGTCAGTTTTTTTTAGCATGGTCAGTAAAAGTCAGTTTTTTGAGAAAATGGTCAGTTTTTTCAGTTTTTTGAAATCAACACATATATTGCTCCATATATTTTTTTGGAACCTTATTAATTATTTACTGACACAATTTTGCCTGTCTGTGTCGTTCCTTTTTACGCCTACCTTCTTCATTCTAGATTTTGCTTAAGAAATATATATCTTATAGTATACCTACTAGCAGCCAAACCCGGCGTTGCTCGGGTTTCACCTTTCAAGTCCATTCATTTCATCAGTTGCAACACTTTTTCACATTTTCGCCACCCACAACCGCGACCAAACTTCCTTACTTTCACCAGGATACCAAAGGGGAGATGATTGGAGTTTGTGGTCATAGAGAAAACCCTGTCTTCCCGTCCTAACATTTGTAGCATCATTATTTCGAGGAAAAAAGTCCAATCCTGCTTTTTTTCTCGAAATAAATACATATTTTATTATTGTATGTTTAACTTTGCATATTTGTTACAGCTTCAGCTTTTTAACCTGCATTGTATGTGATTTAATTTGACTGCTGTGTGATTTGTTTGTGGCTACTAACCAACTAACTAATATGGGGAAATGTAAATTTAATGAGGACTGGCTTAATAAAAAAGATAAAAATGGACACTTTATATCTGAATGGGGAAAAAGGGATGGTGAAAATGAGGTTTTTTGTTGTGTGTGCGTTTTCTGTGGCTTGGGGATTTGAGGCTTTGGAGCAACATGCATCATCAAAAAAACATATTGAACAGTCAAAGGTGAAGCTGGCTGTATCTCAATTACATCAAGCAAGTGTTCGGCCCGTTGAAGGCCCGACGATTGGTTCACCCGGTAGAGCACCCGTTCAACTATATAGTGTTAAAGATGGGGCTACCAGAGCTGAGATTTTATGGGCTATGAAGATGGTAGCATCTGATTATTCTATAGAGCCATCCTGCAGTCCATGCTGCATGCTCCATGCTGCATGACTGATAACTATTTGTAAACTTTTTAATAATAAAAAGGTGGTGATGGTTGGCTATGGGGATGGTGGAGGCCAATAATATATTTTTTTTCAATTCCACATGAAACTTTTATTTTAAGTTAGTTCAGATGGTCAGTAAAAGTCAGTTTTTTTAGATTTCTGGTCAGTAAAATCAGTATTTTTGAACACTGAACCTGTTTCGACCCCTGAATAATGTCACGTGATACAAAACAGTCTATTCTATTCTATTTTTAATTATGGCAAGTAAAGCCGATGTCGACTATTCTGCCAATGTCAAAAGTGAATTGGAAAAGCAAGTGTGCATTAAGTAAAAAAAAAAAATATATAAAATATGATATAGTTGAACTTTGTAGATCTTGTGGGGTTAGTACAGGACTGAAACAAACAAAAAGATAAAATTACATATTATAATATTAGAATTGTTAGAACATTAAAATATACATTATATACCACATCCAAACATAGAATATTTGAAAAAATAAATTATAATTTAATATTATTGTGGCGGATGAATATCATCAGCGCCACAAGCAATTCTGAAGAGGGATACGTTAAAAGGGAGGGGAAATTAATCGGAAGAGGGATCTTAAATTTGGGGAGACGACTGTACAAATCTAGAGGTGGGATGTTGTTAGAGCATTCGAAAAATATGTGATCCAGGGTGCCCTCGTCCAACCCGCACTCGCAGAGAGAGGAGTCACGGACATGGATCTTGTGTAAAAAAACGGGAGTGCAACAAAAACCTAGGCGGATTCTACAAAGAACTGAAATAATAGTTTTCGATACTTTTTTGTGACCGAAAAACCACGGTTTTGGTTTGATGGTCGGTTGTACTGCATAAAAAAAACCACCTTTTTTCCTGCTGGACATATTCCACTGCTCTTGCCAGGAACGCTGCAGGTTCAGTCTTGGAAGGGACAGTAGGTCGTAGCCCTGGTAGGAATTGTGCGTGAGATCTGACGATAAAGATGAACAAGCATCTTTAGCCAAAGCATCAACACATTCGTTACCCTTAATGCCACAATGGCTAGGTATCCAAACTAACTGAACATCTCTTTGACTATTAGCGCAGGACAAAAGAGAATTTTTAATTTTTAAAATAAGGGAACTGTGCAATTTACTTTTAAACGGATTTTGGACTAAAGCTTGCAAACAACTGAGGGAATCTGTAAAAATGACGGCCTTCTCAATATTAGGATGTGATTCTATAAAAAGACAAGCTTCCAATATAGCCACACACTCACCAGTGAATACAGAAGACTCCTTAGGGCCTTTAAACTGAAGGATAATTTTGGAGCTTTGGTAATAGACCGCAGCGCCAGTGTGACTAACATCGGTTAGTTTCGAAGCATCCGTGAAGAATAATTGAAAACCATTCCATCGCTCGCCCACCACCGCATTGAAAGCCAAATTAGCTGACGGAGAGTTTTTGGATATACCAATATCAAAGGAAATTTTTGGAACATAACTTAAAACTTGATAAGGAAAATTAAAAAGGGGTAATCTGGGAAACTGGACGATCGGGCATTCTAAACTTAAAATTAATCGAAATGATTTTAGGATTAAGGGCATTTCTTTATTTTTCCAGTAATTTGAGCTTCTGCATATGGCATCTAACTCATTCAGTCTTCCTATAAGAGGATGGGAGGATCTACATATTAGCCTAGACACAAAGCGGGAGGTCAGATATTGCCGCCTAAGGGCCAGAGGAGGTTCAGCACATTCGACCTGCAATGCGTTAACGGGAGAGGACTTCATACAACCTGAGATGATTCGAAGGCACTTGGACTGAACTCTATCCAGCCCAGCCAAAGCACCTTTGTTGCAAGGAATCATTAAAAACGTTCCATAATCTAACACACTGCGAACTAAGGCATTATAAACTAATTTCATGGTGTATGGGTGGGCACCCCACCACACGCCAGCAAGTACTTTTAAAATTGAAATAATTCTTTCAGACTTTTTGATAAGATAATTTATGTGATGTTTGCCAGTTAATTTTGAATCTAAAATAACGCCTAAAAATTTAACTTTTTTCACTACAGGAATATTGTGGCCTAAAATGTTTATTGAAATATGAGGAATTAGTCTTTTGCGAGAGAAAATTACCGTCGAACTTTTGGGAGCAGATAGTGACAGCCCATGGCTTAAAAGCCACTGATTCAAAGAATCCAGAGAGAGACACAAAGATGACGCAGCGTCAACTATGGAGGGATCTGTCACATACAGAACAATGTCATCGGCATATTGCAATATCTGACAATTATTGTTTAGGCAGGACCCAATATCAGCCGTATACAAATTGTAGAGTATGGGACTGAGGACATAGCCTTGTGGGAGTCCCTTCCATGTCTGCCTCGCATCGAACTCCTCACCCTGGACTCTCAGAATCAATGAGCGGGACAACAGAAGTTCACATATGCATTGTATCATCTTGGCCGGAAGACTCAGCTGTTGCAGTTTTTGCCTGAGTACGGGAAGAAGAACATTGTCATACGCAGATGAGATGTCAAGAAAAGTGGCAACAACGGATTCATTTTTAGAGTAGGCTAAGCGGATATCCGCAACTAAAATACTAACACTGTCCATTGTGCTTAGTCCTTTCCTAAAACCAAATTGATGATTCGGTAGTAGGTCTCTCGATTCGACTATCCACTCGAGGCGATTTTTGATGAGATGTTCCAGTAATTTGGCTAGGACTGAAGATAGAGCAATTGGCCTAAGGCCATTCGGATCATCTGCATGTTTGCCTGGTTTCAATAAAGGAATAATGATTTGGAACTTCCACTGATCTGGAATCCAACCATGATTATAGCAAAAATTTAATACATTTAAAAAATAGATTTTAGCCTTTTCACCACAATGAGTTATGAACGAATATGGCACACCATCAATACCAGGCGCTGAGTCCCGGACATGTTTGAGTACCACATTCAGTTCCTCTAAAGTGAATGGCGTATCGAAATAATCCTCTGTAACGTTATAAAAGGGCGCGTTATGACATTCTGACGAGAGTGGAACATATGATGGTGCTATTTTGTCAAAAAAATGTTCAGCTGTTTCCCTAGCAATCGGAGAAGAGATCGATGGGGAACATCCACGTCTAAACCTGTTGATATTTTTCCAGACGTGTGAAACTGGAGTAGAGGGAGATAAAGAGGTGCAAAACCTAACCCAACCCGTACGTTTCTTCTTGCGAAGAAAACGTTTGGTTCTGGCATTGATACGACAGTAAGCCAACAGATTTTCAGTGCTCATATCTGTATTGTAACACATCTCGGCCTCGTTCCTATCCCTGACTGCCGACGTGCATTCTGGATCCCACCACGGGGGTGAAGGGATTTTATTACGAGCACTGTTTTTTAAAGGAAAGCAGGAATCTGCACTGGAGGTAATTGCTGTTACAAACCCCTCATAACAGCTCTTGGCATGGGAGTGACCAGAAGGATCTGATAAATTTGAATTTAAATTTGGAAGAACATCAATTTTCTCCTCCAATAATGATGCAAATTTTGACCAATCCGGTTTGGACAGGTTATATTTCAAAAGTGGAGGGGAAGTTTTTTCTAAGTAAGACTTATTAACCAAAGATGTGACTATAGGGTAGTGATCACTGCCATGCGACAAGGTTGTGCATTCCCAGTGAGTCGATGCTGCTAGCTCAACCGAACAAAATGTAAGGTCTACACAACTCTTTTGATGTCCTGGAGGAGTTCGTCGTGTTGAGCAACCATTGTTTAAAATGCAGAGGTCCAAGTCATCCAAAACATCAACTAGAGCTACACCAAAGGCATCACAGCGTTCAGACCCCCATCTGTAATGGTGGCAGTTGAAGTCACCCATGACCAGTATCGGACCATGAACACTAGAAAAAATATTTCTTAGAATTATTAAGAAGTCATGGTGAGGATGTGCAATATATATTGAAAACACTGTGATGCCCTCAACCCTCCCTGCGGCAATGCTCATATCACCCGTAAGTGTAGGTAAAGTAAAGGGCAAAAGTGGAACCCGATCATTGACTAAGAGAGCTGACCCTCCGTAGCCATCTGAACGGTCACACCTGAGAGTGTTGAAATGTGGCATGTGGAAGCTAAGACTTGGAGTAAGCCAAGTCTCAGCTATGGAACAAGCCAATGGCTTGTATTTATTTAAAAGGAATATGAGGTCGTGCTTTTTATGCCACACGCTCCTCACATTCCACTGAAGGAATACTTGGCGAGACGCCATTTCTGATGTCTAAAAGAAGAGTTATAAGTTGGTCGGCAACGTTGGACGGTGATTGGGAATTAGAAGTAGAGGAAGAAATAACGATAGGTAAGAGTTTTATAAGTAGTTCAATAATAGAGGAAGTAGTATTATTGGAAGAGACTTTACTATAATTGAGAGCGCAGCCATTAGGCTGTGAAGGTTGGGGGGAACTAGTTATCTGCTGATGAGCAGCTTTGTCATAGGATGGGGAAAGGGGGGCATGGGTCTTAGGTTTTAGGGTTACTGTTTTGCGATAAGATTGAGATAACGGAGTTTTGGTAATATTAGCATAGTTGCGAGAAGCTGTTGGGATTAATTTGCTAGCCTCAGCATAAGGCATGGATTTTTCAGCCATAACAGTCTTAATGGCTTTCTGTCTACCATGCTCGGGGCATGACCTGCTATTAGCGAAGTGATTACCCGAACACAGAATACAGAAGGCCTCGCCCTCAGAAATGTTGCAACCATCACCTGGGTGATCGTGGCCACATTTGCTGCAGCGTGGTTTTGATCTGCATACATTTGCCACATGTCCAAATTTACAACACTTGCGACATTGAATGGTGGGAAATATGTATTGCGCAACAGGAAGGGATGTGTAACAGCAGAAGATCCTCTGGGGTAATACTTGTCCATCGAATGTAATCACACAAGTTTCAGTGGGTTTCCACACATTATCGCCATCTATCTGAACTTTTCTATTAATCCTACGAACTTTAAGGATTTGCCCACATCCTGAAGGCACAGATAGTAAAGTCATAGCCTCATCTTCTGAAATATCAGAGGGAACACCTGTTACTACTCCCATCCTTGTGATGTTAAATGTAGGAATAGAGGCAGTATAACTGTACTTGGGTAACAAAGTGTTAACCAAGAAAGAGTTGGCATCCTGAGGGGAAGCAAACTCTATGGACACACGGTTTCTACCAACCCTATTAACACCACCACGAACTATGTTCGCAATGTTGTTGTTGATTAAAAATTTTCCAAAATTAACGGGATGTAATGTGGTGCCTGAGTTGGGTTGGGTCTCTATACGGGAGACGTGGACAAGGTAAGGAGCCTTATCCATTGCCGAATATTTGGCACGTCCAATTTGGCTTTTCTTTTGTTTGTTTGGGGGGGTAGGAGACAAAATATCTTCGTTGTTGGGACGTTTACGGGAAGATTGGTTGGATTGGGATACATCCATCTCTGTAACACTACAAACAACATCCGCAAATTGCGACAGTGGATTCGGGGAGAAAGGAAATGAAGGACTTGGAATGTCGGGAGGATCAGGATCGGGATCGGGGGGTTTATTTATATCCATCTTGGATAAAACGAAATTAGAATACGACAAACACAATACAAACCTGTTGACAAACACAAAGACAACACACTTATAAATAACAAGTCACAAAAATGTCAACAATCACTAAAAAAAACACAAAAAATCCTAAACACACGTGCTAACCAAGAACACCGTGGCGAGAATCCTACTCTAATCTACAAAACAGTCAGGATTGGCTGAATCTAAGATGACGTCACAAAACAGTAGTCAGATCTGTCATTGTTGCAGTCTTACGATTTTTGATCCTGTTTATATAAGATTATAAAATATTATCGTGAAAATTTGTGGTATTTTACAATTTCCATCGTATATTTTGGTATTCCACTCCATCATGGATGTCAATTTTGTGAAAGCAGACAGCAGAAACTTGCCCAAAGTGGACGCAATCATGGTTGGAATGTTCTTCAAAAATAACCCCGATTTTTATTCTGCAGAGCTGAGAAATGTAAAAACAGCAATGTATTGTACATAAATATAACACTGCGTAAGTAACCTTAATCCTGCGAAGGTGAAAATAATAGTCTTTCTTTCAGTAAGTACTTAATAGTTTTTTAGGTTATGAAGAATAAATTTTGTTTACAGTAAGTAATTAGTTTCCATTCTCAGGGCTGCACGACAATCTTATGGTGACGATGCTATTGGGTACGTACAACTACGTCGTGGATCAGGACTTTGTTCCTGCGAGCAAGTTGTAACCACTTTCTACGCATTTTGGCATTCTTCGGCACATGAATAAACAATTTTTCCGGAGTTTTTTTTTGACATATTGGTGCAGTTTGGCATTGCACACCATTTATTATAATTCATTTTCTTATTAAACAGTAGACAAAAAGCAGTACCAAAGCACTTGGGAAAGATTTGACTTATTGAAGTGTGTTTTGTTTACTGTGTTGTGACGTCACATGGAGCTAATGCCGCCATATTGCTCGAACTAACGTTTTGGCGGGATAATTAAACCATTCATTTTTAAGTTTGATTTTCTAACGAAAAACATCACAGAATTAAAAATAAGTACTTTTTGTGGGTTCCTTATACACTACTAAATAATCTGAGATGGATTGCAAAACCTTGTCAAATACCCTATTATTATTTTCTTCTTATCGTGTTGATGGCAAAAGTAAATTCAGTGTTGCCCAAAATTCATTCCAGTTCCGGTTAAATGGTTGATGGTATTTGACATGAATAACAACGAGAAGATGTCTATCCTGCAATGTGATATCCCTCATCTTATTCTCATGCATACCTAAGCAGTATTTTAAAGTTTCTAAAACTTGCAGATTATCTCTTATCATAAACTAAAGTAGCTTTTCGTGTCTGCCTGTATGACCGCGTTTTTTTTTTAAACTACGCAACCGATATTGATTCGGTTTTCACCATAATTTAGATAATTTGTTCTGGAAGGTTTATACAGTATTATACATTTTTCTTTCCTTTCCTTTATTTACACATAAATTATATTTTTAAATGAGTATTAGAATATAAACACATTTAAGTAAAAATATAAAAAAAATAGTAGCCCACCGGTATCGGAAACAGGGTCTAAGCTACGGCGGTCAGAGGAACTTCCTAACAATGCAGGCCGAGTCTAAGCTGGATGTGGCGGCCACTTACCAAAAGCAATAACATTGAACTTGCCTTTGGAATTGAACGCGATATCTGAGTGTCACTGATTAAATACGCACTAAATAGGATACACGTATTATCACAGTTCACACTCACTTTTAAATCCTGTGCGTGTTTCTAAACTTTTAAATATCCTTTAATATTTATCAATAAAAGCGAAAACTAGGATAGATATTGAATTTTTACAAACATCAAACGACCGACATCCGTTTATGTCTCGTCTAAATTTATCTTGTCATTTAAATGCAAATGATTGACATAAAAAATATCGACAAACCCCCTTACAATCGTAGCGTCTGTATAGTAGTTACACGCTTTGTGTTCTTCTTTCGAAAGTCAAATTACTGACGACTGAAAGAGATAAATCGGTGTCTAACTATTCATCTGATATAATACATTTATTAGTAAGAGGGTTATTGTACAAGGAGTATTTAATACTTCTCCATTGAAAAAAAAAACCATTTATATTTGTTATACTGACAACAATCATCTTTTTCGGCTAGGATTTTCAAGATGCTGTTGGAGCTGACCCGCGTTCTACTAAATAAAGATGCGGTCTTTTTTTCTTATTAAATAATGTCATAGGTCTATAGGTAATATGGGGGCCCCTCAAGCTTTAAAATATTATACTGCTATAAGATTGAATTTGTTACGAGTTTACAACTCATAACGAATACTTTCAAAAAGAGCACATGGATTCGAACCAACGTATTGCCCAATGTCGCCATTCAATACCAAATGTCAAAAGGAAAACTGTTTCTGGGAATTGTACCTAAATCCAATCATATCCGCTTCAAGCGATCTTAAAACCTGCCAGACGAAAACAAACATTACCAAATGTTCTTGTGTATCGGATCGTTACTTGTCGAAATAGTACTTATTATAAAATGTTTTTGTAAAAGTAGAAACAGCTGTTATTTAACTTTCGTGTATTTGAAATGCATGCCTTTTGCTGGCGTAGGTTCGAGTGGGTTATTTTGATTATCTACCCCAAAAAATCCACCCGAAAAATCGCAACATCGCTATTCGCTACCAAGAAAACTTAAAATTCATTAGTACCGCAACACTAAATAAAATCATAGACAATTTCGAGAGGCCATTGTTGTTTACATGTTTGGTAAATTTTGAAACGCTGGACCATAGAAGTACCGCTTTCTGAATCAAGCCATTAATTCAGCTGCCCAACGAGAGCCTCTTCAGGTGTTGGTCGAGGATCCGATGTCACGACTATCGGCACAATGATCGCTGAGTCCACATCCCACATGTCGACAACCTCGCGAGCCAAATCAAGATACTTGATTTATCTTTCTCGGCTTTCACGAGAAAAAGATCATGCGGGACGGTTATGTCAACGATCGCGATCATTGCGTGCCGCTCTGATCGATCATCCAACAGCACTATATCAGGCTTATTGCCAGCAATAGCCCTGTCAGTGATGATGGATCGATCCATTATTATTAAACTTACGTATGTAATAAAGAAATAAATCTCGATGCTTGAAAAACTGTTCGAAGCACGGGCGAGTCGATAGTTATGTTTAGTACAAAATGCTTTGTAAACCTTACAGGGTATCAACTCAGCGCTGACGACGTACTTCTTCGGACCCCGTCTCAACCAGAAGCTCACCATTGAAAAATTCTTGGACTTTCAACAACAACTTCAGAGGGAAATATTATCCCTTGAATTCCAAAGAAAACAGCCGGGTAAGTTGGTAATGTGATTAATTTCTGGTAAAATCTTTAGAAAGAACAAGAGTATACCTTTTATGTTCATCAATTTAGGCGTAATAGAAAGGGAACGTTTAATTGAATATCAATTATTTCGTTCTCCTTACTTTGCGCACTTAACTGATATAGAAAAAAAAACATCCAAATCAACACAGACGTTTTTTTTTAATTCTTTATGGGAATTTGAAATCGTTAAACATTGTAATATCAATGTTAGTAAATTGCGGTATATAGTGTTACTTAGAAATTTAAATAAAATATTTCAGATGAAAATGGTCGCATTACTGAAGCGGACTTTGCCGAACTTCTGTTGGCGTACGCAGGATACCCAGCCAAGAAGAAGGCGCGAATGCTGAAACGAGTTAAGAAAACGTAAGTTTTAGTCTTATTAAATAATTAATTGAGATAGAGAGATTGATAGTATCGTAACAGGCATCATGTCGTTTTCCCTTACCTACTAGCTACTGTCAGCCTACAAGACTATCCAATTGCTAGAAAAACGCCCAATCAGCTATTGCGAGCCAAGGCTAACATGGGTTGTTGGTTTTGATCAGGTAATCCCGCCATATTTTACGTGGTCTACCGCGACACTTTCTGGATTTGTTAGGGCTCCACGTAGTGATATATATTTTGACCCACAGCTCATTGCGTATACGTGGCTAGTCCAGTCCCAATTCAACTTTTGAAAGAAATAAAATTGGTTTTGTGTTTTTACTTAGGTTGTGGGTTCAAATCCGGGCAAGTAACTGTGACTTTCAATTCATATGTACTTTCTGAGTTTATCTTGGGCATTACTGACATCATTGAAGGAAAACAACATGAGGAAACTTGGACTTACAGTAAAATATGTGCCTTCTCTGTATGCCTTTGCACTGCAGTGGGACAAGAAAAGGCTGGTATTATATTGCAACCACCGCCCAGTTCTTCCTTGCATAGACCATTCAATATTGTTTATTTTTACAATTCCAGCTTCCGTGACCACGGCGTAGGTATAACAAAAGATGACTACCTGAAGTTCTTCCACTTCCTGAACAACATCAACGACGTGGACACGGCGCTGACGTTCTACCACATTGCGGGCGCGTCCATCGACCAGCCGACACTTAGACACGTGGCTAGGACAGTGGCACATGTGGACTTGGATCCTCATGTCATCAACGTAGTCTTCACTATTTTTGATGAGAATAGTATGTATAATTTAAACCGTATTTTTTTTAATTTATCATTTATTGCTAAGACTTCACGGTGACATTTTTTTCGTGCCCGCATGCGGGCGCAATTCCGTGAGATCTAAGCCTCAGACTTGCCTCAGGCGATTTCTTTCTTCGGTGTCTGGCGAATCGTATCGTGTTTGCTAGTATTTGTACAAAAGTGTTTTGTTCTATGGAAAGATTTAACAACTGTTTTTAAGTACTTGATTGTCGAAATTACAAAATTGTTAAGAGTTCCGTACCAAAGGGAAGAGAATGAATATTGGTGAGCCTTTGTTGCGCGTTTCATTTTTATTACACGTTTAAAATTATAATCCCTTCTCCATTTGATTGATATAATAATACAGAGTGAGAAAAGTACATTTTACGCTTTAAGAAGTACTTTTACTTTACTTTTTACACCAGAAAAACATCCAATCAGACCGATCCGATTGTTTCTTAGCAAGCATACATAATCACAATTTTCAAAATATAAAGTTAATCTATAATAATAACTTGTTGATTGATGTAAATTCTATGTGAACTTGATAAAAATATCCTTTTTCATTTCATCTCGTATTTCGTTCTATAGAATCCTTTAGAATACATCAAAATGTCATTACAATATAAATAAAATATTTTTAAATTGTAACTTCTACAACATCGCATCTACGTATAGCTAGATTTTTTTTTAACAAGAAGGATTTATTAACTTTCGCTGACCCAAGCACGATAGAATTAGATTCTAATATAATTTACGTATTTTCGCAGTGGACGGTCAACTCAGCAATCGCGAATTCGTCGCAGTTATGAAGAACAGACTTCTTCGCGGGCTTGAAAAACCGAAGGACACAGGTTTTGTCAAACTTATGTACTCGTTAATCAAATGCGCGAAAGACACCAAACCAGCTATATTAGACTTTTAAAGGTAATTTGTTAATAAAGACCTTATTCGATTGGACTATGGTACCAACTGTATATTTCGGCTAAAAGACATTTTATTAAACCTAGGTTTAACTAGAGATAAGTAATATGGATACAAAAAATTGATAAATTCGTCTCTCTGGGCGTTGTCATGTCCCTGCCATGAATCCTGCCCGACGGACGTTATCGATGTACGCACAGTCTGGGAAACGGTTTGATTAGCAAATTTAAAAAAAAACTCGTGTAACAACTGTAAATCTTTATCATTCGTGTAAAATGGTGTGTGCCATGAAGTCTGTGTAAATAAATGGATTTTCTTTTTTAAAACTTTAATAGTGTGTCAATCTGGCAAACAATACATTTCCCTGAATGTACCAGTTGTAACCTTCCTAAAGAAGGGCTACACGACTGACCATTAAACCTAGGTGAATTTGAATTTTAGCCGTAAAATGCTCAATTAAAAGACAACAGTACCTGCTTTAGGTTTGTGGAAAACAACACCAGCGGGGTAATTGCGTAACACTCTATCAGTAGCAATGAGTTCCATTTTGACACTTCAACAACATCCATTGCGTTATTTACGTTGTTGAACAAGACAATTTTTTCGAATATATGAAGCAATGGATTAGAAAAATATCCTTCAAAATTCAAATTGAGATCGGAAGTGCGTTACGCAATTAGGGTGCATGTTATACGATTGTAAAGGTCTGCTTCCTATATTTAAAAGACCTTCATAAAATTATAGTACGCCAAACATTTAGCTTACCAATCGAAAACTAACGATATTCATCTGAAAACTATGTATCCTAAATAATTAAACAAATCGAACGAGTGTAAACCTATTATATAAAGGCATCAACAAAATGTCTGAAGTATGTTAACAACCAGATTTACTATCGGGTGAACGTCCCTTTGATCAGACGTCGTATAAAGTCTTACCACTGTGCCCGCACAGACTCTTTAGACGTAATTTATTTGCGTTTATTTAAGTAGATATTTAACCGATTTAATGAAACGATACTTCAGGCGTGTATTTTGTTTTATTTATATTCACGTGACGTGTCTTACGCTGAAGGAAAACATCATGAGGAAACCGGCGTGTCCAAGAACCAAAAATTCGAAGACATGTGACATCTACCAACTCGCACTGGGCCCGCGCTCTCACTTTCACCGGGAGGAGGTCTGTGTCCCAGAAGTGAGAATATTATAGGCTGATTATGTGTGTCTCTTAGTGAAGTTTCGGAACATTACTAAAATACAGACAATGCATGGTTTTATAGAGGGATCAATAGTATGTAGATTTTACCGAAACAACAGGTTTCGTAAACATTTTTGAGTTTATTTAAGGTTCTTATCTAAATAAATACAAACTATTTACACTAGATACTAAATTAAATGACTAACTATCTTACTATACAAATAAAAACAAAGGACACTTAGGCGTCGAATTACTCGCCCGCATCGCTGGCATCCGGAAAGGTAACGTTAAGGTTCTTACTTTATACCTTCTACTTGTAATTTTCTGACAATTTTGTTTCGATATACTTAATACGCAACCAAGGATCATGTCACACCGAAAGCATATATTTTGATTAAATCATTTACACGTTGTTCGGGGTTGGGGTGAGATCAAGATAAACTAAGATTAAAGATTATAAAGATACTATGTATTTCAGTAATAGAAATGGGATAACGATTAAAACTAATGAGGTGAATGAGATGAGATTAAGTCGCGCCCGATATGCTATCCGAATACGTACTGACTGTTTTTACTTAGGTAATACATACAATATTCAAGACATAAAGCGCGGTGTCGCAATTACGCTGACATGTTTGTTATTGTTCTGTGATTGACCTGAACACATGTACTTTAAAATTTTCAAAGAGTTGGTCAGTTATAAAGTAAAAGCCAGTTGCCCGCTTTAAGGTGTAGTTTATAGAAAAAACGGACAAGAAACTATGGGTACAATTTTAATAGGTACCACCATCTTATGTCTTATATTTCTTAAATCGGTTAAATAATAGCCTATATGAAATTATATTAAGTTATATTGTCTTTAAGCTCTCTATTCTGGTCATTATGTATTTTAGTTATTTTTATTAATAATTGATTTGGGGTCTGACTCAACTGTTTTCAATCTTTAAAGTTTTTATTTTGTTAAATCATGCTGTTTTTAGTCAAATTACACAACTGTTTAAGATTATTGCATTTAAGCGTAAAAATATATATTTTGTAAGAAATAGTTAACTTTGAAATGATTAAAATAATGAAATAATGTTTAGCATAGATATAGAGATATTTTAGTTGTATTTCATATCTATACAGTTTAATATTGTTACAGATATATTCTAGACTACTCGGTTTTATGATCTTTTTGCTTTAATCTCAACCAAATAAGTAATTTATGCTAATGTCACTATTTTTTGTACAATCGTGAATTTTTATAACACATGTTTTTACTGCTTATAATTTTATGTTCGTCACAAATCACAAAACATAATCACTTTTATAATCTCTAGCGTCTAATGGACAAATTATATATACCTATGCATTAATAACAATAAATATGTATTTTTGTTGCAATAATATATTTATTCACGCATGTTTATCGATTATCGCAACAAAATGGAAAGGTTTTGTATATTCTTGCATTTTGCTCTTATCTATTTATTTGTAAATTATGAAATATATAAAACAACGATTTAAGAATTTCCTGTACCTACTGTTATGTGATTTTAAAGAATAAATTCGTTTTTTGACAGTATTGTTTATTTTTAACAGTCAATTTAAAACACAAAACACATAACCGTTAATATAACTAGGAACCTAGTTTAGGAATTACTTTTAGTATAATTAATAAGTTAATTAGCAATTTTTACATGTTAATTAATTTATTTAAATCTCGAGCTTGACAATTTTCTTAGGAATGATATCAATATAAAAATTTCCAAAAACATAGTACTGATGTGGATACAATATTTTTTGCGTCAACACAAATACTTACGAGTTCAACGTTCTGAAAGTCATTAGCAAGCCATTGTATCGTTACAAGTGCTGGGTATCCTAGAAACGTCGTGAGATCTGACACAGACGGACTCGGGAGCATTGAACCGGTGTCGAGTGCTCCCGATTTCTCGCCTCATTTCCCGCAGTGTTGCGGATCTCTGTATTTTAGCCCAGAAACAGCTCGAGTAAGCTCCGGCTTGTAAATCACTCGAAGCAAGAGCCGTCGAACCGACGCTCGCCGCCACGCGGAAAATAGATATAGTTTAATGTTGCGCCGGAATTATTCGAGATAATATAAAACGGCACTGGCCGAACGACTCCGCGCAAGCAACCACGCCCCGTGCCTTCTGGTGAGTTAGCCCTTATATTCTAATTCTTCCCCCACTCTGCTGCGCCCACGTGGCGTTTAACGAGTAATTTTTCCCGTGAGCGGCCGTCCTTGTCCATAGAACAGGTGATTTATGAATAGAAATGTTGCCAAACACCTACGTTTATGCATTATGAAATGTAACTGACGGCCGATTATATAGAGATTGTGATAGTATGCACTATCACTGCAAGTGTAATGCTTTTGAACTGCAGCTGAATGATAATACGAATATTTTTGTGTCAGTTTTCCCTGGAACCGGTACTGAGAAGGGGCAATGCCGATGTACGAACGGCCACCGTTTTGGCGAGTGCCCCACCTGCGGATGGATCCTGAAAATGAGCCCAGGGACTTCGGACAGAGGCGAAAAGTAAGAATATTTTGCATTATTATAATACCGATGTAGTAGAATGCAACTGGAATGAGGGTTTACAATAATTATAAGCCGTGATTGTGTAATGATACCGAGTTATTTGTGGTGCTACATCTTACACTATTGATTTGGTTCATAACGTAGGCAGTTAGAATTTGGGTTATTTTATTGTATAGGCAGTGATAGTCTAGATGTTATTGCATGCTATTTAATGGGTCGCAAAAACTCTGGTTTATTTCGGCTTAGATACGTTCTTAAGACTAAATAAAAACGCGAAACAAATTAAAAGTATTTGAGATTTTATAAGCTTTGTTGTTGTTGATAGCACGAACGAATTTAAAACTACTCTTAAATTCGTTGTACACTTTATACACAAAACTTTTGTTTATTAATATCACTTCACTTATTAATTTAACACATAATTTTATTGCTTGTTTTGTCTTGAATTTAGCAAACTCTTTAAAAATATTAAAGTATCTGACTTTAATATTTTTTAAATAAAAAAAAAAAAGATTTACTGGTTTAGAAGTAAATTATATATTTGAATAACACATTTCACTAGATTAGAAGTCACATGCAAATTCCGTCTATGTTTTGGTTATTACTAATCATGATCAATGGGCTAAATATACGTCAATAAGTTTATATGATGCCAATACAAAGTCATTGTGTGGCTATTTATAGTAAAAGTTTGACGTAGGAAATAGTGATCAGTTATTGATAGCCTTTATTGCATACCTATCTGGTGAATTACCCTTAGAGAGCTGGGTTTTTATTATTAGATGAACTTTGTATTTGTTTCTAAGAAAATATGACTTGGTGATGATAATTTCATTATTTGCTAGTAGTATGCAACATATGAGAAAAAGTAATTTGAAAATGTGGGTCATGTCTAATGCGTCGATATATTGAGAGTAAACAAACAAGTCGAAGACTTGCCGAAATGGCTTGGTAATCAAGCATCGATATATCCCAGAGTTTCCGTAAATCGAATTAGGTCGATTGCGAAGGCAGGGTTACATGCAGTGCAGATCTGGGGGGCAGGGGGCGGTACGGGTTTGCGGTGAGGCTAATTTAGCGCGCACTACGTCGCGTGTTCCCGCCGCGCACACACCGCGTTTCGTGCACCGTGCAGTGACACCGTGCGACACTGTGCCACAATCAGCAGCATGGGGCGGCTGCACACCTTCGTGGTGACACTGCGCCGTGACTCCCGGGAGGTCAACTGGGGCCTTCGCCTGGTCGGAGGCGCCGACCTGGCCACGCCGCTCATCGTCACCAGGGTATAGCTCACGAACTGAACGCGTAGCGTAGGCAGCGTCCTTCGCGCGCCGGTGTAAACATGCCGGCGCTCCAGTCACCGCTCTGTTTGTAAATAAGACGCTATCCAGGTTAACGATCAATGCACACTAAACGTTTCAATTAATTATTTTATCTCAAGAAACTTTGAACATAGAATAATAAAATTGTCTCCTTCAAAAATATCAGAAGAGCCGACTTGGATTATTTTATCATTTTAATCCGGGACGCGAAAATATTTATAGCGTTGTCAGTCAGTCTGGGACTTAGCCGCAAGCCGACAATTTGATACACTTCAGCTATTTTTGTAATTCAAGTATCTGCTGAGCCGTTTTAAAATATCGAAAAACGTCCGTTGTTTAATTTGTTTTATCTAGCTAGAACATCATTAACATACATCTAGAGCGTGGATGAACTCTCTTTATAACTGATATATTCTTGGATGTATCGTTTCGTTCGACAGCTGCCGACGACGATGCGACATGACCCCGTTATCTTAATCTCTTTCATTTAATATTTTTAGCTAGAGCCTAAAACTTATTGTGTAATTTGTTAATGTAAAGCACAGCACGTAATTGTGCACATCATTTTAATATATTTCGCATGCCAACCAACCTCGTAAGCCGCCTTACCAATGACCTTCGTAGCACGAAGTATGCAGAAATGCAGCTTTTGTAAATCTAACACAGGAACCAAACGCTTAAACTTTGATTTGTATTCATAACATTTACAAAGTCGGAGGAACCTTGCTTCAATAACAGAAACATTGAAGCAAAAGTAAACTTGCTGCTGGCTAAAAATTACTTTTTAATATTTCATTTGTTTATTGTAACTTTAAATTTTTGAACTTTAGGCAATAGTATAATCTGCCTATAATGTTGGGAAAATTAAAAGCTGATTATGGTATTGCTGCTGAGATACAGGGCTCCTCTCCGTGAGAGGGAGTGGGCTGAATCCACCACGGGGGCTCAGTGCAGGTTGGTAGATATAGATATCACATGACTTTGAATAATAATTAGGTAATAAGATCTGTAATTATATCGGCGTCAATAATGACGAGAGAGAGAGAGTCAGAGTATAAACTCTGAGCCGCATTTGAACGACGAACTAACAATCATCGTTTCTTTTCTATGGCTGTACCAAGGATTTCTAGGCGAATGCTTAGGAAGCGTTATCGCGCGTCAGTATGTATAGTGTAACTACGAAGTTTACCTCCTCGTTTACGTTGTTGTTTTTTTTTTGGGAGCCGTTAAATGGGCCTATATGTACTTCGGTTTGTGTTGATGTTTATGATGATGCATATTTCAACGAAAACACAATTTCATATTTCAAGATGCCAAAAAATATAACAGAATACTTGACCTATTTTCGCCTTTCGCATACTCAAATGATGTATGTACTGACGTAGGAGTGTAAGAAAGAGTGCATCACAACTCAATTATAGTAAGATGTAGGAGGCTACTGAGTCACAGATGTTGAGATTGCATTTTAGACAGGTTGCCAGGCAGACACCTAATTAGTATACTGAACAGGTCATTTTGTATTCGTTGAAGAACTACTCTTGAACCCCATTTACACGATGCAAGTTTATTGCCTATGGCATACAATAACATTGAAGCAAAACAGATGACTAAAAAGAAAAGTTGCACCGTCTAAACTGTGTAGACGGTGCAACTTTATTTATTTATTATTGCTGCAGCGTATGATATGCCATAAGCAATCAATCGCACCGTGTTATCAAGAAAACAGCGAGATGAAATCGGCATGTCCTAGAACCAAAAATTCGAAGACATGTGACATCCACCAACCCGCACTGGGTCCGTGTGGTAGATTACAGCCCACTCCCTCTCGAAGAGAGGAGGCCTGTGTCCCAGCAGTGGGAACGTTATAGGCTGATAATTTGGTTTATCAAGCTTTACATTAGAGCAGATATGCTAGTCTTAAATGTACCTTTAAAATGTATTCAAACTGTTTTGCCCAACTGCGAAACCCATGCCATTCCATTCTCCTTCTTTTCGTTTCGATAGAATTTAGGGTCACGTTAATCGCGCTGTCAGTAGCGTTTATTAGGTTCTCAATCCTCAATAGTGCCATATGTGCATAGAAACGTATGAAAGTCCATGAAACAAAGTACATATCATTAAAAATCTAAGCAATGATTTATCAATAGCTAATACTTGAATTGGAAGTAATATTGATAAACATTGTTAAATGTTGTATCATTACCTGTACGTTTGCTGCAACGCAAATGTTGCATAGCATAATGGAAATATACTAGACGAAATTAAACTGCAAAACATTTATTTTTACATTATAGTATGTGGAGTATAATATTTTTCTAATGAATCAGGGTCACGTACCGCAGGCAGGAGTACTCACGACGATTTGCAGTTATTTATATCTAAAAGTCAGCTCTTAAATCTTTTGGGTCACAAGCAGACAAACAATATCGTAAAACATTAAAAGATACGCTAGGGATATAATATAAAAAGACAAATTTCTACACCGCAAATTAAACGGACAACTGGCAAATAACAAATGTAAAAATACCCATACGAATTATAATAGGTTTACTAAATCCTTTCCGATGCAAATGCTCAAAACAAAGAAAATGAAAAGTCAGTCTGTTTAGTCAGAACTAGGCCCTATATGCGAGTACAAGTAAAACATTGATCCAATGTGATAATCAAGAGTATTCATTATAGTTCAACGAGTATTCATATCAATGATTAAACCTTAGTAGTCCTGACAGAATAACCGTTTATGTGTGTCGTATATCATTATAATGTATATCACCAGTGCGGTCTGACCGAACTACTGAAGTTGCAACAGTCAATGTCATTGGCATCGTCATCCACAGCCCGACTTCACCCACTCTGCCGCATTAAGCGAAAAGGATCCGACGGATATCGGCCAAAACTGTAAAGAAAATAAACCTTACTAATCAAAAAAGGAGAATCCGTTATGGCTCATTTTCTGTTCCCTTTCCTCAGATGCGGCCCTTTTATTTACGGCGGCAGCTGACTGCTGAGCATAGGCCTCTCCACAGGCCTCTCTTTTAATGTGCCAATTCCCAAGCTCGTATTCAGCCTTATCCAGATTCTTCCCGCGATGGTAAAAATGTCGTCCGCCCATTTCGCCGCCTGACGACCGGTACTTCGTCTCCCAGTCCTTGGACGCAACTCGGTCACTACCTTACTCCACCTGTCATCACTGCGCCTTGCCAGGCCTCTGCCCAATTCCATTAAAGTTTCATTAGCATAGTAACTTCATTAAAGTATCATGAGCAATGAATAAAGGAAATTGAATATCAGACCACTGTCGCTGCTCTTATTATTTTTATACTATCAATCACTAATAGGTCAACTGTCACTAATGAGATACATTTACTTTTTCTAATTTTACCGATCTCTAGGAGATTTCTTGACAGTTGAAGGGATAATCTTCATTACCTGTACTTGGCACCGCTTTGGCACTCTCTCTTGAAAGCCGTAAGACAGGATTTGGGTACCTTAAAAATAATGATCATCTACCTGAGATGAGCAGTATATGCTATATGTGTATATGTGAACTTTATCATATTATACTCGTAAGACTGCTACAGCAATAATGGTTTCTCTTAACTCCTACAGTGCGGCCGACGAGAGAATGCGTTCTTGACATCTGTCAGTTTTATACAAACGAATAAGTGTTTTGCGAATTTGATCCTTATTAACTAGTAGAACTGTCGCACTGACAGGTGTCAGGAACGCATTCTCTCGATGGCCGGACTGTAGCTCTTATTTTTCTAAATTGGAGGACGCAAGATATTTGGCAGATTTTGGAAGGGAAATTGTGCTTTGAATATTGGAAGGCAACAATAGTCTCGTCTAATCAAACAGCTTTACAAAAACGGTTCACAAAATCTTTTGTTAATTTAGTCAGTCTAGGCAGGCAGGAGTTATCATGATCCTTGCAGCAACCGTCAAGTTTGCTATTCCTTTTAATGGCAATTGGCAAACAAACGCAGCCATGTGATGAAATATGTTCCAGTCAATCAATTTACAGACGCCAGCACATCAAGCTACCCGAAACTGTCAAATTTTCCCAATCAACTTTGAATAAGGTTCAAAGTTGATTGGGAAAATTTGACAGTTCAGCTTCAGCGATAAAGTTGAAAATCTATTAATGAAATTTGACAGATTGTAGTAGCATGATGTGCTGACATCTGTACCTATATGTCTTAATCTACTAGGATTTTTGGACTCACTTCTATAGCTAGTATCTAAGCCACAAAATTCCGTTTTTAATATGAATTTGTTGTTCAATTTTATATTGAGTGAATCTTGACACGGTTTATTCTAGGCTGGACGACGTCATATTTGGCCTACATAATATTCAGGCTGCCCACATAACGCCTCGCATCTGTTTCCGCCTTTAACCTCTGATCGCGAAATGCACTTAGCAAATAATCTCCCGGTTGACCTTGGCTGCCATAAATCTTTCAATCGGAAACACAGCCTTGAGCTCGTTCTTTTAACGGAGCCATTAAAATGCCTTTATTACTTCCTTTCCATATGGCTAGGATGAGTCAATCAGTTCGATACATTACGATAGGAAATTACACTACAGATTAGAAAAAAGAACAGGTAGGTATAAGAAAAAAAACCAGCATTTAAACATTTTAGTAATTAGCAACTTCTAAACTCGTGTCACTTCTTGGCAAAGAGTCCCAGTACCTGTTGATTTATGTGATTTCAACGATATGTAATAATTTAACTATCTTATTTAACGTCTGAATCGTATTCGAAAAGAATGAAAAGAGAGAAAAGAGTTTGTTTCGGCTTTTCTTCTCAGAGTAGTCAGATAGGAAACGCCGACCTCATCTAGTTTAAAAAATACATATATGATTGACGTGGAAAAGTGTTTGTGCAAACCTACTTACAAAAATAAAATCATTTATCATTTATCAATGTCGAGGCCTTCCTAGACCTCATTGAGACGATATGAGAGGCATACATACGTCAACTGATGTATTTGGATGGCAATACTAAATGTATTTTATAGGCTGATATTTTTCAATCGTCAGATAACGTTTGTCAGTTGAATAAAATTGACGTCTAAGTTTTTGCTTGAAAAAACTGAAAAAGAAAAATTCATCATTATTCCTCGGTTTACGATATATGGCGTTGGAAATCATTCTAATATTATAAAGGCAAAAGTTTTGTGTGCGTGTGTGTGTGTTTTTATGTTTGCTACTTCGCTCAAACGGCTGGACCAATTTTGATAACATTTTGTATGGAGGTAGCTGACACCCTGGAATAACATATAGGCTACTTTTTATCCCGATATTCCCACGGGATCGACATTTACGCGGGTGAAACCGCGGGGTGCAGCTAGTCATACATAAATCTCTTTGGATCGGTAGTTGCTTCTGAATTTGGTTTCTTTTAACTGTGATCCAAATAAAATAACAATGCACTATGCATTTTTGGCTCTAGAAGGGAAATATTTAGAGTAGTGACTTTAATTAATGCATAAGCTTTTAATTAGAGCTTTTGGCAACATAAACTTAACAAAAACTTATATCAAATGTTGATTTGGGTTTGTTAAAACTAGAATAAAAACGTAAAGAGTTTCTAAGAATGTTTGTTACCATAATGCGTTTTCTTCAATCTGGATAATTTTGTGACGGAAGCGTACGCGTCACCTGCGTATGAGTGTAATGCGGATGGACGTTAGCCAGCTGAAACATTTAAAAAAATCCATCAAACACAAAGAACTATAACGTTTGACGTCGTCAGAAAAATTTCACCACGACCCACGGTGATGGATAAGAGTAAATATAGATGTATGTCCTCGCCATTGACTCGAGGAAGTTTGTGATGGATTTGCGCAGGTCGAGCCGTCGATGCGACGCGGCCTCCATCCGATCCGTCGGTTGTTTTCAATAAAAAATGTCAGGTTGGCGCGGCGTCGCCGGCGGACGTATTTAGCCTGGCCAACGGCCAAACTCAGCGCATACGTCCCGCGCCTCCCCTAGTCCCCCCTCCTCTACCCTAGCCACAAGGTCGACTTAGTATACTCTATGAAATAAACTAAACCCTTCATTATGAGCTCTCCAAAATGGTACATCAGCTGGATCTCATATTTCTACGTTTGTTAACGGTTGCCTGAACAACTGAAATGTATTCAGCGAGTATTTGGCTGGTTAAGTAACACTCGATTAGTTAGTATTACCTTTCTTCTTCGTCGTTCCCTCACTGCCGAGGATCGCGACGTACGACACAACTATAAGCAATGCGACCTTTCGAAGTGTGGATCCTTCAGTCAACCAGCTTAATTCCTTTACAGTTAAATTCTTAACAAGAACAAAAAATATATATAATAGAGTATATTCTGGAAACGTAAACAAAGTGGCTGAAAACATGTTGACGACTTACCCTTGAAGGTGACCGAACCGAATGGACGCTTGGTTCACACTTCAGAATGTCACGGCCCGTCTGCTAGCCTTCTATATGTTGTGTCGCATAACCTGTAAACATTATATAATAAACACGGGCAACACCTATGCATAGGTACGTCACTAACTACAGATTCTTATATTTTTAACACTTTTCAAACGGTTGCTATTAGTAAAAAAAAATGTAAAGCTTGTTACGTAGTTGTAAAGTAGGTAAGCCATTAAAATGAAACAAATCTTTGATGTCCGCTATTTTTCCATAGAATCCCTATGGTTGCGACTTCAAACACCACCATATTTTAAGTTTGGATAAATATTGACGCGTTGAGATTGACGCACTGGCTCTTTGAACTTCGCTTTGCAGTACCTACTGCATGTTCCTAGGAATAAGAGTCAGAGTAAACTCAAGTGCCCAACCAGTAGCAGCCAGTGGCAGTATATAACATCCACTTTTCACGAACGGCAGCAAAGAAGAGATTTTGAATTCCCAAATTAAGTTCTTCAAAATGTATTTCCCGTCATTTTCACAGTCTAGCTTGGTGCAAGATCTTATTTAGGACTGGCTGTTGCCTTCGGTTCCTCTTGTATCCTAGAAAAACTCATAGGTACATGAAGTAAATCCAGGTCATAGACTGCAACCCAAAGTTTATCCAAATCCGTTCAGCCTTTAATGTAGGATCTCTCTGTCTCTTACCGTTTCATCTCATTAATTAGCAGCAACATATTAAACGTACGTTTTAATTTCCAGGTGACCCCAGGCTCTCCTGCGGGCAGGGAGTTGGTCCGAGGAGATATCATAGCTAAAATCGACGATTATGACACACGCGACGTGCGACACGAAGACGCGCAGAATCTCTTCAGGAATGCGCCCAAACAGATCAAGTTGGTAGTGCAGAGGTAATGAGTCCTATGCATTGAAAGGTTTTGCTTTAATCATTTATTTGTTGCCAGTGATAGACAATTCCTGACCATAACTGAACGTTAATCTGGCCCATAGAGCTGTAGAAAGAGACAGTCACAAAGGAGGTATGAGTGACAAAGACGACGTTCTCCCACTCTCAATATTTTTATAAATAAAACTTTATTGCAAAATACAATAAAATGGCATACATACACACAAGTATAAACTGACACCTTTCTTTCTTTCTTTTTATAGTCGATGTGCCATATTCACGACCGGGTTCGACATCTTGTTGGTCTATCACTCGCATCAAATTATCTGGTAAACCTGATTTCTTGAGAAGTTTTGTTGACCAGAGTTGATCAAAATGCTATTAAAATTTTAAAAAAAAACATTACAGAAGTAAAGGAATATTTAAAAATAAGTTATCTCAGACATCAGATAAACCTTACATAAAAATCAAACTCGTGTTACTGAGTATTACCAAACCTCTTATTTTTTTTACTTACACTATTGTGATCCGCCTTCGAGCCGTTGATGAGTTGACCAAACCGTATGTTGTCATATACAATATGTAACCCGCCGTCTTCCGAAGAGGATCGTAAACAATTTCTTGGTAAAAAACAAGCAAGGTGTAACCACAGGGGCGGCGCAAGCGCACACCTATACTCGTTGCCCCGCTCTCCGGGCAGCTTTGTAGGCCGCGTGCCCACGCCTACCTTCTATCACGAGCTCGCTGAGTAAGACTTGCACTAGGTGTCATTCATGTTGCCCTTCACCTACTTGTTGATTTATGTTACTGATGGTGATACTGAATGTTCTAGATTTATATTAGCTTCGTCAAAACATTGAAGAGTCTCACTTTTGATAGAGAGATGTAAGGCAGTACAGATCATGCATTCCAATTTAAACCTTATTACAATGACATGGGAGGCACATGACGCGCTCATGTATTGCATTGTCTATAATCAATTATTGAAAAATAACCTTTATTTCACTGTTTTACAAAATGAACTAATGCGTACGATTTCGGAGAAGTTTTTCCGTTATTGCATATAAATGTTAAATACTCTGAATAGACTACAACGTATGATTCAGTACCTATCACATTGCATTTTGAAATTTGAAAGAGTTCGTCGTAAAACTTTATAAACGTATGCCTGTTATAAATTTAGCCCTCTTCTTTCTAAATCTATATCCAAAAATATTTAAGCATGGGTAATTTATCGATGTTGTAAACAATCTTTGCAAATAACTATAATTATTTATACACCTTGAAAAACTATTTGTTGTCGAAACAGATGTTAAGTCTCAGTTTTAGACTCCGTCATTACATGTACGTAACATCCTGTATGCTGTCGTGAATATTACATGCATGAACTGTACCTATTTATGTTATGATTTCTATTCATGTCTCGATGTTGAAAAATGTTTCTTTTATGTGTCTAGGTTACCAGTTTGTACTAAATGCATTGCATCCATCCATATATGTTCGCATACATACTACATTACAAACTCTGGACAGATTCGAAAGTGCATCCACACCCTAGTTACATTTTGTGGAGCAACGTTTACAAAGCAACAATGGGTAACAAAAAGTTATTTAGTCAACATACACAAAGTTATAGACAGTAACTTAATGTTATCATGTTACAAGATGTTGCCCTACAAATTCATTGTGGATGCACTAGAAGATTTTTAAAGTTCAGCCATGAACTATTCTTGGTTATTTTCAAATCAGTCCAGTGGTGATAATTTTATATTTGATGCCGTCAATACATCATAACGCTGGCAATGCACCGTATTGACGTAATTCCATGTTCCAGTCATATTCATGTTGCACGCTGTGTAGGGACGTGGATCGCGACGGGCAACGCAACTCGGCCGTTATGCGGGCGCCACGCTCGCCCATACCCTTCGCTGCAGCACCGTACAGGTATCATTTACATTATTGCATTATATATTTCGTAAAGTTAAGAACAGTCTACCACAAGACCTCATCGGAGTTCACTATTTATCAAGCCTATCAGGAAGAGAATCGTTGGTGATCTACAAATATAAAATCAGAGTTACTATATATTTTATCATCCATTTGTTATCACTCACATCCGTTCAACTGTGACTGTCTTTCATATAGAATATCAACTTATCATTAAGCTCAACAGCTGGTGCATAATAAATAACGTTATATAAATACTGCAATCAAAGCCAAGATAAATTATGATGCATCGTAACCAGAGCTGCCAAAAAATATAAAGTCAATGACACGACCTGTCTGAAAGAGTTTAAATTCCACGATAAACTTAATGTGTCCTCGACAGCTAAAACTTAAATCAGATCTCATTGAATCTATGAAAACAGCAAAGAAAACAAGATGTCCCAGTGAAATAAAATCCCAAACGCAGTCACGGCATGCCTAGCTGAGAGATTGAGCCAAAGGTCAGTCTCTCAATGGTTCTATTAAAAGCAAAGTATACAAAACATTGAAGTCGATGCTAAGACTTAACCAGATAGAATTTGGAACGTTAATTATATAATTAAGAACTTGCACATGAGGCTCCTAACTAAAGCCCCAATTACACGATGCAAGTTTTTTACCTGTGGCACACAATAAAATTGAAGCAACAACGTGAATGAAAAACATATGGCTTGCATCACCTAAACAATGTTTAGACGGTGTAACTTTTATTCTAGCTACATCGTCATCGTCTGGTATGCCACACGTAATTTCAATGCATCGTGTAAATCAGGCTTCAGGCTTTTGTTGCGCATTCCGCAATAGTCAATAGTCTGTCTCCGGCCCTTGTAAAGGAGCTTAACACCGACAGTCCACACGCCAGTGATGATTAAGGATATCAGAACCAATCTGCTATAAGTGTAGCAGAGCTAGTCTTTCACATTCTGAATAATCACGGATCCCTTATGCCCGGTATACACGAGACTAGTTTTTGAAGCTGGGATAGTAAGCTAGCGTCTCAGGCTAGGATAGATTAAAAGGATGGGGGTATCTTTGAGCTCGTAGCGCCCCCACCACCGATTTTACAATCCTGGCTTGTGTACTAGCCTCCTCGTATGGCCGGCGAAGATCGCACCCAATTGGATCATTTTACTCAAAGGACTAAGTCACCGTAATGCTATTGGCTTCAAATTTACTAGCATCGTATAAACAGCACTAACTTGTGCCAAGGCAGGACAGCAACAGGATAGTATACAGAGGTTTCAGCTTGCTATTCTAGCTTTGAAAAACTAGCATCGTGTATCCCGGGCATTTGTGACCTTTGAGAGCATTGATCTATCTATCTTTAGTTGAACTTCAAAGAGTGCAGAGGTTCTATCATTAGAAGCTTTATCTAGTGGTAGCTAGGTAGCATATAGTGGTCACGTGCTGATGTATTCCGTGTTGGTGTAGGGAAAATAAGTGTCTTCCCGAAGACCTGTCATAGGCATTGCACAAAAAGGGGGTACCGAAAAGTTCAATGGATTCTCGAAACCTGTTTCGTATGTGCTGGCGATGGGCACAAGAGGTTTTAGTCGGTACAAGTCCGTCATAATAAACCTCCGCCTCACCGAGACGGAGCGTATCTATGAGAGCTTCCACACGACATAAAACAATGAAGTGATCTTATAAAGATTCCGTTTTTCCTGTTTAGGTTGGAACCTTAAAAGATTTCCCGTATACACTGGCTATTCTGTTTAGGCGATGTAGATAACGGGCCACATTCCTTGGCCTGTTCTTACAGAAACCAGTGCATTTTTGCTTTACAGACTCAGGATTAACAAAAGTTAAATTTTTCTCAGGACACCAAGTCCGCAGCAAGGCTGGCGCGGTCAAGAGTCGCAGCAGAGCTGGCGTGGTCAAGACTCGCAGAATAGCTGGCGTGGGCCGGAATCCCTCCCGCGCACGCCACTGCCCCACTCGCACGGCCCCGCGGGCCCCGCCGGCCTGCCGCACTATAACTCCTTCCCGCCGCAGATCGAGGGAGAATACAGGACGCTACTAATCTCGCCGTCTTCTATACGCACCGATGAGACTTTTGACGAGTCCATTCAAAGCCAGGTGAGTACTACGACGAGAAAAACGCTTTCAAATTAGATGCAAACAATCACGCGACAACAACGCGGCTTTGTACGCGCTTCGTGGTGCAGCGCTAATTTGAAGGCATATTGTAGGTAGTCCTCATGCAGGACACCCGTAGCTTCGCCCGAAACTACGGATTTCGTGCTTAGGAAGTAGGCGATACTTAGGATAGGCCTATATCCAGCAGCGTCCGTGGGCTGAACTATCATGATGTGTATATGCTTCCCGCATCTACCACTACTGGACTCCGAAGAAGTACGAAAGAGACTAAGAAATCGAATGCATAATGCAAAAGTACCAACCTACTCTAACTTTATGGAAACTGTCAAAGAAAAAAATCCTTTGGATTTTTAGGCTCACACACACATCCTCGGCCGCGCCGCTGTCTTTATTTTAGGCCTAGAAAATTTTATACTTTTCTGAGCCTTACGCTCAATCGCACGAACAATACACACTTATGCGGCCATAGTCTTATAGCAACAGCGTTTTAATGAGTACCAAATAGGACATTGAAACGCAGCAGGCATAAAATAATAATAATTATTTATTTAGGTAGGTACACAAAGGTTTTGTAGTACATGATAACGTGAGGGACTTAAAATGTATGCATTATTATTATTAACTAGCTGAACCGCCACGACTTCGTTCGCGTGGTATCCTACCCATACCCCTATTCTACCGATTCCCCCACCTCTACACTATACCCTATATACCAGGGGTGGCGAACCTTTATGGATCAACGTGCCATTTTTTGTAAAGAAATGTTTGATGAGGTCATAGATGTGCCATTTTTTTTGTGATTACAGGGAAAATTATAAAACAATACTATCGATTCCGCGCTTCCCGCCTGCTGCTCCTTACACCGCGCCTACTCACTCCGTAAAGTAGGCTCAAACGCGTTCGTTTGTTAAATTTCAGTGTATTACGTAGGTACTTTTTCGATCGAAGGCGTGCGCAAAATAATTTGTTGCGTGCCATCAATGGCACGCGTGCCACTGGTTCGCCATCCCTGCTATATACCCATACCTTACTCTACCCCTACCCTCCCCAAACCCTACACTACCCCTACCCTACCTTACCCTACCAATACCCTACCCCTACTCTACAGTACCCTACCCTACCCTAAATTACATGGTGTAGGTACAACAATATTACCTAGGTTGCGGTTGATCGCTACATGGAATTAGAGATTGTTATGTGCTTGTAATTACAGCTTTTAATCATAATTCGATTTTTTTTTATATGCACGTTTACGACACGTAACAATCTTTTCACAATAAAACAAATTTTCTTTTTTTTTTCTTTCAAAGTTTGATCAAACCCGCACCGTCGATCGACGTTGAACAAAAACAGTCAACAGCGATTGTTCAGACCCCAGTTACAATGATGATGCGTGAACTAGATCGAAATAAACGGTTGCACCTTTTAAAATAAAAATGGAAGTTAGATTTTTTACTGGTTTTTTTAGACATCGACTTTCAACTTCAATTCAGGATCGTTATCTCAGATATGCGAAGAGTACCTAATTATTTTAATTCGTGATCCTACGATTATATTACAGTATTTAAAAATTTATAACCATACATCATTCTTATTTTGACGCTTTGCCAAATGGCAGTTTTCTTTTAAATTTCATCGCGTTGCTAACGCCAAGTCTTGTACAGACGCCAGCACATCAAGCTACCCGAAACTGTCAAATTTTCCTAATCAACATAGAACCTTATGCTTTAGCGACAAAGTTGAAAATCTATTAAAAAAATTTGACACATTGTAGTAGTTTGATGTGCTGGCGTGTGTACATTGGAATGCTTTGCATTTTTATTAGGTACTCATAGAATAACTTCCTACTCAACAAGCACCGTGAAAATTATTTATTTAATCAGTTGTTAATATAGTTAGTATTATTCTACCGCATTTATGTCGACGTTACATGTATCCTTGATTTTCAACAAATAGGTTAACAGTGTTATGCTAAACCAAACGCATGACGTACCTTGGAGACCCGCCAAAATGTTATCGTCTAATGATGTTAACTTATTAATTAGATCCACTCTGATTAGAACACCGGACAACATTGCCTATACACAACTTTACAGCTACAGTGAAACGAAGTTACTGAAATATAGCTATTATTCATGGAATTTTTAGAACGTTCCTGAGCTAAGCTAAATCTGTTTTCTGATTCATGAATCACAATAATAGACGATCGTTGCGGGCGTATTTCTAATACAATTTGCAATGGAAGTAGGCACTGACTTCATCGTCATTGAACTCTTTTGTATCGGAAAAACACATTAACGAAATCGGTTAGAATGCGATTTATTTCAATGGCCGCTGAGGCGTGATTCGATGAAACTTTGCTTAAAACACCTAATAACACATAGGCCGCAAAGCATCGTATCCCTATTATTGTTACTTATAAAAATATTGGGAATAAACATATAAATTATGTAAATTTTATGTAGCGCAAGGGTCTGCGGTCGCTCGGGAGGTTTTCGCCTACGCTGATACCTAATTTCCCGCCATATTTCCAAAATAGAATGCATTGAAATCGCGTTGTTTACTCGGGAGAGGACGACTGGAGCGGCAGTCCGCGATCATACTCTGCACCGCACACGTCCGCGCAACTGAGTGCTACCACGATGGCCGTCAATCCTAATTTCTTCCCCAACGGTTACCAGGATCCCATGCATCCTGAGGACGAGGTCATCACCAACTGGGTGCGTGCGACTATTACAAATAACACTAGAACCTCCTAACTACTAAACTCTTCATAAATCATCGTTACCAAAATGTGTTGTGGTATAACAGTTGATATTAAATTGCAAATCAGGTGAAACGTCAGCGCTTCAGCCGTAACATGGGATGTTGAAGCATATAATCTAAATTGGGAGCACTTGAGATGCGCGTTGTGTTACAAAATATGTGATGTAATATCTGACACGAAAGCTTTACGATGTAATTTTCCGGAAAAATCGTAAGTGATTTCACAACAGGATATGCTATGATGTTATGAAACATTATAATTATCAACATAAGCCAGAAGTGTGCTTTTGATAATGTTTTTGATAAAATTAACTTTTTGTTTTAATGGGCCTCTGAAAGATTGCCAGATCATATTGTCTGTTCCGTGTTTACATTGCTACCCAAAACGCTCCTGACGCGGTGCTTTTAACACCCCACAATGTTCCGTTGATCTTCATAATTTTGTACGTCAAAAACTAACGATATTTCCATTTCAGTACAACTGAGTATAACTAAGTTAGAAAATAACCTTTTGCCTTGTACTTGATAGGTTCTAGTATTATCTTAGTCAATTTTAAGCCGTAATAGATAAAACTAATTTGAAATGAAAATCTATTGAAATATCCTGAATAAAATTTATTTTTCCAAAAGAATGCTTTGGTCAGATTTTTATCCTCGGAAGATTCGATAACCCCCTTTTGATATTAAATAGACAGCTGTGAAGTTATTTTGGAATGAATGTCGCGTCACATTTTTACACCCACTTGATCTTTTAACACGAATACCTATGTGACGTGATTGTTACCATATTTAATGATACCAAAGATTTGTCTCTATGCCAAGATACAAAATTCGAGACTAAAACTGAATGTAAAATGACCAAAACTCTAAGCTCAAAGAATTTATAGGAAACTACCTAAATACACTAGCAGTAGGTATTTAGCCTTTGCTTCGTCATCATCGACAAATGCTTTAACTGTTCAACTTAGCCGTTAGTTGCTTGATTACACCACAACACTGGACCGTCCTTCTTCTACCAAAATTCTCTTTCTAGTGACGACTTCTCGTTCTATATTATCTTCTTTTTTACCTATGACTCGGTTAATCGTACTTTTACAAACCACACTAAAATATCCCTATTTGTATAATGTTTAAAACGAGTTGGTAAAATTAGACATCTATCCATAATTATGTATCGGATGCTTGCCATTTAATTCCGACCACTCATTTTGGCACATGTATATCTGTCCTCGATAAATATATCGAACATAGACATTTATGGGTTATGAAATTATTGGTCTTAGTAATTAATGGAAATCGTTACTGAAGTATTAGCATTTTAGTCAAACCAAACATATTCGACCAACATAGAACGTTGCGTCAGTGGCGAAAGCCCCCGCTTTTGTAAACATCGCCGCAAATAAACGAAGCTTGCTGTGTGCTCATTGGCACATATACGATACTAACGAATGCTTCGTTGAAGTATGGACAATTCCGACAAAATATTACTCCAAACATGTTTCGTCAAGTCAGTCATCCAGATCTGTCCGCCTTATACCTATTACTGCTGGGTCCACATGATGATGCATGATATCATCAGTCTACTGGCCTAAAGAAAACTATCGTTGGCCTTCGGAAATTAGTCATGGTGCCAGTTGCTACCGTAACAGAATTATACTAGCCATACATCATATCAACCTAGTTACGAAGAGTCGAAGACTTTGCAACATGACCACGGTCCAAATATCACAGACTCCTATAAATATAACGAAATCGTGTCAGAAAAGTCATATCATAACCCACATGGAATAACCTCGTGTTATAATTAGACGCGACGCCAAGTACGCCACGGAGTTTAGCGCTAATCTTTGCGGAGATATCTAACATTTTTTAGAGAAATAGCGTCTGATTTCTGTCAGATCCTGACTGATGTATGCACGTGCCGTTTGAAGGAAAACGTTGGTATTTTGATTGCTTCGTCTGCGGCCTCGTAAAAGGTCACTTATATGTGACAAACATATGTGTTTATTTGAATATACCTAACCTCAGTTAGCCGAAGCAGTAAACCAAATTACAATTTATGTTTAACGCCGTTCATTTTACGCTGTTGTGAAGTTTATGTGCCTACTACGTGAACTATTATTAGCGTGTGATGTGAGCCAACTATTCTAGATCATGGTTGTATATTTGATAGAAACATCTTTCGACTTTTCCATTTACAATCATATTACAAGGTTGCATATAAATTTAATGCCTCAAAATATCTAACGTAATACGGCATTGCATGGTATGTGGGTTAGAGAGTCTTATGTACGTAAGTACCTAACCATGTGTAGGTAAATACGTAAAATTATGTTTCAGTATTTGCAATATTTATTCGATATGAAGAATCAAGCTGTCTCAAAAGTGGTAGGTGGTGGTGGTGGCTCAAAGGTGATAGGTTTCTAGTGAACTCTTTCATATTAGCCTTACGAGAATAGCATGTGGTAAGGACTTGAATAGACTGCTACTACGCGAAATTCATTCACAAACTTAATAAATCACATAATTGAACTTACAACGATGACTGAACGAAATAATAACTATCTAAGCAAAAAACAATTCCAGGGCTTATGCCTGCTGTGTTGAAAAAGGTTTTCGACGACGATGATGACGGAAATGACGAAGTTATACGGTACTCACCGCTGATATAAAAAAGTTTGTAGCAAAATCGTTGATTCTTTAATTTGTTGGATATTGCCTTCAAGCAATTCCTTGCTTAGTGCATTATTTACAACGTTTAGAGACCTTGACTCCAAACAATGTATAAAACGCATTTATGTTAATAGAAATAAACATTTTATTTCTTTTATTTTTCTAGCCGTACCGCACGACGCCTCTCGTGCTTCCCGGTGCGAAGGTCCGCCGCGAGCCCGGCCCCACGGAGAGCTACCTACGTCATCACCCTAACCCCTCCATGCGCGCGCCGCCCAGCCACGATTACCGCGACACTCTCATGAGACAGAGGGTAACATCTTCAAGCAAATACAACTTTTAAACATCCAGTACGTGGAATCAAGGGAATGTAGCTAAGGCTTTTTCACAGTAACACAGACTACTCTGCAATGTTTTTTCAGGTATCTGAATTTCTACGAAATTACCTGAATGCACACTCCCGTGGTTTCACGTCCTGTTGGTTTTCTAAACCAAAAACAGTTTTGGGGTTCAATTAAAATAAGGAATCCCACAAGGAACCATTCTTGGTCACACTATAGTTACATCAAGATGATTTAATTAGTTCTTCTAAAAGTTTGAAGAATATGTATGACCATGGGATTTGTAGTTGAAGTGTGAGTCTAAGTAGCTGGCATAGTTTCAATGTAAATTCGACTCAAACCATTTTTGTAAAATTCCACTGTAAATGATTCAAGCAGAAATCAATTAACACAGAAACCTTGTACACAAATGAACACGCGTTACAAATGAAGTGCCGTTCATCCTGAGAGCTTATCGAAAACTTTCTAAAAGTACGAGTAGTGAGTTTTGAAAACATTTAAACTCTTTCTCGCTAGACATTGGAAAGATTTATGACGTTATAAATGGAATCCCACTTGGTAGAATTATATATAAGTAGCATTAGACTGCTGAATCAAACTATATATTTACACGACGCATTGCTGAAAATACGTATTACGTACTACATGTGGGCTACATTTATTTCTGATTTAATTGCTATTTGCACGGTTTGTATGGATAATGATGAAGACCGTGTTCAGCAGTAATTTACATATTTGTAATTGAACTATTCAATGTATAATTGTCAAGGTAGTGAAATCAAGGTAATAAAATAATATTGTCCTTTCAGATGGTTCAGTAAATTATAGTTTTCTTTGCTTTACGACCTATAAAGAAATAATTTATAATTTTTTTGTAGATACATTAGATGTTGCACGTCGCACAAACGAAACACGCACGACTTGCACGCACACACTCAACTCACTTTACTACACACACTAAAACTGTTCAAAGCAGCTTAGAATTGTCCAAATTTAGAAAAATAATAATAATACACACTCATGTTATAAGAAATAAGAAGGAAGCTAGCCAAGGAATAAAAAAGATCTGTATGTAGTTATTTTTTTAGATTTTTTCGATAGCATAATAAATGCTGTTTTAAATTCTTCCTTCTTATTCCTCCATATACATTGGTATAAAATTAACGTTAATGTAACATAGCGCACGGATTGTATAGTACAATAGTATTTTTCATAAAAACTCAGGTGGCAGAGTCGGTGCTGCAGCGAGTGGTTGGCGAAGAAGCGAACAAGGTGGTGCACTAAATGATTGTGTGAACAGTATCAGCTTCAAGCATGGCAGCGACAAACTTCTGTTACGAAGCCGGTCGACACAACAAACGATACCTTGCAATTGTATTAGCAAAAATATTTATGCTGTTATTTTTTGGTTTGGACATATTGGTCCACACAAGTTCAAATATAATTTCTCATCTCCTAATCTCTTGCAAAGTGTTGTCGATCTCATGAACTCACATGTCTATACGTCATCTTGTTTGAGCTTTTATGACTTGAAAGGGTTTTATTTTCTGTCACGAATAAATTATAAGAGAGTAACTACTTACCCGTTTATTGTACTAAGTGTAGTCCGAAATCTTTTGTTCCTTGTGTCAACTGCTTTCGCATGTTATAATTTGCTAGTCATCTAAATCAATTCGTCATAGAAGCAGTTGAAATATCCATAAAATTCAATGAATTGCTGAACAATTACGCAAAAAAAAATACCTTCTCGTTGATTGTCAATTTGATTTCGGTCTACAATTTAAAGAAATTCTAAAATTTACATGGCTAAATCCTTTCCTTTAAAACTTGTCTGTTAACTGTAAAACAATTGGTGTTTTAACTTATTTTAGAATGAGATTTTTTGTAGCTGCTCTCTCACACATTTATTGTACTGTCAAGTGGTCCAAATAAGTATATTATGCTAAATGATTGTTCGTATCGCTTCAGGTGGCGCACAAGCAGTTCAACTCCCCCATCAATCTATACTCGGATCAAAACATCGCTAATTCTATCAGGCAACAGACCTCGCCGTTGCCGTGAGTATCTGCATAGGCACTGATATTTTAGTCAATTAGTTTAATAAATATACATTAAATAAAAATACTAAGTTGTCCCACACTGACCCCAAATTTAAGAATTTGGAGATAATGGAAAAGGCCTCTGTCCAGGAGTGAGCTAATACAAGCTAACCGATAGCTAACGTTAAGTAAATCTAGCATCAGTCATCTCTCACTACACATATCTTGGCAATGAATTTAAACAACATGGACGAATGCCAAAGCCAGTGTTACATAACAAAATCCACTTGTCAAAGTGACGGAATTTCTGTAAATACGTTTTCTTTAATGTATTATTATACGAAACAAAATATCCCCTGCTTTAACGCAACACAATACAGTCAAACAAGACTTGATGACATCTCCAGAAATAGTATTTTCAGTGTGGTTTAATACCCATTATATGAAAAGTTGCAAATACAAGAAATACATCGGAGGCATAGCGTAGATGTTATATGCAAATAATAATGAAGTATTTCTCTGCTTACTTAGCGCTAACGGCCATTACGGGCGGCCGCACGTTCTCAAGAGGCAGGTCTTTTACTAGAACGCCGCCAAAACAACAGTCGACGCCCATCCTCATGATGCATTAATGCTTATTTTATTTTTATTTGCTCTTTTCGTATCTTGCCAACTTGGTCTCTTTCACTCCAAGCTCAGTTCTTACCGTCTTGCATGGTGCCGACGTCGACATGTTGACAGCTATTCTTCGCCAGGAGTGCCGAACATTCATGAATGCGCTCCTCTTGCGCCCCACGTTCACAACATTGTGTGACCACAGTGTGGCGATCACTATTACACAAAGTAGTTGTTAAGTTATTTATACTTTATTTATATACTGAAACTAAATAATTTAATTAAGGTAGAGGACTTATTCTACAAGATTAATGTTAGTATTTTTATCGACCTTTCCTTCCTGAAAAACAAACAAAACTAAACTTCTGTTCGTACTAACCGCTTCCGCGTCCCTCTAACGATATACGAGTCGTATCTAATGTATTTTCTCTCTATTATTGTGTTGCGCCCGCTAACCGACTAAACCCTAACGCCCCACCTGGCCGCCCTCGCGACACAGTCACAAGCCCACGATGCTGTACGATCCCGCCAAGTCCGAGACGTTCCGCGCGCTGCAGGAGGACGGGCTGGGCGACGTCGTGCAGGAGGTGCCCACGCCCGTCACCACCAAGGTGTTCACCGCGCCCCTCAACAAGGTGCGTCTCACAAAGGTGCCATCCAGGCGTTGCTATATTAAAAACCCTAAGATACACATTCAGCTAAACAATTTGGACTAGACTTTCAAGAGCCAGAATTGAACGCTCATTTCTATTTTATACCGGGACAAATTGGTGAAACGTAATAGAAAATTAACACATCGCTCATTTGGAGAAACATCGACGTAAATGTATTTTTTTCAAAAAACGAGTTAAATATGCCAAAGGACTTAGAAAGCGTATTTACGGTAGGAAAGCATAGACGTAAAAAAAAAAAGATTGGCACTCCGGGACTGCCGATAAAAGTGAAAACAAAACACAAACAGAATACTTTGCCATCACTCACTGACATATCGGATATCATTAAAACCGAGTACATCCCGAGGACAACTGAACACATGCGAAGCGGGTATTTTTTTAATCGTCTTATTAACAAAACACGCGCGGTGTCGCTTACGGTAACAGTGGCGCGAGTTCAATGGTTTTTTCCCCATCTCAAAAAATGCCCAACGCGCCTAATTAAGTTTTCACTTTAAAAAAAAGTAGCAGTTACGTCGATGTTTCTCCAAATGACGGACACGTAAGTTCACGCTGACGCTGTCAATGCTGCACAATGCAGATTATTTGAAATCGTTTGACGACAGTAATTAGATGTGTGTGTTAACGTAATTATATCCCTGAAAAAAAAAAACATTACAAAACTGTTTTTTTTATTTGGTCCAAATGTTGCGAACCCCTGAATGTGTGTTTACAAAATTGATAGCTTCTTGTGACGGGGACTTTAGTTGTTACTTTTCATGTTGCATTGAATAAATTAGGACGACATATTAAACCATTCCCTGTCCTATGAATCACATATAATTCATGTTGAACGTTTAACTATTGTGTCTACTTTGTGGACTGTGAAACTGTTAATGTTACAAATTCCATATTAAGTTTCACCAATCTGTACCCGGCATTAGATTTTGTTCGAACTTGGTTTTTGTTGTTTTTGGTTTATAAAAACAAAGTTTGTGATGGTTGGGTTTTTTGGTCTATCGAAGACACTTTTCAATTACAGAATTTGAAGCAATGAATGATGGAATGGAATCAATTTATGAATGATAAATTCATTTATAAATTATCTATTTATATTTATTTAGTTAACATGCTATGAGAAAACAATGTTTGCTAGCTTCACTAGCAGTTAAAACTGACCTCAAAAATGATCCTACACACATAAAATTAATGGTTTCAGAGGCCAACACCGGTTCCGAGACCGAAGCCTGAAGAGAAACCGAAAGGAAAACAAGCGACCTTCGTAAGTGTACATGCGCATAATATAAACGTAATAAGTATGTATATTGTAATAATGTGATCAAAAAGTCGCCTTGCGACATTTAGGTATATGAGAAGTTTCTATTGGTCTCAAACATTAGTTAGTCTTACTATCAAACAGAATATAGATACGGATAATATCAGTGTTATGGACTATAATGCTTTAACGCCAGACAAACAGAACCGAAGCAAAGTTCGGTTTCTTAAAAAAAACGGTTATCTTTTTTTATATCTAGGCTAGAATCCAATCTTCCAGTTGTGGTCTACTTATTAAAATTTTTTGTAGTACATAATTGTTGTGCAGTAAAGTACCTACTATTGTTTCAGGTAAACTCCTTACACGAAGAGCACATCCAACAGTCGAACTCATTCAAGCGCCTCATGTACCACGTGCTCGGTGACACTGATTTCTAGCGGCGCAGCACTCTCTAGATATACCACCTGCCGTCATAGTACACATCCGAACCATTATGTCAAACAATCTACGAAACATACCCCCAATGTGTCAGTAACTTAGTCATAAGTATAATCGTGACACTTTCGACAACATCCAGTCACACCACGCAATCATATCTTGCGTTCCGTGTAGACTTTGATATCAAAATTGGAGTTTCATATCAACAATTAACTGATATTTAGAACGGTTTTACGGCGGTTAGCTGCAGGCGCCAAATAATAATAGACGTAATGACTTGTTGGGTTAGCAACAAATAAGACTAACAAAATTAATTTTAGGAAGCTATTATAATAATGCTCCTGGCAGTGTGTAATATTATTTTTCGGTGGATTTAATTATTCTAATACTCGAGTATTAGTGATAATATAATTTATATTTACATTAAGTAGAAATGTAATGTTTATTACTAAGTGTTGATTTTCTGTTTGAACAGAAATATATTGTTTATGAATACTTATGAGAAATGTTGAGTGTACAGTCTAGTCACTGCGACCCGAGCTCCGGTCGTACCTACGAGAATGAAATTCGATCAACCTTAAATAAATAATTTATTTTTATTTATATACTTGTTTTATTTTGTATCCTCTAACCCAGTAACTGGGTTGTGAAGGTCAGATAGGCAGTCGCTTCATGTAAAATACTCGTATTCAGCTGCATCCGGTTAGACTGGAAGCGGACCCCAATATAGTTGGGAAAAGGCTAGGCAAGGTGATGATGGTACTTTTTTATTTCATTGCAAGTAGGTACAGTCAGGGAAATTACTTCTTGTTTACCTTCGTCAATTCACTGTGATAAAGCAATTACCTACGACTGTCAAAGAACGATATTGTTATTTGGATTAACGGAAAATTTAATAGTCTATTTGCTAAGCAATGGTTTTTCCTGTCTTACATACACAAATTAAAAGGTAAATAAAACAAGATTAATTTCAAAATAACTATATTCGTAACCCGAAGTTTACTAACGATGTTTACACAACAAAATAAAATACAGTCTTACAAATTTCATGAACCATAAGTACACAGATCGAAAGGAGAAAGTAATTTTGAGCAAACAAATAACACTAATAACTTATATCACAAATCACATTATACAGATAAGGGTGGCGTCTCGTGCTATGTTAATTACATCTAATTAAATAAATTGTGTTCACATCGGTCACCATGAGCGCAACACAGCGTACAGCAATACATAGTGATGGTTATGGCTCCAGAGAAAAAAACAAACATTCAAGTAGCCATTAAAATAAAGTTTCACAATTCTAAGTCGTTAAACAAAATAAAAGTTTCAATGACCATCAAATAAGGCACTACTTTATTTTAATTTTGAAACAAATTCTTTGGAATCAGCATACGTAGCACGAGAGACTCATGGAGATGAATACATGTTACAAACTCTGAGATCGTATATTTATAATTTCCAAGCGAATATTTACATGAGCTAGTCCTTAAACTTCGATTTTATAATATGTGATATGTAAACACAACGTAAGTACACGAAAGTAAGTGCGTAACTTGTATGTAACATTAAGAAACATCTCCAAGAACCCTATAAAACATCACTTATTATTTTTTACTTACCACAGACTGACCGGTCATCATCATATTTTAGTTATTATTAGCCATTATACAATTAATTTACAATATACAACATGAAGAATAATTAATATGAGTAAAGTAGCTAATAAAATTGAGACAAAAAGAGACAATTTGGATTTAAATATTAACAGAAACAGGGAAGTATAGAACTGCAGTGTATATACAAATATATTATATCAATGGAAACGACTAGTTTGTAGATTTGTATCGAAAAGTCATATGTTAATCAAAGTATTTTCAATGTTGATACTAGGAGAATTAAAATAAGTGAAATGCATAGTTATGACACTCTAGTATGCCGTAAATATAAACGATCTGGTTTTTGTGTTGAGAGTAGGTTTCATATAAAAATAATATAACGCTCATTGACCGCATGACTCTAATAAAAGTGAATACACGTATGTTAAAATCTGGGAATGTACCAACACGTCGCGCGTCGTCATGAATATCGATATAACGGAAAATACGACTTTATGACATTTCACCAACTATTTTCGTCGTACTAAAATATTATGTCATCTAATTTTGGACTGATATAAATTTTTTATTTAGCACCAAAGTCCGAACTATTATATTTAAACACTATCTATCTAAAATTCAATTAGCGATGTTTACTTTTTAATGAATGTATTTACTAAAAGACTCCAGTTTGATTTTAAACTCGTTAAATTATTTGTAGTACATACATATGTCCAACGTAATCGAACGTAAATAAATAATAATGAATACTCAGCTAACTCTAGTAATTAGTATTAACATCGCCAACGAATGCCTAACAAAAGGAATATTTTTGATAAAATCTTAGTTATTTTAGGATCTAAGTAACAGTGATGATGATAACGTTAAGCCATTTATGATTTAGAGATGATACTAATAAAACACTTATAGAGAGAAAAGAGATGCTTTAGTGAAAAAGAAAAGAAAATAGATGATACTTACATGGCACCTTTTTAAACCTCAAGTCATATTTTAGTGACTTGAAAACAACATGATATTCGTATGTGTACATTTACATTAGTCAAAGAAACACAAAAGCCTAAGACCAAAATAAAATAATTTAAAATTACAATAATGCTAGTATGTGTGGATTGCTTGAGATTGACACCGTGGGACAGACTAACAACACAAACAGATATCAGATCGGTGTCATGATTGAGTTTGTCATTAATTCTATTTCTTCTTTGTTGAGGGAAATTAAAAATAAGTCAACATTTAAATTAATGCCTTAACTAATAGCACAGGCAGTGCTGAATAAACAATATTGTCAGTAAAATGTATTAACTACAAAAACCGAAATGAACATTATTTTATGATGACAATTCACAAAACGGTTCAAGTTACCTTTGCTAATTTTCGACCCACAATAAGTTCTTTCAATAATATGAGCCTCTATAAAATGGCTCGCACGCATGCAAAGCGAATATTGCACTTTGACTTTTAAACTAAAACAAATTAAAAACCATCGAATCTCATGTGCCAGGAATGACTGTTCTTTTTTTTCCAAATAAATCAATTTTATTTACATATCAGCGGAAAATAGACAAACGCGCATTGAAATATTATGGCCTGATACACCACCTCTAGTTACGTTCCGGTTTACTTATCTGGGGGTTAATTTCATACAAATTCAATTTTTTTTTTTTTTGTTGTCTGGTAGATAGTGCGTATCCGGACACTGTAAAACAGGCCCTTAACCTTGTATCCATATGGTAAAAATCGATGAACTATCTAAAGTCACCAGGCTCTATCATGATTTTTATCTTGCGATTATGATAATCCGCCCGGAAGCTTTGCAATAACATAAATGTATGCTTTACACATTTGTGGAATGTTTTGATTACCGCAGAATATTAATTAAATATTCTGCAGTAATCAAAACATTACACAAATGTGTCTTTGACTTGGTAATGGCAGTAGATAGGTAAAGCAAAGGTTTTCTAAGGGATCGATGAATCTACCGAGGCCTATGAAACTTTTGATGTTTTTCTCACAAACGGCTTTCTTATCAATGACCAGCGAAATCAGACCAGTTTTACAACATCTCCTTCGCCTTCTTTCTTGGAGATTTGTGATTCATGCATGCAACATACATGTCTTCGCCGGCTAAGCAACATTGCGATGCAATACCTACGTGATAATGTTTTGTCATCAAAGACGAACTTCCAAAAAACATTTATTTTAAAAGAGAGCTTTTAGGACGTTTAGTTTATAGTTTATTGAGATTCCATATTTTATTTTAAACTTGAATATTTTCGGCGGTGGTCCCAGTCGCTCTGATTTTCGTAGTAACAAATCAAAAGGTTTTTAGTCGACTGTAGTCCACAAGCATTGTCTATGGTCTATGGATGACAGTGAATTAAGTATACTCAACATTTCGTTGATTAAATGGAAAAATGACATTTCTTGCTAAAAATGCCCCCTGTTTTAATAAATGAATTAAAATAATAAGACCATGTTAATCCTTATGTAAATACCATTAAATTGATATATAACACTTATATTTTAAAATGTAACTTTAAACAAAATACTAATATTAAGGCGAAAGTTTGTGAGTGTGTGTGTGTTTACATGTTTGTTACTTCTTCACGCTCAAACGGCTGGACCAATTTTGATAAAATTTTGTATAGAAGTAGCCGACACCCTGAATTAACATATAGGCCCTATATTCCCACGGGATCGAAACTTATACGGGTGAAACCGTGGGACGCAGCTAGTATATATATAAAACTAAAAAGTTTAAACGCATGTTGAAATTGAAGAGTATAACCGGCCTCTCTGCTTAGCGTTTGTGGGCTACGAGAAAGCCTTTGATTCGATCGAGACATGAGCTGTACTGCAGTCTCTTCGAAGGTGCCAGATCGACTATCGGTACACCGAGGTGCTGAAGTGTCTGTACGAAAACGCCACTATGTCAGTCCGATTCCAGGATCAGACCTCGAAACCTATCCTTCTGCAGCGAGGTCTGAGACAGGGAGACGTTATCTCTCCGAAACTGTTAACCGCTACACTGGAGGATGCCTTCAAGGTTCTGGACTGGAAAGGGGCTGGGTTTAACATCAATGGCGAGTACATAACTCACATTCGGTTTGCCGACGATATCGTAGTCATGGCTGAGATTTTGGAGGACCTCAGTACAATGCTCGATGACCTCAGTAGAGCCTCCGAAAAAGTGGGTCTTGTAATGAACATGGACAAAACGAAGGTCGTGGCAAATGCCCATGTTACACCCACTCTCATAAAGATCGGAGACGCTACACTCGGTCGTGGATGAGTATGTTTAGCTAGGACAAACTGTCCAGTTAGGTAGGTACAACTTCGAGAAAGAGGTCAATCGTCGAATCCTACTCGGCTGGGCAGCGTTCGGGAAGCTACGCAATATCATCTCGTCCCACATACCGCACTGTCTCAAGACGAAAAGTCTTTGACCAGTGAATGTTGCCAGTGATGACAAATGGCACTGAAACGTTGTCGCTCACAATGGGCCTTATTAGAAGGCTAAAAGTCACCCAAAGGGCAATGGAGAGGGCTATGCTTGGCATTTCCCTGCGTGGTCGAATCAGAAATGAGGAGATCCGGAGAAGAACTGAAGAAAAAACTTAAGTGGCAGTGGGCAGGGCACATTGCTCGCAGAACAGATGGCCGATGGGGCCGAAAGGTTCTGGAGTGGCGACCGCGTACCGAAAGACATAGCGTTGGAAGGCCTCCCACAAGGTGGACCGATAACAACCGATAACCTTGTGAAGGCCGCAGGAACCCATTGGATGCGAGAAGCACAGAACCCGTCGAAGTGGAGGTGCTTGGAGGAGGCTTATGTCCAGCAGTGGAAGTCTTTCGGCTGAAATGATGACGATGATTGTAAAATTTGTTATTTTTTAATAACGCCATTTTTCTATTTAACCGACGATTTGTTAACGGACAATGACAAGTTGGAATTTTTAATAAACACATTGAAGACAGTAATAAATAACTTTGGAAGGCATATAAATTCATGGCCAGCATATAATTAGGTACTGCCTATCTCAACTCCACTCTGTATACTAGCTCAACTGTCACTAATGAGACACAATTACTTTTCTATTGTTACTGATCTTTAGGAGATTTCAAGACATCGGAGCGGATTAAATAAGTATACTTGTATTGAAGTATCTTTTGCTCATTTGCCTTGATATAACCCAACAGGTGTGATAAGTTATCATTAATTGTGTTTGGGTTATCGCAATAACCTACAATAAGCGTCAGAGCAAGAGTGCGGTTGCCGTGAAGTCGAGGGAGACTATTATACTCTAACTGGCTCTCAGCGTGAAGTAAACTCAGTTTTAAGTTGAAAGGCTATTGAAGCTACAGAAATACTTTTAAGGTTGTCCTAAACTTGAGACCGAGATTGATAAAAGTTTCTTCGTACATGCTTTGTTCCCGCCTCTATCTCACACTTGTAGTTTGACAGTTGTACGACAGTGACAGGAATAATACTAAGCCAAAGCGCGTCTTAAATAATGGTTATTAATCTCGGCCTAAGTATCGTTTGAGAATTCGGGGGAAAGTAAAATTTTACAATAAAATTGTTCTCATTCTTTTGATAGCACTCTTGAATTATCACATATTGCAGATTTTAGAATACGTTAATGCCACCGGTGGATTTCAAATTGGGCAAACCTGCAAACTCAAATAAATATATTGGTAATTTTTCTTCTGAACTGGTGTTTTTCATTGAAACTACATGTAGCAAACAAGTCTCATCCATAAAAGATTTCAGTTTTTAATGCCAACACATTGTGACTTGCAAGTGCCCCGGCCATACATGTTGCGAACCTAGATTTACATATAATTTTTGTTGATCTGAGATGAAAACACATAGCCAGACGAATGTCCTATGACCCGACATCAGTCGTCATAAAGGTAGGTACGCGCCATTTTCCATTGTTCTAAGTTCCTTGACAAAGTTGTAACAATATTGATATCTCTGGTCTAGCTAGTGGCAGTTTATCCAACAAAACAACGTAAATTTTGTCCGATTCCAGAGATTTTCAAATATTTAGGCGGCTTGTTTGAGATGTACTTCTAAACTACGACGATGAAATATGTATAATTGTTATAAAAGGTAGCACGCAAATGGCTTTGAAGAACCGTGGCATACCTACTTACTGTCGCACCATCTTCTTTTTTTTACAAAATGGCGGCCCCGCATGAAACTTATATAAATCGATACATCGATCGACAGGATCCATATAAAAATCTTCAATCCCATTTTGCGAAAATCAAAAGTTTTTATGATTTAGAATGACAGAACTTCCTACTGGTAGTTTACGTATTGAATGTAGTGTGTGATAGTTGCTATATTTAAAAAACAAACATTAACCCAGGTAATTTTATTTGGAATTGTTGAAACCTTGGAAATGCACTTTGACAATACCGTCAAGCCAGCATCTAATTTGGTTACTCTAGCAGATTTATTAAGATCCTAAAGACCTTTATCTTAATATCATAATGTTAGCATAATAAACGAAGAACGCGAGGCATGTGGCTAGAATGCCTTGAACCACGTTAGTACGTAAAGTACAATCACAGCCAAAATACGTTCGTCACCTTATGGGCTATTTTCGTCTGCTATTTTTTTTTAATCGACTCATCATCAAGAATGACATACAGCCATTTTTAACATGTCAGACCGAATTAAAATGTGATGATAGTGACAGACTGCGATAGTGTGGAAGGTTGGTCAATGCTGATTGTAGATGGCGTGATCAACGCTCGGTTCCTACAGCCTACAATACATTCGACATTTCGTCCATTCAATTCATTTTGTGTTCATTCATAAGTTTGGTTTTATCGCTAAGTATCGTTCTTTTCGGTGATTTCAATATTTGAAATCAATATTATACAGGGTTATTGAAAAAACACCTGAAATCGCGAAAAAAAAATCAGCTGTTCCCTACATTTTGACGAGTTATACGAACATAAATGTAGGGAACAGCTGATTTTTTTTTCGCGATTCTTGTTTGGTCCTATAGTAAAAGTTGTTCATAATGATGAGTACAATGACCTTTTAAGAGGTTGTTGTGGTTTTTCCAATAACCCTGTATATTTGACATGGAAAGTGTTAATATTTAACACCTTAAATTTTGCTTATTTCCTCGTAATAACTTTCTTCAAATGTTTCCAACATAACCTCGGAACTATTTTTAGGGTTCCGTACCTCAAAAGGAAAAACAAAACCCTTAGAAGATCACTTCGTTGCTCTTCTGTCAAGACCCTTTTTCTCAGGAACGCGTGAAGTTATCGAGTTGAAACTAATATCAAATACTCAGGGCTGCAATCCCTTGAAGCAGTGAAAAAAATCTAAGTCAACGCAATCAAAAGATACGGATTACGGGCGTTCATGTTCCGTTTATGCCGCATATTTTGACACTCGCAAGGGAATCAAAACCTATAGGAAACTTCCTATTGACCTAGAATCATGAATTTGGCAAGAAGCAATGTCATGTAGCACAAGTAGGTAAAGGAAAAAATCCGAAAACAGTTTACTTGTAGTTACATACCTACAAATTTGTACGGAACCCTCGCGGCCTCGGTACGCGAATCCGACTCGCATTTGACCGGTTTTTTTTTAATCTCTACAAATACCTTTAAGCCACAATCTTCTTCTTATTTTGATCTTTGTTAGCAGGAAATTAAATAGTTTTATATGCAGCCCGCTTAGTGCCGTAGCTTTAAAAGTTGCTATACATCCTGACTTGATTTGAAAAGTGACGAAGGTATAAAAGAGTTGACTGTACATGTCCTAACGTAAATCTCTCGGCCTCGCGTCACATGCTTCGCGATATTTGGATATTGTGTGACATTTAGGTCACCAACTCCAGACTCATAATATTTGTTTGGAGCTCAAAATATGAAATTTTGAAAGGCTGGAGTATCTTTACATATTAAATATGGGTGGGAATGAAAGTATATGGATAATTTTCTACTAGGCAGAATTATTACCTCTGGCACAGTATTATACCTTATTTTGCAAGCTGTCTACTATCAAATCTTAATTAGGTACTTATGTTGCTATTAAGAAAAAAACACGGAGTAAAATTTGTTTACGCTATGTACACAAATATGGACGTAATGGTACAAAATGCAAGGATAAGGAATAAGTATCTAACGGGCGGTCATACGGTGGCTTTAAACGAGCGACGCCTGAACTATTATTATGATAATTACTATTTACATTGTCCACGTCACTATGTACACGCAACACCGTCGCATATCGCACTGCACACACGGGCGCGGCCGCTAGTACACCGTGTCGTCCGGGTACAGCAGTAGCGGGCCTCAGGAGGCGGCGGGAGCGGGAGCGGGCGCGGGCGCGGGCGCGGGCAGCAGCGACTCGCGCGACGCGCGCAGGTTGGGCAGCGAGCGCGCCGCCCGCGCCGCGCGCCGCGCCTCCAGCGCCAGCAGCGAGCGAATGTCGGCTTCCAGCGGGTCCACGCTGATGTGGTACACGCCGCCCTGCGGACACGGGAGCGTCAGAGCGCGCGGCGGGGCGGCGGCCGCAGCTCACCGGGCACTCACCTCGGGCGGCAGACGCGTGTCGGACGAGCGGCGCGCGTCGTCGTGCTCGCGCAGGCGCTCGTCGCCCAGCGCCGACAGGCGGCGGTGCGGGTTGCCGCGGTAGGTCTCGAAGCCGCCGCTCTCGTCCTCCTCGTGGTAGGTGGCGGGCGGCGGCGGCGGCTCGATGTTGGCCACGACCTGCCCGCGCGCGCTGCGCTCGCGCCGCTTCACGCGCACCGGCGGGGACCCGCCGCCGATCGGGATCTTCTCTGGCGCGTTTTGAATTAACAATATTCTAAAGAAAATAAATCATTTGAGAATAAAATAAATCATTTCAATAGAATTAAAAAACATATTGTCATAATAAGGAAATGTAGCGACAGAAATACCTGTTGTGAGCACGCCAACGGTTACAAAGATGCAGATATTGACGGCATTGTATATACATAAAAACGGCGCCACCAGTGAATCCCACAGCTACTACTACCAATTTTGTCCAAAAAGGCCATGCTGAAACACGTCATCGTTTTATTATAAATTAAAAAACATGAAACAAAAATAGGTCGGTAATATTCAGGTCAATAGTTAATTTGGGACTATTCAAATTTATCACACTTGTTTGGATCTAAAAAGCAAATTACTGTATTTTCGCCTAAATTTTAAATTGTATGAGAATATAAAATGTTATTTATAGTCTTCCCAACAGTTGTTATTAAACACGTTATAAATGTTGACAGTTGGGTCGATAATATTCCACGTGACCTATTAAATAATCATTATGGTGTTACATTACATTTTTCTACATACATTATTTATGCGTATTTTTTATATCGTAATATTGATTTACTCAGTAAATGGGTTGTGGAGGTCAGATAGGCAGTCGCTCCACGTAAAATACTGGTATTCAGCTACATCCGGTTAGACTGGAAGCCGACCCCAACATAGCTGGGAAAAGGCTAGGCAGATGATGATGATGATTGGGCTGTGATTGGTTCTGTTATATTAATACAGGTTGTTTATGAAAAGAAAAGGCTGTTGGTTTGACTATGACTCTATTGGCACCTAAAGTTATCCACACACGGACTCCTCTCGCGAATGGCCGGACTTCTCTCGCTTATGGCAAGTCTAAAACCATCTGCACTTGTATACGCCTTCCACAAATGATCACATATAGGGTGGCGGGGACATCCACGCGCAACCTGTTACCATAACACATAATAGAATCAAGTGCTGAATTAATGGTCGCAGTTTGCGCGTCGATGTGACGCTACCCTGTCTGTAGGGTGTACCAGGAAGGTGTGGTCAAATTTAAAAGTGTGGTATAGACCATCAGACTGAACAACATTCCCCGTGGGACCAACATCATAATCGCGAAAAAAAAAACAGTCGTCCCATACATTTGGGTCGAGTACCTATTGAATTTTTGTATGGGACAATTGATTGCTTTTTCGCGATTACGATATTGTCCCATGGAGAAAGTTGTTCAGTTGGATGGTCTGTACCGCACCAATAAATTTTAACACCTTTTTTACCTTTCTGGTATATCCTGTGTTTGCGAATATTTCCGATCAGTCAGACCTTGTCGTACCCATGATTTATAAACTTTTCTTAAAATTGAGAGACATTTAAATGTCACTAAATATACCATACATACTCAAAGAACCGTGAATAAGTCCCTAACTGCCGTATGAAGTTTGTATTTAATCTTCTCAACACTAGTCAATTCATGAAGAAACACAATCTACTTACAGTGCGTGCCACGTAAGAAGAGACTTGACCCCGCCTCCCCCGCCTCTTTCCGCCGCCCCTATGACGTCCGGTCCCGTTCCGCACTCAGACCTCATACCGCTAAAGATACCTAAAATCGTGTACTGCGCATGTCAAACCACGTGGTGTGTCAAGTCTCTTCTTACGTGGCCCGCACTGTACCTCATCATTCTCCGGCTCTTATCGCAATTTAGTTGGTGTCGGCGCAACATTTCTTTTGCTTCCATACTATTAGTCATTACCTCGGAAGTCACCCCCTTTCTAACCATACCTTCATTCACACATCCAGGCGTTTCTGTGGTCTTCCCCTACTTTTTTTTAGCCATCGACTTCCATACTCAAACTTTTCTCACGACATTTTCCTCATTCCTCCGTATCACATGCCCATACCATGACAACCGCTTTCCACGTAACTTTTTAGTTACCTGTGCCACTTCCAAACTTCCTCTTATGTACTTATTTCTTATTTTATATTTGCGTAACACCATACAATCTACTTACCTAATAACAATATTAAATTCTTTCACTGACTGATAACGCTCAGCCTAAACCACTGGATTTAGAAGCATGCAGTTTCGCATAAGGGTTCCTTATACTACGAAGGAGAGCAGGATTTTTGAAAATTCATCCCCTAAAGAGGTTAAAACACGGTATGAAGGATTGTGTGTAATTTTGTCATTGATGGGAAATCCCATTGGGCACATGGCTTGTTTATAAATAAACTAGCGTCTGCCCGCGACTTCGTCCGCGTGAAATTTCGGTCGCATCCCAATGCCCGCCCGCGCTGTTACTTCATTTTCGCTTACCGATCTTTCTTTTTTCTTTTTGTTCGGCTCCTAAGTGTGGTAGCGTGATGTTAAATGTATAGAATATAGATAGATATGTAGGTATATTTATGAATCCATACCGATCATGCCGCGGTTCACCTCCTCCACGGCTCGTTCAATGAGCACAAACAGTGACCACATGACGCACAGCGCGGCCACGCAGTGGAACAGCACGGCACAGCACAGCCGGCGACGCTCGACACCCGACATCTCCAACAGACGCCACTGGAAACAAACACACTCATATCATTGTAACCACCATAACATAATTATTCTCGTTATTCTCGTTGCGTCTCAAGCTTAAAGGCTCGTACACACAGGCGAGACGCGACACGCGACACAAAGGCACCGAAAGTCGCGCAACGAGCGGTGCCTTTGAGTCGCGCGCGATTCGCGTCGCGCGTCGCGCCTGTGTGTACGAGCCTTAATACACACACAATAAAAGTGAATTTTGGCAATGTGCTGAAAAGATGAATATTTTTGCCTGTTTATTAACTAACTCTTTGGTTGGCTTTACAACTTATATTGTTTCGTCTCAGTAAGTGGCCAAAACTATTTTAATTGGTTAAATAAAACGGATGTGAGGTCATCTATACATTAAGAAGAATAGATGAGTGGCTGGTAAAGTAGAAATCAGAGAAGTAGTATGGAATTTTCGCTTGTCCCATCATAGACTTCATCCATCGCTTTCCATCAAGCATGATCGAGGTCAAGAGCAGGCCCATTTAGCAATAAAAAAAACAAAATAGATTGTGCTAGTGCATACCTCATTAAATGGCTTTATTTTGGTATGCATGATAAAGTTAAACTTGCAGAGTTCACAAGATCTCGTCTCCGATGCAGTCAGCCACTGTTGCAAACAGCTCTGATGAACATATTTCAAGCTTCCTGCAACAACACAGATCATTAAATTATAATTACTGAACATAATATGTAAACACTTAAGTTATGTAACAAGTTATTTTTAATTCCGTGACTAAAGAGGGGCCCGTGGCTAAATAATAACAGCCGCACAGGTCGATCGATTAGGTTAAGCTGTAAGGTAAGCGGTTGGTCTGTCGATGGGTGACCATCTTTACATACCGAGACACCTCCGTGCCTCGGAAAGCACGTTAAGCCGTTGGTCCCGGCTGTCATTCGTAGATCTTTGACAGTCGTTACGGTTCTCAGAAGCCCGAAAGTCTGACAACCAGTCTTACCAAGGAGTATCGTATTACCCAGTAACTGGGTTGTGGAGGTCAGATAGGCAGTCGCTCCATGTAAAATACTGGTATTCAGCTGCATCCAGTTAGACTGGAAGCCGACCCCAACATATTTGGGAAAAGGCTAGGCAGATGATGATGATGTCATTTCCGTCACTATGTATGTAGATCACGTAAAGTATTACGAGCAAAAAGCGGCACGGCCGTACCATCCTTTTCTCGAAGCAGTTCAGGCCATTTTCAACCCCCTATAACTTCGTTGTGGATAAAACTATAAAGCCTGAATTTTCGGTAACCAAGCAAGCATTGTATAAACACGGTATATTTCAAATTTCATTCAATTTGAACCAGTAATTTATGAATTATAACATAGAAGCTTCAAATTTAGAATACAATTAGTGTTTAGTGTATAAATCAAAGAAAAACTAAAATATTTTGCAATTTCGGTCCACTTTTCTAGATACACCAACTGCATAAATAACTTTGTAATCCCATAATAAATATATAGGATTACAAAATTACATTTGCAGTGAATGAATCAGTGTACCTGTATATGTATAATATAATAATATAATGGAATAATAGGTGTAGATTGGTACAGACGCCAGCATATCAAGTTACTACAATCTGTCAAATTTAATAAAATTTGACAGTTTCGGGTAGCTTGATGTGCTGGCGTCTGTACCTAGATATAATTGTGATATAATTAATGTTCAAAGGTAACTTGTCAAATGGTCAACGGATTATGTATATTAAAAAAAAAAGTTACTTTTTAACTTTTTTTTTTTAATATACATAATCCGTACCGGAAAGGAAAAAAGTAGGACTATCTACAAAAAGAAGTGAGATGCCATCACAAACATAACTTGTAAAAAAAACCAAGCCTCGCAACTCAGTTCTTCTACCGTAAAAAGTTGTAAGATCCATGTAATACCAAGTCGGTTAATTTATTCAGTCCCTACTTAAGGGACCTTCTGCCTTAAGTTATTACGTAATTAGCTAACCTAACAACCATCTTATAGTGACCATATCAATATTAAAAATCTTTTATGGTTTAAATAAATAGATTGACTTGGCCATCGCATGAAAACACAATGTATCTCACAAGTAATACATATTATATTAAATTAGATTGTTTAGTGCGATTGCCAAGTCAATCTATTTATTTAAAACATAAGTACTTAAAATATTTTCGAAAAGATGGTCGAAAATCAGATTATTTAGGTAGGGTCATTTAGGGTAATTGTAAACTGGGGTGATTGGAAACAACTCCCAATAAACTTTTAATAATGTATTTAGGTTGACGGTTGTGATATGGAACGTTACTTTAATATGTTGTCTATGACTACAAATTTCAATTTATTCATCTGAAAGAAAAGTAACCTCAATTTCAGTGTGACGAAAAGTTGTCTGCAAAAAAATCGTTTTCAAGTTTTTGCACGAAGTTGATAGTTAAAGATTTTATAAGAAAAGTTGATAGATAAGTTGTTGATTGTTTTTTTCGCTTTGATTTAATGGAATTATCTTTGCATTTTTCAAACTTTCCATCAATAACATCAATCTAACAAGCAGCAAAGTAGTGTTTACATTTTCCCATACGATGTACTGGGTGGAGGTAATTGTAAACGGGTTAGGGGGTGATTGTAAACAGTGGGGTGATTGTAAACTCTTATCATTTCTGCTACTAACATGGTGATGGGTAAACGTAAACATTTCGTATCAGGTACTTTTTCAAAATGCCACGCGTTTACATCCGAAAAAGAGAGATATAATATACCTTCTATCTAATGAGATTCCTGTTGCTACGTATGCAGAGTATCAAGAAAATGATACAGTGCTCGTAAGATACGTTGGTAAAAAAAAAGCAGTCTACTTTGTCTGGAAAGTAGTGTCAAAGACCAAAAAACGAGACAGTGTACATCCTGTGTGTACTGTCTCGTTTTTTAAAAAGTAGGTGGAAAGTATAATACGAGATTTCTTGCCACAACCGAAGATATTGACACTATACCAGCTACTATGATTGTGAAAAACGTAAATTTGCTTACTTTGAATGAAAAGACCGAGTTTATATTGATGGATGATGAAGACTATGTTTATTTTGATTACTAAGGCGTTATGTTTGAGATGGTTGCAGTTAATTTAAAAACAAATAATAGACAGCGCTTCTATATATTTTGTTTTCTTTTACCCCCTTTAAAAATGTATAGGTTTCCTTAATTAGTTTACAATTTCCCATAAAACAATTAAATGTTCCCAATCACCCCGTAATTTAGTCAATGCAAAATATCGAAGCTAGATGATTTGTTTACATTTACCCCTGTATATTGGTAGACACTCAGAACAAAATCTTTTGCATTTATGAGACTCAAAACAGTGAAAACGAGTTAGCGGAATTATAATGCTAATCACGTAGGCTTACTTTGGTGTTCACATTTACCCCAAAATATCATTTTTTGTTTTAAAGTCAGGGTAAAATGTAAACACTTCATTTTTCAAACCGCTAATGACGCAGTTCAAATGGTTGATGTTGCAGTTTTTAGATAAATTACTATACAATCAAAGTAATTAACTCTTCTTTTCTAACTGCCAATATTTTTTTTTATAAAGCCAAAAGTTTATTAGTTCAAAAGGTATTTTTCAAAAACGTTTACAATTACCCTGATTGACCCTATATAGTTTCCCATTCAGACTCTTTAGAAAGAGGAAAAAAAAATAACTAACTAACTATAACTAGAATTATATTTTTTTTAACATGCATGCAGGTTTTGCAATGAGTTTAGCAGAGTGTATGTTCTTTATGCAAACATATCACAATGTAGCAAAGTAATGCTATTATCAGACCATGTCAATGTCATACAAAGCTTACTTTACTAGGTAAGTACAGTATTTTCACAAGCAGTTAGGAAAGACCTTCAATACAACATTATTTTACCCTAATTGGTTGTGGAAATAATATGTTTCAGCTTCAGAGTTCAGTTCATTAATTTTTAAGGTTTCTTGCATGAGTCACAATCTATAAAAATAAATAAAATTTTAAGTGTCTGTTTGTAATGGCAAAATAACAGCTTTATATAATTTACTAGATGCATTATGAAAGTATATGTCATACAGTACTTATAAAAAAAACTATTTCTTAAATTTTTGTCTGTTTGTTCCAGCTAATCTCTGAAATGGCTGGACCAATTTTTATAAAATTTGGTATCCGGGGATACTTTGAACCCTGACGAAGGAGATAGTCTACTTTTATATACACACTACACAGACCAAATACAATGTGCCTGATCCAAATTATGCTCTAACATCAATGAATAATTCATTAAAAAAAAATCAAAATATTTTATAAAATATTTCGTAAACATACATGAGCACTTATGAAATGTCAGAAGCTGGATGCACGGTTCCAATTGGTCGTTTCCTATGGAGAAGAGCTGGCAAGAAACTCCACGGGTCGGTTACTAACATTAACGTAAATAACTGCTAAGTATATAACCAGTACTCATAAAAAGCTATGTAATGATTGCTGATTAATATCAAGTATTAAAATTTAGTTTGTGATGAGTTAACAGAAAAGCTATACTGAATATAATGTCAAATTAATTTTTTATGATTTTACTGATTATGAAATCATAGAAAACTTTTACTGTATACAGGCCGGCCATCCCTAGTTTAGGAGACAGGGTTAGTTTTTTTATGATTATATAGACAACTATTTTTCTCCCCTTGTGTCCATTGTTAGTTGATTAAGTTTTAGCATGTAACTCCTTTACAACCTGTCTATGTACATTTTTGGATCAATAAACTTATTATTATTATTTTATTTATTACTGTTTTTTTTTTCTTGCTAAATCATTTGGCATACCTTGTCGATATTAATACTTGAATTTATTGTTGTCCATTGATTAATAAGGCATACATACAAAACTGTAGTCTATTATAATGCTACACATTTACAAATAACATAAAAATAAATACATGTGATTTAGTTGTTACTACACCAATAGGCGTGGCGACAGTATCAAATAATCAAAGATTTAATGATTTTAGGGGAAGTACACATTAAAAGGATTTAAAACACTGATTTAGTTTTATTTAAAAACTTGAGATTAATCGGATTTTCACTAAAATAAAAGATGAAAATACGGCATTCGGCCATTTTGACTGAAACGCCAATCACAGCGCATGACGTCACGCCTATGTAAACATCACTTGCGTTTTGTCGACTACTACCGATTACGCATTTGGATCGATTTTTTATTAATTTAAGTGTAATTTATCCACTCCACTTGACTCTACAACACGAATCTATAACAACATGGTTTCGCCTTGCGAGCTTTAACCATTGAACTCTTATTATTTGCTTGTTTGGGACATATATAAACACCTTGTTGGGAGTGGTTATTGATGTGTTTTTACACTGAGGCACTGCACACGACTTATACACTTTGGAATTCATTTTTATCAGATGAAATATACAATGTTTGTTTTGTCAACACGCGCAGTCAGAGGAAAGGTAAACACTAAACGTAAAATGTGTCAAATGTGTCAGCTTGACACATTTGACGTTTAGTGTTTACCTAGGCGTGACATCAGACCCGACGCCATGACACTGCGAGCTGTTTTCGCGCGCTATTGAAAAAATATTAGAAAAATGTCTTTAAACTTCGTTCAACTTTATTTTATAACCGAAATATAGGTTTTTTCGTAAATAGTAAATGTGTATGTACATTACGGAAGAGGATTTCAAAATCATTCGTCATCCCTATTATTGATTTTTATGTTGATAGCTTGTCTGGGGGTGACTCATATCAAGTCTCAAGTATCCAGGACTGGGCCTTTCTGAATGTTTTCCATTGTTATTTTAGTTGAGCCATACATGTAAATGTTTAATCCTACATTTTTACCCCAGCATGGTGCAATTAACACAAATCATTCTCAAAAATGTTTCCAATAAATAAACAATGGAAGCAAAATAATAAACAATACATATTGTAATTTGCTGAGCAATGTACAATCTGTGATACTGGTTTCAGTAACTGCAAACATTGCTAATTGTTAGTATTAGTAATTATTTGCATAATGCACCTATTTTTTTTTTATTGAATTAACCAGTTATATATTATAAACTTGGTAGCTTTGTCAGAAGAGGACAATTTATTATAATGAATTGCAAAGAGTGTGTATGATGTACACAAATGCATTTAATTAAAAGCTTGTAAATTATTCATTATTGGGAATATTGTACATATATTTGTATTCTCATTAGATTTGCCCGTTGGTACTGAATATAAAACAGTAGGAAATAACTATTTTACACAATTTACCTCAAAAGTAGTATCATTTTCATTATGTTATAGGTTTTCCTTCTTAAATTATTGAGAAATCTATACAAGAGTGTGTATCTCAGGATGCCCTTTTGTCTCACTACATGTATAAAAAACCTAAGTAAAAAATGATAGTAACATTATCTATCAGAGAGCAGTGGAAAGAGACTAGGGAGGCCTTTGCCCTACAGTAGGGCATTTCAGGTTAAGGTGAATGCGCAGTAGTAGATGGCGAAATTCAAATTTTCTTGTCTTTCGCCATTTGCAGGCCAGTGTCAGGTTGTATCTTGATCAAAATATCGCACCTCCGATAAAATAGGGTTACAACTCGAAAAAGGAATTTTCAGGTTGTTTTTCATGAAAATTTAAAAACAGCATATGCCATTAAAACATTTTTTTTTTGTAAGCTTTTCAAGTATGTATAATTTTGATCACATAATAATAAATGTCTGTGTGGTGCCGGACTTAAAGAATAGCATCACCCCATACTTCCCGTGGGTGTCGTAAAAAGCGACTAAGGGTCGTACCGGAGCATGGCCAGCAGCATTCTCTATGCATTTCACCACCATACCATACTGAGATCGCCAACCCGCCTGCCAAGCGTGGCGATTATGGCAAACCCAAGAATGACAAGCACAAAAAACACTTGGCCCCTTGCACCCGGCAGCCCGCTCTCCCTTGGCTACGGCAGCGGAGAAGGCTAACGGTGAGGCAAGGGGTGCTAAGAATCCCCGGAAGATATCCGGCTACCACAATCACGGAAAACTGGACTTGGCAACATACAACACGCGTACACTCCGGACTAACGAGAAGTTTACCGAACTAGAGGAAGAATTGAGCAGGTTACGATGGAGTATAGTGGGCTTATCTGAAGTCCGAAGAGAGGGAGAGAACTCGATAATCCTCAAATCCGGAAACTTGCTCTATTTCCGGGAGGGCAACCAGCAGTCCCAAGGTGGTGTCGGGTTTATCGTCCATAAGTCCCTTGTGAGCAGCGTGAAGATCGAGAGTGTGTCGACCAGGGTGGCGTACCTTATACTCAGAATATCCGAAACGTATTCGCTGAAGGTCGTACAGGTTTACGCCCCGACTTCGTCACGCTCCGACGATGAGGTAGAGACCATGTATGAGGATATTTGCAGAGCCATGCATGGCTCTAAAACTCACTTTACCGTTGTCATGAGGGACTTTAACGCAAAACTGGATAAACAAAACTATGATAAGCTGCGAGTGGGGCAATTTGGAGTTGGACGCCGGAATCACCGGGGCCATCTACTGGCCAGTTTTATGGAAAAGGAAGGCCTCTTTATGATGAATTCTTTCTTCAGGAAACGTGAGCACAGAAAGTGGACCTGGCAGAGCCCGGATGGTGCAACTAAAAATGAGATTGACTTCATTATGTCGACGAAGAAGCAAGTATTCAATGATGTCTCTGTGATCAAAGCGGTGAAAACCGGAAGTGATTACCGTATGGTAAGAGGCACAATCACAGTACAGGCTCGGCCTAGTTTAGGTGTTAGTGGTCATTCGAATTGTGTTCAATTGCAGAATTGTACCTACTGTTTGCCAAAATCAACTTGTAAAATATTTTTGTGTCAATAAAGCTTTTTTATTTTATTTTATTTTATATCAAGCTGGAAAGATCGCGACTGATGAAGTCTACGCTCCGCCCAGCACCGATCCAGGTCCAAAACCCCGAGAGCTTTCAGCTCGAACTTCAGAATCGTTTCGAATGCCTAGGGAGCTCCGTGGACGATTATAACGATGGGTTCGTGGACACTGTCCATACCGTCGAGTCTAAGATCTTCAAGACCCGTCGTACGAATTCAAAGAAGAAGCTCTCTGATCCTATTTTACGGCTCATGAGGAGAGGCGCGAGATAATCCTACAGTCTTATAATTAATACCGGCAACTTAATAGACGGATCTCTAAGTCCTTGAAAAGCGATCTTCGCCGCTTTAATACAGACAGACCGTATTAAGGACGCGATAGAGCGAAATAAAGGCTTCAAGGTCTTTGCTAGAGCTCTGTCTATTGGGCAGAGCCAGCTTACCAAACTGAAGACCGATGATGGCAGGATCGTATCCGCCAAACCTGAGCTGTTCAGAGAGATCGAGAGGTTATGGACCTATACACGTCAACAAGTAACCCCGTTACGAATCTGACTAGATGGACCCGACACTATACCGAAGACATCCCGGACGTCAGCCTGTACGAGATTAGGATGGCTCTGAAGCAGCTCAAAAACAACAAGGCGCCGGATGATGACGAAATTACGACCGAGCTCCTGAAGGCCGGTGGAAAACCCGTTCTCAAGGCCCTTCGGAAGCTGTTTGGTTCCGTCATACTCGAGGGTAAAACACCAGAGGCATGGAACAGAGGTGTGGTGATACTTTTCTGTAAGAAGGGCGACAATGCCCTTCTAAGAATTATAAGTCCATCTCACTTCTGAGCTGATTTCTACAAGCTGTTTTTGAGAGTCATCACAAACCGCCCCTCGCGCAGTTTTTGTGACTTCCAGCCACCTGAACAAGCGAGATTCCGTAAAGGCTTTAGCACCGTAGATCACATACATACGCTGCGACAGGTTATACAGAAGACCGAAGAATATAACCTGCCTCTCTGCTTAGCGTTTGTGGACTACGAGAAAGCCTTTGATTCGATCGAGACATGGGCTGTACTGCAGTCTCTTCAACGGTGCCAGGTCGACTATCGGTACATCGAGGTGCTGAAGTGTCTGTTCGATAACGCCACTGTCATTTCGACTCCAGGATCAGGACCTCCAAACCTATCCTTCTGCAGCGAGGTGTGAGACAGGGAGACTTTATCTCTCCGAAACTGTTCACCGCTGCACTGGAGGACGTCTTCAAGGTTCTGGACTGGAAATTGGCTGGCATTAACATCAATGGCGAGTACATAACTCACCTTCGGTTTGCCGACGATATCGTATTCATGGCTGAGACTATGGAGGACCTCAGTACAATGCTCGATGACCTCAGTAGAGCCTCCGAAAGAGTGGGTCTTAAAATGAACATGGACAAAACGAATGTCATGTCAAATGTCCATGTAACACCCACTCTCATAAAGACCGGAGACGCTACACTCGAAGTCGTGGACGAGTATGTTTACCACTCACAAACTGTCCAGTTAGGTAGGTCTAACTTCGAGAAAGAGGTCAATCGTCGAATCCGACTCGGCTGGGCAGCGGAACTCGGGAAGCTACGCAATATCTTCTCGTCCCACATACCGCAGTGTCACAAGACGAAAGTCTTTGACCAGTGCGTGTTGCCAGTGATGACTTATGGCACTGAAATGTGGTCGTTCACAATGGGCCTTATAAGGAGGCTAAAAGTCACCCAAAGGGCAATGGAAAGGTCTATGCTTGGAGTTTCCCTGCGTGATCGAATCAGGAATGACGAGATTCGCAGGAGAACCAAGGTAACCAACATAGCCCGAAGAATTGCCAAACTTAAGTGGCAGTGGGCAGGGCACATTGCTCGCAGAACAGATTTTAAAGGTTCTGGAGTGGCGACCGCGTACCAGAAGACGTAGAGTTGGAAGGCCTCCCACAAGGTGGTCCGACGACCTTGTGAAGGCCGCAGGAACCCATTGGATGCGAGAAGCACAGAACCGGTCAAAGTGGAGGTGCTTGGGGGAGGCCTATGTCCAGCAGTGGACGTCTTTCGGCTGAAATGATGATGAATAATAATAGTGTAAGAAGAATAAATACTGATTACCAAACCTGTGAGTTTATTTTCGCTTTTCTAAAAATCCTGGTTTTTCGAGTTGTAACCCTATTTTATAGCTAACTAAATATAATAAAAGCTGCCTTGCAATGTGCGTACGTTTATATAATAAGTTACCAAATGATCTCAAAAATTTAAATACTAAGTTATTTAAAAATAAAATATATGAATGGTTATGTGTTAATAGTTTTTATAGTGTTAAGGATTTCATTGAGAAACAATGTTAATGTCAGTTACATACTGACAAATTTGCATGCTTATTATAATATTGGCAAAACATGTTGTGTTCTACATTGTACTTTTACAATTTTTTTATGGCGTGTTTTTATACAAATAAATATTATTATTATTATCATCGGAGGTGCTATATGATGCGTGACTATAATAGATAATTTATTTATTTATCCACTTATTTCAGGCATCCAAGGCCCATATAAAACACATACAATAAAATATTAATATAACTTAAAAATACTATAAATAAATACATACATTATAATTACACTAAAAAACTAATGCACACAAAGTATCTGTGTTGTGTTTCACTGACTGGTTTCATGTATCCGGCCACGAAACCAGTGGTACACAACACCCTTTGGCCAGAACTCTTCCTTGAGGAACTGCTCGAGAAATATTTAAAAAAATATATCTATAAAAAAAATTAAGAAAAAAGAGAAAAAGAAAGAAGAAGAATATGTATTTACAGAATTATAGTCCTCCTTATCCCATCCTTAAAATATCTCTCTAAGTTAAATTTGTACCATATAATAAGCACTTTTCCATAAGAGTTGTTCTTGGTACAAATATAACTTAGAAAGATGTTTTAATGATTCTAATGATTATAATTCTGTAAATATGTACCTGTTATAGTCGCGAATCATATTTTGATCAAGATACAACCTGACACGGACCTGCAAATTGCAAAAAACCTAAGAAAATTTGAATTTCACGGTCTACCACTGCATTCACTTCAATAATAATAATAACATTAGGTATCTCTTTTCAAAAATCATACCTTGGGTTTAGGCATATTATAACGGAAGTACCTATACTTGACTAGTACATTTAACTCATGAATGTTTACAGTAAAATAGTATGCTTGGTTAGTTTTTAGAGATAATATTATTATCTGCTAAACTATATGTACCACAAACTTTGTTTATCTTGCTTATTTTAATGCTATTGATTTTCAATTATTTTTACTAACATCTTAACATTTGCCCTTCACAGTAATTGGCTCTGTTCTTGACTTAAATTTTATATTTAACTGTGTCAAATAACATTATGTAAACAGAGAACAGCTGTGTAATTCGCTTGATCCTCGCTACGTGTATTACTTCATGAGGAGGTACTTGTACCATGTAAATAATTATTTTCACTGACCTGAACAATAACATGGTGCCAGTAGGGGGTTGTGAGGTTCGCTCTCACAATGACATATGCGGCAAATATCTCCGCTGGAGTTGCTACATGACGTGCGGCTGCTCCCTGACCCCGTCCGTATCACCTCTCTGCCACATCCACCTCCCCATTCCCAACTTTCAATATCCGACGAGTTTTTCACATTAATTTGCTGAACAGGCATTGTGGTATACTATATTTTTAATGCTCAATTGAGCCTACATAACATTCACAGATTTTCTTCGGATCACATTGGACATCGACAAAGCAAACATCTAAAAACATGTCAGCTCACATCGCAATATAAGTAACGTCTGTTATATACGATTTTAATTAGTATGTACACTGTTGATAATGACTGGTTATTCACATTGCTTCCTATATAACACACTGCAATTATTATAATAATATACCTATTAGAAAGAAAATTCATAAAATAAATCGTCAACCAAATTTATCGGTGCTGGTGCTGCTACTTGTCATCACATAAATATAAAATACACCAGCCAGTGTCCAGCCAGCATAGACTATACACTTACTTATGTGTCCAGTATAAAGGTACACAGATTCAAAAAAGAGATGAGAGACATACAGTCCGACATGAAACTAAATGGATGTGGCGAAATAGAGAACTAACGCTCAAAACACACAGGGAACGGGTGCGGGCTGTGCGGGTCAGGCCGCAGGCGCGGGTTGGGTCAGTACGGCGGCGGGTTTACCAGTTTTTTGAACGATGACGATACATTAAATGCGAGAGAGGATCGTACGCAGGGCAAATGGAGCGTGAGCGCTGCGAATGCCTCCCGCCACTTAAAATAGGGAAGAAAACGAGAGACACTCGTGGCAAAAGTTGTTAGTTTTTTTACACCATAGAGCGCTGGGCAATCCGGTTCGGTAGCAGCACTGACCTCTATTAAATAGCAAGGATAGCGACGTTCATTGTTATATACATGTTCTCCGATAGGTCCAAGAGCAAAGCAATTTGTTCGATGTATGTTTTACGAATACTGTCTGTCCCCTGGTATTGCCCTGGGAGGTCTTGAAGCTATTATGCACCTACAATGGCTATAATAATAGAGGAAACTGCCAAGTTTCATAGTGGTGAAACTTGGCAGTTTGGTGGCGCTCAGCACAAAGAGTGAACAAAGATTTTATTTCTCAAAGTAAGTCAAATAGTCTACTCTCTAGGTAGATTGTGTAAATCTAATTCTAAACATTGTTGCCGCTGTTCTGCATGGTCTCTACTCTTTGGCATGGTCTGAAGTTCAAATGAAGCAGCATTAATTTTCTTGTGACAAAAATCTGTATCAAAACTTTAGTCGCAATCTCAACTAAGCGACAATCAATGTCAAAAACTTGTCAAAAATGTAAGAATTTTGGAGGTATTTTTGACAGGTTGAGATTAGACTGTGAACGTTCTTAGTGTTTGGCCAGACTAGAGAGCGGGCGCAGGGCGGGCGTGGCGCGGTGAATTCAAACATATGAACTTCCTTTGTGTCCATAATGAGCACGCGGCCGCGATGAGCGACGTGGGCTGCTCAGCGCGGGGAGCGCGCGGGGATTGCACGGGCAACTCACGCCATAGCTCGTTCATACAAGTAGCCGCAGTAGGTGCGCGTGGGTGCGCGGCGCGGGCGCGGGGTGGGAGCGGGCGGCCCACGCGGGGACCGGGGTTCTCAAACTACATCGAGCTTTTTTCTTCATCCATATTATATTTTGGCAAACACTGCACACGATAACACGCAGAACGCAGCCGCGTTCTAATGCAGACAGGCAGCCCGCGCGCGTACCCGCACCCGCGCCCGCCCTACGCCTACACGCGCCCCACGCCCCGCCCCAGTCTGGGCGGACACTTAGAATTACGAGAATTGGCCCTCTGTGCAGGTTGAATTCGTACGCAATCAGTCAATAAAGAGAATTAGTAATATATTCATCTTTATTTAGAAAGTTTCAACTTGGTTATAAATTAAAGTCAATTGTCAAATTATAGTGAGAGCAGTGGTGGCCCAGTGGTAACGGCCGAGACTTATGAGGTCTTTAGTTCGATACCAAGTAGGCCCACTGTACTTTGTTTAAATTATTTCATTACCTCAAGGCGAAAGCGTCAGGGTAGCCCGCGAAATTCAATTTTTTTTAGGTTTTTTGCAATTTGCTGGTCAGTATTAAGTTGTACGTTGATTAATATATGATTCGCGGCCGTAACAAATATATATTTACAGAATTATAATCATTAAAGTCATCAACACAACTCTCTAAGACCACGTAAGTACAAAGAATAAATGAAATCATCATTCTTTGGAGTTACGTGGTCTTAGAGAGTTAGTTAACAACGTTAATATTTTCCCATTGTTTGTCTATTTTTTTGGACAGGACCTCATGCTCTGCAGTAGTGCTTGCGACCAGTAGAAGCAACGAAGCAGTCAGGTGTATTTTGTAGGGGAAAATATGAAATCTACGCGGAAGAAGTCGCTAGAAAAGTGCTAATAAAACAAAAAAAACTATAACGTTGGTTGAGCTTCTTTACATTGAGGGAGGGCCCCATCCCTTGAATTTAGCACGGGCCCCAAACGGGTAAGTAATAGATGATATAACAACAAAATCTTTAATATTAACAACATATAACAACGGAACCTATAATTTTATTTAATATAGCGATTAGTTAATATAATGAACGATTGATATAATTTTAATATAACTAATTTTTAGAAGCATAACATACATTAAACATAACATCGTTTGACATAACATACATTAAATATAAAATCGTTTGACATACCACTCAAAAGATATAAAACTTATTTGGTCTAATAAAACAATAACTTTGTATTTTGTTTAATAAATATTTAAAAGTATTTTTTCTTTGTTTTATTCTTTGTAAGTTCTATTGTAGTTATAGGTAATAGTCACCTAAGTAGATATTAAACATAACTAGTAACTGATTACCACTTGCGCTAAGATAGGTCGACGGAGCCCCGCTTCGCGGGGCTCCTATTTCTGGGTGGTTTAAAAAAAAATAACCACGAAGGCTAAGGCGGGAGCTCCGCTCCGCTTCGCTCCAGCCTTAGCCTTCTAACCTAACCTATCCGAGTCGGGATACTCTGAGTCGGGGTGTTAACCATAATGACGTTTTTTATATACATATATTAAACGTTAGACCTAATGATTTTCAATTAAATAAACAATATACATATTAAACGTTAGACCAAATGATTTTCGATTACATAAACGTTATATCAAACAACGTTATACTAATCAAGTTTTAGGATAAATAAATGTTATACGTAAAGAAATTATATCAACAGTTGGTACAAACTCACGTTGATTATATGTATCTTATGAACGATAATAAAATGAAATTAGACCAAATGAGTTTATACGTTAGACGCACCCGCCCCAAGTGGTATAGTTACGCCACTGATTACAGGATGATTACATAATCATCCTGTATCCTGGAAGTATATACTTATGTCAAATTAAAACATCTTTAAGGTGATTTCAATTAGAATTTCGGGTATAAGTATTCGTATAATCAACTTCAACTCTTGATTAATGGCTTTTGTGGAATAAACACCACAATTTTGCCAATTTCACGTACTAAAATCCACTACTTAAATGAAAAAATTAAAATCTTTGACACGTGTGACAGCTATCGACCGAAGCTGGTGTCCGCTGCCTTTGTCTCTGCAATAAAAATCTCTCGTATAATCAAATCTAAGCACTCATTTTGTGACACTACAAATCAGTAATTCGGAAATAGACCATTAGTCCATTACAATTTTAATACTGTCAAACGGTCCATCACCGCCTCGAACAACGCATTTTTGGTTTGGTAAAATAAATGGTAACACTGTTGCATTTTCGTATTACATTCGCAATTGCAACCCTGGCATGATCTTTTTTATTTTTAATCTGTGCGTACGGTCTGTGACAAACGGCGGCGTTGCGTTGTCGTGCTAATAAGTTTAATAAAATCTAAAAAATGGGGGTCCCCGCAGAAGTGCAAACTGAAGTTATTTCAATAGTTCATCAATTTCTACAAAATATTGACAAATCGCTAGCTCAAGACTTTTTGAAGAAAACGAAAGCGGTAAGTTCCATCATCAGTCATCACCAAAAAACCACGTGTGGCCGGCCGCCACACGTGCTCCAAAACCTCGCGACAATGTTTTTCCATTACAGTTGTTGTGATGATACGTTCAATTAGTAATTCGATAGCAGTTTGGGATGTTTAACCTACGAATATAATATAAATCAATGGCCACATGTCGACCGACATTTTAATTCTTTGACGCGACATTTTGTAATGTCTCCTTCGGTTCGAAGTAGGTACCCTCACGGTATGTTTTGATAATTTATCTGGCAGATAGCGATAGAAACTGTTACCTATTGTTTCCTCCATAACGGTATGGCTAGTCGGTAGCCTAATGGGTAATCCAACTTAATCCAAGATCTAATACCTCTTGAGACTTTGAGATTCGTTTATAATAATGGGCAATGTTTCTTTTTCTTTCTTTTAGAAACCTCGTGCCAAGGGGCTGCCTTCACTTACAGAAATAATACAGGAATATAATAAAGGCAAGAAGCCACAAAAACCAGCAGCTGAAAGGTGATTAAATTATTTTTTATTTTAAGGTTATGATCACATTGTTTTGAATGTTAAAGGTTAGAGTATAACATACTACTGTTCAAATAAGGAGACACATCTCTGCTGGGGCAGTGCTTTCCGGCTTATAAATTTCAACAAAATTGTTAAGTTTGCCATATAAATGGTTTCTTTTTTCGAGGAAGTCTTTAAAAGCTACTGAGAAGTGTAATTAATTAAGTCCTCTCTTATTAGTTCTGATGATGACTCTAGTGAAGATGAGAAGCCACAAAAACATGGAGTTGCACAAATTAACGGCAAGGCTGCCACCACAAAAAAAACACAGGACTCTTCAGACTCTGATAGCTCTGAGGATGAAAAACCTAAAACACAAGTAAGTTAGAACTATGAAAATAACTTTTCTTGGTAATCTAACATTTATAATGATGAGAACTTGTGAATGAATCACCATGATTTTATACTTTACTTATTCGTCACTACCTCTGAATACAATTAAAAATTAAATAAATTTGAAAAGAAATTGAGATCAAATTGCTAATAAAGGTTTTATTTTTAGGTCAAGCCCAAACTAGCAGCTACTCCAGCTAAAAAGGCAGCATCATCAGATGATAGTGACAGTAGTGAAGACAATGCCACATCTAAACCAAAAAAACAACCAGTGAAACCTAGTGTAGTTGCACCCAAAATTGTTAAGAAGCAAGAACCGTCGTCATCTGATGATGACAGTAGTGAAGATGAGAAACCTAAACCTCATCAGAAGACTCCAGCAAAGGCACTTGCTCCAAAAGTAGCTCCAAAAAAGAAGGCTGATTCATCAGATAGCGATGATAGCAGTGAAGATGAAAAACCCAAGGTTGCTGCAAAACCTGCACCTAAACCTCAAGCTAAGGCTACACCAGCCAAGAAACAAGAGTCTTCTTCTGATGACAGTGACGATGAACCACCTGCTCCAAAGAAAGCTGCACCTACACTTGCAAAAACTCCAGTTAAAGCAGCACCGGCTAAGAAACAAGAGTCCTCTTCTGATGATAGTGACGATAGTGAAGACGAAAAACCTAAGGCACCTGCTAAACCTACTCCAAAAGCCACCCCAGCTAAAGCAGCTGCTAAGGCTGCACCTGCTAAAAAGCAAAAATCATCATCAGATGACAGTGATGAAGATCAAAAAGTGCCACAGAAGGCCCTCCAGAAACCTACACCCACGCCTGTGAAACCAGCTATTAAGGCTTTAGCTAAAAAAGAGTCGTCATCTGATAGTGATGATAGCAGTGAAGATGAAAAACCTAAAGCAGTTCAAAAGACACCAGCTAAAGCTCCAGCAAAAGCACCAGTTAAAAAGGCATCATCTTCAGATGATAGTGATGACAGCGATGAGGAGCCATCCAAGCCTGCTCCAAAGACACCGGTTAGTGCAGCTAAACCTAAACCTGTGGCAAAAAAGCAAGAGTCCTCGGATGATGATGATTCAAGTGATGAGGATGAACCAAAACAGAAACCAGCACAAAAACCTGCAGCCAAGAAAGCGGAGTCTTCTGATGACAGTGATGATAGTGACGAGGATGCTCCTCCTGCTAAAGTGTCAAAGAAAGAATCCAATGATCAGGTAAATAATTGCATTGAGCGGTGCTTAAAGTAATGTAGTTTTAAACACCAATCAATCAGATGCTAGTACAACACCAAACATTGTCTTAATTTTATTAAACTATGTTTCAGGCTGAAAACGGATTCCAACCAGGGAAAAAGAGGAAAGCATCAGGAGGAGATTCAGGTACACCTGCCAAGAAGCCCTACAATAATTTTGTAAAGGTAAACATTCAAATTAGATTATAATACCCACAGGCTAGTTGGAGTGATAGTCACTGGTTTGCTGTTAATGAATGGATAACTGACTGAGGATCTCAGCTCTATGACTTGCAACTGGAGAAGCCTTTATCAGTCAGTGGACTGTTACAGGATAAGGAAGTTAAAATCATACCCTAATAAATTGTGAAATCAGGTCTATATAAATAATTTATGAGTATTACATTTTGGGTTGTGAATCTCCCAAGAGCGTTATGAGTACCCTTGGACTTCCCATGTACACCAATATTTTGTACACGCGTGACTGTCACAATAGGTCTAGTGATAGAAGAAAGTAAATGGCTGTTGCCCTAATAGCCAGGCCATTTTAAATATCGCCTATAATTTTTCTTCATACCTTACTGTCTTGTTTATGCCACTAAATACAATTTGATTCAAATATGAACAGGAATGTCAATGACCTCAATCTGTGTTTTTGTTGTATATTTCACTGACTCCAAAATTATTAAATGAGGCAGTTTTGTCTACATGGCATTAGGTCATTCTCTTTTCTTAGTTTAATCGCATTGTATGATCTTTAACACTGAAATAAATTTTAGGGTACAGTTAGTGTGTCAACTCCCAACGAAAAAGAGAATGGATCAGGTAAGGCAGCTCCCTTCCGCCGAGTGGCATCAAAACCTGTAGAAGTGGATCCTAGACTTAAGGATAACTCATTCGACGCCAAGGTAAATGCCCCAAAGTTTGAGAAGCCAAGGCAACTCCATGTTATGCCTAATTTGGACATTTTCGCCCATGGCTTCATTGCCAGTGGCTTGCTATAACATTTTGGGCATTTACTTTTCTGGAATAACTTGTTCATCAGCATCACATAGGGTTGTCTTGGTTATAATATAGTGCTTCTCTCTCAATCAGGAGGGTGAAAGCAAAGAAGGCGAAGAAAACGTCGAGGAATCTGAAGGCAATCAATCTGGAGGTTGGAACCAGCGTGGTGGACGTGGCGGATTCAATCGGGGTCGGGGTTTCAATGATAGGGGTAGAGGAGGATTCAGAGGCCGTGGAGGAGATCGAGGAGGCCGCGGAGGGTTCAATGATAGAGGCGGACGCGGGGGCAGGGGCGGCCGAGGCGGCTTTGACAGGGGTGGTCGCGGAGGCTTCGACAGGGGAGGGCGCGGCGGGTTCGATAGGGGAGGCCGCGGTGGAGACCGCGGAGGTAGAGGAGGCCGTGGAGGTCGCGGGGACCGTCACTCCTGGGGTGGAGACAGGGGAGGATTCAACAAAGGAGGTTTCAATGACAGAAAAAGTTTTGAGGGTGGGGACTCTCAAAACAAGAAAATAGTATTTGATTAAATAGGTGAGGAATACAATGTTACTACTTTTTTTTAGTATAGAATAATTTTTAGTCATAAGTTCACACATAAATTACATAGAAGTTACATCATTACAAAGTTACATATTAATATTATGAAGAAAATATTAAACTATGCCTAAAATAAATCTAGTGTATAACTTAATCTATTATATTGGTTAAAGGCCTAATGAATAAAATAGTGACCTGCCTGATGTAGGTTTATTCAAACCTGTGTTTCAGGCCATCATTTAACAACGCTGAATGTTTTAGTGGACTATTATGTTACTGTACATAGAGCTAGCATTGATACATAATAATTATATTTTTAAATAAAAATTGACTTAACATTAATAAACTTATTGCATTACTTCTAGCAATTTTTCAGTGTCTGAGTAATTAAATGTCGCTAAGTGTTCACTCAACATTTCACTACATTTTTAACAAGTATATACTTAGAGACTTATTGATTTTATTATATAAGAATGGACATAAGACTACTTAAAATTTATTTATAAAAGTATGTCTTGTTTGAGGCTTTATGCAAACTAAGTCTTTTCTTCTCTTACCTATTAGATATTGGGATATAAGCAAGTTTGCTATGCTGGTGCAGTACTATATTCAATATAAATAGTTGACGTACAGTTAGTAAATGCACGTGTTTTTTTTTTTGTTCTAAGTTGCTCCTTGCAAAGATTTGATGGACAGTTTTATGTATTACAAGTAATAATGTAAGAAAATTATTTTTCAGAGCGGTTCACGCGGGTCATGGGGTGAGCGTGCTAATCAAGACTTGAAACACACACGTGGCAAGTCGTTTAAGCATGAGAAGACTAAGAAAAAAAGGGGCTCATATCGTGGCGGCGCGATCGATACAGGTGTTCACTCTATAAGATTCGAAGACTAGATTATGTAACTCCCGTACGTAAGGTGTGTACCGCTTGCGTTTATAAAGCATCTAATAAGTGACGATTCCTAATGTTTAAATTATTAAACAAAAATCGAGTGATAGGTCGACGCGCTGCTACGCATTCCAGCTCCTTTTCTACGATGGTATCAATTTTATTCCGACATATACGCAAGCTGTATTAATTTATGTATTGCAGATATTTTTTTAATTTTCGTAACATAACTGATTCAAACTATGTTAGTATTAATTATGCTATCTTCTTACGTTACTTCTTACTTACGTTTTAATGTAAAATCTGTTCAGACCATAGCATAGGATTTTTATTATACTATAGAGCTATGTTGGTTTACATTGGTGTATTTGTTAATGTAGTGCATGAGTGAATTTGGCTCCAGTGAATCTGAAATGGACAATAATGGACATGTATTTTTTTTTTTTCAATGATTTATGATAATACATATTATGTTTGTGAAATCTTTCCTAATTTAACAAAAGTTCTTGATTTTTAAGCTGACTCAAGTGGAAGAAGCTTGTCATACACAACGTTCCTGTTTTATTTTCCCCCGATTATTATCAAGTAGCCAATAATTTTGATGATTATATAGTTTTTTATTGTTGGGGCCAATACTTTCGTTTTAAAAGTTTCTAACATACCACTGATAACTTGAAATGATTCTGAATATTATTATTTTCTTAAGCGTTGATGTAAATAGGCGTGTATTTTACGTACTTTACTATGTAAATAGGTTTAGATAAGATTCTTATTAATTATATCTAGATGTAATACATTAGTAAGAAACGAGAGTAGGTGTATGAGAGATACTGTGTTGTATTTTTTTATTAAATACCAGTTTGTTTGTAATAGCTCGTTAAGCCCGCCTTTTATTATAAAGTTGGAGTCATCATTTATTTTGAGTTTTATTGAAGTGTTTTCCTAAATTACATCGTATTGCGAGTATTGATGACAATAACCAAAACAAAGGACGGTAATTAAAACGCACGTGGGCATTTTTCAAATTTTTTTACCATTGCCAAAACATATAATGTCTACTGACTTATCAATTATCTTATTTAATAATTACTAGCGGTCGCCCGCGGCTCCGCTCGCGTGATCCCGCTTTTCTTTTGAAATTTTTCCTGAATTTTCTTTGCTATAAACCTCACGGAGCCCGAGACCTTTCCAACGAATGCAAAACCGTGGAAATCGGTTCGTGCGTTCTGGAGTTATAGCGTCAGGAAGGAAAACCCGACTTATATTTATATAATAGATTAGTCAAAATATTGTTTAAAATGGCAATCGATAGCACATTTCAAGATTAAAAAAAAATATATACTAATATTACCCCAATTTCACGATGTCCCATGCATACTTTCCTAACTTTGAAGTATCATAATCCCCAAATATTCTCATCATACTCATATTAAAATCACTAGGCTTGTGGTAAAACAATATGAAATTATGTTTTTTAACCTTTTGAGCGCCACGGTCTTCTATAGAAGACAATCGTTTCCGTGCCCCACACGCCACGTCTTTATTAGAGAAGACAATATCTAATAACGTTTATTACATTAAAATACATGAACAAATGCTTTTGTGCGTATTCTTACTATTGCCTAAAACCCTAAACTTAAATGTTTATTTCAATAGGGATCTTTGTTCCCGCGAAATTCAAATTTTCTTACGTTTTTTGCAATTTGCTGGTCAGTATTAAGTTGTACATACGTCGATCAAAATATGATTCGCGGCCATAACAAATATGTATTTACAGAATTATAATCATTTAAGTCATCAACACAACTCTAAGACCACGTAAGTCCAAAGAATAACTGTTACATGAAATCATCATTCTTGTTACGGCCGCGATTCATATATTAATCAACGTACAACTTAATACTGACCCGCAAACTACAAAAAACGTAAGAAAAATTGAATTTCGCGGGCTACCTTAGCGCTTCCCCCTTAAGGCGAAAGCGCCAGGGTACCCCGCGAAATTCAATTTTTTTTAGGTTTTTTGGAATTTGCTGGTCAGTATTAAGTTGTACGTTGATTAATATATGAATCGCGGCCGTAAGAAATATGTGTTTACAGAATTATAATCATTAAAGTCATCAACACAACTCTCTAAGACCACGTAAGTCCCAAGAATAACTGTTTCATTAAATCATCATTCTTTGGACTTACGTGGTCTTAGAGAGTTGTGTTGATGCCTTTAATGATTATAATTCTGTAAACACATATTTCTTACGGCCGCGATTCATATATTAATCAACTTACAACTTAATGCTGACCAGCAAATTGCAAAAAACGTAAGAAAATTTGAATTTCGCGGGCTACCTTAGCGCTTCCACCGAAAGCCTCAGGGTAGCCAGCGAAATTAAATTTTTTATAGGTTTTTTTAGAATTTGCTGGTCAGTATTAAGTTGTACGTTGATTAATATATGAATCGCGGCCGTAAGAAATATGTATTTACATAATTAAAGTCATCAACACAACTCTCTAAGACTACGTAAGTCCAAAGAATAACTGTTTCATGAAATCATCATTCTTTGGAGTTACGTGGTCTTAGAGAGTTGTGTTGATGACTTTAATGATTATAATTCTTAAAATACATATTTGTTACGGCCGCGAATCATATTTTGATCGACTTACAACTTAATACTGACCAGCAAATTGCAAAAAAACGTAAGAAAATTTGAATTTCGCGGGCTACCTTAGCGCTTCCCTCTTAAATCTTATGAATTTACATGTCTCTTTTTACTGTCGCTTTTTCGTTTCATAAACTTTCAAATCACAACGACGATGCTAAAGAACATCCATCCATCCATCACGATGATGATGGTGATTACCATCACAATCATCATCATCACAAATTAGTAGCATAGGTTAAATGTGATGTCATTTGTAATAATAAAAAATAAAAACACTGTATAATGCTTCCTATCTCATTTTCTCCCACGTTAAATCTTATATGTCTCTTTTTACTGTCGCTTTTTCGTTTCATAAAATTTCAAGTCACAACGATGCTAAAGAAGTTTTCACTTCAAAAACCAAAATATGTAAGCAACGGCTGGTTATCCGACCAAATTTGAATGACTACTAAATAGCGACGGATTCATACATATCGATGACCTTCTTTACTTTACTCACTAACCGGTTCACACGTGTTGTGCCTGAGTACACTGACTTAGAAAAGTAATAAGTAATAAAATAAAGTACATTATAAATAGTAGCCTAAGTGCTATTCCAAGGTAAGCTATCTTCTCGATTCTAAATTTCATTAAAATACATCCAGTAATTTATGTGTGAACGAAAGAAATACATCCAGATATTTGCCAGGTCTTTCACCCAAAATTTGATTGGTCCCAATGTTTAAAAAAATATAGTTCATGAAATGTGTGATGAATACCTACTACTAAAAAGAGGTAGCTCATTTTTGTATATAAATAAAAAGCCCGTATTTGTCTTTTTATATTACACTAGCGGTCGCCCGCGGCTCCGCTCCCGTGGATGTCGGTTATCGCTGCAAAAAGCCTACCCAGGAAAGACACGGTCAGAAAAATGATTCCCAGGTCAATTCACCGACACCGTCACTAACATCGACGACGCAGTCATTATCCGCAGGCTGCATAGATTGTCTTTATGAGGATGTTAAAGTTGTTAATGATGAAAATATTTAAATGTAATTAATACTAAGTTTTCACTTCTGCCGGCAGTCCCGGAGTGCAACCCGTTGTTTTAGGATAGATAACTAAAGCGATTATTGTAGAGCTTTTCTATAAACAACATTTGACGTTAAATTATTTTCAGGTAACAAAATATACTGATGGTCGGGAGCCCCGACCCGTGATAGGGCAACGTAAAGTTATAGCCCTTGCGTAAAACATTCTTTTCGTAAATAAATTCTTACTAATTTGAATGTTTGGCCCTGGGATTTGTTTATCGTTAGTGCGAAAGAAATTTTTACTGGAAATTGGAGCCTTTTGAAGGGTATAGGCAAATCAGTAGGAATCATGGGTATTTTTGGTATATGAGCTAATTCACCAGCTGCAGGGCCGGTGATAATCTTCGCTACTATTAAATTATCTTTTAGCTCCTTTATAAGAAGTCTCGTGCCATTACACATGTTGGGGGGGCGCATTATCGGCGTGCCAACTTTTAACGACAGTTCATGAGGTGGTAGCCTAGCGGGGTTCAGAGAATTTAAAAATTCCTGGGGGTAGTGCACTGTGTCCTCGATGTTAGTGACGGTGTCTATGGATTTATAGCACTTAACTTCACCCGGTACTTTCTGCATAATTAAATTGTTTATTTCGTTGATGTTTCATTCCTGGGAGAAACTATTGTTCTACAACACAGCCAACGAAAATCATTTTGATGTAAGTTTTCGATATCAGGATATATAGCATCTATCAGACTATATAAATTAGGGACTATTTGGCCTAGAGACTCATCCAAAGTAACTGCATAATCGGTGCCCAAATTTAAAGATGGAAAGATTCCTTCTCCAAGTTTTAGCAGCTGTTGTGGAAAATTGCTATGCGTATTTCCATGTAGATGAGCTCTCATATTGGTGCGCAAATTCAAATGTTGAGCTGATGTCCAAAGTTGAGACGATTTTAAACATGCCTTCATAATATCTGCTCGCGTACCTCTGTTGACGACTGGAAGCGTTTGTCGGAAATCTCCAGCAAATACAAAAGTGATACCACCCATGACATTAGCAGAGCTTCGGAGGTCTTTTAAAGTACGGTCCACGGCCTCCCCATGAGCTCTATGACTCATGGTGCATTCATCCCATATTACCAACGACGCGTCTTGCAGTAACTTACCAAGAGGCCCATTTTTCCGAATAGAGCACGTAGACCGTTGATCTAAAGATATGGGTAGCGGGAGTTTAAACGTAGAGTGAGCAGTTTTTCCTTCGTTCAAGAGAGTTGCAGCAATTCCTGCCGAAGCAACTGCAATCGCTATCTTCCCTGATTGCCGTATCTTAGCAAGTATCAAATTTGCGAGAAAAGTCTTTCCGGTGCCAACTGGTGCGTCCAAAAAAAATAATCTCCCCATGTTATTGTTCACGCTATCCACAATAGTCTCATAAGCATGTCTTTGATCTGGTACTAATTTTGGTACATTGTCATTTACAAACGCTGTTAGATCATTTCTGTTATACTGTTGTACCATTGTGTCAATATCAATAATATATTCTGGGTACGAAAATCACACTTCGCAACGGGCCGTGCAGCTGAAATCGTAATATTTTAATTTCGCCATAACTTCAAAACCAAACGTCCAATTTTAATCAGTCAAAGATCAAATATTATCTACATAAACTGTACTTAGTGATGAAATAATTTATTTTGATAAGGATTAATAGCATGAGTAAAATAAATGCGTTTAAATGTAGTCCAAAAAAAATTCAAGATTTTTAAATAAAAAAATGGTTGTTGTGCCTCACTCAACATAGATAGGTATAGTGTGTCGCGGACTTTTTTGTAGATATTTATAAGATCTACAATTAATTAGAACATTTTATGCTTCTATCTTTTATAGTTTAGGCAGCGTACGCAAAATAAGTAACTTTTCTGGATGATTTTTTACACCTTGTGTCCGAAAAACCCTAATATTTTACGGAACCCTATTTTTTCCAAAATAAAATTTAGCCTATGTTACTCGTGGATAATGTAGCTTTCGAATGGTAAAAGAATTTTTAAAAACGGTCCAGTAGTTTTTGAGCCTATTCATTACAACCAAACAAACATACAAACAAAGTTTTCCTCTTTATAATATTAGTGTAGATACATATATATATTTATTGATAAGCCGTAGGTTAGATAAATTAACAGTAAGTTTTTCATCATTAAGGTGGAAGCGCTAAGGTAGCCCGCGAAATTCAAATTTTCTTACATTTTTTGCAATTTGCTGGTCAGTATTAAGTTGTACGTTGATTAATATATGAATCGCGGCCGTAAGAAATATTTACAGAATTATAATCATTAAAGTCATCAACACAACTCTCTAAGACCACGTAAGTCCAAAGAATGATGATTTCATGAAACAGTTATTCTTTGGACTTACGTGGTCTTAGAGAGTTGTGAATTTCGCGGGCTACCCTGGCGCTTTCGCCTTAAGGGGAATGCTCCAACCAGCCCGCGAAATTCAAAATTTCTTGCGTTTTTTGCAATTTACAGGCCAGTGCTAGGTTGTATGTTGATTAAAATATTGAAATGTGAATTTACTAATTATATGTTAGACTTAGATGAAAAACTGATCTGTGATTTAAATAATAATGACTACGCAACGTGCAAATAATTTCTAATATTTATAGGTAGGAACTTTGATCTGTGATTTGATGCAATATGTAATTACTTTAACAATTAAAATTAAGGGAATAAAATAATAATTTCCACATCAACAAGCTGTTTTATTTATTATAGTCACAAGGTGCATTTAATATATTTTTTAATTAGCCCCCAAAACTTTTGAACGCGACTGTGCGGACAAAAGCTTAGGTATAATACGTCCAATAAAGAAGGTCATCGATATGTATGAATCAGTCGCTTTTTAGTAGTCATTGGAAATAGGTCGGATAACCAGCCGTTGTTTACATATTATTTTGGTTTTTTTGTTTATATTTACTTAAGGCGAAAGCGCCAGGGTAGCCCGCGAAATTCAATTTTTTTTAGGTTTTTTGCAATTTGCTGGTCAGTATGTACGTTGATTATTATATGAATCGCGGCCGTAACAAATATGTATTTACAGAATTATAATCATTAAAGTCATCAACACAACTCTCTAAGACCACGTAAGTCCAAAGAATGATGATTTCATGAAACAGTTATTCTTCGGACTTACGTGGTCTTAGAGAGTTGTGTTGATGACTTTAATGATTATAATTCTGTAAATACATGTTAGTTACGGCCGCGATTCATATATTAATCAACGTACAACTTAATACTGACCAGCAAATTGCAAAAAACGTAAGAAAATTTGAATTTCGGGGGCTACCCTGGCGCTTTCGCCTTAATGCGAAACATTCCAAGCTGAATATTTTCACCATATATTTTTGACTAAAGGCACAAGATTTTGGTTTACACCTACACATCTGGGACTGAGCCGATTCCTTGTATTTTGCTGTCAAAGTTATGACACCATCGTTTTGACTTTTAGCGAGATTATTCAAAAACGCATGCATGAACAGTTTTGAAACTTTGTATGGTTATTATTAAGGACCGAATACAGTTTTCAGCGAACTTGTGCCTTGTCTAATTTAGGCGCTGCGATGTTTTTTCAGGTTTTCATAAAACCGCTATAACTTGAAAACTATAAATATTTTCTTAAATCTAATTGGCGCACTAAGGGGCACACCTTAAGAGATACTCGTGTATGTTTATTCTACAGGGGCACATGCAATGGTTGTAGAGATATACGATTCATCAAAACGTTACTCCAGCAGGAAATGCAATATCCCGAAAACTTGAAGGGGCACAGATTTTATTTTTGGGGGCACATTTTGGCACACATATAAGCTCTCTGGCCATGCACAATTTTTCTCTCTCTCCGATCATTCGTTTAGAATTTTCCTGCTAGAAAAACGTTACCCCAGCAAGAATCATTTTCTCCGTTTTTTGTTGGGGTAACGTACACCAAACTGCGTATCATGCAGTTCGATGCGGGTCGCCATATTATGTCTATCAAGTAAACTGCCCAGCACCTTGGCAATGACAGTAGCAAGGGATATGGACCTATAGTTCGAGAGCTGATGTGTCCCCAGTCTTATCCTTCACAATAGGTACAACCACAGTTTTCATTAGGTTACTGGGCAAATGAGCGTGGCTTAGACAGAGTAAGAAGAACAACGCCAGTACTTCTAGGCAGATAAACTCCTGCATGCTGCAGGTGTTTGATACTGAGGTAGTCATGCCCTGGTGACTTGCCCCTAATCACAATTTTGGTAACAGTGGCAATATCTTTTGCTGCGAACCTGACATTTAACTCCCAATCCTCAACATCGACCACCTACGATGCCAAGAAGAGAATCAGCTTTAAAATGTTTGTGTCTGTTTGTAAAGCGCTTGTTTGGGTTCGAACCTACAGGCTCCTACACACTATGCCGGCGGGCATGCCGCCAACAAGCCCAGTAGCATTCTTAGTGGGTATTTGAGGCTTGCCGCACAAACGAGCCGCTGGTATGACCGGGGGTTGCGTGAGGAGCCGGCGTCAGTTAAGAACTAGGAACACAAAATGTACAATGCAGAAAACGGTCGCCATTGCAACTGATTTGAAGACTCAAACCAGTTGCAATGACGACCGTTTTCTGCAACCGCTTAAAGGACGAAACTTATCCAACATGGAGGTTTTCGTTCTTTGTCGAGATTGGCAATACATTAACGACTGTATTTCATTGACAAAAAGTTCACTTTTTATTGTAAGGACTGTTTTGTAAGCGGCAAACGAACGTGGAAAGAGAGACGACGCGACAGACAATTAGTGTGATAGAGTTGAACCATTGCATTCTCGACTGTATTTTCATAAACGTAAAATAAAAAATCGCACCAAGTGCTTCGAAGACTGGTTTGTGCAACGAAGACTGTTTGAACCCAGGACGTAAAACGGTTGCATCGTTGCAGAATGCAAAACGGTCTTTGGAAACGGCTCGTCGTCGCAATGCCCACCCACCAAATAGTACATACTAATTCCATTGGTAAAGCTCTTTTTTTCAGTTGTCTTATTGTCTTACGTCTGTCACTGACGTCAATGTCATCAAATTCAAAGTCGCAATGTCTATCTGTTAATGTCAATTCAATTTGTTTACAAAAATTAAATTGAAGTAATATTTTATTTTATTGATTCTTACTTGTAAAAGACATGCTGCGGTGTTTAAAAACTCCAATGGTACTTAGTCAAAGGACGTTCAAAAATTTTGGACATAAAAGACAACCTATACCTTTTGTGACCACAATGTGGCATGGTTTTCTAACATTCACATTTATTGGATTAGGAATTGAATGGAAGAGGTGAGCATTTCATTATTTATTTATTGATACCTCCTTCCGAAAGCCAACCCTTTAGACTTTTGTGCACACATGGGTTAAGCTTGCAATTTTAAGTTGCTTTAAAAATGTAAACCTTAATTTATGGATAGATTATTTACCTATCGTATATCTTATTAGATAGGTACTAGGATATTAGCAGATAAGTTCAATAATATTGTATGTTTTTGTATCCTCATTCACCAGTGTTTGGTGGCTTAGCGAAGAACTGACTGAGACTGAAATCTATTGTGAAGTATTTGGTAGCTACTATTTAATATTTAATTGTGCAACGTGATAGTTTATTTCATAACTTCATCATCGCAAAATACGCTCATTGAAGTAGAGTTGCGGACACCAGCCCGTATTACCTAATACCTTCATAACTTCATCTTGTTATATTTCTACCATATTTATGTGCAATATGGTATTTTTTATTTATGTCTAGATCATGTTGTATTTCTACTATAGTCTCGACATTATTTTATTTCAGGATTAAAACATTTTTATTTGGTGCTGACGGTGCAGATGTTTTTATCAAACAGGACAATTCTACCGAAGTAGAAAACAATTGATGCAGCATTAATCGGTATTAAAATAAATTCATTAATTAGGTAATGTGTAGTTAAGCATTTTACATACCTCCCTCTCAACCCTATAAGAATCATTTCAATGCTTGAAAGACAAAATTGATTAAGCGACATATGGTTAACTTTACAAGAGAACAGTTTAAAGGTTTTCTTTTCAGAAAAAAATCATACAAATTCTTGTATCCTACAGGCGTAATTGATTCAGAATTCATATGATTATTTTTCTGAAATGTTAAACTTTCAATTGTTCTCTTGTAAAGTCAGCCCTATGTTGCTTAATCAATTTTGCCTTTCAAGCTTCAATATCTTTATGGGATGGTTTGCTTTTAATTAAGTAGGAAAAGGAGGATGGACAAAAATGTAGTTAAAACTCTTTTCATAATTGTTACTTATTACAATGCCGGTCACTCTCTGTTCCTAGATTAACAATAATCGATCGTAGCTTAGACGATTTGTGATATACAATGCTAACTGGGTGTAGTTGTATATATGAGATATTATAATAATTTTGTTATGATTTGAAAATAAAAGTATTTTAAATCAAAGTATGATTCTTAATAAAAACAAACATTACTCAGGACTCAAAAGCAATAGTTTTTTTGCCTGTACTCTCCCACTGCTGGGAATAGCCCTTCCTCTAGTCCTTTCAGGAGCTCTGTTCCCGCGCCACCAAATAATCATAAAATAATGGAGTACAAATACACTGGAGTTTTTATACCCATCTCCATTCTTCAAGAATGTGTTATTTACTTATACTTATGTATAAAACATCGCACGGGTGCAATTTTCTTATTCGAGTTTAAGACATTTTCTTTCATACAAACAAACCTTGTCCTGGCAATACCGAACTCAACAAAAAAAGAATCATCAAATTTGGTGCAGTCATTCGGAAGTTATGCTCGTACAGACATTTTGGCTATGTTGTTTTAGGTATACTACCTAAGGATGACCGCGCTTTTCGCACTTACGAGATGCATTTAATAACCATAGGCATAGCAGATACAATGTCAAACTTAACTTTGACCTAAAGGTCCAGTTACCAGGTCATAAAATTCCAAAAAAAGAAAAAAAAAACTTAACTTTCGTGACGCAATTTATGTAGATGATGGTACTGATTGTAGTACAAAAATTAAATAAAACCCAAGAATTATGTTTTTTTGACAAAGCTTTCGACACCGTAAATCACAATTTCCTGCTAAAAAGAATATAATATACTGGTGTTTGGGGTTATTAGCTGAGCTGGTTTCGATTGTACGTTGTTAACAGACTACACAAGGTTGTCATCGAAGGCTGTTACTCTACTGTAAGCGTTACTCTTTTATTCCAAACTAGCTAACCCGGCGAACTTCGTACCGCCTCCGATTTTTTTTGTGAATTTTCCTATGTTTTAATAATTATTCTGCTATTTGGGGCGGAGACAAACCCAACAAATCAAAGATAATAAAAATCGGTCGAGCCGTTCTTGAGTTACAAAATAATGGTGTAACTAACCCGACTTTGTTTATTTATATAGAAGATTATCATATACAGGGTCTCCTAGAAGTCGACGTCAAGCCGGAATCGGGTATTAGGTCAAGTCATAATAATAAAAAAGTCCATCTACTTGCCAAACTCGGGTACTTACTAAATTTTGTTTTCAGTACGGTCAATCAAAGTTGGGCGTAGTATTAATATGTATAATTATAAATAATTAGCTCAGGATAATGGTATAACTTCATTTACAAAGTGTAGCCACAGCCCCACTCGCGTGGATTATAATTAAGCCTGGGTAGTTTAACCAATATGAAAGAAGATTTAAAAATGGCAAATCTTCGAATAAAATCGTGAACTTCGACAGGTAAAAAATAAATCCATATTACTGACAAAGGCCGCAGGCGTACAGTACGATTCACGAAAGATGACCACAAATGGCGGCCGTCTGCGCACGTAAACTCATGAAGAAAAGAAAAATAATATTTAAATGATAGTTAAATAATTAATTTGTGTAATGTTGTAAATGCTGGTTATGCAAATAAATCAAACGTAAGTAATTTAAAATGCATCTTGTATCCTTTTTTATGCCTTCTGCGCCGTGGTCATCTTTCGTGAATCGTACTGTACTGGGCGGGCATAAGAAAGAGTCCATTACTTCCACATGCGAAAAAAGAGAGCGCAACAATGCGCCAAACCATATAAAAATTGTTTAAAAATAAATTAAGCTATGTAACAAAAATATTGTCAGCCAGTTTTCAATTACCTATTACGCACATTTTGCAATTAAATTACTTAGGAATAAAAAAGAGAGGTCTTTTCGCAATTAAATTATATCGAGGAAATTTAACCCAATTGCGTTTTCCTTCAGTCAGAGTATTAATCAAATATGTACTATGTTTATTGAGTGTTTGATTAATACTCTGATTTTTTTTTTGTTTTATGTAAGTATATAAAACCAAAAAAAAATCCATACATGCTGTAATAGTGATATAAATGGTTACGAAAAAAACCCCCTATTTATTTTAGTATCGCCTTAAACTATACTCCACATTTGTTAACTTTTACTGTTTTGTTTGTCTTATTAGTCTTAAAACAAAGAATATACTTAGCAGGGGGATAAAAACAAATCACTTTCATAAAATAAAATACTTTATTTAAGCCCACATATTATTTATGTGTTACGCTAATTGCAATAAAGTAAGTCTAAATAAATAGTTCTTAAAGTAAGATTATTACCAACTGTAAATATATACGATCGCGAAAATTTTATTCATCTACTTTATATTATTACAAATAGCAGGGTAAAAAAGTAATTAAACAATCTAATGCATGATAATAAGTAATAACATAACAATTTCATATAAACTTATATGAGTACACATTAATTACATTATTCTAATTATCTTGTATGTTGGTGCACCAATCAAATTATGTATATTTAATTTAATCAGATAGTACGTTCTCCGATTAGTACGCTTTGTTGATTTCAAGAATTAAGGACTACTGTTAATGTTAGTAACAGTTTACTGCAACATTCCGGAAGCTGTATACAAAGCCTTATTTAATATGTGAAATATCACAATACTGCCAGCAATTTTATTTATAGAATAAGTAGGTTGTGAAAAGCACCAAATTGTTAATTATAAAGTCTGTATTATTGATACACAAAATATGCAAGAAAGACTTGTTACCTGTGACTATTTACAACTTATGAAATTGGTAAATACATAGAAACAAAATGTCCCTGAGCTCAATGACTAGTTTAATATGCATTTTTTTCGAATTTCTCTCGATTTATTTTTTACTACCATGACAGTTTTGTTTTACGTATTGATATATGAGATTGTATATAATTAATAAGAAACACAGAATCGCTGCGTGATAATGTATAGGCATATTATAAATAGCACTCATCACTCCAGGTTGTTTATCACTGTTTAGTTTCGACACATTTGTTAAAGTATTCTCGACAAAATAAGGTTCTGGTGTTACTTTTTCACGAGGATAAAGAGTTTCTTTCTCGCGCTCGCTAGAGCTCTGCTTTTTATCACTTGAAATATGTTCCGATATCGTCGGGATATGTACTGCCTTTTGTTCTTGGCATTTTTCCACAAGGGAAACCTTTTCTGTATTTGAAATCGGACCCATTTTATCTCCTTCAATAATAACCGGTATTGGAGTAGACCGACCTTTAACTCCAGAACATACCTCTAAACTCTCTTGCAAATAACTGTCTATTTTAGTTAAGTGCTCTGAAATGAGGACATTCGCCAGTGGGCTTGGGCCTCTCTTTATTAGTTCAAAAGTATCATGGCCGTTTGAAAGTGTGCCCTCAACATTGAACGCCTTTTCTAAACTATCTTTTTCTAAAAACTTTTCGTTACATATCGAACTAACAAAAATGTCACGGGTCTCAGAGATTCTGCCCTCATTGAACATTGGTTCCAAGCTATCTTTTTCAAGTAACTTTTCCTTACAAACGGAACTTACAATTTTATAGCTCTGCAAGTCTTCAAAATTGTCCTTGATATACTCAACAGGACTTTTTTGTCGGGCTCTATAGATCTGAGACGGGGTCAGCAATCTCGGGGAATCAAGTTCTGGTGGCACGGGGGTGAATTTTACCGTGATAACATTTTCATTTGTAATCGTTTCTGTTTTTACGATGTCATCAACGTAGTTATTTCCGTCGATAACCACGCTAGGAGAATCAGTGATGTCATGTCGTGACGACTTTTGAACTCGATCTACGGTCACCTTGCTAAGTAACTTGCCATCTGTACTTCTTATGTCGGAAAACAGTCCTCCATCAAAGTGGAGGGGTGTTTCCAACTTTCTTGTTCTTTGCGGTGAGGGCGTGTTTAGAATGGGCGTGTTTATAGGAGGCGTGATGGGAGAAGGAGATACGGGACGAAAAGTAGTAGTCGTGTAAACAGTGTCAGAGTTATATATTATGTGCTGAGGACTTCTAGCGGGCGTGTGTCTTACAAAAAGGTCGACCTCCCTTGGCGAAGAAACTCTGTCCTTCGAGGTTCTTTTTGCACACCTGTAAATAATAGTTATATAATAAATTAATTCACATCTCTACAGCAACTATTATGAATGTATTTATTGATTCGTATTATTTGTTATAATCTTAACCTGGCTATTTGAATTACGACAAAAATGAAGTATCAATACTTGAATCTTGATCTATCATCTCATAAAAAAACAACTACAAACAAACATAACAACACGAGTAATTATCAGTTAAAACAAAATTAAATTATAATAATTAAATACATAAAATAGCCAAAACTACTCAAACCGTTTCATGAAAGCATTTCTACAAGCAGATTATGTAAGGTAGATACTACATGGATCAAAACACGCTATGATGAACTTCCTGAACTTTGGGAAGTTGAGTATATATTATTAAGTAGGTATATATGTACATGTCTCAGTTATAAAACATACAGATATGATAATACAATTTTAATTAACGCACACACAAGGTCACGGTTATTGGTAAAGGGGCAGCAGACTGGCAGCGTATGACGAGCTTTGTATAAAGACGTGGGTAAATCAATTATTATTTGTTATGCTTCAGTACCTAATTCTTGTTTTATCATTTTTGAATTTAAAATCTGTTTTTTTTTTAAATTTTTGAATAAAAATTTCAGTGTATATAAAAAGTAAAAAACTTAAATGCATTTCAAAGTTGTACGTTTTCGGATATTTTGATGGAATGGTTACAGGGCAAATGCTATAATAAAATGAATCAGGTAAAGCGCCTGAAATGTGCTCAGTTTCAATAGCATCTAATGTAATTTATTAATTAGTGATGTACTTGAATGTCTCATCTTGATATTACACAGGCAGTTGTTTTACATACATATTATTATTGCAATGTACGCCAAATTGATATTATAGTAAGGTATTGCGCGTCATGAGAATATTGGACTATTTTATGTATTTAAAGAAGTTTGAAAAAACAAACAAATATTTCATTTATAGGATAAACTGAACATATTTTTTTATAATACATATCTAACAAATAATTTAATCGTTCGTAGAGTTTGTGAGTATTGTGTGTATGTGTATTTTAGTAGGAGTCTCATCATACGCACCGTGCAGTTGAAGCACTGACTGTGGTAGTTATTGTTGAGCGCCTCGACCCACCTGTCGCCTGCCTCCACCGGGAAGCCGCAAGCGAAACATTTTGTCGTGAACAAGTCGTTCCAATCTGAGAAATAAGTCACATTGTGATATATCTCCTTTACCAAAAATAATACAAGTAAATACAATTATAGCGAAAAATAATCCATTGCATACCAGCTTCGCAATACGGCAAACCGTCTTCTAGGAAGAAGGGATTATTCCCGAACAGCTTTCCACAATAGACGCAGTTGAAGCATTCTGGATGGTAGTGCTTGCCGATAGCGTTTAAGCAATCCTGTAATTAAAATTGTTTGAATGAGAAGAAACTTTATAACAGAAACAATACTTAGTTAAACATTGAAAAGTTGTTGTACTTACGCCCTTAATTTTGGCGTGGCACTTGTCGCAAGCAGGCGCGATGTACTGTTCGAAACAGAATTCACAATAGAGTTGGCCATTTTCTTCAACGAAACCGATGTCCTGAAGCGGACGCCTACACGTTGCGTTTACGCAAATGAAGTGCTCTGGACACCAGATGCGGCCCAACGCCGTAATGAAGGGTCCCCTGTTCAAAATAAATTATTGTTAGCCTTATATCAATCAGAAATTAGGGTTGAACTTGATGTAATTGAATTGAACAACCTGTTTTTTAAAACAATCTGTTAATTTTTGTTAAAAAAAAAAAAACAACATTCGTGCTTGGGTTACAAAAAATCACAATCGATTTGATAAACTTACTTGAAGAACCTACAGTTTGTGGAATAATATTGTACGTTTCCATAAAATTACATTACCTTGTTATAGCTTTGTCACATATGTGGCATACAGGATAAAGTCCTTCTGCAACGTCTGCGCATTGTATTGTGCTCAAAGGACGAGCGATTATGTGCGAGTCCCTTCTACCATCATCGTCCCTTGAATTTTTTTTTTGTCTACGTCTAACCACTACTTCTTCTTCTGTTTTTTGTTGTTGTTGCTTTTCATCGCTATCGGATAGGTTTTTTATTTCTTCAGTAAATGCAATGTCCACATAATCGTTACTTTGCTCATTACCATTTGTGTTAGCCTTATTGTTAGAAGTTTTTAATGTATAAAGTGAATTATTATACAATTGATCGGGAAGTTCTTTCTTTTTGATGAGTTCGTCTTCTTGGTGTATAGTTTGTGTATTCTTTCCGATCTCAGCCTTAGACGCGTGTTCAAACGTATTAGTCTTGTTCCAAGTATTTGTTTCGCATACATTGTTAACTTTATCATTGGATTTAGTTAGATTGTTCATTGAATGATAGGAGCCAGTTTCTGGTTTTTCAAATAATTTTCTTTTGTTTAGAGTATTGGAATAAGTGTTGTCAAATTTCAATTCAGATTTCACGTCATGATTTGCATTCGTACCAGTTGAGCCATTCATGCTGTTAAGAAAAAAAGACTTATCTATTCCAGTCTTTCGTAATGTACCCATGAAATTGTTTTCTGTTTTATCTTTATACAAGTCTTCATTACTTGAGTTACCACTACCATTATGAAACTTTTCATTATTATTGATAAAACGCTCGTCCATAATTAGACTAGCTTTTAAGGTTTTGGGCATAGTGTCATATTTCTTTTTGTCACCGTTAGTATTCAGCGAATGGCCAATTGGTGTACTGTGGACATTAAATGTAGGTATTGGAGAGTTTGGCAAAGGTGGTGGTATCAAGATATTGGGCTTAGACATAGATTCCATTGTTGTATGGTTATTTGGAAATGGTGGTGGTACCAAGATGTTGGGCTTAGAAATGGATTCCATTGTTGCATGGTTATTTGGAAATGGTGGTGGTATCAAGATGTTGGATTTAGACATGGATTCCATTGTTGCATGGTTATTTGGCAATGGTGGTGGTATCAAGATGTTGGATTTAGACATGGATTCCATTGTTGCATGGTTATTTGGCAATGGTGGTGGTATCAAGATGTTGGGCTTAGACATGGATTCAATTGTTGGATGGTTATTTTTAATAGTGTCCTTGATTTTGTCTCCAATGCTCTGAATATTTTCATGTGTCTTATATCCTCTTTCTAAGGTTTTAATCAAATTGTTATCTACTGAAGGCAAATTATCTGTATTCGTTGGGTGTTTGGTAACAACAGTGTCCTGAATTTTATCAGCCATTGACTGAATGTGGTCAGCCGGTTTAATTTTTCTTTGTATGCCAATTTCATAGCCATTCAAAGCCATTTTCGCCATTTTTCTAATAAGCCTCTCTTCTGCTGGACTTTTGTATTCAGTTTTGTGTGGACTGCTTGTCGACAGCGGGTCATTAGCTGATAGAAAATCAAAACAAACACATATACAAACAAGTTAAAAGCAGTTATTATATGATAAGTTAGTGCATAACTAGTTTAAAGTAAGTTTCTAAATACAAAATTACGAACACACAAATGAGTATTTTCAAAAAAACTATTGTAATTTTTTAAATAAAGTCAAACAAAAATCACTCATGTTTTAAAACTTTACATTCATGCAACACTCAAAACAGTAACACATTCGTTTACGTTCAATCACCTAATATTCCCATTACAGGAAGCACATAGTGGCACACGGGAGCCGGGCATCGCAGCTTTATTCAAAACTCCCCTTCCACGTTTTGGGGCAGATGACACACCGAAAGTTTTGCCACGAGCGGCAGCTCCTACACTCGAACCTGTCGATGGGGTAGGATCACACACTGGACCTTGGTTAGCACCAGAAATCGAAGGCTTTGGATCGTAATTGTCTATTGTTCTACTGGCGGAGGCCATATTTTGATTAGTAAGGTTAAGAGGTGAACTCTGTTGTGTTGATGGCAAACTCATCATAGGAGGTGGAAAAACTTGCTTTGGGTTAATATTAGATGGCCGAATGTTACAGTCCATATTTTGCTCGTATGCCCCTGCAAATGATGAACCTCCCTTTCTGATCTCCACAACTTTGGCAGATTGCGTTCTTTCGAATTCTTCAAACGTTTTTCTGGTAGTTTGAACGGTGGTACTGCCCTGTTCAATGACATTTTGAGACTGCAATTGTCTTTGACCGTAATTTTCTTGGACGACAGAATCTTCTTTATATTTCGTATCGCCCTTTGTGTAATTTTCGCTTTTGTATCCGACATTTGAATGCCTTTGCTCTTTGACAACAGACGGTTGAGTTGATCCCCAGTTTTTACTACCACTTGTATTATATATCTCTGCAGCACTCTGGAATTCTCTTTGATCCCTTTCATGTTGCTTTCGCAAATTTGCAGCGTCTTGTTGAGTAAATGAGTCCATGTAATAATTTTGTGGCGTAGATTCTTTAATACGTGGTGCATGTGCTTTTAAGGGGTTAGGAGGAGGACCTTGGGCAGGAGACCGGGATCGGTTTGGTTTCGGTGTTGGGGACCTGCTAGCTTCACGACTAGACGGTTCATATAAGTGACTCTCGGGGGCTGTATGCTCTACCGTTACTAAGTTCATCTGGTAATGGGGTATTATGGGCGCTGGTTTGTTAATTAAACTAGGTGTGGTTGGGCGACTGCGTAACGGTGATACTCTCATTAAGTTCTCATCTGCTGTTACTGGTTGAAATGTCATAGTGATTGGAGTATCTTTATGAAATTGTACAGGAGGCTGTTGAACTGGTGTTTTTATTTGTGGAAACTTTAGGGGCTGTGCTTGGGGAGTTTGATAAGATGTATAGGATGGATTTGGTTCAAGAGATTTTTCTTTTGACTTTCTTGGTGGACCAGTTGACGGTGTAACTGGTCTTTGCAGAACTGCTGGTGCGTTATACATATCTGGAGAAATTCCTCTCTGTGACGGTAGTTGTTCGAAATTTCTCTGATAGGGTGGAATACTGTCGGGTTTATGTAGTCCAGACTTAGATCTCACTGCAGTTGAAGTAAGATTTTCTTTTTTATCTAATTGTTCAAAATAATTTTGGGCGGTTTTAACAGATGAATAACCTTGCGACGCCATACTGGTTGAAAGCGAAGATTGCTGCATTATCATTGACTCTGAAAATGTGGTCTCTTGCTTTGTTTTAGTAGCCTGTGTGAAACTGGTTTTCAATTCATTGCTAATGGGAGGAAAGTTTGTTAGCTTACAAAATTCTTCCGGCTGTGGTGGTGGGAATACTTGTTTAGGGATAGGTCTAAATGCAGACATTTCTGAAGACGACTGTAATTTACATGTATTTTGCATAGCTGCAAATTCAGAGTGCAGCTGATCAGTCACTTGAGTCAATGTTTGTGTGGCAATGGGCTTCACTATATCAGATAAATTTATTTCAGTCACATGCGTAGTACTTGTCATATATTGGTTTGATTGAGTAGCACTAATAGTGCCAAAAGGGCTGTAAGGTCTATCCGGAGCAATAGTTAGAGCATCTCTTAGTGACCCTCTGCTTATTGATTGATTTTGATCATAAGAATCTCTTCCCATTGATTGATTTTGATCATATGATCCTCTTGCCATTGCTTGATTTTGATCATATGACCCTCTTCCCATTGATTGATTTTGATCATAAGACCCTCTTACCATTGATTGACTTTGACCATATGACCCTCCTCCCATTGATTGGTTTTGATCATATGTCCCACTTCCTATTGATTGATTTTGGTCATATAACCTTCTTCCCATCGATTGACATTGACCAAATGTCGATACAGGCGTGAACGGCCTGTCAGGTGCTATTGTTAAAGCGTCTATTAAAGGTGAAGATGTTACTTCGCGTGGAGGGGGCTCTTTAGGTTCAATAATTATTTTAAAATCAGGTGGGATATATGGTTTTGTTTCTTCAGGCATTGGTACAGGAGGTGCAACTTTTTCAGGGGGATTATATGTCTTTATAGGTGGTATTGGCGAAACGGGACGCTTTTCTTGTAAGAACATTGGAGACTGTTGCGGTGGTAACTGCATATTCTTTATTTCGGGAGACTCTTTTAATTCGGAACTTTGTTCAACATTCTGTTGAACCATTTTTTCATCAACATTTGTTTGCCCCATAATACTAATAGGCGGAGTTGGGCTGGGCAAAGGGGAATATGGGCGATCCGGTGCGGTTGTCAGTGCATCTACCAATCTGATAGATCCTTTAATATTTTGATCATTTGGGCCGGGATTCGTGCTTGTTTGTAATGTCTCCATCGTCGTATTCTCTGCATTTTGGTTGGATTGTTCAGTTAATTTCATTTCTGTTTTAGTCTGAGTGTCAAGTGCTTGTTGTGTATCTTGTTGCTTTATCGTGCCTTCTTCGTTTTCCATTTGAGTGACTGCCTTATTATCAACTTCATGCTTTTCAGCGTCCTTGTTTTTAGTTGCTTGCATAGCATTGCCTTTATCACATTCTATATTCTTATCGGTTATTTGAGAGTCCTGCGCTTTATCTTGTATTTTTGGAGGTTCCGATGCGTTGATGGATTGTGCTGATTTTAATTGGATAGTTTCTTTTGATTGAATCATTTGTACTTTATTGATATTTTCAATGGCATCCGCGGGATTTTCAAATGACTTTGGTGGACATGTTTGTGTTTTATAAACAGTTGTACTCTTGCATTCAGAAGATTCCTGAGAGAAAGACTGGATAGTTCGACTAGTTGATTCTTGCATCACCTGTGATTGTTTGCTTTGCACAACAGTTTCAGATTTAGACGTTGCTGTCATAGAAGACATAGCAGCAGAAGTATACGAAACGCTAGAAGAGAATTCATCTTGTTGTTTTGAAGACGCTAAAAATTGTTCCATAGATTGTTGTTGAGCATTCGCAATCTTGGAATCGGGATTAGTTTTGTTTACCGCCCGCGTCATTTGTTCTGTGCCACACGCGGGGACCGCGGGTTTCAGGCTTGATTCATGTTTTGGCAGTTCATCATCAGAGGGGTTCGCAGGTGGGGGCCACACAATACTTTTTACATTTTGTGCTGTTAATCAGTTACAGTGTTAGAGAGGTTATTGAAGGAGAGAAAATAGATGAAAGTAAATATTAGTAAAATCGAAGAAGCAACTTAACATAGATTGATGTAAGCTAATCAACTAATAACAAACAGTTTAAAAAAGCCAGAAAGTTAAAGATTGATTTGATAGTACTATTATTTTATTAAATGACGCATAACTCGACAGTGCCAGGGCAGTAGTTATTTTAATGCGGCGGCTGCTATTGATATCGGCTTCCCGCGTAGCGCATTCACACTATGTTTGTATATTATATACATATTATCAATTAATAGCTAAAAGAAGCTGTACTCCACCTAATTATAAATTACCTTTAAAAAGGGAAACTGGGGTCTCTGTCGAAAATAAATAATTGCCTTAAATTACTTAATCCAAATTGGTTCACAGTATACATAGTCTTTTGAAGTAATACATAATATCGTTCAACTTGTAATAAATTGAATACCTACATCACGATGAGTTGGACAACTATGATATGTTACTGTAAATATAACAATATATAGTAAATTGTCATATAAATATCTTATCGTTAATACTTGTAATGTTGACTAGACGAAGGTCTCCATAAAAAAATATATTATGTAGGTAGGCCCAAAATTAAAGTGATATCTCTATGCGAGGTAAACACCATCGGCAAGTTTAAAATGGTTTTAGGACCTTTGGGACTTTCTTTAATACCTTTTGACATATGAAAATCATTCAATAATTGCATTTTTGGTTTTGCATGATTTGATTTATGTTTTTTTTTTGTCTAAATACTCGATCAATATAAACCTATAAAAAGTATAAAAAATAAATAATGTAAATATTACATAAAAAATTGTATTTTATCGAAGTTAGGTACATCGTACTCTTATTGTGGATAATCCTGCTTACAGATTATTTTATCCTATTTTCAAAGTTAAACCCATGACTCAAAATCCAAAACTTTCACAATTTCAGGGCTGATTTTTCAATGAATTATTCGTGGAATAAAATTGACATCTGACAGATTTTGTGTGGAAGAAAATTTGTATTGTGTCAAAAATTCAAAATTATTCCTCGGATAAAATTATCTGGTATTAGAAAAATCAGCCCTTAGTCTTACAAAATTAGTAAATAGCTAGTAGTTATTTATTGAACTAACTAAGTTCTAGCCACAGATGACATTTATCGTTACATCCTAACAAGTAAATGAAGCGTTAATTAAAAAAATAATAAAGTAAGTGACCTTATTGTGATAGTTTTAGAAGTCGAACTTTTGTAGTACGACAAAGATTATATGGCAAAAGTAACTCTCTTACTGGGCGCGTAGGGTGCCGCTTGTTGTGGAGCGGAGATGGGAGCCGGCGCAGGCGCAGTCACTGGCCGCGCTGGTGACATCGGGGCCGAGCGAGGCGATAACGACGGCGAGTATGCCGAACCAATAGACGAGCCGAATGGCTTCGGACCCGACAGGTTGCTTGATGGCTGCCGAAAATATATTCATCGTTAGAATAGCAAAGAATGACGCGTAAATTGTGATGAGGTTGGTAGAGGACTCAGGAATGCTTATTCCACAGCGTTCCAAATACACACATAACATGAACTGAAGAGACTATAATATTAATTATTATACTATAGACTTAACAAGCGAAACATAAAATAAGACGTGGACATCGTTTTATCGGATAGTACTGCTACCTGAATTGAAACATAGTTGATATACTTACGCTAAAGAGCGATGACGATCCGTTCGTGTAGTTGTTGGTCGCCAGCGGCGGAAGCGGCGTCGAATATGTGTTAGTCGGGATCCGGCTACCACTGCATATGAAAATCGTTGGTTGAAAGTTGTACTTAATTTTGAAGAAGACATCCTGCGCAGACCCAAATAAATTGATATAAGGGACTGCAGGAGAATGACGATGACTTATTATGATGAAAACAAGTAATAATTAGCTGACTCGAATGCAGATATATTATAAATTATGGAAAATAATCAAAAAGACTTCATGGTGGATGAAAAAGGAAAACAAGGTAAACTCACGGAGGCACGGTAACAGGTTCAAGGTTGGGCGCGGGCGGGTTGTTGCGTGCGACGAGCTTAGCATGAATGTCGCAGTAAAGCTTCCCGTTCAGGTTGTAGTAGCCCTGGTTCTTTAGCGAAGAGCCGCAAGTTGAGCACTTGAAGCACTCCACGTGCAGGTTCTTGTCCTTGATGCGCACGAACACGCCGCTAGTACATACAAGTACTCGTCAGTACACAGCTGGGCTCAAACGCACCAATCATTTGGATGATGCAGTCTAATAAAAGCCGCACCAATCATTTGGATGATGCAGTCTAGTAAAAAGCATAAAGATCTAAATGTCACATTTGTTTCAATTGAATTCTTATTGGAATATATACATATGTAAAAAAATATACATACATTGAATTTCTATACTTTGTTACTTGCTACAAACATGCTCACCGACTTGCTCGTGCTTATCCACCAATCTGCCACGCAAAATTACATTGGTGCTCATCTAAATAATATGGACAGCGAAGTGAGGACATGCTGAGTGAAGATATACAGTGGCGTTGACACGTTATTTCATTCTGCCTAACTACTAAAGTATGAAAGTAGGTATAGATGAAGACAATTAATAAATGAATGATGAATTGAACTTTTTAGCACAAATATCGTGACGAGAACGGAATAATGAAATGGAAAATAGTCGTTTCGTTAAAACACGATATGTGTACTAACTTACATGTCACGTCTCCCTGCGATGTCGTTTCAATATTTACAACAAAAAGAAAGGGAGGAGTCGCAACACGAAGGAATCACATCGAATTATTGTAATCTACACGAATAGAGCTAATGCACAGGTCGACACGGTCGCAAACACGTCAAGACATTCAGTAGGACGTCGCTTACATAATGTAGCGATTACAATCGGAGCAATAGGGGGTGTCGTTGACGACGGGGAGCGCCTCGCGCGGCTGCGGCAGGGCGGGTGCGCCCAGCGCGATGCGGCCGTCCGGGAGGACCTCGTGGCAGCCCATGGGGATGCTGGGTCGGTGCGGCGGCTCGGGCGTCAGCTGCTCCTGAGGCGTCTGCGTGCCCGTGCACACGCGCGCCACCGGTGGCGGCGGCTGCGGTGTGACGGCTACGCGCGGCGTGCGCGAGCGCGAGCGGTGCGTGCGGTGCAGGCTGCACGGCGTACCCGCGCGCGCCACGCTCGCTCGCGAGTAAAAGTGAGAAGGCTCTGCTGACCCGCAATATCGGGTTATTTCTATTCGCAATTTCATGGCATAACTTACCAGGTTACCCGAGATTTCGGTGTTGGGGAAATTAAACGCGAGAACTGCGAATATCTGAACAAGAATACATTTCGTATCGTAACCTGACTCCAACACCCTGTCAGAACCCTATTCGCAAAATCAAATTTAGCTTGCGATATGTGCTACCGTGTCGGCCCGCGCGCAACATCCGACTTACGTGATGAGTCTTTCGCACTCCTCGCAAATGTTCTGTCCGGGGGGCAAGCCTCCGGTATTGAGCGGCGCGTCGGGACGCGTGACGGGCGCCGTCACGTGGCGCAGGCCGCTCACCGGTGCGGCCGGGGCGGACATCGGACCCATCACTGGTTCGACTACTATGCCAATTCAGAGTTTCATTATTTTCGATATGTTCTACTTTCCATCGTTAAAGTTTGTTGTAAGTATTTATGAAACCTAAAATTTTACTTTTGCAAACTATACCAATTCTATTTTTCGTCAGATTATCTTTTTGAATTACTAATATTTTATTATGTATGCTGTCTAATTTATGTATCTCCAAAATATTTTCCCGTATGACCCGATCAACGTGTTGGTAATTTTAAGTCACATTCTGTCCTTGTCCTTTGCAGGCGTAAAAAAAATACAAAACACGTCTGAAATTTAAGTATCGTTTGAAAATTTAAAAGCTTTTCTAGCATAATAATGATAATTATTCTTTATACCTGGCTCGGGATCGTTCTGTTCTTCTTGCAGAACCTTGAAAACGGCGCTTTTCTCAGCGTCATATGTCTTCTCATTCTTCTTAAAGTTCACTCTGTCAATCACAGGATAACTCTTTATTATTCAAATATTTTAATATCATGTGTTAGTACTTAGCTATGTCTAAGTACTTGTTCATTTATCAATAATATCAGTTGAGTGAAGGATGTTTAAAACATAAGTTAGCAATGTTATCAACATATCAATTATCCTGATTTAAAGATTTATTATTGAGTTTTGAGTTTGAGTTTGATTAAATAAACAAATAATATTATCATTTTGATGTTAAGATGTCACTGCATATAGCATTGAAGAGGTCAGCGGTGCTATTCTGTAAAAATCTCTCCGTGAAAACTTAGGTGAAGTGAGAGTGGAGTGAGCTGTCAATAGTGTCAATTCCTAGCAAATCAAACTCACTTCACCTAAGTTTTCATGGTGTGGCATTTTTACAGAATCTACTAGCAGTTTAGAAATTGTTCCTGGAGAGTTCGTATATGAACTTTAGCTGCTAATGTGCCCTTAAAAAAATAAAGCCTTACCCGAGCACGCCTCCCGCAAGGACTTCAGTCTGCGCCGAGAGAGTCTCCGCGATCGTTTTGTCGCTGTACATGTTGACTGGAGTGTTGTACTGTTTGTTCACTATGCTCTTCACCGCGTCGTTGCCATTCATCTACAACCAAAATTATTAACTTTAGATTTAAATTGTTGTCAGCATCAGCAGCTACATATCAATCATAATGCAAATATAATGTTGTAGTTCCTGTCCCTGATCATCATTCATCCTTCTGCTCTTTTCCCAGTTTATTTGGGATCGGAGAGTACTTTTTCTTCTTTAAGTCATCATTCAACCGAAAGACGTCCTCTACTGGACATAGGCCTCCTCCAAGCACCTCCACTTCGACCGGTTCTGTGCTTCTCGCATCCAACGGGTTCCTGCGGCCTTCACAAGGTCGTCGAACCACCTTGTGGGAGGCCTTCCAACGCTACGTCTTCCGGTACGCGGTCGCCACTCCAGAAACTTTCGGCCCCATCGGCCATCTGTTCTGCGAGCAATGTGCCCTGCCCACTGCCACTTAAGTTTGGCTTCTTGAAGTACCTACTACTTTTTGAAGTAATTTCAGTGACACCTTCTTTCCTAGCCATATCATCTCTTACAAAATCCTCTCTTCTCTCTAAGTCTCTAATCTTATTGCCGCAAGTGATATAGCAGACATTCGTGTCTTGGTTGGCCTAGAAAATTGTAGGCTGATTTATCTGTCAATAGTGGACTGTTGATGATACTTACGTAACCAAAAGGCTTGGCAACATTGTTGTGACCAGAGCCGAAGGCGCGCGAGGGTTGCGACGTGGCCTTGAGAGAGGTATTGGTGACGAGGGTCGGGGTGCCGCCAATAGACCTCGAGCCAGGCCTGGGCAGGCTGCCGGTTGGAGTTACGGAAGGCCGCCAAGTGCCGCCACCACTAGAAGAAAAAAAAAACAGAATTTTATTGAGCGATATTTAAAAAAATGATAAGCAAAGCATATTATAGTATCAATGACGAGTTCTTGAGTGGCTTCCTCAGGTTAGGTGGTGCGACGACCAACATAGGGTTTTTGTAGCAGTTGGATGAGATAAACCGAGGATCGAGTGGCTATCCTGTAATTATCTGCTGAAGACACTTAATGAAGACAGTAAGAACATTAAAAAGGTTTACCGTTGTACGGTGAGCTCAAGGTTGCCTCCAGCTGCCCGGATAGCGTCCTGCGCCTCTTGGTGTCTTAGCAGATATACGTCGGTGGCGTTGACGCGGATCAGTGCGTCGCCCGCTTGCAGACCAGCGCGCTCGGCTGCGCTGCCACCGTTCACCTGATCGACAAGAGAAAATCAAAATGAGAAACTGCACCTCAAACAACAAGAGCTGATAAGATATGAGAAAAACCTGTCTGCTCCTTTCAATCCTTTATTTGTAATTTGCATTACCAATGGTTGGTTGTGATTACTTTCCAGTCGTTCTTTTTCCTTCGTTAGTTTTAATTGTTTACGCGGCAATATTATTGGATCACTAATGCGTCAATCTTTTACACGGAAAATGTGTTAATAGCTATTCTAATTTTGTCCTAATCAATTTGTTGAGGTTATTTAAATACGCAACCAGTACCTAGTAGAACGGAATTTAACCGTTTTCATGTGCATACAAAGTCACGTTTTACGAGACGAAATAGTTTGACCCTGATTCCTAGTACCTATACCTACTATTAGTGTAGTACATACCTACCTATTCATGTACTTTGAAACGCCATTGTATAAGTGCCTATTCCTATAGTAATGTATGGTATATTGAATGCGGGGTGATAGCGGGGTGCGGAAGGAAGCTGTGATGATGACGTAAACATGACATCAGCGCAAGCGCAGATTATCTGGTAAAATAAATGCGAACTTTTTGCACTCACTTCCAAAAAACTGTCGTAATAGGGACGCCGGACGTATTTATAGTTATATGTTGTCCATAGGCGGAATTTTATAGTGTCGGTACATTTTTACAAAACTGCTGTTCTGCTAAGTGCCAAATTGGCGCGTTTGTATTTAAATGCCAATTTTAATAAAAACACCATCATTACTACTTATTTTTTTTACCGAATCTCATTTAGCTACAATTAAAACCATAAACCTGCTACTAACTAATTAAATTTCTGAAATTATTGTTATGGAGCCCATAGTTCCGTTTTATATTAATGTTTTAAAAGATTGATGTCTAGTTTTAAATGTGGTTTTAACTTGAGACCTAAACCCAAAAAAAATGTGTGAGTAACAGCAAACATCGATTTCTTGAATTTCTGCGATTGGTAGTTTGGTAGTTCGGTAAGTCTCGCCTTCGTGCAAAGATTTATTACTTAGCTTGTTAAATAATATTTAGTTTAGTGAGACGAATATGTGTGGCATAGTTTGACCAATGTCAAGTGTATAAATAACTGCACACAACTAGGTTAAATTCCAGCTCGGGTATGTTTATAAATTTCAGAGAAATTGAGTACCTACATAATGAGATAACCAATAGCTATTTACTTGCAAGTAGGTACAATCCACGTAGTTGCTTAGAATATACGAACAATGCTGAGATATTATTCATAGTAAGTATTTACGCAAATAGGTATATCGTGCTAAATAGAATAATTTAAATGCGAATCGTCGTTGTCAGTTGAAGAAAAAAATAATAGTTACCTACGTAGGTCCTTCTGCTCACTGCTGAGTCGTACTCGTAGAATCATATTAATCTTAAGGCGACAATTCGATGAACAAATGAGCACTTTGAAAATTTTAACTACGCCATTAATTATTGACCACTCGAAACAAATGCGTAATTATTGGAACACCGTGTCAGCTGTTAATGTTATTTACTATCTGACAGCACCGATGGCAAGCCCTAAATTAGGCAATAGATATTAGGTATACTTATACCTACTATCTATTATAGTCAACACTAACTGAGCAAGTGGTTTATACTTATAAACTACTTGTTCAGTTAGTGTTGATGACGCAAACGGTTTTGAAACGTAAAAACCAAAAGTAATAGATCAGTAGATTACCTAACCATGCATACGTATGAGTATATGACTCACACTCACATCAAACTGCACTCACTGGCTTATCTTTCATGAGTATTTTAACTACTAAGGTAGGACCACAAGAAAGGACATAAGCATAAGTGATACTGTATTGGTACTTATGTTCTGTATGAAAGTAGGTAGGTACTTAGATACCTAACTCAGGGACAACCGCTGGACATAGGGCTTCTCTATAGAATTTTACGATGAATAGGTAATTCTATTCCCTAAAATGCACTTAAAAGTGTCATTAAAGACATTTTTCTAGAAGTGTCTAAGAATCACATGATTTTGTGAGACTCTCCCATCCTATCTATACCATTTGTAATTTCTTTTAATTTTGTGCACCTCAAAAAGTATACGTTTCCTAATATGTAAAATATTGTATTTTTGTAAGTATTTACCTACCTAATATACATATGTACTTACGTAATTCTAATTCAAAATGAAGTCCGTTAACAAACGCTTACCTACCGTTCTTTGTGACGTTAATGAGTCAATTAATCACACAATGCACTGACACGATATTAATACTGACTGATTCGATTCACAATCATTCACGTAGAAACCACAACAACAACTGGCAAAAAGTGACACATCACAACATGTTATATGTTGCCAAGACATTTTACTGATTAACCTTTCCCTTCCCTCCCTCCCCTCTCAAGCGTCAGGCATGTTTCCTTCCGCTTCGTTCACTACCGGTAATTGGTAACTTGACCCTACCTGCCAAAGAATTAATTTTATAGATCTGCTTCTGCATACATGGCGATGGCCCGACACATGCCTTGAAATAATTTGAGCGCGCAAAAACTGGCATTCCGAGAGAGTCGCTAGCCAGGTGGAACTGCATACCACCTTGCCATCGTCTGGCCTATATATTTTTTTGTTTTGTAGTTTCGTAACGTATGTATGTAATCATTATGGCAATTTATGTCATCTGAATATTTACCGATGATAGGTAGAGGAAAATGCATAGATACCTAAGAAACTCTATTGGATATTTTAATTCTTAGTAGGCAGCTTACTAGGCAATTTGTTGCTTTGATTTCGAATGTACGTTTTTCCTCAAGTAATATTATGAAGTACCTAACGCTCGTATATTGAACAGAAAATCGGATCACACGAGTTAATATTCAGAAATTCGGTGACAAAGCAATTTTCATTTTCTTCATGTTTGGCATAGGTACAGTACCTACAGACAGCAGGCTGCAGCAGCTGGTCTTGATAATCTCATTATGAAAATTGGTGCAGTTCGTGAATGTCATAATTCTTAGTTTTTTGAGTTTTAGTAGCATACATGCACACGTGCAGTATATGAGTGTCCTCAGACCGGCTGCGGCGCCGCACGCGCGCCTCCCATATACGGCAACAGGAGTATACAAGAACAAGAAATTAAATGCAACTCCGCCGCTCCGGCCCCGGTCGAGGTCGCGTCGTATTATGTTTTCTTTATTGTCTTCCATTCTTCTCTCGAAATACGCAGTCGGTGAACACCACGACTTGCACGATTATCATCCTTTCATTTTTTGTTTAGCGAGCTTTTTAGCGGTTCTCATTTAAACTAAACTTGGATGTTAAAGCTCTAGCCTTTTTTAGAGAAACCTTAATTTGTGAAGGATTTGGAGGACATTTCTTCAGTGCATGCTTGCACTCTCTAGCCAGGAAGACCTTATTAAAGTTTGAGATAGTTGGAGATTATAATTATGTAGAAGGTAGGTATTTGCTTGCAAAATTTTCTCTCCTGAAAATATTATGATGGCAGTTGCCCAAGTTTTAACAACAGACGTGTTAATCTGTCCGTCACCTACGACACCTACTCACCTCTATCTTCATTGCACTTGACACTACAACGTCTAAAATAAGCAGTGTGTCGGTCGAGAGACTGATGCGGCGACGAGTACAACGACGACGGTGTAATTTATTTATAAGTTTTAGTCGTTATTATTGAAACTACCCTATAGGTATTCATAGTATTAATTCTTTACATTATTTAATAATATTTATCGCCTTTGTAGGTATTTAGGTAAGGTATCATCTTTGTGACGTATATTCTGATTTCCTATTCAACGTATCTATCCATTAGTACTGCATAAGTATTTATTGCTACAAACCATAGTGTGGTATGTAATTAGAATAGACAAATAGCGATAATCCACAGAAGGCGTTGTTGTCGTTGGTCGCCGTTCCAATTTCAAAACAAATCCCTGCCAGTACGTGACTCAGATTGTGTTCCATATAAACTACAGAACCCGAGTAGTTACGCAACAACCAATGGCCAGCAAGCTCTATGCGATTCCGGTTAATAAGAGTGAAACTGGTACGTGGCCGTGGACATAAACACATCAGCAAAAAATAGGGATTGCTGCCTTAGAAATAGTCTTCTTATATAGGTACAGCATAGACATTGCTCTAGAATGCAGTACGATTTTAAACAATTCAAACATCAAACAAAGCTATCATATTCCAGATTTATGTTCACAGCCGGTCCTAATTAGGTTGAGCATTTAGACAATAGCTTTACGAGCTTTTGTTACAACTAAATTAGGCTTATTTATTGAACTATAAAACAGAAGTCTGTTTTATAGTTAGTACCAAAAGTAAGTTGGTAAGTACCAAAATAATTTTAATAAGGTGCAAAGGACCTATAAGATCTTAGCCACCGCTTGACTTGACACGCAATTTAACTTGAATTTTGTGTAGGATTATCTTTCACAATCCCCTGAAGAAACCTTTTAAGTTTATTGCGAAGTACCCACAAAAACTTTAATATAACAGTACTGTACCTACATATCCAATTTCTGCTTTAATACACGAAGGCCAAAACGGGTATACCCGTATAATTTCTTTCTTTGTATTCAAGCCTAAGTAAACAAAATACAGGAAAACAAATATTAAGCGTTACACGGTTTATGGCCGGTTTGAAAGGATGGAGGTCAAATATAATTTTTACTTTTGCATAAAACGAATATGCAAAAACACGGTAACTGAAAATCATTATTGTTTGGAAGCACCAGAGCACTGACGTTATGTAAGTACGGTCGTAAAAATGTGTAACTGTAAATTATGGATCGTGAAATTGTTTTACAAAAGCTCAAAATTACTGTAAACTTGCGAAGAACTATAACAATTTCGAAAATCAGATCAAGGTTTGGTCACTAAGCCTAAGATCGTTACTCAAATATTGTTAGAAATAACTAAATAACCAATCTAATAATCAAAGTATTATTAACAAACAGCCTAAAAATTTGAACTATAAGCTGGCAAACGTTGTCTTGTCCAAATTTCAAAAATTCATACCAAAATCCTATGGACAGTTCTTCCGAATTTCCAATTTTCCGGGAAACTTTTCCAATATTTCCTTCCCTTAAAAACTAAAAACCTTATTCAGACTATCACGGACATTTTAAAACAAAAAATAGCCAAATCGGTACAGCCGTTCTCAAGTGGTGTGCTTACTAATGAACAGCATTTAATTTTTAGGGTTCCGTACCTCAAAAGGAAAAAACGGAACCCTTATAGGATCACTTTGTTGTCCGTCTGTCTGTCTGTCAAGACCCTTTAACTCGGGAACGCGTGGATTTATCGAGTTGAAATTAAAACCATATACTCCGGTCTACATTCCCTTGAAGCTGTGAAAAAAATCAAACTTCTAAGTAAACGTAAAAAAAATACGGCCGTTTATGCTGCAAAATACGTATATTTCGACACTCTCAAGGGAATCCAAATGTATAGGGTACTTTATAGGATAATTCTAGGTCAACACCTAGAATTATGAAATTTGGCAAGAAACTAGGTCATGTAGCACAAGTAAATGAAAAAATCCGAAAACCGTAAATTTGTAGTTACATTACAAAAACAAAACATTTTTTCGCGTGATAAACTATGTATTTACATACCTACAAACTTGTACGGAACCCTCGGTGCGCGAGTCCGACTCGCACTTGACAGGTTTTTATTATTTATACATGTAGGTACTTAGAAGATTAATAATCAAATTGTAAATTGACATAATACAAGTTCAATAAACCGTACATGATTTGCTTGACATCTATTTAGCTAAACACAATCACGAAACATGATGAAAGTAACGCTTGAACATGAAGAATTACCGTTGGCATCAGGCAAGCCAATATACCATCGTTTGCTATCTAAGTACTATTGACATTGCTAAACGTCATACCGAATCGGCCAAACGGTTCATGACGAAGATAAAAAAAATCAACAGCGATCCAGTCTTTGCGATAATATATTCTATGTTATTTAAGTAAGTATGGAGATATACATTGATTTTTCCCATGCTCTTTTAATTTTGACTTTTATATCCTACTTCAAAGTTTTTGCCAAGTTGCTTTAGTTAGATCGTCAATTATAAGAATACTAATTCTATCCTCATCGTTAAACAATGCGTTTGATAGCCTGTTATACCCATTGCTGGAGAAAGGCCTCCCCAAAACAAATTAGCGTTAAAATTGAGCATTTAATAAACCCAGACATGATGAACGAAACGGCATATCTTTCTACATACGTACGGGTTCAATAACATTTAATATTTCACTTCCATGTAGCCTAGGCTAATATTTTAATCGCGATTCTTTAATCTTATGGTTGAATCATTCCATTCGTTTACAGCGCTATTGTTCAATGAATATTACAATAATTATTAATCACAGTTCAGTTACACATAACGGATTTGAATGACTGCACTAGCACTTGCTACTGTTAACTGCAGCAAGTAATTATAAGTATATATGTGACGGCTAATAGCCGAAGTGCGGCTACACCTAGTTTTAGCCGGGTACAACTAGGTGCATCCTACGTCGATGATGGAGCCCCGCTTCGCGGAGTTTATTTCTTTGTAAAGGGTTTAAAGTAACCTATGCAACCGATGTCACCTGAAGTACACACGAACCGCATGTGGCCGGCTGCACCTAGTTGTAGCCGGATAAAACTAGGTGTAGCCGCACTTCGGCCGGCTAAAACTAGGTGTAGTCGCACTTCCGTTATTAGCCGTAATTTAGGTATACACTACAATAAGTAATTAACTCAGTCGTAAAATGTTTAAGGCAAGTAAGAACTTTGCAGGCTCCTTTGAATTTGACCCATTTCAAACGTGCAAGTGCAACCATTTCCCAATGTTATAAAAAACACTTTCAAATAATAATGAAATATAATGCATGTTTACAACAGCAATCTATTACATATGTAAGTCTTGTACTTACACAAAAGTTAGTAATTTCGGACTTTTCTAAATTTTTTGTTACTTAGTGACGAGTGTCAAACAAGCCCAACGGGGTCAGATAACAGTTAATGAGTTGGTAAAAGCTCCTTTAGATAACTAATCGTGCATTAACAATGTATCTTGCATGTACGGATGGATACATAGGTACTTATGTAGACCTGCTAACATAGTAACTAACTAGTTTTATTAACATATTGAAAAATTAGACTACCCAGATGTCTAAACCAAATCCTACTGTATTTTTTGATCGCCACGTACAGGCTCTTCACGTACTCGTAAATCTACCAATTGAATGCTCACTTCGGCAGTTTTATTGGCCCTCTTTATGTAGCTAAAATAGCGGTATGAATCGACCATAAAGGCTAATAAATATAATGTGTGTTTGATATTCTGCAATCATCTAAAAATAGGATGAATTCAAATGCACATCTAATAACAGGAAACTGATGTAGGACAACGCAGATGGGGTTACGTAAGGGAATTAAAATTGTTTACCAATTAAAAACATACTTTTTTAGTATTTCGTATAGGTACCTACTTACTTGTTATTTTTAAGAGCACATGTATAATTTGTATGTATAATATTCTTATAGAAACCCTCGGATGTCGCCGGTTATCGTCTTCGTCGGTGCTCGCTGCCCGTCCGACACGCGCGTGGGTGGACGAGAGCAAATATCTCTACTTGTTTGTGGACTTTGTGGTTATATGTATTAAAACGAGACCAAAGATATAATCGTGTCAACTTTTATTGTAGACCTTTTTATTAAATTAATAGTTTCGTGTTCTTATAAGTATTTGTTTGTAATTTGTGACAATATCATTTCACACACCACTTCCATAAATTAGTACCTATGCAAAAGATCTAGACTAGAGCTCTTTATGATCAATTATTAAAAGTGAATTGGAGTACATTCGATCGAATGGATATCAGACAATGAGCTAGGTGTTTGAAGCCTGTTATTTTCGTCGCGATTTTTAATTGCTTGATTAATTACGCTTATCCTACCTCTCCTAATCCTTTACAATTATATCTACTGCATAACTAATTGATTAATATCGTTATCTTAGGCTTGCAGAAAAAATTATCGATATATTTTGTTCGATATATCGATATTTTTAGGCGATATTTATTATATCGATATAAAATATCAAGTACCGAAAATGTATCAAAAACGATATATTTTTCATGTTTTGTTCGTGTTCCTAAATCATTGTATGGTATTTATTTATTGTATACAAAACTAACCCAATTGAACTTCGTAAAGTATTTTTATTTTTAGAATATTTCAAAATTTCACCAATTTATGGATTTTTTGTTTTCGATATATCGAAATCTATACTGATATTTTTTTTTAAATATCGATACGATATAATATAGGTATCGATATTTTTTGGCACTTCTTGCATCCCTACTTTATCTCACTATAAAAGCTATTAGCTAAATAATTAGGATATTGCTATTCCACGGTTCAGCTGCAGCCTGTGATTATACTCAGTTTTAATTACCTACATACAAACATATTGACTAGTTTAATAACTGGGTATTGATGCGAATCGTTGCGTTTACTGACCTTCTGAACGACGAGGGGTGTGCCGAAGTCTTTGCCGCCCTGCAGACGGAAGCCCAAGGGCTGCTGGTCGGCTTTGTTCAACCGCACAGTTAACAACTGTGCCATCTGTCAACAAGATACAAACAACACATTAGTCGATGTTAAATCAATATTAAATCCTAATAATCTTAATCCTCATTTCTATGTCCCTAATGGTCGAAATGCCGCAGACTTCAATGGAAAATTCTTCTCCAATGTTAAATTCTTTACCTCCTTTTTCGTCTGAGCCATTATAAACCAAGTACAAAACACAACTAAACTAAACACGCAATTATTTGTCAATTTATTGCGTTGGCAATGATCCGCTTGTGTTGAAAACACGACATCTTCCAGGTAAAAGTCATCATCATTCCCGAATGAATGAAATTGGAAAGTGCGTACAAATAATGATTAAGTAATCCGCTGTAGCATTAGCCTGGCATTTGATCGACCCAATTAAAGATTTATTTTCTGTCGGGCCCAGCCCAGCCTCACTGACCGCGCACTGTAAGTATGCAGACATCTTGCGATCTATTTTATCTTCGATCAAGATCTAAGTGCAAACCAAAAGACATCAGTGAAAGGAGGCTGAGAGCAAAACTCGTTTATTTATACAAGGAATAATAAACAATAATCAAATCATTTATCGTTTTTCGAAGGTCTTAGATTTCTCTCCGTGATATTTTAAATTTGATTAAAAAAGTACTGATAGCATCGCAGTTCTCTAATGCTGCATTCTTGCTCCATGTTGTGTGAATACCAAACGCGGAACGATACACATCAGCTATACAGTGTACCGTACTTTTATTGTATGGGAGAATCTTTCGGTAAGTAACAATAACAAGATTTACAATAATATAACAGTCTAACTTACAAGACTTTTTGCATGAATTTTATTAGGTAGAACTAGAACAATGAGGATTAAAATAAACCTAGACGAGATAGGCACCAACACCAAGTAGATACTCAAGTATGTAGGTATGCCTACCTAATCACAAGTTGTCATCCTATCTAATTATATTAACCTTTTGCCCTCGCGTCGCAACTTAATTAAAAGATAAATGGCGGCGATGCTTTATGACTAATATTGGCATAAAATATTCCATAAATCATTCATTACCTACTGGAATTCTATTTTAGAGTTAACAACTATGCTACGGCCAGGCCAGTCCAGCCAGCATCCGTAGTTTTACGAGGAAGCTTAAACATCATCGTCCGAAACGAATCGCCGCCGGTCACGTTCAGCAAAACATCTTGGAAATTGAAATGCCATAAAATTATATAGAGTTTTTTAGGTACCTACCTATATCTTCGCTGCCATTTTTTTAAAAGATCGAGCAATTTCTGGCGCGATGTGCAAAAACAAAAACAAAGTAGTTGAGACCAAAATAAAATGCTATGCAATTTATGCAATTGCTTTTTTTTTACAGTTCTGATTGTTGTGGCATTCCTCAGCCTTGCCCGCTGCATCGGCGCGCGCGCCAATCAAAAGGTCGCGACACTCTTCAGCTGACACTTACGTCTTCATCAATTCGCTTCAATTCACGATAAAAAATGGTAAGTAACGAACTAAACAAGCCGTTTGTTGTTAACGAGGCGACATTCAACCACCGATTTCACAATTACATAAAAATATTGGATATTGCTGTTCTGAAAAATTTTAGCGTTCCATATGAGACTTTAGTGTAGGTTGAAAAACTATGGAATATATTATGGACTCTATAATTAAAGTCTAGCTACTTATTCTCATCGGTAACTTTTCATAGACAATTTTCAGCCTCAAAGAACACTCGTAAGATTGTATTTGCGACGTAGCGTAGATGCGTAGGCGCCTAGACGTAGACGGTAGGATAGAATGTGTTACATGCGCATGCATGCTACCGTGATAAAAAATGTGAGTACTTAAATAAAATCTACGAATAAAGTATTAAATATATATTCTGTACATACCAACAGACACAATAATAAAATCCAATAATATTATATCTCTGATGCATCTCTATTACCTAGATGAGTAATTTAATTCAAACCACGTTGTTAATAGAAAGGTTATGTTCAGTTAGATATTTCAATGACATAAAATAAACCTATAATAGTCCGCTTCTCTCATTACAATTTCAAATAAGTTTGTTTTGTATTGATTTTCCTGCAATCATCTCGCATCTTCACAGCATTGTTGGCGTTGCGTTCACAATGTCATCTCGAAGCCTTTGTTAGTGATTGAACGTAGTTTACAGGGGATAGCCTTATCTCAAGAATGCTACATGATAATTATTTATAGCTTCTTTACAACTCATACGGGCTTAATGTGTTTTTACATTCGATTTTACTAAGCATTCCAATAAGTATTTAGCAGAGGAAACCGGCTCTTAAAGGCTTCCACAGACAGCCGCGACGCGACTAGCAGAACAATTTCCATGATGTTTTCATAGAAATGGTTCTACTAGAGTTGCGTCGCGCTGTCGCCACGTGCCTGTCTGCGGCCTTTACGTTTAAAATATTTGATTTGTTTGTCCTACAGCTAATGTGTCTATTAATGTCAAGCTAATTGAGTAGGTAGTAGGTACCAGCAGGCAATTATAAGTACTTCTTCAGTTACCTATAAAAACAGCGTTTACAGTAAGTAGCTGGAAAAAAAAAACTAGCCCAGTGCGAGTCGGACTCGCACACGAAGGGTTCCGTACCACAAGGCAAAAACGCCGAAAAAAACACGTTTGTTGTATAGGAGCCCCCTTATATATTTATTTGGTTTATTCTGCTTTTAGTATTTGTTGTTATAGCGGCAACAGAAATACATCATCTGTGAAAATTTCAACTGTCTAGCTATCACGGTTCATGAGATACAGCCTGGTGACAGACAGACAGACAGACGGACAGTGGAGTCTTAGTTATAGGGTCCCGTTTTTACCCTTTGGGTACGGAACCCTAAAAACAGGCAAAACATGCTGTTTGTTGACTGTACCTACCCAACAATAGATAAACAGATAACTTGATAGATTTGATAACAGCCGTGGTTTCTGCTATTTGTGGACAGGGACAACCACCATACGATTTCCGCTAATATTCTGCAGCACTTCCAAGAATTATATCAATGTAAACATATTGTTGAATATATTTTACGTTAGATTTTTTTTCTTCGGATTGTTAGTCACGCTTTAATCGATGACGTCAGCGGTGGCGATGGCGGTGAGTAACCACGAAAGCCCGCGTCTGCTGGCTGTCGGTCACAAAAGCGGTTACCTCGGTGACTCGGTATTTAGGTGATGTGGAGTCTTATGATATGTTAGATTACATCTCCCGTGAGTCTAAACTGTTACCTACATTAATTAGCATACTTTCCAAAAATATTTCCTCGACTCTGTAGACCAACTTATTAAGGAAGTAATAGTATAAATACTGCTGTCAAAACTATTTACATATTATAATTAAGCCGAAAAGCACTTTCGGTGAAAACATAGAAAGCGAGCAGGCATCGATCGAACAGTAAATATTTTCTTCGCCAAATGAACAGAACCAGTTCTTTTAAACTAACCTCGCAAAGGTTGAAATTGAAACCGGTAGTTTAAATCAATAACGTTGCTAAAAGCTGGCATACAAACAAACACCTTTAATAATTGTTTTAATTAGTACATTTTTAAATGACTACTCTAACTTAAAATGCAATGATGTATAAAACTATAGATACGTTGTCCGCACTCTAAAATGGCAACATGAAATGAAGCCAATTGCCACATTTGCGCTCAGTCACGCACCAACCTGTCGCGCGACGCTACGTTTGTTTTTAATTTATATCGTATGTGAAAACCTGTGCAAAACATAAAGAAAATATGCCGTCGTGTGTTTTCAGAGGATGTAAAAATTATACCCCAAAAGTTAAAGACAAAAATGTGTCATTTCACGCGTAAGTTTACAAAACTAGATTATTTTATTTTATTTTGTACGACGCTGCGTCTAATGGCGGCCGGCGCATGAAGTGACTCTGATAGCTACGTCACTCATGCGCTCGACCAATGAGCATGTAATTTGACTATTACTTATCCTGTGACGTAACTGAAGATGTTTATTTATCTCCCTCTAGCAACAGACATCCCGCCGTACGGTGTCATATTTTCTTTCCCTTTCTTTACGCGTATAAGTAGTTATCTAGTATTTTCGCCGTTTTTAAGCGCCGAGATGTTGGTTGATAACGTGTCTATATATAATACGTCATTGTTAAAATGAGCGATTGAGTGTTTGTAGAAGATGACAGACAGATAGGTAAGAAAGTTATATGTTCTAGCCAACTTCTAGCATAGTTTTCTACAATTTCTACACTCTTTGGTCACGGAGATGTTGCATGTATTACCTACCCACGAACTGAAAGTAAATGGTATGCGAATTTTGGCAAATAATTAACTAGTAATATTGATTGTTAATTTAACGAGTATGTGACAAGTCAAATAAGTTTTAGATACAATGTTCTCACACCTGCGCTAGCGCATGGGATAGCGGGAACTAATGTGGGATGCGTGGGAGTCTCATTCCACAATATAAATAGAGTATAAATCTACTGTTACTTGAAACTTCCGTAGATTACAGATTTAAAAAGGAGGCATTAGCTAGAAGGTGAGGTAAGGTCATAACTTGGAAACTATTTACTAATCTTAATAATGAAATATTTACGATACAGAAGAAGTGATGCCATTTTGTGTGTTGTAATTACAAAACACATACCTACATACGTGTGTTCAACATTGTTTACTCAGCTGTAGCCTTGCGAGGTCGCGCTGTCGACGATGCCTCAAAGGCTAAAAAGTCGATCGATAGGTACTGTTATAAGTGCGAAACGATAATGTCGAAAGCGTGATCAATAAACCGCGTGGGCGTACGGTGCAGCTTGTGCATTGGGTTGCGTATGAGACAAACGCATATTGCATGCCAGAGCAGAGTCCGGTCAGGCTCAGGCCGCCGAGGTGTTGCAACGTTCGCTGCTGAACTATTCGAGCCAGCTGACGCGACATGGCGCCGTCAAACCATTCGTGCTGCGACTCGACTCACCGATGAATGATGTTGCATATTTTATTCATTTACAATACACTATTTTTACTTATTACTTTCGCTGACAAACAGCCCTTGTGATCAATTTGGACTGCCAGAGTTTATTTTAAGCAATGTTTTCATCCATATTTAGTGCCTATACTACGCTACGGCGCATGAAATCGAAGGTGTCAAACCTTCGCTAAGATCAGACTACAAAGAAATCTTTAGATAGGTGCAATTATGTTGATACCTTTTTAATTGGCGTGCCCAGTATAATCTTCCACTGCAATCTTCTGACTTTACAAGAGACCTACGTTTCTACAACCTTCCTTTTATCGACCATGCGGGTGTCGCTGTCCTTACAGAAATCGTTAAATGAATATAGCATCACATCACAGAACATCATACCTATTCATTTAGGTTAAAAGGCCATAAAACTGTGCAGATTTTGCATACCATTTTGGTAACTCTGTTTAGTGAAGGTAGTAGACTACTACTACCTGACGAAAGAAGATGCGCAAGATAAAGAATGTAGGTATGCTACCTATAGCATACCTACATTCTTTATCTTGCGCATTTTGAAAGGCTCTCACTAAATATTGACAAGCTACGGTAGGCCTACAGGCTCTAAGGAATCAAGCCCAGTTTGTCTCTTCCCACAGATATTGAAAAATTGCTATAAAATCAATATGTACTCGTAGCAGGATTTTTAGCGTATTTTTCATTTGGTGTTTAAATATAGTTTAGCCTCGCGTTATTTCTGTAAGCTTGGTGTCGGTTGCGCCGCTCGCGCAGGCGTAAACTTGGCACTAACACTGCCGGTCGGCTGTCAACGTCGCCGTCGCACGTCGGTCTCCAGGACTTAACGTGATTTAACGTCTTACAGCTAAATATGAGGTAACTTGATGTTTAACTGTGTATTAATGTCAATAACCCCCAAATTGCAATGTAAAAACCTTGGTGCGTAAATATAGAGCGGTTACGAAAGAGTTGGCGATCTGCCATCGCGTCTTTCGGACGCTTCACTGATAACGTAGACCTACCTACTTCACAAACATAATAACTTTCGTATTTTATTATCCTTAGATAAGCTTACCAATCATTACCTGCAGAAGTAGAGGTAGTAGCCACAGATTTATGGTAGCAGCTCAGTGATAACGGGCCTGACTTACCGATCGAAAATTAGTATTAGGGATTTCCGTTAAGAAATAGGAAACACTTGTTTCAGGGGTTCTTTTTTATTTCTATTCCAAAAGGGGATGAAAAAGGTAGAAGATGAAAGTTTGAATAGCGATATTCCAAATCTACGCAAACGAAGTTGCTTGCAAAATGCTGGACTTTGCCAGCAATTTCATTTGCGTACATTGGTACCTACCTACGTCAGGAATAGTTAAAAACAATAGTAAAATAGTTGATACAGTTAATAAATAAAATTAGAGAAGTTCTGTTTGAGTTTGTGAAAATGCGCATGTTTGCGTTTGAATGTTTTGTTTTGACATCCCAGTAGGTATTCCAAAAAAAATTAAATAAGTAATTTATACTTGGCTCTCTACGCCTGACGAAAGTGGGCGTGACAAAAGTTACCTTGTTATCTAAGTACCTACATTATTTGGCGCACACAAAAAGACAGCACAACACACAAAAGATAACCAACCAAGATATTGGATGATAACCAAATTACCCACATGATTATAATATAAAAACAAGGTGCCGATAAAAAACAAAATGAAAAATGCATATCGAAATAAAAGTGACTCTATGACGAATCCTTAAAATAAACGACTTTATAATAAGGACTTGACAGGCTTTGACATCATCGCTTAGTGAGTGATCTTTGCATAATGGCAAACGTGGTAAAAAGCTTGTTTCATTTAGGTTACTCCTAAACCCCCACACATTATGCTCGTCTTGTTGTGTTTGAAGACTCAATAATCAGCCTATGTTCCTACTGCTGGGACACAGGCCTCCTCTCAGTTAGAGGGAGTAGGCCGTAATTCAGTTTGCAGAATTATGCTTTAAGAAATGTCTTTTAAAAGTGCCTTTTAAAGCAAAAAAAAAACAAAAAGCACAAGTATCATGCCGTGTCTCCTGGCGTCTCTCGCAAACCGCAAGGTGACGCGCATTTTCAGATACGTAATAAAAATAACATTCATTGATGCGAACACCAAGTTCAATGTTATTGTGCTTAAAATATTTTACACACAACATTGCTACGAAATTATTTTGTCATTGAAAATACTTAGCGTAACAGCCAGGCGAATTTTTAGAATAGCCCCGGCTGTATGTATGACTATGAATATGTAGCATCATATGTGTCAAGATAAAGAGAAGTTTTGGCAGACAACCAACAATATTAAACTATCTCTATCCAAGAATCTACGAAATTAGATGAGACCGTAACCATGAAATTAATTTACCTACGTTCATTATACCTAGTCTACCTAATTCAAGATTTTAATAAGTAAATTGTTACTTTGAAATGTGATACAAAATTCTTAGAAAAAGCCTAATTTAGGCTGAGAGTCCATCATGGAACTGTTTTCCTTTTTCAGAGTGCTAACAATCTCACACATGATCTTGACACAGCGGCACAGATTCATTGCATTGTATTTGCAGATATCTCCTTACGAGCATTTTGTGGTCATTCCGAGAAGTTACATACAAGTATGGGCTGATGTTGACGTCACCTCGTTCGACGCATATGAGTAACGAACGAAATAAATTGCCACGTTATTGTTCTGAACCAATTCATATATCATCAAAGTATGTATGAGTTAAGCAAAACGGATGTGCACGACTGATCTCTGTGCCATATTGACATCTTTATGAATGACACACAATTCAGTCTGTATCTAACCAGCCGACAACAAAAGTTTTATATCTATCTTCTGCTGACCTGATAAGTGATACAGACATAACCGACACATTTATTTTGAGCCTTATACGTTAGACACTGGTAAATAAGTGTTTTTATGACCTACTTACATATTGCACTAGGTACCTACTTAGTTCAAAATATCTTTATAAATGTTGACCAGGGGTTCAGGACACCTAGGAAACGTTTTCCCCTATACAATATTCTACTACTAGCTAGACTCATCTAGTGAAAGTCTTATAAAATTTTATGGTGCAATAGAATCGCACACACAAACAGCGAAATAAACAACGATCAAAGAAAAAATCTTTAAAGTTCAAAGGTTAATGGAGGCTAATTGTGAACCGATACGAACAAGTTTTGTTTATGACCCACTTTAAAGAAGGAAGACGCTGTCGCACATTTTCATTCAACAGAACAGCCGAAGTTGTTTTTAAGTTTCAAAAGTTGGCTAATCAAAAACTTCAGAGAAGACATAGGATTGGGCAATCAGAAGTTTAATATAAGCAGTTCAGAAGTGTGTTTTATTGCTGCAATCCACCTCTGTTGATATTTAGAATAGAATATCAGTAGAATATCATCCATTTCTGAGTATTTACTGGATTAAAGCAAAATAAACAATATTTGGCAATACCTCTCTAAATCTTTGCTCAATAAATAAGCATGGCAAGACAGTTATTAGAAGAAGAAGTAAAAGGAGAACTCAAGATTGCTGCTGATTTTGAATATAAGTAGGTAGTCATTTTTATGGTGAAGCATCTCCATGGTATCGACCAAAACGAGGAACAAGTGGCTGAATAAAATACAATGGCGAACTTTACTTTTGCAAGCGCTGGACCATATATAAAACCTTTTCTTCACCTCAACCTTAACGATGAGTTCACCACAAATATTTGTATAAAGTATAAAGAACACCTTGGACAACAAGTAAAAATGAAAATATGATAAATGTAAATGTGGTATCCGTATCATACATAAATTATGCGTGAAAATGCAACAGAACACACAGTGATGTAGAAGAAATAAGGCGCGATCGACTATGAGTAATCTAAACCGTACCCAGACAGACGACCCTTATGATTCATCGTTTAAGACCCAAGGATTAAGAAAACATGAAAATAAAAATCGAGGTGAGGAATGTCAGACAAACAAAAAATATTTGAGGATGTAAACGAAGTGCCGAATGATCTTCAAAATACTCAACTCTTGACCTCGATTAATATAATAGATACAAATTAATTTAAACTCTAAATAACAGTTTGGCAAAATTTTGAGAATGACTTTGTAATTCAGACGCTTCCTCCTCGTCAATATAATATATAAACAAACCTAACCAGTTGCCTTGTATTCCTCAGTTACATGATGATAACAAAATACTTCTTAGTCTAAATAGAAAACAAGTTTGCTCTGTCGATAAAATAATGAACTTGACATTTGCATGTAAATTGTTATGGAAAAACGTAAACAGAAGGTGTGAAGTTTATGAAAACACAAAGAAAATTGTGGAAAGATACGGTAGTTTAGATAATTCCTCAGACCTATCGAGCTGCAGTAGGTAATACAGTGGCGCATGTGCAGTAGATTACAGTAAAATACATGATAGGTTATAGGTATGGTCTAAATCACTGTTGTGGATTAATAATGATAGGTTAGCCATTTTATTTTTTATATTGATAATATCCAATAGCTACACGCTTTGTGCAAAAAATTGGTTGTTCCGTGATTCTTTGGAGGATGCTACTCACGAGTTTGTAAATAAAATTCAAGAGTTATCTACGGTTAAGTTAACGGAATTAATTATAATTAATTTATGGTGGTGGTCTGCAACTGCATTTAAATTTTCCTACTATTGTCAACTCCAAATAAAACTCAAGCAAGCAGTTTCCTTCGAATTCATTAATGACTCAATGTCTAGGTACGTAAATTAGTTGGAATTGGAAATTGGTTGGTTGATTCGTAACTTGGTCAAGTAGGACTGGTATTAGCTATATAACAAACTGGTTATTTGTAACAGGAAAAATATAAATAAGAAGGTATAATGTATATCATTTACGTCGTTATTTATTTTCATGACAATAATGAGGGCTGATGATTTCATACAATAGCTAATAAATGAGAAACATCTGGAATTATGTAATCAAATGCTGCCTAGTGCCTACCTATAAGTTTACATCGATTTCTTTTACTTTTTTAGCTAATCATTTCAGGAGTTGCATCTAACAGTCTGCCTACACACGTTGTATAATATATATCGTCGACCGTAGGTTCAATTGAGGTAAGGGACAAAATACCCAAAATGAGTTGAGTATACAGTTTTGTTCAGAATTTTTCGCTCTATCGAATGGTGTATATGGAAAAATTCTAGCTTAAGAAAAATGTCCCTTACCCTAATGATTTTTGGATCCAAATTTCGAATCAGCCCCATAATAACAATGTATCTGAAAAACTACGCAATATAGGAACTTGAAATGGTGTAATTATCGCCGCCAATCCACTTCAAATAAGGTAAGGGTCTTCCCAATCAACGAATTACCGTTACATGGTTTATTTTTTAAGAAACAGTAATGTAAATTGTGTAGTTCATTTTCTGTCAAAAATCTCTTTACACTGTATTTTTTTCATAAATTTTTTCAACAAGTCCTTTACACTATTTTTCATTAATAGATTGGATCCAACGTAGAGGTCAATTTAATGTAAGGGACGGGACTACAAGTTACTTCGTCAGTAAGGGACATTACTAACAAAATACGTTTTTGTAAGGGACATCTATTTTCTTAAATAGCTAACTTATTTAAATAAATGTTACACATGTAGATAGAGCACTAAAATACAAGATTATGTGTGAAATCAGACCCGAAAACGGTTAATAACAAAAAAAATTATGGGCGATTTAGTCCGAAAAAAAACTTTGTCGGCCTCTCCTGAAAAATCATATTTTGTCCCTTACCTCAATTGAACCTACGGTCGACGATATGTTAGTCTGTAAGGTAATTTATCTATGGGCCAAAGTAGCCTGAAAATAAAGGTTTTATTATTATTTTATTTTACATATCTTGGGACCATGGGGTCTCCCGGTCCTTTGGAAGGCGTACGAGAGGCCGAAGCCAACTCACAAAGGCCCCTTAGGAAATTTTAATGAAATGCGCTCCAACCGACGATTATCCCTGTATGCACTATGCAAGTGCACCCAAGGATAACCCCCGGTTGGTGTTTATTATTATTATACATAGTTTACCCAATTCCTGAAAAATGTAGGTAAGTACCTAATATCTGTAAGTTATTATTGAGGTCTGCGGTTTACTGACTGGGATTGGTACTGCACAAAGTACAGTAAATCCACATAAAACACCAATTGGTATTATTATTTTATATAAACTTTAGTCTGCTCATCTTTATAACGCAAATCATCTAAAGAATTAACGTCAAACGAGCGAAAGATCAGAAATACATAAAATAATGATGCAGCAAAGCCTTGCATTATAAAATCAAAGGGCTTGCAAGTATGAACGTTTTAAAATTCCCTTAGTTTGGGCCGTTGCACTCTGGCTGCGGGACTCGTCTAACCGGCCCGCTATCAGTCCGCGGTTCGATTCATCGCGCGGCCGTGCCCAATGTGCTGGGATATCACCAATCGTAACTGCAGGCCATATTCAAACTCACTACCATGGAAACGGCTCTACTGGGAGGTACTTATACTACCCACTGCACCGATAGCTAAGTGGGTACCGACGGACTTCTTGTTAAAAACGTTAATTTCGATTTTTTGTGTTCCTTTCTAAGTTAGCTGAACTTCAAGACAAATTGACATATTACTGAGAAAGATCGATCCTTCTTTGTTGATAACCACCGTTCACCACGGTTACCTACTTCATGCATGTTGGTGTTTTTCAGAAAATTATGGTGACGAAACCCGGTTTCATCCCGATTTTTTTATGCCTTCACCGTAAATGTTAGGTTGGTATTTAATCAAGTCCAAATGAAATAAAATTCCTTCTTTTGGAGATAAACATGTGTACCTCAAATATACATTCTGAAATATTCTATTGGTTTTGGTACAAGTACATTAATTAGTTTTATAATTAATTAGAATCACACATTGAATATCATTGCAAATAGATGCGCTCGACAATTCAGTCTGTCTTTCAGAGATGAGACGCATACATCGCTCTACTCTTTCTTGGATTCTCAACATAAACTACCCACATACTATCAGATAAACTAAACATATTCAAGGCTATCGCATTACCAACGTTACAGAGTTCTTTTTTAATAGATCAATATTTTCTGGCTATTTTCGCAAGAGGATGTTTATCATGAGAAAACAATTGAACCACCTGCTTTCGACCACAACAACTTAACTTGATGGACCGAAAAATGTTTTGAAAATATTTAACAGCATGTTTTATGTAAATATTTATGAGAACTGATTGTATTTAGATGGGTAGGTAGATTTAATTTTAAGATACATCGAAACTAAATTGCACTTCACGATTGTTGTTAGTATACAGGAAATAGAGTCGTGTTTGCCGAGATGTAGATAATTACTCTGATAATGAAGCAAAAATGCGGTAATATTGTAAGGTCCAGCACCTCATGCGGTTTAGCAATAACTCCAATGTTTCCCGCATCGACTCTTCAGTATAATTGGCAATTAGATTTGCTGTAGTTGCCAACAACTGTTAGTAAGTTTTATCGACAATCGCACACTGGACTGACTCACTGGCTGACTGGCCGCGACACCCGGCCAACAATTGGCGCTTATGCAATTGACCAGCTTCCAACATTGGTACTTTAGTTCGGTTTGGGCCTAGATTTTAAACTTAAAAGTTGGTTTATAAGCGTATGCGTAGACTTGGTATTTATTGGACATTCCGGAGTTTTATTGAATGGCTGCGCACACCAGCCTGCTATAGGCACTATACATCCACTAAATGGTTAATTTTAGTAATATTTTCATAATTAGTCTTGTTTGGATAGGCTATAATATTATAATAACGTATGACGTTTATGGCAGACTGTATAATTTAGTGTTGATCGCCTTTTGGTCGGTGAATCCTCAAATCCTGGCTCACTCCCATCATGAGACAGTAGTTAAAAGTCCTCCTTGAACTTTCACGCTAGTTTTATAATATAAATAACGGACGAGGCAATTATCCATTGACACCTGAATATTGGTAGGGTCGGTCGGCATCCCACAATTTATTATTTGATAAGCATCCATTAGTATCTACGAACATCTCGAATTTCTCACAACCTCCACTGGAAGCGTACTCCCAATTTAGCACGTTACTAGCGCTATAGTTTCTGAGAACAGCTGTTTATTTTAAAACCGCGATGCGGTAATACAATATAATATAGAGCCGTCTCGTCCTCTTAGACTATATCTGGGGGATACTCACTTCGGCGGCCGATAGCTCGACGATCGGGGTAGTATTCTTCACTTAGCACTGTCAATCACTGGTTCAAAACAAGGCGCGCGACTGTTTCTAAATTGGCGATTGCGCTCGCGAGTTATATTTAGAGCGGTAATACGACACCGGGCGCGGGTGAGAGTCGTTCGGTCGTGGAGTTGGGGCGAGCGGCGGCGCGCGAGTGAGCCGCGGCCGAGAGCGGCCTGCCCCGCCCCCCTCCCCCCGCCGCGCCCGCGCAGCCTCCCGAGGACGATACCCTCGCAAACCAGCTACGCTAACATCCCTTTGTGAAGCTTAACACACAGCACTACATGTAACACTGTACCGACAGCCGACTTACTCGAGGGCCCACGTATCGTCGAGACCCTTGACTTCGGACATCACCGTCTTCAAACCGAACTATGCTTTATATTGGATGGTGCAAGATGCAATACTAAATGACAACATTTTCGCGAAGGCTTTATACCATAATCCTCGAACACTGACGTAAATTTGTTGCCTGCAGATGCTTTATAAGGATGAATTTCGGAAAATATGCTCTGGCGCAGACTACATCGGACTGTTATACCACTTACTCCATAACACCACCGGATGTCTGATGCAAGGACTCCATACCTAAGTTGTCAATATCGGACCACTTCTCATTCACTTGACTGTCAGTGAACTCTGCCCTGGGGATGAATAAGTGTGGGGAAATAAAAGTGATGGATACGTTTGGATATAAAACATTATATTCACTCGCTCTCAGACCACACAACAACAGATCCGCAAACACCTCATTAATAAACTCTATAAAAATAACTTAGTTAATCTTCGACTACTCCTCTTCCACCTCGTCATCTGTTGTGAATTCACTTTCGTTGGCTCCCTGTGAAAAAAAAGCCCAGTCAGAATTTTTTATACTTACTTAATAAAAAATCAATATTTTTGTTCTAGAATCCAAACTTATATGATAATAAATCCAAAAGGTTTCCATTTTGGTCATCCAGATGGAACGTGGAATTGAATAACAACAGATAACTGGTTGTAACTTAAATTTTTCCTTGTTGTGATTTGCAACTACGTATTACAATAGATTATTTTACCGATTGTTTAAAATATGTCACGGGTTTTCCTGCGTCAAATAAAAAGCGTTCGATATACCGCGGTTCAGACAGAAGAAACGATTTGATAAGCTTAGGGCGGGCACAAACTAACAGTTGGTCAGATTATGATGACGTAAAAGGAAAGAAAAATTAATATTGTAATGAGTTAGCCATTAAACATTAACGACCCGTAACGACTGTCAAAGATCCAAGAACGACAGCCGCGACTAACGGCTTAGCGTGCTTTCCGAGGCACAAAAGGATCTTGGTATATAAAAGATACGCATAATCTTATTAAAACTGAACATAATATATACCTAATTACATATAAATACCCGTGCGGCTGTTATTACTTAGCCGCAAGCCCCTCCGACTTACAGAAAAGTATGAAAGAAAAAAGCATATTGCGCCGAGCCCAAATAAATTTGGGACAAGTGCAAGATTGTTACTATTTTGGTTGTGTTATATATAATCGTACATGACACACACATAACATAACATCACGACTGTAATCCCCGAAGGTTTAGGCAGAGGCGTAGTTATAGTAAGTACATTGTCATCATGTTCAATTTTTTTTTTAATTTCCAATACGAGTCCCAAATAAAATATGTTTCCTTTTTTCTTCCTTTTCTTTATCAATCATACCTGATCATCTTTATCGGTGTCAGAGTCGCTGAGGTCCCACTGCGGGTGCTCGGCGGGCACGGCGGCCGCCTCCTTCACGTCCAGCTTCATGTCCTGCTGCTGGTCCATTCCGATATACGAGTCTGTCACATACAACAATACGTTAGCATACACAATCAGTCTATATTGTTCCCACCGTTGTGACTCTGCGGCGTAACACGGTTTCAATGGCAATTACCTTTCATTTTGACAGTTCAACAACATTAATTGCGTCATTTACGTTGTCGAGGAGATTAATTTGTCAAATATAAGAAGCAATGGATTAGAATTATTCATTCGAAATGTTTCGGATTGTGATTGGAAGTGTGCTACGCAATTATTGTGATGAGAGGGCGGGGGCCGTAGTCCAGCACGCAGGTTCATTGTGAGTTGCAGAATAATTAGTTGGTCTTTAACATACACCACTAATAACACAGACATAATATTATGGATAAGGTTCTAATGTGTTCAAATAGTGTAGGTTCCGTTCTACTTAAAATAAATAAATAACAGACCAGCAATGTGAAAACTAGGATGATAGGATTGACATAATGTTAGAGCGAGATAAGATGTCAGGAGTCCAGACAGAACTAATTCGAGTTATGGTATCGGCTGGCACAATGCAACCAAGACTATTGCTACATATGCTTGGAAAATTTGTCTGCTTTACTACAAGAATAGCATAATCAGCCTAAAATATTCCCACTGCTGGGACACAGGCCTCCTCTCTTCGAGAGAGAATGGACTACAATCTACCACTCGAACCCAGTGCGAGTTGGTAGATGTCACATGTCTACGAATTTTTGGTTTGCCAGTTTCCTCACGGTGTTTTCCTTCACTGTTTTGAGACAAAAAGGATATGGATTGTATTATTATGTCAACATAGAAAGTATTGTTATTCCAAGTATCTTACGCAATTAGGGTGCGGACTTCTAACTAGAACGTAACAATTAAAAATAACATTTTTAAAGTTAATGTCTTTTACATAACGGTGGCGTGCACGTCGCTTAGATGAAGCGTCAAAAAAAATCTGCGAACTTTTAAGCTAAGGCCACAGAATCTAAATCCAAATCCAAAACCACTTTTAAAAAGCTACTTAAACAATTTATAGTAAAAAATCACATTCCCTACAATAGTGTCGACGTCGAGCCACATCCAGTTACCGTTTATCTATGTTACATGGATACTTGTTTACATGTATCGAACGAACATTTTGTCCATAATGATGTAATCTACCCTCAAAACATTTATATAATCGATGTCTAATTTTTGTAATACCCCAACTTTTTGATCTTTTTGAGTGTGTAATTTTAATATTCTCATGTAAGTGAATATATGAAAATAAATGATCTTAAACCACATTACTAATTATAAAACTGACGAGTTCATTAGTTTGCGAGCTAATCTCCTACCAGTCGGGTTTGAAAAAATATTTTTGAAAAAATATTTCGTATCTCGTTCCTCAAGGAACGAGATTTTTAACACGACGGTACGATGCCGACGCGCGTCGGTACGACTGCCAGCCAAGCAAAAAGAAAAAAGTTAAAAACAAACGCTACTACACGAAAATGAAGGTATAGCGCGGGCGGGCGATGCGATGCAATGCAACGGGGTTGGCGGGGGAACAAGAAATTTCACGCGGGCGAAGTCGCGGGCAAAAGCTAGTAATAATATATGCATGACTTGACTATAACTGATACCGTCATATGCCTAGCCTTTTCCCAACTTTGTTGGGGTCGGCTTCTAGTCTAACCGGATACAGCTGAATACCAGTATTTTACATGGAGCGACTGCCTATCTGACCTCCACAGCCCAGTTACTGAGTAATACGATAGGTACCCCTTGATAAGACTGGTTGTCAGACTTTCGGGCTTCCGACTTCCCATAACGACTGTCAAAGATCCACGAATGACCGCCGGGATCAACGGCTTAACGTGCTTTCCGAGGCACGGAGGGGTCACGGTATGTAAAGATGGTCACCCATCCACAGACAAACCGCGGAAAGCGTAGCTTAACCTGATCGATCGACCTGTGCGGCTGTTATTATTTAGCCACGGGCCCCTCAATAACCTATACCACAAGTGGTTAAAAAAACGGTATCCAATCTGACTGAAAGTCAGTTGTCACTCAGGAACCTTATAAAACTTCGTACATATCTAGGATATTTATAGGTGTATAACTATGCATATATTAGGCATTATAGATTATTATCTATTCAATTGTATACAGTAGTATTCTCGAGGTGTTCCTGAATAACACTTCATCTACGCCTTTGCGCGTGATGTGCATTAATTCTGTTAAGAAATGTCACTGCGTTTTCAAGTTGTTCTTTTCCATAGAAATATTATCCCGGCCCAAGGACACTTAAACATTAAGATAGGCGAAACCAAACATGGAGTAAGCGAGTGGTACTAAATCTAGGAGGTTCACTGATCAAAAACTTGATTACAGATATCTGCCTTCCACCTATTCCTTCATTAAACTTCATTTGTGTACGTACTGCTAAATCATTCGAGTCGTATTACATCACAACAACATAGAACGAGTCAAGAAAGAAAACTTCTCTTTGTATATCAGTAGAGTTCTTTGTGAAGAAGCTCAGTCGAAGTTTTACTACAACTGTACCTATTTAGCTATTTCTGCCGCCAAGCAGTCCCGCGAGAAGTTTTAGCTTGTTCTCGGGTACCTCTGGTATTTATAAGCGGCCGCTTATCTTGGTGGTGGGCCGTCGGTTTGTTTGTCATCAAAAACCAACCTATTAGAGAATGACTTATCGGCTATAGCTTACCTGATCTAAGACAGCAGGCGAGGGTGTAGAGGCCGGGCCAGCGCGGCGCCGTGAAGCGCAGCTGCAGCTCGTGCGAGTCCACCAGCGCCGTCACGTGCGCCGGCGCCGTCAGCAGCGTGTGCGACTTGCGGTCGCAGATGTAGCACCACCAGAACTCTTGCTTCTCCTACGACGGAACAAAAATAAGATTTATAGGACGTGCATGAAAGATAATATTCTATACCATCTACAAACAGCCTATAATGTCCCCCACCGCTGGGACTTAGCCCTCTGCTCGAAGGGAAGAGAGGGAGTGGGTTTAGTCTACCCGCTAGGCCGCTAGCCCAGTGCGGACATGTAGCATTAGCAAACTGGTAGCAGGTAATTATAAGGTGGGAAGACCAATAAGCTGAAATAATAGTGGTTAGAGTAACTACAGAGGCTAGACGGAATTTCACAATGATTGGTTGAACAAGAATTCGTATTTTCAATGTTACTTTTGTATGAACCAAGATTGGAGAAAAAGAAGACTTCAGAAAACGAAAGACTTCACAGAAATGGTGCATAGTGACGCATTTTTTATATAAAAATAAAAACGCATAAGACTTAATCTCGTTTTAAAACAAAAAAAAAATCGGTACAACTACTTTTACACGGAACTTAATTTTAAAAAACCCATACCAAAGCCAATGCGTCATCCAGTTACATAAACACTGTCTACTTACACCTGACGTACAAATGTCATGCATGTCGTAATTGAGGTCAACAAAATAACGGAAGCTGAGAACAAGGTCAGGCCAAGGTCAAAGTCACTCAGCACCATTCATAGAAGCTCCTACGGGAAAAGTATTACGTCTGAGAACAATAAAAATATCCACTACTTAGTAGAGTAGATTTCACGCAGTTGGCGAATGCGACACTTGTCCCTAAATCATTTAAAAACATCTAAGGTATCTATCTAGTTTTCTTAATAAATCTTATTGATTGGCATTAAGGATGCCACCCAACTGACACAACCTATAAAATATGGGGAGAAAATACCTTGTAGTCATACTAGATAGAAAATAAAGTTGGCTTATGGAAACCAGATGAACTGGACTTTGAAATAATCCGAAATCATGACTTTTTAAACCGAATATGAAATCCTTACTAATATTGAAAATTCGAAAGTAACCCTGTCTGTACATCTTTTCACAACTAAATCACTGAAAGAATTTTGATAAAATTTAGCGAGGAGATAGATGGCATCCTATGGAAGGACATACTTAAGAGTAAATTAGTCGCGAGCTTGAACTCACTGGTGTTCATGGCCAAAATGCACGCTGTCTCATCTGGCTTCGTGATGTGCGACAGAGCTAGTATCAGTGATGAGCAGTTAGACGCTAGTCTACACGTACAACGTCTAGTTCTCACGCACAGAAACACCGTTTCGAAATGACAGGCGCTTAAACAAAAACGAAAAGTATTTCGGAAAATCGAGTATTATGAAAAAAATCGGTTGTCTGTAAAGTCGGTTTACTGACGATAGTTGAACGTGACAACGTCATAAGAAAATACTGATGGAATAGTTGCATTGCATTTGTTAATATTCGCTTGCACTTCAAGCCGCAATGGAACGCCTCCACGCTACAGAGCGAGGTCGCGAGGTAACGCTACATGAGTCATGTTTTTTCGTGAGTGCAGCCAGTTTCATCGATTTATTAGACGTTGTCACGTCAAAACCACTGCATAAATCAATTACAAATAAAGATTATTGGACTCTCCGCTAACTGAGCTTTGTCGGTACGGACTTGGTTTTGAAGATTTTACAGTTCTTTTATTACTTATTTACACCCAAAGTTACGAAGAAAAACGAATCTTTGTTGGCTCATAACTTTTTAATGGCTTTTTATAACCGACTTCGTTTTACTATTCTGTTTCCGTATCCGTATAGACAAAATTAATATTAAGTCAAAACGATATCATGTTTAACTTTGGATGCACAATGTCAAACAGTGGAGTAATACTCTCCTCAAAGTATGGTAAAAATATCAACTAGTGGCACCTTAAGCGTACTTTTTGTCCCCGTAGCACGTTCCCATGGTATAATTTCCGACATCCAGGCGGGAAAAACTACTATAAAATATTTCCGTGAAGTCGATGTTTTTGAGAAGTTTTCCCCTAGCCTAGACCACCAAAATAGATAAGATAAAAATCTTAACGCGTGCTTCTATCACAATCGTAGACATTTCGCAACTGCATCGCCACAAGGCACGTCCTGTTGATTACTCACAGTTCGGCCGTAGAATAAAAAACATGCTTTTACTTGATTGCATCAAAATCACTGCATGCGTCCGATTAGTCAGCAATGTTATGTAAGGAGTCGTTAGCTCACGTCGACTGTATTTAGCATCTAAATGGTTTGATTTGATTAGACTAGTTAATCGCGTCGCTAACAGTAGGTACATAAATAACATTAGTGGATGTAGGCGGAAGCTTCGAGATATCTGTGCAAACAAATCTTGTATAATTTTAAAATGCAGATTAGGTACTTAGAGTGTATTACGAAATCTCATACGCAGATCAAAATTATTTTATCCAGAATTTATAAAAAGTATAAAGCATCGGCGTTGCTATAATAAGAGGAAATCCGTTCTAAAATGATGGTACTTACAATTAAAAAAAAATAGACACAGTAATATTACCTATCAGTGACGAAGTAGTGGCCTCATAGCAGACATTACTAACACATATTACAGACATAAACATCCGAACTTCAAACAATATCTGCCACACTGCACATTTTTATCTGGATGCCGTAACATGAGAATTGAACCTGCATAAATTGCAGCCACCTAAAATAATTTTTACACAGCATTCTTGACGCTGTTACGTCTACATTTTACGTCGCAGAGATTAAATGTAATTTAGGTCATCATCTGCCTAGCCTTTTCCCAACTTCGTTGGAATCGGCTTCCAGTCTAACCGCTGAATACCAGTACTTCACATGGAGCTTCTGTCCTCCATAACCCAGTTACTGGGTAATACCCTTTGGTAAGACTGGTTGACAGACTTTCGGGCTTCTGACTACCTGTAACGACTGTCAAAGATCCATGAATGACACCCGGAACCAACGGTTTAACGTGCTTTCCGAGGCACGGAATAAAAATTTAATGTAATTTAGGTGTGAAGTGTTAATACCTAACACAGGGGGTTGTGACTTACTCCCAGTTTCTGGAACAAAAATTAAGTAAAAAGTTGGCTACCAAATTGTCAAGCACGCGTCAACTACTATGATAGGATGACTGAATTACCCACAATTCGGATGACATGGCTGGCTTGTGTTTAATTTTGACACATCGATAATTAATTTACGTTCTAGAAATCGGGTGTTATAATTAAAAGACCAATGGATTTTTTTAAATAATGGTTACCTATCCCATTATTAAAAATAACGGTCAAGTGCGAGTCGGACTTGCGCACCGAGGGTTCCGTACAAATTTGTAGGTATATGTAACTACAAATTTACGGGTTTCGGATTTTTTCCTTTACTTGTGCTACATGACATTGCTTCTTGCCAAATTTCATGATTCTAGGTCAACGGGAAGTACCCTATAGTCTTGATTCCCTTGCGAGTGTCAAAATATGCGGCATAAACGGAACATAAACGCCCGTAACTTTTAATTGAGTTTACTTAGAACTTTAGATTCTGTCACTGCTTCAAGGGATTGCAGCCCTGAGTATTTGATATTAATTTAAACTTGATAACTTCACTCGTTCCTGAGAAAAGGGGTCTTGACAGACGGACATACAGACAGACAACGAAGTGATCTTACAGGGGTTCCGTTTTTTTTTGAGGTTCTATCCTAAAAACACCAAAACTTAGTCCTAACAGACAACTCAAATACTATCAAAAAGCAAGATTGGAGGCGAAAACGCAGATGAAAAATGTTTCCTTCCTTTGTGGTGCCTTGCCGTAACTTAATACTGAGCCTAAACTAATATTTGAATTACTCATTTTGTAATGAATTCCCCAGGTCAAAAAACCAGGCACAAGCATTATAATGGACAGCGTTAAAACCCCTCATCTAAACATTTACGTTAAACAAACTATTACAAGTATTTAATTAGGTACTATTGGCATATGCAAGGCCAAGAAAGAATCATTAGCAAAACAAAAGTCACTTCCGCGATAGCTCCCGACTAAGAAAAATTGCAAAGATATTTATTTATTATAGTGACGCATCACGCATCCTGGAAGTTAATAACCTCGAAAAGATTTCCTCATCTCAACAATGGATCTTGATTAAATATTTTTCTTTTTTCAACAATACTGTTTCAGACAACTGACATAAAATAATATGTGGCGGGAGGAGTCATTTGATGATTTCCCATCCTCAAAAAAAAAAAAAAAAAAGGTAGAAGTTTTTTTTTTACAAAGTTCCTAAAGTTATGTTACACGTTTGATAGTTTAACAACAGTATTTTTATCTCACGAAGCGACACGTGATTTACTTGTGGTAACTAAGTGTACAAATACGCTGTGAATGTGTGCGTGAAGACGATTAGCATCAGCACATAACACACACACACACGCACTTCTGTTTTCGCGATTGTCTCGGACGGTACCGAAAGCTCCTTCGGTTACACATACATTCACAGCATCTTTGTACACTTGGTAAACACAGGTAAAGCGCGCGTCGTTTCGTGAGATAAAATATTATACCTACTCATCATTCACGTCCTATACAAATAGCAAACATTTTCAGAAGAAACGCATGGGACACAAAATGCAGGAAACTTGCCATCGCGGTAAAACTCAAGTTGCAAATGGATCGGCACATTATAATGTGATCAATTCTCGGTTTAGTTTCTCGGTTCTCATCATTGTGTCTAAATGACACAAAAAAAATACCAGATGAAATGTACGATACCCGGGGGCACATCAAGTTTTAGAGAGAGACGAAATGTCCAAACTAGAACTTTTCCTAAAACTCTTATCATCGGAGATCGACATACCTGAGGGTAGTATGGACAATGTACAGGATGCGAGCTCTTGGACCGTCCCTCCAGCCGCTCCCTCTTTTGTATCCTCTTCTGGAACTTCTCCCACTGGTCATCATCATCTTCTGCCGCCGACGACTTGTCGCGCGACTCGTCCTCAGACGCGTCGCTGTGGGAGCCTGAGTCGTCGGAACTGCCTACTTCCGAATCCTCACCTAGACGGGGAAAATTAATGAGGTTTGAGTGGTAGTAAGTGACAAGATTTGTGTACCAATGGCCAATGAGAAGCGACCGTGATGGCAGATTTGGGATATCAATAAGTAAATGAGGGGATTTATTCGTGACAAATCTTGACTCTGCTTTTCGTCGCGGCCTCAGATACTTGGGCCAACAAGTCGAGATCCATTATTTTCCAACATCAGAGTCTGTCATGGTGTCACAGTAAGGTACTTACTATAATTTGACTCCTAGCATCTTTGAATTTTATTTTTCTGTTAACTTCAGTGGGTACATAAATAGACAAACAGTAAACAAAATACTTAAGGACAAAATTGGCAAAAACTGATACATCTATTATTACCTGATAATAGGGATGTTGTTCATCTATCTATTTAACCTATTGTAAACGAAACAATAAGACAGATTAAATTCTATTCGAAGTCAAATCAAACTCATAACAAAATTATTGATCTGGCAATATCGGGTGGTAATACAATACACTTCTTCTAAAACAAAATGTTTTTATTGAGAAAGGTAGGCCATATATTTTCATTATTAGTTATTAAAAGTTGTTATGATTTATAAGTTCGGTTTAATAATAATTATTAACCGTTAAACAACGTCGCTGCAATAATTTACCTCCCACACCCACACGACATAGAGTTCAACGGCCGGGCAGTCTAAATCTAGAAGTTTCGGTAAAAACACAACTTTACTACTGTTCTTGGTATTTGCTATCCCCGATTCCCGAATATTGGCACAGACAGCAGTACAATTAGCACTAGTGCGCCTGTCGATAAATCGTAGTTCTTCCGTTGAATATTTATTTCAAACGTCATGAAGTTTTCGAAAGTGGTCAATTTCGAAGACCTTCTTAACAGTTTCGGTAAAAATAAACGAAGCTTTGAAAGAATAATTCCTGACTAGGTACTTTACTGAAGACGAATACTCTGACGTGTCCTATTTTTTTAATAATTGACTTATAATCACCATGATTAACTAATACTGTTAGTAGGAGATAAGAGCGACGGATAGAGTATGGTAAGTGTAAACTATTGCTAAAACTAGTGATATCGGTCAATAACGTGTTGAAGCTTCACTTTGCTTTGTAGGTTTCGAAAAGTCGATTGAGGCCCTATCGTCTGCCGGAGGGCGCGTACGTATTCCACGCGCTCCTCAAAGAGATGGCAGCATCAAATGAAGGGGCCCGTTAGGACTGAAGCCTGCCGGGTCAGCGGGATTGTCCGAAAGGGTTACCACTGCCCCGAAACATAAAGGGCTAAGGAAGGAACACGGGTGGGTTTTAGTCAGCAAGAGTCTGACACTCTTCCGCTCCACCCAGAGCGGGAATCATCAAATGACCCCTTTGATGATTTCCAATCGCAAAAAAAAGGCCCTATCGTCAAGCAGGTGGACTGTACCTATTATCCACACATACTGTGGGCAAATTGTAATGTAACTCTTAGGTACGCACCTAATATTTGCAAGCCACGCTTGGCAGAATGTGATGATACCTTTGACTAATCGTAAGACCCTTATCATATTCTGACAAATAAATGATATAATTATGTAATATGTGTGTCGCAGCCAACTGATTTAATTAGCTGTTTAGTTAACCGCCTAGCCTTTTAACTAAACGACGGCCATTAAACTAACGGCCTGAATGATATCCAATTATAGTTTAGGTTGGAAGTCTGTAACCAATCACGCGCGAGTCGAATTGGTCGCAGTAACTAAACCAGGGCACCCCAACCAAATGGTTAGGTTAGGTTAGAACAGTGACCCGCCCTGGGACCTGGAGGCGAAAGTACTCGCGTCACTGTACCGGTGGCGCGAGGAAGTGCGGGCGCGAGGCGAAGGGCTGACGCAGCGCCATTTGGAGCTAGCTGCGTCACTGCGTCGGTCTCAGCTTTGCGAGGTCCTGGTGGCGGAATGGCAGGACAGGCTTTCGCGCCCTACCGCCGGCCTCGGCACCATCGAGGCGGTCCGGCCGGTACTCGAGCGCTGGCTCGGGAGGAGGCACGGCTCCCTGTCGTTTCGGGTGACGCAGGTGCTCTCGGGGCATGGTTGCTTCGGGAAGTACCTGTGTCGCATAAACAGGGAGCCGGACGCCCAGTGTCACCACTGCGTCGACTGCCGGGAGGACACGGCGTGGCATACGCTGGCAGAGTGTGCCGCTTGGGAGGAGCCGCGCCGTGCCCTCATCTCAGAAGTAGGCAGTGACCTCTCGCTGCCGGCCGTGGTCGAGTCGATGGTCGACAGCGAGGAATCCTGGGACGCGGTGGTTTCCTTCTGCGAAACGGTCATCTCGCAGAAGGAGGCTGCGGAAAGGGAGAGGGAGATCTCGTCCACTCACCCTGCCCGCAGCAGGCGCACCGGGCGTCGGCGGAGGGCGGACAACGCCCTCTTCCAGCCCCCCTAAATGGGTCCAGGGGCGACGGACTCGGGGACGTCCGTCGCCCCCCACACATCAGGACCCGAAATGGCGGCGCGTAGTGTTCCACGCGCGCCCCTCTTAGACGTCGCGGGGGGAGTCAAACACCTCACTCCTGACCCGACGAGGCCCGCAGAGGCGGGGGTTGCGGAAGGATCGTACGTTCCCGCGACCCCCGGCGTAGGTGTGAGATGGAACACCGGGGTGGCCTTGTTCTCGCCGTAAGCGGCAGAGGAGGACACCGTGGAGTTTTAGTGGGTTAGAGTCCCACATAACTGCACTGTCTCCCCGTGGTAGTGCAGAATGCATGAGCATTATTCATCGTTAAAAAAAAAAGGTTAGAACAGTGATCAACCGCGTGCGAGCCGAGAGAGCGAAGTGAGGCGAGCACTACTTCCAAAGGCCAGGCGGTTAACTAAACGGTTAATTTAAACAGTTGGCTGTGACGTGTACATGTAATGCGCCTGCCAGACTATGCTCCTTGCGCTGCTCATCGCTATGCTCCTCGCGCTGCCGTGATTTGCCGCGATGTTGCCCTCTCTGCCCACACACTGCTCTACTCGCGCAATTAATCGCGACGCTCCTCACTTGTCATTTGCCTTGGTGAGACAATGGACGTTGAAACGGTGGCAGCGTGCGCGCTATGCATTTTTAGTATAGCTAATTATATTAATGTAGTAAAAAGAAATATACATCGTCGTCGTCGTCCTCGCCAACGGAGATGGTGGATTATTAACACCTTTTCATTTGACCATTCCACGCTTGGCGACGACATAATTTCCAATTTTGCATACGCGTGCGTCTTGCGCGAGCGCTCCATGCAGACTGCGACCGCGCGATTATGTGGCCGGCCACTCGCACTCGTATTGCCGGTCCTTTGACTCGCGCGCAAAAACCGACAAAATAGGGAGCAGTGGGTAGGACGAGGAGCATGACGTGTGGCATGACGAGTAATGTTGCCACACTATGTCTCTGCCTCCTTTCCTCGTTACTTCCCATGCCACTCGTCGAGTGTGTGGCAGGCGCATAACACATGTGTACACACACAATTAATAAACTGTCACAATAATTATTTCTAACTAAGATTCGTACATTCCAAGATCTATTTTTTTAAGAAGAATTTGTTAATTTATTAGTACATATAAGGAGATTTTATTTTTATTTTTGAGTGTTTTTTTTTTTATAGATATTAGACAGTAACCTTTGCTGAATGGGCCTGCTCTTGACCGCGATCAGGAATCGATCATTCTTTCTGAAGAATAAATAAAGAGTGGATAATAATTATGTTATGCATTATGTTTACCTTCTTCGTCTTTCTTCTTTGGTTCTTTAGTTTTCTTGGTATCGTTGCTGGGCGGCGGCGGCGTGGAGGTGGCGGGGGGCGCGGCCGCGGCGGGCTTGGCCTGCGCTTTAGCCGCGACGGGCTTCTTCGACTTCTTCGAATGCGGGTGCTTCTTAGTCTGCTTCATCCAAACGGGCCTCTTGAATGTTTCCTTCTTATCCTTATCATTCTTGTCGTTCTCGGTCTTTTCGCCGTTTTCGCCGCCAGCACCTTCATCGTCGTCCCTGTTTAAAGAAATTTGTTGGTTCGTGATAAGGGTTGCCAGGTCTTAAAATCGAAAAGCCGGACACCCTTAATTTTTTAGTCTTAGTATAACACGACAATTTTTTTTTGCTTTTTCGTTCTACTATTTTTTTTTATACGATGTTCACCCCTTATTACTTAAAACTTATAACTAGTGCTAACATAACTGGGGAACCGTTGGTGTTTTGTAAAGTGACTGACTGCCCCGGGGGGAGGAGGAATTCACACGTAATATTTAAAAATTAAAACTTCAAGCCGCTTGAAGAACTTGGTAGACTTGGTGGGAACTGTCGCCTTGGATACATGCAACCAAAGTAGAAACCAATTTAAAGGTTTTGGTGACAAAAAATAGATATCTTTTGACTTTCAAGTTCATCCTCAAACTACAGAAAAAGATCGGGAGGAGCCTCATTTGACAAAATAAAAACTCCGATCAGTGTCTATAATAGTGAGTAGTGCACCAACTGGAGTCCGGTACACGAAAGAAGTCCCGCGGCAATAAGTTTTTTTTTTTGGCGGCAATAAGTGGAACTAATTATTATTATACAGCTAGCAACATTCCAACACCACCCACCCTCCTACCTCAGACACCTTTGTCTATTTAAGATTGTGCATTTTATTAACCAGTGCCTGTAATATGATACCTAGATAGATAAATCAATCAATATCTATGATTCCCTCGTATGACAGTAGCCGCGTCTACGAGACTTATTTTATTAAACGGACTTTAGTTTGCTTCGCGTCAATAGTGAGCTAACAAAGTCAAACAATAGAAACTAGTTTTCACAATAATAAATACAACGTAAAATAATTTCAAATTACGTATAACAAAACAACGTTGAAGTAGAAATGAAGGAAAGTACTTAATTATCGCCGACAGAATTCATCACGCTAAATTAAGTTCGTAACGCGTCAACCAACTAAATTAATGTAATGGTGCCATTGATAAATTAATTTGGAACGAAAGTGGCACAATGTACTACAATGTCAATGCCGTGTAGGTGTTAGAGATGACGTGGTTCAAAGCCTTTTAAATTATGTATTTTGAACACGATTTCTTCCATGATAGTGTCACCTGACGCCACGTGTAATTCTGTGTCGTCTACTACGAACGAACTTTTTTTACCAGTAGCGGTTTAACTTATCTATTCAGGTCTATTCACCTGAGACGATTCTGTCACATTCCGTTCTTGTTTGACAGGTAAGGTCCTTACCTATACGAGGTACTAAGTTAAACGACTTGGAATCGAATACTGTCGAGTTTATGTGCTCTTTTTCAGGCTGCACCGACTTTTCATAAATGCAGATTAAAAAACTGCCAATTAGACACATTCGATTCTATTTGACCGTACTTTTTGATAAGAGTTTACATTACCCATGTCAATTTAACATGTTTGCAATTTGTATTTTTCATTGAAAAGTACAACTATTATTAAAACATGACATAGCTTTGAAGGCGTTTCATAAAACTAATAAGACCAATTATGTCGTTTGTAATATGGTAGACTGAAGTAAACAAGCATACCCGAAATTATTTGTTGCTAATAATACAAGGCCCTATTTTATGAGTTTTTATTGCCATAGTATACTTTTAAGAATACTGTGATATTACCACAATGTGTTTTTAAATACTTTGGAACATTAGCATTGTTGAATGCAGTTTTTAAAAACGTGTCCAACGTTTAAATAGGACAAAAATTGTGTTAACACCTTCCGGCGCGGTAACGGCTGTAACCGCATTTTAAAAGTTCATGGATTGACAGTACGGCGAAAGCCATATAATTTGGTACCTTCTTTACGTTAAACAAGGCTACCGCAGTGTAAATTTTTTTTGCATATTGTATAGACTTTATGCTTAATGCAATAAGGCTGAGATCACGTTGATTTACTGTAAAAAACAAGTGGTGTACGTGCTCTCAATGTGTGCCATACCCACACGTAAACAGATGTCATCCACAACGCTCTACACGGATACGGTTGTAGGCGTCTACCGCCCTAGGTAAACGATTTAATTTTCCGTGATAAATGAATGATTCCGTGGTAAATGTGGTATGAAAAGTTCTACTGTCTTACTGTTGTCCCTCCCTAACATAGGATCGCACCGGAAAGTGTTAAACTAATGCCATTACAGTCAGTGTGATCGGTCTTCAACAGTGACACAATTGTCCATGGCCATAATTTTATAATACCAAAGAACTTAGGTATTTGAATTTGGTCACATGTTTCCTAGCAAAAGAGTAAAAGCATGGTGCAAAACGAGACAAAAGGATTATGCCAAAGGATGATCAGCATTTCAATATGAGAAACTCATTGCATGCTATTAGGGCATGTCGTTGTTATGCTACTTACTTTTCTTTGATTTCCTTCTCTTTGATAGTGGTGTCTCCGAACAGTTCCCTCATGTTGGTTCGTCGCAAGAACACGGTGACTGTCACTATCGCGCCAGCCGTCACCACAGTTGAGTTCTCGTCGTCAATTACTAAAACAGAAAACAATGTTTTTAAGATTTTTATCAAATCAGAAAGTAGGAGGAAAAGATCATCATCATCTGCCTAGCCTTTTCCCAACTATGTTGTGGTCGGCTTTCGGTCTATCGGGATGCAGCTGTATACCAGTATTTTACATAGAGCGACTGCCTATCTGACCTTCACAATCCAGTTATGGGTAAAAACGATACCCCTTGGTAAGACTGGTTGTCAACATTCAGGCTTCTGACTACCCATAACCTCTGTCAAAGATCTACAAATGAAAGCTGAGATCAACAGCTTAAGAGGCCGCCGTTTGTATGAACTACGCATGCTCCGGCGCGCCGGAGCATGCGTAGTTCATACAAACGTAATACCAAAATAATTTGTAAATCATACATAATTCTTAATGTAGTGTGTATTTATTCCGATTGGATTACAAAATATCTAGGTTCCCAAATATATATTTTGAAAGGACACTGAATGAGAGAGGCTTGTGGCTAAGTAATATCAGCAGCACGGGTCGATCGATCAGGTTAAGCTACGCTTGCCGCGGTTGGTCCGTGGATGGGTGACCATCTTTATATACCAAGACCCCTCCGTGCCTCGGAAAGCACGTTAAGCCGTTGGTCCTGGCTTTCATTCGTGGTTCTTTGACAGGGGAATAGAAGGAAAAAATATAATCAATTAATAAAGAAATTAGGTGGGTGCAGTATTTAAACTAATTTAAAGGCATTCAGCCATTAAAAAAGGGACATCTATTTTTATCTCAAAATAGCTGAAGCTAAGCATTACCTTCAGTATTAACCTGGAAATGTATGTAAGGCATATTGCCGAGCACCTTCATAAGGTCATCATACTGCTTGTCATTCAAAAACCTCAGCACTTGTCTCCTCTCCTCGCCAGTTAACTGTGCTAATTGGAGTAGTGACTTAATGTGCTTCTTCCTGTTCGTGAAGTACTTCAGATGATCTTCGTTGATGTATGGTAGTTGTAGCAAGGGAGACTTGTACTCCCATAGGCCTTGGACGGTCATTGGAGACAGCTTCATACAGTTTTCTATTGTTTCGATGGTCGGTAAGCGCGGTACTGAAAAGAAATCGTTGCTGAAATAAGTTTTGTGTCTAAGGGCGCATTCGCCCTAAGGCCGCTATCCCACTGGCGTTTTACGAGCGTTGACGTCAACGTCGCGTCTGCGCGGCGTCGACGTCGCGTCATCGCGTAACAAGCATAAAACGTCCGCTGAACGCGACGTTAACGTCGCGCAGATGATACTATTGCCAACAAACGCGACGTTAACGTTAAGCAGACACGCGACGTTGACGTCAACGCTCGTAAAACGCCAGTGGGATAGCGGCCTTACAATCTTTTGTGTGTTTCTAACTTAATTTCATAACACTTACTTCTCCTAGCATAAGCTAGAGCAATGAGTTGGTTCACACAGTTGACCATTTCGACGATAAGATCGGGGCACCGCGACACAATGTACCTTCGGTCGCACTCGAGTGTGTCCGGCGGCAGGCGCATGCGCGACAGGTGCGCGTGGAGCAACGCACGCGCCTTTATACTATACGGACGACACAGAGGCTGCTCTTTGTTCTTCTCACCCAAGTTTGGTAGCTCACGCAGCAACTGGAGTTCAAATGAATAAATCAGTACAAAAGACCAAATTCTTCTTTATTTTAATAAGTTCAAGGGTTCTTTCCTCACTCAACTGACATTCACAAATCTGACTACTACCAACCAACTAACAGAACCTATAAACCTACCACAAAATGCAAAGTCGATGGCCCGCCGATGCGCTACAGTCTATACGCGACACTGGCAGAATAGTCGACATCAGATCAATTGCTAAAAAAATCTGACAGATTGTGTAGGTGATCATTTAACGTTAGCAGCTCAGCATTATTATATAATAGCAATGATTAAAAAAATATATCAATAATGAAATATGATAACTATATCTAGGAAATAATAACAGGCATCCATTAACATTCTTACTCAACTCAATGTTAATTAATCTAACAAATAATCCATATACAAACCATAGGAACTTCCTCATTATCAGTAATTCTCTCAATAATTTCAGAATTATGCCTCCTGTCAAACTCACAAGATGCTGCGAGGATCATGAGAGCTCTCTTCAGTGGCATAGATGGTGTTTTGTGGCAGAAATAGAAATACATCTGAGTAGTGTCTAATAACACTTGCTCCCCTGAAAAGCGTATAGACCGGTACCACCAAGTGCCAACCTGAAAATAAAAATAGATGATAAATAAATAATAATTCTGTTTATTGATCACCTACCAACTTCATAAAACTGGTTCTGCCTTTAGATTTTTTTCTTTTTCAAGTTCTAATACTTAAAAAAGTAAATATTTTTTGGATTTTGCATATCACACATAAACTCACACTAACCCTAGTTTACTGAATTATAAATTATAATAATACTTTTAAAATACCTAGGACTTGTGAACAATAAAATTTGAAAATGAGTAGTTTATATACTACTTCACTGTAGGTTTTTATTGTTTAAGATTTCATGGTGGAAAAGTTTATATTATGATAAAAAATTATATTTAAAATATTACATATGATTAAAATCTTCAGTTGTTTTTTTTTTTTTATGTTCCTACTCTTGACCTTGATCATGCCTGATGGTAAGAGATGGATGAGGTGTATGATGGGACACATGTGATTTAAATTATTTCGTTAACAGAAACATAATGTATTGTAAGAATTAATGAGATTAGATTTTATTGAATAATTAATGGTGTGTAAACATTTTGCAGTAACTACATCATCTAAATTCTAAACAGTCTTAGAGTACAGCATCTCTTTTTTTTATAAAAGTATTAAATGCAATTTGAAATCTGTGAGCTATCATCTTACAGCTACCAAAAGATTATGGGTCAAAGATTTTAATAGAATATTACAATTTTAATAGAAATTCCCATTACAATAGAATATCAATTGTGATTAGTGATGATTACGTGGTTAAAGAGAATTAGGAGGCTTATTATAAACTCTTTTCAAAAATTGTCATACATTACAATAAGAACAGGATTACTAGGAGTATTTAAACTACATATTTAGTCAATCTTATGCTAGAAGCGGAAAAAATTACTTACAGCAGTTGGCAATGCAACCATAAACACTAGAGCATAGAGTCCCAGCACCCATACACTGTTCTCTTTCTCCACAATCCAGCTAGGTAGAGCAATACCAAAGCTCATAGCACCAGGGCCATCAGGGTTGCCATACTTCTCCCAGTTTCTGCGAGCCTCGTCATCTGTTAGGGCCTGAAAAAAAAAACATTTTTTATTGTGAGGTAACAGTTTTGTACAGTCAGGAGTTAAATAGGTACACCTTTGCCTAACCCTGTGGGGAATACAAGTTGTGTTGTAAGTTAAATAAAGATTCAAATAAACCTACCAAGTTTTCAATGTTGTCTCTAAAACCACTAATATAATATAAATAAGTAAATAGAAAGTACTAATTTAGATATAAATATTATGAAAGCTCACCTGATAAGCTTTTGTAAGCCTCATGAAGGCTTTTTCATCACCAGTCTCTTTGTCAGGATGCAGGATGAGTGATTGTTTGCGGTATGATTTTTTAATCTCAGCTTGTGTGGCACCCGGTGGTAGGCCCAGTATATCATAAGGGTCGAAATTGGACATTTCATAGTCAAATTGTGACACTTTGTAAGCCAAGAATCCAAGTAATACCCATCCCGATATTATGGCTAGCTTTATGAAGAAGTTTTTTACACCCTTGTAGGGTTGTGATTGTTCTATTATGATCTGTTTGTTTACACAATTTGGACACTGACATAGTTCTGCACGTTTTGCTGGATCTAAAAAAAGTTAAGGCTCTTTACGTATTCTTTTCTGTTCGTGTCTCACAGGGTTTTACCATCGGCGACACTATGCCGCATCGTCATCGGTAAATTACTGACATATCGGTAATGAAGTTATTTCACGAATGTATGGTTAGCATGAATTTATACCGAGACAAGTAAAAACAACACACGGTTAACTATTAATTTATAATAGAGACAAAATCTTATTTTCACACTGTAAAACATGAATGACTTACCTTCTTTCCTTTTTCTTGGCCAGTAATAAAATGTTGCAGGTACAAGTATCAAAGCAAGGAAAGAAAGAACAAAGTAAAAGAATGTAGATCCACTTTCATCATATTCGAATTTTTGGCCACCCATTGTTAATTTTTAATACATTGAGAATGAAAAATCATTACACGCTACACAAGTACGATTGAGTAGAAGACGTGTCATTTAGTGATGGGTTGGATGGATTATTTTTGACATCTCTAACATCATTGCCCGACATAAAAAAACATTTTCTTTTCATTAATCATGCGGTTTCGATGCAGCTAAGGTGAATTATTTTTATGATGACTGATGCATGGTTTTAGTGAATAAACATTAAGAGATTTATGAGTAGTCCTCTTATTCCTAGTCAGTAAACGGTGCAAGTAAACTGTCGATAAAAATATTCAACACACTGACACAACACTAGCCACTAACAGTAAGAAAATATTCTAATGTCACATAGTAACAGTAACCATAAATGTACTCTGTGGTAACCATAGAGCCAGTACAGACCGCACATCAAGCTACCCAAAACTGCTAAAATTTCCCAATCAACTTTGAATCTTATGTTATAGTAATAAAGTTGAAAATCTATAAAAGAAATTTGACAGATTGTAGTAGCTTAATGTGCTGGCGTCTGTACATTCGCTGTTTCTATGAATTAGGCAGAGGTCATGGACAAAAGTTTTTCAAGTCTTACAGAATGACACGGCGTTACACACATGCGACGCGATCTTATATCTTTACTAATCTCAACATCATATTACATGCACTGGGTATTATGATGCACAATTAGAAACAGAGAAAGTTGTCTGAGGTCGGAGGTTTTTTTTAATGAACATTGCTAACTTATAATGATAATTAGTTCCACTTCCATTCTTCCTTCCATTTCCGCGGGGTAGTTCACGTCTCAACCCATGTTATCACCTCTATTAGTATTCCCTTGACACTGACATTTTGACCTAAAAGTCCAGTTACCAGGTCATAAAATTCCGAAAAAAAATATGACACTGACATTTTAAATTTGTTTTTGACATTGACAAAATAAAATTTATTGGCATTTGGCAGACAAAATCGTAGTCGTAGTTACGAAAGAGAAGAAGAAGAAATATTATGTATATTTCAATGAAACAGAAAAATAATTGCGCGTAAAATAATTACGGTATGTCTTAGTACAGTCTTTGCTTCTGTAGTTCTGTCTATATCTGGATGGTGTCGTCAAAACTGACGTAATATTTAAAATGGAAAAGCACAAAATGGAAAACATTTTCATCATAACTTTATATTTGTATTTTTAGATGGCCACTAAAGTTGTTGCAAGTGCTACTGTGAGGGCGGTTAAGAAAAGGTTGTTGCCATCGCGGACTGCACTGGTCTTAACTCCTTCCGCAGTAAATAAAGTCAAAGAGATAATGGCGAAAGAGGAAGCGAAAGGCTTTGTAGGCTTAAAAGTTGGTGTTCGCCAGAGAGGCTGTAATGGTTTATCCTACACACTAGATTACGCAAAAGGCAAGGAAAAACTAGACGAAGAAGTGAAACAGGATGGTGTTACCATAATTATCGATAAAAAAGCACAATTAACATTACTAGGTAAGTGATCAAGAACAATGTAGCCCCTAAAACCTGAGGTATAAACATTTTATTTGAAAATTGGTTCTACTTTCTTATAGTAGGTCTAACTAAAGCATGCATTATAGGGTAGGTAATACTAATAAAAAGAGTCATGTCATCAGTTATGTAGCATCAATCTAAAAATCTCACATGATATTGTGCCCTAAAATGTTGTCTTAATTTTATGCATAGACAGTAGCAGTATAAGAAACTGTAAACAAATCATTAAGTTCCAAGCAATACAATCATCAGTACTTATTAATAAACATAAAATGTCAAAATAACATTCTTGTTTGTGTGGCTATTTCCATTTCTCTATTGGTTGCCAACTCCTCAAATTGTGCATCACAACTATGACTTTGTTTTATTATTTGGTCATGGAACTTTACCTGGCCATAATACTGTATGAATTAATATCCTTTGCTTATGTTTCCGTGTGAAACTGCCTCACAGAAAAATATGTAGCATGAAATAGAAAATGAAATTATTTATGCTGGCGGCATAGTCAAACACCAGGACTTTTAATTCTTCATTACTCTTAGGGATATATCCAAATAATTTTTAGCGTGGCAATAGCGGTTTGCACTTTCCCTAATATCTCATTGTAGAAACCCAAACAATAAACAGGACTTTATTTCAGTTTTTTTAACAACAAATGCCAGAAAATGTAGGTATGTGAATGACTGCTATTGCCACGCTAAAGCAATTTGGGTATATAAGTTTATTAATTCTTCTTCTTCATGTTGCTGGCATGATTGCAATATTTGATCTAAATAGTAGAAAGCCATGGTATATAATAACCTTATTTTTGCATAAAATATTGCACATTTTAAGCGTTTGATGTTAAAATTTTTAGTGTTACTAAGGACTGTGGGCAAAATACACCCAACTCCGCCAGCCGTATATTAAATATGACTCGAAACATCTAACAAAAATAGTCATTTTTATTTATGACGCATTAAAAAATATCCCCGAAGTCATTACTGCAATTATTGAATGTATTTTGTTAAATTGCAATAAAATAAATGTTTTATATGTTATGCTTGTTTCAATAATGCTCAGTAAGTTAAACCTATTCGACTTAAAATAAATGGAGAACCCATGGACAGAATTTGATGCACATTGGCACAAAGAAACATGGCTGTGATACCTTCCATACAAAAGTAGCCTAAGCTGTGGCGGACTTGGGTGTACCGTCCAAACATTTTTGCCCACTATCCTTTATCTGTATTCTTTTTCATTTCAGGGACTGAAATGGATTTTGTCGAGAACAAACTTTCAGCTGAATTTGTATTCAACAATCCCAACATTAAAGGCACATGCGGCTGTGGAGAATCTTTTAGTATATAAAATTAGTAGTTGCTGACTAGTCTATAATTTAATTTGATAATCTTTGAGGTTGCTACCAACCAGTTCAATGTATTACTTTAAATATTCAGAGCAATTTAAACATTAATGTAGAATAAATAACCTTCTTAATGCACCTGTGCAAATATCAATATACTACATATGATAATGCTTGTGAATAATTATTTTCATATGCATGAATATTCAACACTAAGAGGAGTGGAAATAAATTATGTTATAGTGTGCAATCTGGCAGCAACCTTATATCTTTAGATGAAGCTGGTACCATAGTGTAGATAAATTGAAAATGTATACCTATTATTGTAAATATGTTGACTATTATGTTACAGAAAATTGTAAAAATGAATTTAAAAAAAATAGCATATAGGCTGTGTATAGTTTTGTAAATTATTTATGGCTTCACATAGTGAAAAAAAAAATACATTGGCTATAATTATTTCTTTGTTACTTTTTAGCAATTAAAAGTGTTTATCTTTTCTCTTCATTTTTTCATAAATTACATAAAGTCCGGTCAAAATAGACATTCAAGGTTACATTCATTCGCATCATAAAACTGAATCTCCGTTTAATTGTTTATAACATCAATCTAAAAGAAATGTCATATGTCCCCATCGGTTCCGCATGTGCATAAAATGTTAAATCGTGGCCACTATTATCCGTTTTAGTGATTATAATAAAACTAAACAATGTGACACTACTGTTTATAATAATATTAACGTATAATCGTGTGGAGGACAACTTAACGTGCTTATTTTCTGCATTTTCATTCTAAAATAAAAGAAATATCAAATAACCAAACAAACGGTGAGGGCGCCACTAGGCGGTCGGCGTAGCCTTTACAAGTGACGTGAAACGTGTGCTGCTTATTATGGAGATTGCAACTTTTGAATCGCTACATGTAAAAAACGGTGATTCTTAGGAAAAACGTATAAGGACAAATTAGTAGATAATTGCATGCTCTACAATTTTTGAAGCTGAAAAATGCAAAAATCCCATTTGTGCGAACTTTGACCACGAAGGAATAACTTTTTTTGCAGATACGGGATCGATGGGGACTTTTGACATTTCTTTTATAATGATTATTTTAAAAATCAAACCAAGATTCAGCCTAATGTAAATGTAACCTTAGGTACCCCTATTTTTTGGGCAAACTTGACCGGACTACTAACAAAATCAATATTGTGAAATTCAAGTTATTTGTTATTTGCTAAGTAGATGCTTTTATCGTTAAATAAAACAATAAGATACCTATCTTAAGTAAAATCTAGATTTATTCATTTTACAAAATAAGGAGCAATGGTCCCTTTTCTACAAATGTAGACAAGTAGATTAAACAACCGACTTCCAAAAAAACACTACATAGTGAAAAATAACTAAGTCGGCTAAAAACAAATTAATTGACGACGACTTGCTTTTGTGGAGCGAGGCTGTAGTCGTCTGTTCACCCACAGAGCATGTAACACTTTATGTTCACCTTGACGACACCCAAGAAGAAAAATGTGGTCCGTCATTCATAAACCCAAGTGCTTTTTCGACTAAGATACGAGTTTTAGTCATTCAGTTCATACCTAGTAACGGTGACGAGTGAAAGCTGTAGGTGCCGTTGATGCTGTAGCCTGTAGGAAGTAATAAATTATTTAATTTAGTAATGATATTTACATCTGTAGGCATCGAGATATAAGTACTAATTATATCTCGATGTCTGTAGGTATCTGACTTAGCTAACCTATTGCGACACATGCTTCGATTCGAACGCTTCAGCTGTAGGGCCTGTAGGTCGTAGATATCAGGGTCACAGATTCCTTGTAGGTTCTTTGGGTCGTTGGTTAGGTCAAACCCAGTCTTCCTTATGTGTGGATGATGGATGATCCATACCCATGGAAATATCTAAGTGGCGAAGTATTCAGCTTTAAACCGGTAAGTAGTACTTATCGTATAAATAATATTCATCAAACCATGCATCCAACTCTTTTTTGAGTATTAATGTTCTGTGTTATTTCGTCCACTCCACTCATCGAGGAAAATTCAATGTGGCTACGTTAATCGAGAATCGAATAACGTAAAAATTACCATCCATATCGATTCATTGACATCTGTACGAGAGTATTTTTTCTGGCTTGCATAATAAACCGCTATACGATTTTATAGCTCCTTATTTACGAATACACAAACATATAGGTAATACATATACATAATTTATTAATGTATATCACGTAGGAAAGGAACGCGTCATGATGACGACTACAACGATTTTAAGTTTTCAACGCCAAGATATCGTCACTAAAGAAATAAAATATATAACGTAAATAATTGAATTAATCACAGTATCATTTCAATAAACGTAATTATTTAAATGTATTAATTTTTATCTTAGAAATACGTACAGAGTTGAGTTCTGAAGATTATTTAGGCTGTATAGATTTTTATACCTTTGCCTGCCCACAACGCAACTATAGTAAAAAAAGCAATCTATCTCCTTCGTTCAAAAGTAACATGGAGGTTGTGCTGTGAAACTAGTAGCGAAGTATATTTTTCTTTGTTTACGTGTCGAATCTGGCGAGCTAATAAAAAGCTTACGAGATTTAGGATTATATTTTGGGGATTTATGGATATAAGCCAGAGAAAACTGTATACAGAGTCGTTGTTGTATAGTAAGCGTTAAAATGAATAACGGTGAGATCGGTGGGCCAAGAGGCAGAGGCCGTGGATGGCAGCAACCCGATAATCAACCACGGGAGCTCCGTCGGCCGAAGATTGTTGGCGAGGAATCAAAAGGTAACAAGTATAACGTTGAATTTGATTTATTCGACACTTTCACACACCGATCTTATGCTGTGTGACGTCGTCATACTTGGCCAGTTTATAACTGCGTTCTTCGTAATTATAATACTTCAGGTGAAAGTAAGGATTTTCATTTCTAATGACGTCGCTGTAGTTTGACAAAGTCAGCCGCCGTGCTTAGAATCGATTACGAAGCAATAATTTGTTTGTGGGTCAACTAGTTTTGGTATGCAATTATAATTTTTTTATATAATTGAACATACTTTTACTCATTACAACTCTTTGTTTCAGTTCAAGAACCTCCCAAATCAAACCTGTCGGCCGAAGCTAAGGAATGGTACCCGCCTAACTACACCCCCCATGCAGTTCCCACGTACAACCCTGATCCTGCACCTTATAGACCTCACCGGTTTTCTGTGCAAGATCGGCTTCGTCAAGCTCAAGATCAAAACCCTTACAGCTTAGAAGAAATGTCCTTTTCACTGGATGAAGCTGAAAATATGGAATTAAGGGTTTGTATAAAGTTAGTTATTTTGCATTTAATATTTTATTTTATCATCTAGAACATACTAACATAATTTTATTCTTCAGTCCGCCGTTCCGCAGGAGAATATAGCCAACTTGATAACAGTGATGTGCGAGATAACTTTTGATCCTGGTAAATTCGATACCCTGTGCGGCCCATTGGTTGATGCGTTTGCAACAACCCTGCATGACGTGAGCTACACTAGGCCTCTAGTTGAAGCTATTGTCAATCAGGTATTTATTTTATTCTTATTATATAATAATTATTATTATTTGTAACTAACTTATCTTTTAAAATGTGTTTATTAAAAACAAGCATGTTATAATCACATGTTATTAATTTGGTAAAGCTAATAAACTTTGTGTAGGCAACAGATTAGATAAACAATTTATTCCAATGTAGAAAAGCTGAGGATGTTTCATCTTTAAAAATAAAATTCTCATTAAGAGTTTTCTATATTTATCTTCAATTTAAAACAAGTTTTTTTAAATTGTACCTCTATGACTTTATGTTTTTATAATCTGTGTCTTCCTCTCAGTTTTTAGTGGAGTGTGGTTTCATGATTCCAGCTCTATCCAAGACCAGCCTAAGAACTAAATAATTACAATGGCTTTAGGGGTTAAAGATTCAATAGTGCACAGTTAGTGTCATATTGCTCACTGACACTGTAAAAGTGTAAGTTCAGAACTACATTGAATGACAAGAAACTGATCCACTATTGTTTTCTTTGTCTCAAATCAACTTGGAAATAGCCAAACAACAAAGTTAATTGCTTTCATTAAGTACTGATTTAAAGGTCATTCAACTGTTATTTAAATGACACACAATGTTGAGGTTATAAAAAAAACGTGATTAAAAATTCTAAAGCACAAAAAACAGTAACCTATTTTGACTAAGATATTTATTTATTTTTCAAGTAAGGTGCACTCGACAAATCACAGTTATGACTGGCACGCTATTAAAAATAAAATGTGCTCAGTTTTTGTAACTGCATGGTGTCGAACATTAAATGTGTAAATTAACAGTTAATTACATAATTAATTAATCCATCTGTTTTTATTTATTAGTATCTTTCAAAACATGACATCCAACATTTTATTTTGTTTATCTAACATATAACAGGTGGGTAATAAATCGTGGATCAAACGAAACAGCCAACCCCAACTATCACCCTGTTTCGTTTGATCCACAATATTTTGCCCATCCTATAAGTATACATATATAAAATTCAAAGTCTTGACTGATTGATATATCAACACACAGCCTAAACTGCTGGTCCTAGACATGAAATTTGAAGGGTGTGTTCTTTGTGAAGAGTAGGTACTTACCCACCAAGAAAGGGTTTTTCGAAATTCCACCCCTAAGAGGGTGAATGGAGGGACCTCCACACCAAGCCAGTTTGTAAAGACTCAATTAAATGTTCTAAACAAATTATGTGTCTCAGTAATTTTTGCCAACAATGTTTCAAAGTGTGCTAATAAACTTACTATTTTTTGTCAGTTTTTTGGAATTCGTAACTTTCTTTTACCAGCACATCTCATGTATGTGTAACTCATGAATGCAGCTATCTCTTCATAGAATGTTGTTGGTACGAATTTGTTCTCAAACTGTTATACTTTTGTGACAACAGTCGATAGGCGAGCCTAACTTCCGTTACAATGGCGCGCGCCTGTGCTCGATGTACGACTCGGTGTCGCCCCCCGAGGAGTCCACCTTCCGCGCGTGCCTGCTGGAGCGTTGCTCCACGGAGGAGAACAAGATCATCAGCGGCATGGAGTCCTCGGAGGAGAATATGCGCGGCTTCGCCATGTTCCTCGCTGAGATATACACCCAATTAGAGGATAGCCAGGTCAGACATTATTATTATAAGTTAGGATTTCGCTAAAAAGGGAAATTGTGATTTTTATTTGTAGATTTGGTCAGTATTTTAATGACTATTTCTATGATTCGCCATTGACCTCTTTTTTTTCTAGTACCTAGTTGTGATTTGTAACAATACTAAAACCTAAAAATATCAATAATGTTTCAAAAGAAAACATTATAGAATATCATTTTCGTAGAACAATATTATAAGTATCGTTATAAGTATCAGTAAACTGTCCATTTTGATTCATAATGTTATCTTTTAATGATTCTGCCAGTGGCCTTTTTAGGCCCCCAGGTACTTAACAAAATAGATAATATTAAAGGTAGTTGCTGCTTTCCAGTTCAAGTTCAAGAATGCGTTGTTTTATTTTTAGGGAGGAAGACTCAAGACTCTAGGTGAAAGCTTGTGCAAGGTACTGCTCCATCTGCTCGACACTAATAAGGAAACTAACATCAAGGCTGTCTGCCAGCTCCTTAAAGTTAGTATCTATTTTATTGCAACAAATAAGTACTATTACAATTTATTACAATTTTATACTTGAGGTGGTGCGTTGGGTTACTTGTTCACTCCTTGCTGAGTGATTTCTCTTTCGCACACATTTTATCCACATTACTGTTGTGTTGATTCTAGAATTGTTTTTAATTACTTAAGTATTCATGACACTCAATTTGAAAGCAATGTTATAAAAGGAAATACCAACTAGAAACACTGATTGCTGTCAAAAACGGATGTTCATTTAACACGCAATGAAGACAGGACGCGGTGAAATTAAAACCGCACCTTCTTATATTGACGTTTTTCACGGCTCGTTTCGTGCGAATTAAAACAACAATAAACCAGACTTGTGTGGGTGTTCTGTTCATGTAAAAACAAAAACAACATTCAAGTGTCGGGATTCTTGATATCACAAGCCAGAATTTCTATGTCGTAATCTGTTCGTTAATATTGACATTTATTACCAAATTTTCAGGATTAACCGTTGCCTATTTTTATTTTTTACTGTAAAATACAACGAGATACCTAATTTATTGATTGGTTGATATAGAATAATGACTGATTAAAGTTATCGTAATGTTTTCGAGAATCTTGTAGCAACGTCTATAAGCACTGACGCTCGTCAGTGCCATAATTAACGTTTTCTCTGTTAAAGCGACATTAGCCCTACAGCTCAGGAGTCGGACTGGCGATTCAGTCGTTGTGAGTTCGAACCCACCCACTGCACCACGGTGAACTCACTCTTGACACAAATATTATTTAGTCTGTTTTGGGGTTAACAATCTAGAACGCAAAGAAATATTACAGTATTTTTTACGTAGACACTGATATAATACTTTATTGTAAATACCACATAAATTACAATTTGTAACGAATTTGTTCTGGGACAGTTATCAACTTATGAATCATAGTCGTTTGGTTCAATAAACTCTATATAAATATCTACGTGGAAAATACTTTGAAAATGTATGCAACAAATAAGCTTCGATTGCTCTTTTTCATGCCTTTCCAATCACATTCTTTGACCTGCGCTAATTGGTTAAAGTTTTCAGCTTTTTGTTCCAGTCGACTATCTTTTGAATCTTGGCATGACGTTTTTACCTTCTAACTTCTGTGTCCCTTTTGCTTTCCGTTGTTTCTTTCTCTATTTTGCAAATTAAGGTAAGTAAATTCTATCTCGTAATGGATTTTACATAGAGATACACACATTACAATGCTATTATAACAAAGGTCTCGCTAGTCGAATGTTAGTCATATTGGTGTTCGGTTTATCAGTTTTCTTATTTTGGGAATGCCCGTCTTATGCTCTGTGTCTAACTCGCCAGCCCGTCGCGTGAAAATTTCAAGGTAGATTGTGGTTGCATTTAAAAATAGTCTTGTATTTTCGAAAAATGACATGTGTAAATTGTAGATACTAACACAAAATTCTGTCACGCAGCTACTTTAGTATTGGAGCGTACGGAGCATATGGCTTTCGTTGGTTCGTATCGATTCCATAAGAACTCTTAGATCTCCATTTACGGAGAAAAACGAATCTGAATCCGATGCCAACGTGGAAGCGCAACTTAAAAAAAATCATTACATAGGTCGGAACATTTCCGCTTGCGAAATCTGTCGGTATTAACGTCTCGTTCGACAGCTGTCAGGCATAGCGCTGGATGCGGACTGCCCGGCGGGCATGCACGCAGCGTTCGAGCGCCTGAAGCGGCGCGCGTCGCTGGCGTGCGTGCGCGCCGTGGTGGCGCTGCGGGCCGCGCGCTGGGGCACCGCCGAGCCCGAGCCCGCGCCCGCGCCGCCGCCGCAGTTGCAGCAGCAGCAGCAGCAACAACAAGACCCCCGTCGCCGGTACAACTATGGCGGTGAGCAACTTTTTTTTTTGTTTTCGGCAGGCGCCGGGGCTTTGGGGATTAGACCTTTTATCTCATTAAACCACCCCGATGGTCACTATCTGCACATGGAAGGGCACCGTTACATCTGAAAAGACCGATCCGTGACCCTCTCTGTGCAACGGTACTGGGGATGTGAAACACGGGATTCACAGATTAAAATAATACCAATCATATAGAAACTGGGTATATTCCTACGTATATTCAAGGATCTAAGATTGCTATGACTTCAGCTAATTACGCACTAGAAACCTTTAAAGCAACAACGTTACATAATTAATTTCCGTCATAACTCATAGTACAACATCAAAATCCGTCCAGAACCTAGGATTTAATAATTAATTGCGTGGGTCGGGTTCACGTTTTCAGTGAGTACGGCTTTAGTCACGTTCCTGCTCTCGCTTCGATTACAGCGAGCCACGTGATTCGCTCCCGTCGGGCTTGACACCCGCGCCCCAAACTATGCACGTGGAGAGCGAAGCCGTCCGCTCAATAAACAATAGACTGGGGGGAATGCTATTCGAAGTCCACAGAATTAGGGTTATTCTCATTCAAATCTGAAAACAGACCAGTTTATTTTTTTTTTCAATATTATTATTAATTTATTACACAACAAACAGCAATAGCCCAACAGTCATAGTTAAATGTTGTGTAATTTTGGTAAAACAAATTGTAACACGTTTATCTGCTGAATAATTATAATGAGAACTAAAATATTCGTTATTATTTGGCTGTTGACAGTAGGTACTACAAATACTTTCACCTGTAAATTGCCTGTCCGTAACAGTAAAAATAAATAAAAGTTCATACAATTTCTCTGTCTGTGTCAAGATTTGGGTTATGTTATTTCCAATAACTTTCTGACAGTTTATGAATGTTAACGGTTTTACGCGCGTGTTGCTCTCAGGTTTGACTCCGAAAGTAATTAAGCTAACCCGAATTATTCCATCTGACTTTGAAACTATTAGTCATCCTTCCAGGGGGCGAAAGTTTAGATAAACATGAACAACTGTGAATTGTCACCAACTGTAAATTGAACTTTCTTTTATTTAACTATAAGAGTTGTTTACATTCACAAGCACTTTCACCTGAAAGGATGCTAATAAATTCAGTCGGTCTGTCTATTATTTTGCATAATGATTCACGAAATGCATCAATTAAGTGTGAAAAGTCGGTTTGTAACAGCGATGAACGGCGAGGTGGAGGGTGGGCCTAGCGACGGCGGGTACCTGGCTGACGGGCATACCCTCACCGCGGAGGAGCGCGCCTTCCTGCAGAGCAACCTGCCGCCCGGCAAGAACGTCGCGCTCGATGAGGATATACTGTGAGTCGAACTTCTTTTTACTTGACAGCGCAATAATAAAGATAAGGTTATGTTTTTCATATGTATTTGTGTATCTTTATATGTCGCTGCTTTCCTCGAAGCATCCTAACGGCTAAATGGATGTTAATACATGACCTCATGTCATGTGTGTCATGTCTATCGACACGTCTGGGTTGCGCGATGGTTGTTATTGTTTTTTATAAAATCATAATGGTGGATTTTAAAAGTAAATAAGTAGTCTTATTTTGTTTTTTGTGTATTATGACCATTTGGAGTGTTATTCGGGAGACGATTCCAAAAATAGAACACACTAAAAGAAAGGAAAATCTAAAAAAAACTCGACTTCAATTAAAAAGTTCAAAACAAGCTCCCTTTTAAAACAGTTTGATGCGGTTAATGGCATCAAATCATGTTTTTTTTAAGTGTTTCATATTTAAGTGAACTATGTTTGTTCTTTTGAGAAATAAATTCTTTAAACCGAAATCTGAGAATAAACTAGTGTTGAAATAGGTTTATATCTGACAACAGGTTCACCCCCTGGTTTCCCATTTTATTTATCATAATATAATACATAATTATGTATATTACAATATTGATAATGTACTATAGCGAGGAGCTGGAGAACGACGCGTGGGACACCGGCATGGATGCCGAAATGCAGGCCGGCTTCTTGGAGTTCCTCAAGATGTCTAATCAAATCAAACGATAACCGCACGTTGCGACGCGCCCCTTCCCTCGCGGGGCACAGACCAAACTGCGTCTACTATGCTAGGACAATGGTGAAAAACTATAAAAAAAATATAAAATATATAAAACTATAAAAAAGATTTAATGGGAGCGATCAACCTCGTAGCATCCTATCAACGATTTACATATGAGTTTGAAGTAAGACCTTGGCGTATCACCGCACCGAGGCGCGCGTCGCCGGTGCCACGTCGCGAGAGAATACGCTGACTGTTAACTATGCATCCTTCTAACAGTTTTCCACCTTACCTACTTAAAGGGCAACCAACAACTTTACTTTTAGGTGCTCCAACGTAGTGATTTAAGCATCAGGATTATATACTACTTAAAGCTTTTTAATTTTAGATTTGATATGCCTTTATGTATGACCAAACTAGAATATTTTCAGTAAAAAAAGTCTTATAATTTTTATTTTTAGTGTGATATTTAATCTTTTGGTCTGTTGTTCCGGAGGGTCATAACTGTGTTTACGTGTAAGCAAAATACAATGTTTAAAGTTAGATGTCATAAATTGCCCAGTTATTAATTTTCAATGTTATACGTAAACACATCCAACTTACAATCACATGGACTAAATGTAAACAAGTAGGTAACCTAATTGTTTTATTTAATGAAAAAAGTACTGTTGTTTTCTTGTATTGTTAAGCTGCTAGCTAATATATTTTATTAGTTCCCACCACTAAATTTGACGGCCATATGTTAGAGCCATTTTCTTGTTTACATTTCGTCTATAATCTAATGTTTAGCGATCTCATAATTTCTTCATTATTTTTTTTCTATTTCATGTTATAGAAAAAAACATTGCATTAATTTTGGGGTTTCTTCACATTTCCTCAAACAATACAGAAAATGTTGAACTAAACCTAAGTAAAATAAATATACCTTCTGTATGCAAAAGCAAGGCTAATTACTTCCATTCCATTGTAAACAATGCCCACTGGAGAAAAATGTTACATAATAATATTGCATAAGTTAGAAGGCTGAAAATTTTTTTATTTACTTAAATGACATTTTGTCCATTTTACTGATGAATTAATTATTATTTATTGTATGTAATTTTTTATTGATTAAACTACTTTGGTGAGACGCAGTAAGGAATACAATCAAGATTCATTTTAATTGCGTAATACATTTCTTTGGCACAAATTTCTTTAGTTTAGTGCAATAATTCACAATTCAGTGCAAATACTAAGTCATTTTAAACATTTTACATTGTTTGCATTTTCACAACTTTGCATCATTTTTACTCTATAAAAGTAAACTGATCTATCTATATAGAAACCTAGATTACAACAACTTCTAGAGCATATAGAATTAAGTTCTATCGATACTTCCAGTTGCATTTTCTCATAACTGTTAAATGGTTTCTCGATGTGGAGTAGAACAGTATGTTTTGCCAAATTCGTTACACTTGTGTCGTGTGTTGTTGTAATTATGTTTGCCTATTTGAAATGAGTGAGATGGTGTGACAGATGCCTTGTTGTGTGTGTAATGGATTTAAAGCCCAATGACCCTAATTGCTGATCGATAGACTACAGTAATCTAAAGAGAGAACAATTTACAAAGCAATAAATAAGCTACCTGCTAAACTAAGCCATTTGTGCTGATTATTGAAGTAATGAATACCTTTTTCGAATATATTTATGGAATACAACATTTATTTATTTGAAGCAATTAGGAAAATGTTTATAATATTCCATTGTATTTTTGTTGCAGTGATATTATGAATGTTATAAGAATAAATGGATATTTTAATAAAAGTCATTTAAATAAATTGTTTTTCATTTATTTTATCTCATTGCTCCGTTATCAGTGCAGCTTACAAGTATCTTATGGCATATGACGCAACACCACTATCTTCATTATTATTGACTCTTAAGATATAATGTCATATATACTTGAATAGCGACAACAAAATAGTATCATAAAAATAATATACTAATAATTTACAGGTACACAATGTAATCTTATCTTATGCCTTGTCGGGTAAGACCTTGTAAGGGTTAAGGATTCCGTTAGGATCCATCAGCTGTTTAAGATCTTTCATAAGTTGTAGTGCAGATGGATCCTTGCTGTAGTGTATGTACATCGGTTTCCTGAAGCCGATGCCGTGCTCTGCACTAATGGAACCGTTTAGTTTGCTCACTTCTTCAAAGATGTACGGCTCCAGAAGAGATGATACCTCTTTGGTGTATTGTGGCACTGTGACGTTGATGTGGATGTTACCGTCTCCTGTAATATTGATATAATAAAATGTTGAGTAGTAATGATAGATATGTGGGCGTCCATGCAAAAAGGGTCCAGTTCTCGGCAGTTAGTTTCCGAGATATAAGTACTTACGCAGTTTTGTAAAGTTGGGCGAAAAAATTGCATTTCGCGATTTGAATTGATTATTAATTAATGCTCAATTATGTAAGTACAAGTTCATATAGTAAATGATTTTGAGTATAATTATGATGTTTCTAAGTAGGTATCAGAAATTTTAAGAGAAAAGTTTTGTAAAAAGATACCAATGGTATGTCAATTTATTTAAAATTACTTTTTAATACCGCGTACCTACTGATGCGTATTTATGTATTTTAATTATATTTTACAGAACACCTTGCACAGATGCAAAATAGATCAGCCACACCACTACCACCCTCACCAACACCGATCACCCCACGAAACTTGGTCAGGGACACCTCGGAAAGTTTCCTTAAGACTGAGGGTGCGTTCCGAATTGGGATGTATTCGATTTGAGCGCGATAACGATATCCCGTGAATCGTCATAGATGACGTCATGACTTGCGCCATCTTACTTATAATATCACCGTGAGCGCTGTCAAAAATGACTGTGTGTGTCAGTGTGTGTTTTGTTTTGAGTTGCATCACTTGCATGATGCAAGTTGTATCATATCTTTAAACTAACATGGCATTTTCGAAATTATGCTTTTTTTGTTAGCTGGCTGACAGTCGCCACCTAACAAAAGAAGAAATGTGGTGTTTATACAAAGAAATACTGTAATGTCGTTTTGATATTGAGTAAGCACTTTCACGCGCGAGCGCGTTCACGAGCGTTCCGAATTGTCGACTGCCCTCAGCGGTCATAATCGTAATTCGTAATATCTAAATTGGAACGCATGTGAGATGATGCGAGTGCTGTGAGCGATTATAGCTAATTCGGAATACGGCCTTAGTGTAACGGCAAAAAGATTTTACATGTGTTTTTAATTCACTCTCAATTTTTTCTATAAAATCTTTAAAACAGTTATCGATAGCTCTCCCAGCTCTCATCTGTAGGGCAACAAAAGTACCGTATCGTAGTCCCCGAGGCTTTTTTGTACCGTTTGAACAGAATCCTGTACTTATTTATGGAACTTTAATCAACGAAGCTGAGAACCAAACTGGATAACAATTTATTCTTAGGTTTATACCCTTCGGAGTGTATTTATCTATATTTTCCCATAGTGTAGGTATTATAAAATATCAGAACATAATCATTTCAAGTCAAATGACAATAATCCTCCCAATTTAGTTTAGGTACGTAGATCACGAACACATGCCTGAGTCTGTTTTAGTGAAAATATATTTAGCTAAACTAAAAAAAAATTAGGTAAACATGACCAATAGAAACATAATGAACAATTCAAATAATTATACAATCCTCGTTCTGATTCCTATGACCAACTTGTTTGCAGTACGAACATGTTGGTTTTTGTAGAGTAGGTACCTACTCTTTTCAGTTGTTTGTTTCTGAACAGATGTTGTTGGCACGGAATTGTACTCTTTAGGAATCCTAGAGGAACTTGGTTCGTTAACATTGGGAATGACAGAAATGCAGAAGTTGGTTAACCAACTTCTGCATTTGTCATTTTGAAACGATTGAAAATAATAGAAGGTACATGTTATGTTACGAAAAAAATACTGACAGTTAACCAACTGTAGCAAAGGTTTAAAACTCGAATAAGGTAGGTATACGGTTTTCCTTCAGAAAAATGCCCTGCAGGCATGACTTCAAAAGAAAACCGTATCTTTATAACAAAATTCGTGAATTCGTTAGTGAAGAATCTAAAGATATTTTATGCCCGAAACCCATTCCCAATGTTAACGAACCAAGTTCCTCTAGCATTCCTAAAGATCACAATTCCGTGCTAACAACATCTGTTCAGAAACAAACAACTAAAAAGAGTACTACTCGATAAAAACCAACATGTTCGTACTGCAAACAAGTTGGTAATAGGAATCAGAACGAGGAGGAATTTATTTTTGTCCAAAACGTAAGTTAAATCTAAGTAAAATTTCCAGCTAGAACAATTTTTGTGTTTAATTTTGGCTACTGGTTATGTAATTTCATAAAAGGTACACACTACCTTTACCTGGCTACTGAGCCAAAAGAATCATTGTTCTGTTCAAATAATAATAAAACAAACCTGGTCTTTTTATTTTGTTAGAAGTGTTTTTTTTTTCAATCAAACTTTGAAAATGCTTTTTCTCAAATCAAGCTTTTTCCGATTCAATTTCAAATGTCTGATAAAAAAAAATGTGCAAGTTTTTGAATATTTTACCAATTGACTATTTTAGATACCTACCGAATCTTGTCATAACTCAATACCCCACTACTGGACCCTTTTTGCTTGGACGCCCACATATCGTTAGTTGATTGTACAATTAATACCATGTTGATCTATGCAAATACATTGAGGAAAATTGGTTTTTGGGTGGTCACTAGTCTTTATTTAGAATTAGTAAGTGGGGACTGGCGACACACGCCAGTCCCCACTTACTAATTCAAAATAAAAAAAAATAGTTTGTTACTAACCGACATGTCCGTATCCGAAGACTTTAATGGCTTTGTCACCGAGTTTCTTTCTCAAAAGTGGCACCAGATCGTAATAGTTTTTCAGTGGTATGGAGACATCATACTTGAATACGTAACCCCCTACCAAACCCGCTGCTGCGATGCTTTCGCGAAGGTTCCAAATTGTCTGTAAACAGAATGGAATATTGATGTCCTATTGGTTTTATTTTATCAATCAATTAGATAGGTACCTATTTGGCGCATCAAAACGTTCTAAACCAAAATACCCATTCGAGCTTTTGTTCTATCATATCACCTGCATTTTAGCGGGTTCTGATGCAACAGTTCCATCGACAATAAGTCCTGTCTCCATTTCACTGGTCAGGAACCTTGTCAGCTTCTCACTGTCATGAGCCTCGTCACTTCCGTGTGTCTCTACCAACACGTAGAAAGGGTATTCTGAGATTGGGTTCCTGTTGAAATTATAAGAATTCATAACTGATTGCGTTATATGTTCCCATAATTGCATTGCAGTTACTTACGGCAGCTTAAGATTCTTTACAGTGCAGTCTATCGAATCAAAATCGGCCATTTCAAATGCCGACAGAATTTCACCTAGACTTGATTTGGCGCTTTTGTACAGTTTCAGAACATTTTCAAAGTTTCTGACACCTGCAAGATTGAAGAATGTTTAATGTAGGTACATACTTTACTTGAGCCCCATAATGTCAAGGATGTGTAACGAAATATCCATGCCATGCATGTGATGCATGAATTGAGATAAATAATGGCATCAACACCGCGGGTGTACCAATATAATTGATAGATACTTGCGGATTGGATTCGGTACCAATAAAACAAAAATAGTACATGAAAAGCTCAGTGCTTACCAAAGAAACCCAAATTTACGGCCTTAGGTAACACCGGACAGTGTATAGCAACTTTGGTGACAAATCCTAGCGTTCCTTCAGATCCTATAAAGAGATGCTTCAAGTGATACCCTGTGTTGTCCTTCTTTAGTGCCCTGAGGCAATCTATGACAGTGCCATCAGCTTTCACCTAGAATACAAAGAAAGCTTAGGTGGGGAAGCAGTGAGTAGGAACGAGAAAAAGTGATTTTGAAGGTCTCGGTATATTTTGCATGGTGGCTTAGTTTTGGGTTTGCAGTTAGATTCCCTCATAACTAGTCATAAGGGACACATCTTCTTCAGACGGTCTAGCCCAAAATGTTTGATAATATTGTGTTTCCTGCATCTGTGCGTAATTATGTCACTCGATACGAGACAAGAAAGCTGGCGTGGTTTTATGAAACCGGTTTCGCACCTCCCACGAATTTGTCAACTGATACGAATTTATCCGAGCTAGTGGAAAAAACTGACTCAGAAAGTGTCTTAGTTGTAGGTAGGTACCTAAGTACTTAACGGCAAACATGATACTTATTTACAACATTCATGCTTTTATCAGTATAAACAAATATCTATTAATACTATTTAAGTACATAACGTCACTCCTATTTACTTGATTTAGTACTTACATTTCCGTAAGTATCGGTAGGGCAATGAAAACATACGACAGATCTGCGGGTTATGTGTGGGGTTTGTAGACAAAGCACCAAACAGGTGAAAGTGGGCCTACTATACATATAATAATATACATATATTCACAGGTACGTAACGGTTTCTCAACACAGTCCTCCAAAACAATGGCCTGACTGATGCTAGACGTGAGAAGTACAAAATCACGTTTAAAATTAAACGCAGGTGTATACGAGGTGAAGCAAGTAGAATATAGATTGAGCAGTGCAATGACAGAGCCACTGTAGGCAAAGCGTGGGTGTTGTTCAGGGTCAAAGGTTCATGCATATCTACTACTATCACTGTTATCTTAGCTACGCAGAAAATCCAAGAAAATATTGCGATGTGTTATACTTATAAACAACTAGCTTTTGCCCGCAGATTCGCCATTGTAGATATTCTCATATAACTCTAATGGTTTACGCGCTGTACGCCAGTGAAGCTGAGAGTCACACATTTCAGCCAATTTACACAAAAAACTAATCACTCCGTCCATTGATAAAAAATGTATGAAAATCGGTTTGGTAGTTTTTTAGTTTAGACAGATGCGACGAGGGGTCTTTGTTTTATAAATTATGTAGTGGTGTTTATTTTATAAACTTACTGCCTCAATTCCTAGCACAGATCCATGCAGGTTGCCATACCGCAGTAACCTCAGTCCCCCAGCGTTAGTGCTGGTGTTACCACCGATGTGACAGGTACCTTTCGCGCCCAGATCCAAGGGCATAATGAGACCACGATCGCGTACATAGTTGTCCAGATTCTCCAGAATACAACCAGCTTCACAAACTAAGGCCCCTGCAAGTGATTGTTACTGACTGTAGGTATACCTATACCTGATTGTATAAACACCGGAAAAAAATGGCTACAGCAGGTGATTTATTGTTAGGTACGCAGGGTCGCAGGTAGTTTTAAATAGGCTCAACGTGCATACAATGCACCGATGTGGTTACCTATACGAATAACCGTTACGTGTGGTTTAGGTAACCAAGTAAAATCAATTGAGTAACGCGTAGGTATAACTTACCTATATTACCTAAGCGCTGTTGACTTGTTGTATTCAGTTGTATAATGCCTCGGTTGGTTCGGATAGATGACTTGGCTAACGTTTATTTAGCCGCACCAAGTCATCATTGAAGACCGAATTTTAAATTACCATTGAAATTAAGTAGGTTTTAATATTACTTACCTACACGCTCTTCTTAGCTGATTTGGATCTGATTGTGGTCTGGCGACCAAAGGATATAGCCATACAAATGTTTACACGGGAATCGAACCCACGATCCTATAAAAGTCGAACGAAATTCTTGTCGTAGTAGGTACGTTACGGTTTACATGAGATCTTTGCTAACAATCTTTGTTTCTATTAGTACCTAAATATTAACCTGAGAGATCATCAAGGCTGATTATTTTGTTCATAAGTGCAAAGCTGATGACGATCTCGTCGAACACCGGCACGGAGCCGCCGACGAGGCCGGTGTTGCCACCTTGAGGACATAGCGCGAGTCGCTTGTCGTTACAATACTTCAGTATTGTGGACACCTCTTCTGTACTCCGTGGTTTTAGTACAACCCTCGATTGTCCTGAAAATTTTATTAATTATGCAACTCAGATTCGGAAACATGTGACGTTTACCAACCCGCACTGGGCCCGCGTGGTGGATTACGGCCCACTGCCTCTCATCGAGAGGAGGCCTGTGTCCCACCAGTGGAAACAATAAAGGCTGATTATGCTATATCTTTCTGCACCATATAATATTATGCTATACTGATGACCGTTGGGGTAGACGTGTTCTTGAATGGAGACCGTGAATCGGTAAACGTAAGTTAATAGGACGCCCTCAGGCTAGGTGGAGCGACGATCTTCGCAGGATGGCTGGTAGCAGCTGGATGAGAGTTGCCGAAAATCGAGTTGAATGGGGTGCAATAGGAGAGGCCTATGTTCACCAGTGGACTGCTATAGGTTGATGATGACGATGATGCTATATCGTAGTTATTATAGTAAGTACGATTGAATGTTCGTAGGTAGTTTGATTGAACGTCAGCCGCATCAGTGCAAAATAATACGTATTGTAGGTACCTAAGGTAAGTGCAATTATTTAATCACTCACTATATATATTATACACTTCGTCACTTAGACCTTTGTAAAGGTATTTTAAATACCTACCTCTGCAATTCTTTATCCAGTCAATGTTATATGGCAACACATCACTTTCGTCGGTCAACACTCGGTCTTCTCCAAGTACAGACCGAAAGTAACCAACATCTGATGGCTCTATCGTGCCGAAGAATTTTCTTTTTATGTTGTATTTTTCCTGAAAGGAAAGCAACTAAAGTAAAGGGACGATTTATCAGGCAGCACGTGTCACGTCCTGCGCGCATTTCGAACCATCCGAAATTCGACTCTGGCGCCAGTGTTTACGTGGCACTGATGGCCATATTATGGTACATGGGTCCAATGCTTACGTTTTGTAGGCAAATATACATTATACCTATACCACGTAAAAGAAGGGAAGGAACAGCATGGAAAATATAAATTATTAAGACTAGGTAGGTATAGACGCCAGCACATCAAGCTACTACAATCTGAATTAATTTTCAACTTTATACCAAAAAATGCAAAAGATTCAAAGTTGATTGGGAAAATTTGACAGTTTTGGGTAGCTTGATGTGCTGGCGTCCGTACATCTCGCCATAATAATAAGTAGTTGCTTTGCTTAGTATTTATTAATAAATACCTAAGTAGGTACATAGTACCTATAAATTCTATTCGAAGTCTCTTTTATGAGACTTCATGTAACTAACTTGCCTTTTCCCAGTTAATTAAAACTAATACCTATACTCCTCTATGAATTTTACTAAACGTACCTACTATATCTATATACTTAAATAAAAATCTATGTTTGTATGTTTGTCTTCAATGCGTTCCGAAACCATTGGTCAGATTGTGATAAAACTTTGGTAGGGTGTTCTGGGGACGCCCGAGCGTGAGGGTTCCTATTATTAAAACGCTACGAAGTTCGCCGAGTCAGCCAGTATGTCATATTTTTGAGTCCACTCTTCCGCTGCAATGTCCCCTTACCGAAAAACCGTAATGATATTAGCCAGAGTTTATTCATCATGTGCAACTGAAATAAATGTCGTCTGAAATGGACAAGTAGATAATTTCATGAAAACAATAAACAGGACACAAGGTAATGTAGGAAGTTATTCTTTCTTACCGAAGACAGCTGTGGTAGTGCTTGTGACGCATATCTAACTTGTTCCAAAACATTATTCTTACTTATTAACTTCACAAACAATGATAATGATTTAATCATTTTAAATACTTTTTCGACGCCTTTATTTACGAAACACACAGCGACAGTAGCGTCTTACACTAAATAAAAATATATACTGATAGATAGAGAACAAATTGAAACCGATATAATGTTAGAATGCTGCAAACCTATTATTTATAATTTATTCCTAACGGCGATAAATTAAGAGCTTCAGCATATTTGGTAGAGATTAAATAAACATACCTACTCAGTTATTAGACTTTCAATAGAACATTTTAAATCATAGGTTTAATAATGTTATTCGTAGTTCGTACGTGTCAAGGTTGATTCCATCCGATAACATTGATTACGTAACTGAGTAAACAGTCGAATGTTGAACGTACAGACACCAGCACATCAAACTACCCGAAACTGTCAAATTTTCCCAATCAACTTTAAACCTTATGCTTTAGCGATAAAGTTGAAAATCATTAAAGATATTTTACAGTTTGTTGTAGCTTGATGTGCTGGCATCTGTACATATCTAAGGCGATTGGCACACTGCTGCACCGCATTACGGCATTACGGAGCGGAACGCAGATAACATGCCCGTGCCCCCCACGCGTGATTTTTTACATACAAATTCAATAAAAAACGCGTTCTATGAGGGGAATTTGGCTCCGTTTCACGCATTCCGCTGCGTAATGCGGTGCAGTGTGCCAATCGCCTTAATTTAGATTGATACCTATATAACATTTTCTTATTCCTTACAAACTACGAGGAAATGGAAACTTACTAATGAAACTTTTGAACATGAGGTCATCTAAATTAAATGATTTCGTGCAATCACCAGTCCTGACGTCAGAATGCTCTGTACTATTAATAAAACAATGCGTTTTATTCATCAGAAATGTATTCTCCTTGTCCAGTAGGAGTTAACTTATTTAGATTTATTAAATTCTAGGAAAATGGAGCTCCGAGTACGAAATTTTAGTCGATTTTTGCAGTGATGTCGATAAAATGGCCCTGAAATAGGGCCGTTTTGACCACTGACAAATATCAGAAGTATCTTGTCACTCTTGTCAGTGTTGTTGTTGACACTGTCAACATGACAGTGGTTACTGGTTGACTTGACATCAGCGTTGTTATTGGTACGGCAATGGGTCATGTATGAAAATATTAAATTGTCTCGATTTTTTTTCTGCACTTATGAATAAGCTAATACTATCTACAAAAAAAGTATCAGATTTATCTGATTAGTATTTCCAGAGAAATAAATTAAATTCTGTTAGAGGCGGCCATCGACAGTAACCCACGGATTTTTATTCAATTTCCTTAGCCTACTCAATTAAAAAGTGAAAACTGTAGATAATCATAACTTGTCAATTTGTCATAACATAACCTCACTTTTCACCTCTTGCTTTGTGTTTGTTTGCGATTTTATGGATAATATATCTTTACGACGACCCTCACGCTTTGAATACTGGATTAGATTTCGACTGCCTTCGCGACGACCCGCACGCTTTGGACACTGGATTAGATTTTGAGAGACCTTTGTTATGATGGATGAATGTCAGACGGTACAGATTATCTACAGTTTTTACTTTTTAATTGAGTAGGCTAAGGAAATTGAATAAAAATCCGTGGGTTACTGTCGATGGCCGCCTCTAACAGAATTTAATTTATTTCTCTGGAAATACTAATCAGATAAATCTGATACTTTTTTTGTAGATAGTATTAGCTTATTCATAAGTGCAGAAAAAAAATCGAGACAATTTAATATTTTCATACATGACCCATTGCCGTATTATACGGCAATCCACGATTTTTTTTTCAGAAAATGGCATACGGCAGTCCTCTTATTGCCGTATCACAAAATACGGCAATTGACTATAGTTGAAACGAAACGTTTTTCACTAGCTTAATTAATTAAACGTAACGTACTGACGCCAGCACTTCAACCTACCCGAAACTGTCAAATTTTCGCAATCAACTTTGAACCTTATGCTTTAGTGATAAAGTTGAAAATCTATTAAAGAAATCTGACAGATTGTACTAACTTGATGTGCTGGCGTCTGTACACAGCCCTAGCCGGTCGATTCTGTAAAAATCTCACCGTGAAAACTTAGGTGAAGTGAGTTTGTTTTTGCTAGGAATTGACACTATTGACAGCTCACTCCACGCTCACTTCACCTAAGTTTTCACGGTGAGATTTTTACAGAATAGCACCGCAGGTAATTTTATGAGAACAGCCGGGAAAATCCCGACTACGACAAACATGAAGTTGTAATTATTGTAAAGGTTGACTGGTAGAAAATGCCTATGGCATTAATGACATAAGAACTTAAGTATGCGAACTTAAGTTCGCCTTTGTACATTTATGTGCTTGAAGTATTAAATAAATCAATAATGTAACGCCAAAGTGGCATATCTTGCGCCTTGCTTAATAAATTAATAATGAATGAAAATGTTGCAATTGACACCACATACGTTAGTATGCTCTAGATCAGGGGTGGCCAACTTGGTTAGACGCAAGATCTACTGTTCACTGACGACACTCTGGGGGATCTACCAATCACACACTTCTTGAAATCTTAAATGAAGCAGCATAGTTCAGTACACATGTAGTATTTTTTATTTTATTAAGAGGGAAAATATAACTCGTAACCACTCGTAACTCCGCTAGTCTGTCGTCAACTGACTGACGGATCGACCAGTCGATCGCGATCGACCGGTTGGCCACCCCTGCTCTAGATAAACACGAATCACCACCCTAATTACGTAACACACTATCAACCGGAATCTGAATAATATTGAAGCAAATTGCTAATCCATTGCTTCATAAGTTCGAAAAATTTGTCTGCTCCACACGTAAATAACGCAATAAATGTTGTTGAACTGTCAAAATGAAACCGATTTCGATTGATAGTGTGCAACAAGCTTATAGATAAAAGTGGAGGCAACGCTCTAAATACCTAAGTGAAGACGACTGTGGTCGGACACTCTCTTTCTAAATACATACATGACAGAGAAAGCACATATCACTGTCTCGTTCTTATGTATTTAGAAAGAGAGTGTCCGACCACAGTCGTCTTCACTTAGGTATTTAGAATGTGGCCTCCACTTTTATCTATAAGCTTCTTGATAGTGTGTTACGCAATGGGTCATGTATGAAAATATTAAATTGTCTCGATTTTTTTTCTGCGCTTATGAATAAGCTAATACTATCTACAAAAAAAGTATCAGATTTATCTGATTAGTATTTCCAGAGAAATAAATTAAATTCTGTTAGAGGCGGCCATCGACAGTAACCCACGGATTTTTATTCAATTTCCTTAGCCTACTCAATTAAAAAGTAAAAACTTGTCAATTTGTCATAACATAACCTCACTTTTCACCTCTTGCTTTGTGTTTGTTTGCGATTTTATGGATATATCTTTACGATTACGATACGATTTATCTTTATTTTATTCAAAGCGTGAGGGTCGTCGTAAAGATATATCCATAAAATCGCAAACAAACACAAAGCAAGAGGTGAAAAGTGAGGTTATGTTATGACAAATTGACAAGTTTTTACTTTTTAATTGAGTAGGCTATAGAGGTGTGACTAATATATTCGTAATAGGTACAGGTATCATAATACAAGCCACGTATATTCATATTAGGATATGCGAATATAGAATAATAGGTTACCAGGTATTAGTCAAATAATAGGGTCGCGTAATAGCGACGCGACTGATCGCGGCGATTGATGATAGCGCCGATTCCGATTATTTCCGAACGCGCCTCGCGGCGACTCGCCTAGCTCCGCTCGCTTGCTTTGCTATTATTATTTTGCCATCCGCGGTCATCTCACTCACTCACGGTTGTCTCGGCGCCCGACGAGTGAGCGAGATGACTAGACTCGCCTAAACCAACCCGAGGCGGGGGAGTGAGCGAGATGAATATTGTATTGTATGAATAGAACCTTGCCGAAACCGAAATTTAGGCTTATAATAATATTATGTAAGAAAAAAAAAAAACAATAATAATTGTACAAAAGTTAATCACCTAGATTAACTTTTTGAATACGCCAACATAATCAACGTTGACAGTCCTAAGCCTGTTTAAAGTATGAAGGAAAATTTAATCACCGTTTCACTTCTTTCATAGTCATACGTGAATAATAAACGTGCAGAATCTCGTATTTCATATTAATTATTATGGAGACTATTACCGATATTACGCAGATATGCATATTAGATTGAGTAGCTATAATGAATCGGTTCACTAATATTTGACTAATATCCAGTAATAGGTATGGTATCCTAATATGCGTTAACTAATATATTCAATAATAGGATTACCTAAAAATGACCCTAATATAACATCTCTAGTAGGCTAAGGAAATTGAATAAAAATCCGTGGGTTACTGTCGATGGCCGCCTCTAACAGAATTTAATTTATTTCTCTGGAAATACTAATCAGATAAATCTGATACTTTTTTTGTAGATAGTATTAGCTTATTCATAAGCGCAGAAAAAAATCGAGACAATTTAATATTTTCATACATGACCCATTGCCCCGCTGGTAATACAAACAAGAAACAAATGAGTAATTGACATTTTTTATTAAACACGGAAAATTAGTTACGGCAAACGAGACTGTGACTTACGGCAGCTCAGATTTTTATGATAGCAACACTGCTTGACATTGACAATCACATTCACTGTCATTCATAATTGTGTTCCACAGACAGAGTACTTTTATATCTATTTGTGTTCACAATCCGCAATCATCACACCGCACGTGTACCGCGTTTCTATAGTTTTGTGTTCAACGTAAACGTACACAACACACGTGTTTGTAATCTACAAAAATGGTGAAATTGAAGTCAAAAAGTGGAAAGAAAAAAGTACCTGTAGTGCTTCCAAATAAGGAAGATGACCAAAATGAAGTGATTTTGCCGCCTGTTCGAATGTCTGATGATCCAGCACCAAGACAGGTTATAATAATTTAAATGGCATTTATTTACGAATATCCAAATTTAAACCACTTAGGTGGGTTTTCTGTATTTCGTTGCTAGTTTTGTTTTCATATAGATATGAAATTGTCTTAACACAGAAAATGTAAACATAACCTTAAAAATAAAATTTCAGGTAAAATGGATCAATAGGCAAAGAGTTTTAGTCTTCGCCGCTCGTGGTATTAATCACCGTCATCGGCATTTGATGGAGGACATAAAGAAAATAATGCCACATCATAAGACAGAATCAAAGATGGAGAGAAGCAAAAACTTGTATGTAGTCAATGAGATCAGTGAAATGAAGAATTGCAACAAATGCATACTCTTTGAAGGCAGAAAGATGAGAGATCTCTACATGTGGATGGCTAACATACCAAACGGACCAAGTGTCAAATTTCTGGTTGAAAATAGTATGTGGTCGTAATTATCTAACACACCTACTACCTACCTTAACTACTGCATCATGTTTTACATTATTTTTGTTTAATTTTTTTCAGTCTACACAATGGGTGAACTAAAAATGACTGGAAACTGTCTGAGAGGATCCCGGCCTCTTTTATCATTTGACCCGCAATTTACAAAAGATCCACATTATTCTCTGCTAAAGGAGTTACTCATTCAGACATTTGGTGTTCCATCTCACCATCCCAAGAGTCAACCATTCTTTGACCATGTGTACACCTTCATGATCCTAGATAACAGGATTTGGTTTAGAAACTATCAAATTCTGTCTGAAGATGGTGCTTTGGCTGAAATTGGACCAAGATTTGTGTTGAACCCTGTATGTATACAAAGACTGAATTTATTATGCATATTCTCGATCAGTAACATTGTCATTCTTTCTTTCCCCGATTGTCAACAGTGTTGATGACAATCGGGGAAAAAAAGTTCCATTCATTCAGTGTTTTTCAATTATTCCAAGGATGACAAATGGAACATTTTTTTCCCCAATTCTTCTTAACACTTTGCGGGACACTTAACGCCCCTTGACGTAAGAACAATAAAACTTCTATTGTCTCGTTTAGTGCCCTTCAATGTGTTAAGCTTAGTTCAAGAGTCAAGGTTTAGTAAATTGCAACTTTCAAAGTTGACAAAAAGGTGTTACTGATCGAGAATATTCTATTTACTTGACACAACAGCCAGACTCAAATTAACTGTGTCTAATAAAACTTTTCCCATCTTTTCAGGTAAAGATATTTTCCGGTTCCTTTGGAGGTGCAACATTATGGGAAAATGCTAAATATATTAGCCCTGCCAAATTGAGACAAGCTATATCGAAGAAAGCTGGTAGCAAATATGAAAGGAGAATTGAGAAGAAAGCTGTTTATGAAGCTACCAAGCCTGAGACTGGGTATCCTGATATAGAGGGAGCTGACTTCTTCAAAGGTGATGCCATGGAAAAGGCTCAAGAAGTTGTTATTAAAGGTAAATTAAGATCTCATACTATTGGGTCGAGTTGAAAAAAAAAAAATGTTTTCACTAACAATTATTTTCTTGTGGTTAGTATTTTTATTTCCAATTTTTTTGCTTTACAGAAGAGATAGGAGAGCAAGAAAATTCTATGGAGGAAGAAAGTGACCATGAAGTCAAAAAGCCAGCATTCAGCATGTTGATGAAGAAACCTAAAACAAATCCCGATAAAACAATCAGGCGCAAGCAACTCAAGGCTAAGAGTAAGGCAATATCTGATCAAATCAAAAAGAGGAAGCAATTTAAAAAGAAAAAACCTGGTAAATCGAAATAATAAAATTTATTTTCACACAGTTGATTTTTTTATTTTATAGCATTTTTGTAGAGGATTCCCTGGACGCTATTATGGAAGAGCTAGGTTGAGGTAAACATTTAACAAATGAGTTCTACATAATTAGTGTTCACTAAAACATTGCATATTTTTAATGTCATTTGCTTGGATGATTGTTGCATAAGAATATTTTAAAACAACAGAAATACATATTGTAAAATGAACATTCTAATAATAGGGCTGTTCTATTATTATGCAGTTCTAAGACCAGAATGGAGAACAAAACTTTATTATTATATTTTAACCCCACTCTAAGATCATGTTAGAGATTCCAAATAATTATGCACGATTAGACAAAGATACATACAGGGCGGCTGATAAGAGAATACATTCTTGACACCTGTCAGTTTCATACAAACGAATAAGTGTTTTGCGAATTTGATCTCTAATAGCTAATAGCAGGTGTCAGGAGCGGATTCTCGCGACGCCGACGGCCGAACTTAGTCGTATTTTAAAAATATATGGACGGTAATGATTACGTTATGATTCTATTAAATAATACTTTAATAAAATTATGCTACAATATTATGCATTTTGATTAAAAGATTCACCTTTACGACAAATTATGCTGTCTGTTTACAACAAAAAATTAAAAAAGGTTTAAACTAGATTTAAAAAATTGAGCACCCTCATAAGTCTGGTAAATCTGGAATGATAAAAATTGGGCATTTAACATTTGTATCAAAATATAAAATTGAAACATCTGTTACATAATGTAGTTAAAAAAACTAACGTTTATCACTTAAATACTAAAAAATTAGTGTAAAAAATATGAATATAAAAATTGTACTTGAAATTACCCTCAAAGTAATACTTATTCAAAAGCTTTTAGTTCATTTGCGATCGAGATTACTAATTTATCAAGCTTATGTCAAAATAAGAAAATTTCATGCAATTCATAATCAGGTTTTATAGAAAATATTATAGTACCCATTTAGCAACATTTCAAACTGCAAACAGCGGGGTAATTGCGTAATGGCTTTCATTATGACAGTTCAACAACATTGATTGAGTTATATTTAAGTTGTTGAGCAGACAAATTTTTCGATTAAGTATATGAAGCAATGGATTAGCAACATCCATCAAAATGATTCAGATTGTGACTGTGGTGTGTTAGGCATTTAGGGTACAGGCAGACGAGAGCGGGTCACCACAATTGTTCCAAAAGCTGCCTTGCTTGTTAATTGTTGAGACAAATGTATGTTCATTGCTCATCCTAACTTAAGGCGAAAGCGCCAGGGTAGCCCGCGAAATTCATTTTTTTTAGGTTTTTTGGAATTTGCTGGTCAGTATTAAGTTGTACGTTGATTAATATATGAATCGCGGCCGTAAGAAATAGGTATGTATTTACAGAATTATAATCATTAAAGTCATCAACACAACTCTCTAAGACCACGTAACTCCAAAGAATAACTGTTTCATGAAATCATCATTCTTTGGAGTTACGTGGTCTTAGAGAGTTGTGTTGATGACTTTAATGATTATAATCCTGTAAATACATATTTGTTATGGCCGCGAATCATATTTTGATCGACGTACAACTTAATACTGACCAGCAAATTGCAAAAAACGTAAGAAAATTTGAATTTCGCTGTGCAATGCAATTTACAGTTGAAATGAAGTCTATCTGTAGGTTTACATACTAATTGCATCAAGCATTAGGGGTTACAATAAGTATGAGATTTCTATGTAGGTATAGCAAGAATTACTGGATTTTTCCCTTTCCACACCAATCACACCCAAACAGTTCCTGTGTTCACAACATGATATTATCACACTGATATATTTAAAATATTTTACGAAACACGTAGTTTGCAAAATTACACAAAAATAACATTTCCAGTGCATATCATAAACATTTCTAAAATTCATGTAAACATTCATAAAACATATTAAGTATTATAATTATAATTTAATATTAGCATCGAGATTTTATTAGAAAAATATTATATTAAAAAACACGGAAAACCATGAATCCTTATATCAACTAACATTGCACCATCTTCGATTATTATGAAGAGTTAAGAGTCACAAAAAGTAGTGATTCACACGGAACATGCTTTAAATGGTGTCAATGTTCATATATCAATAATAAATAAAAAATGCATTACTGAGTCTGAGTGAAAGCGTACGGTTCTTCTTAATTCTAAAGGCTGCCAGTTTCACCTGAAAATAAAACAGATGTCTTATCAACTTATCTTGTATATCAAACAAAAATATATGTTCATAGATGTTGGACTAATCAATAATTCCGTCGCTTGGGTTTTAGGTCGATCGATAACCAAGGTGACCTTTTCAAAAAGGTCACCTAATCACCTGACAATAGCTCATAGCTCGTAAGTTGTCATTTTATGTGACAAATGTTATGTGAGCCTCATAACATTTGTTTTGAACAAGCACTATTCTTATAACAAGCACAGGTAAATTATTCTAGAGATAGACTAAATGTATTAATGTTATGAGCATTCCTGATCTGGATAAAATAAAGGAATTTAGTAAAAAGGAGATAGCTACCACCACATTTCCATTCAATATTCTACACACAGACCAAAGCTTCTCTTTTTTAGTATCATACACAAACACAATATCTGTTAGCACTTGCAGTTGACCCCCTCTGCCGACATCCACTTGCTCAATATTGCACATGCTGATGTAGTACAAGAGATGTGTTATAGTCATCTTTAAAATGCGAGAAAGAGATGGAACTATTCCCTACGAACAGCGCCATCCTTTTTACGCAGCGGTAAAATGTTGGCTGTTACATTTTCTTATACCGCCCCACAGCTGACTATCGGGACTAGCTGGGAAAGAGAGTATAACAAGTGTGTATAGATCTTCACAACACAAAATAAAGCAATAATAAATTACATAGGAATAATTTGCAGCCTGTAACCACTATAAGGCACTGAACAGACATGCAAAAGCCCTAAACAGAACAGACTTCGAGCTTCAGTACTTGTCAGGCACATCTTGCAATTCAGCACCCTCCTGGTCGTCGTATTTATCTCGTTTATGGCCGCCGAGTTCCGCTAGACGCGTGTTCTTCCACCGGCCATCATTGCCGTTCATATTGCGGTCCTCGCATACGCAGAGGAAGAGGGAATCAACCACCATCTGTGGAGGAAAAGTGAGAGGGTTAGTTTTAAACCTTGATTTATAATTATTATCGCCACTTTTATATGCGTTTATTAATTAGATCACACAGATGAGAACAAAAAAAAAACTAGGTTCAGCTGTTTGTGAGCTACAATTAGTGGTGGTTAATAAAACATATTGCGCCAAAATATAACAGACTATTTGTACATAGCGTATAGCGTGTGCTATAGCGGCTCTGACTTCGCGCTATATTATAGCGCCTCAGCCTACTCAATGAATAAAAGTTTAAACGCGCACAGCGGGGCCAGAACGAGATAGCAAGATAGCGTTCGCACAGCGGGGCCAGAACGATATAGCAAGAGCGCGTTATCGACTATAATGTATAGCGCGTTGCGAAATAATATCTACCGCGCATCATCAATTCATCAAGTCCGTTTAGCGTGATAGCGTGTTGCTAAATTATAGCGTCTCCGCGTTCAGACTGCGACCGAGTTTTGAAATAGCGCGCTATAATTATAGCGTATAAACTAACAGACTATATGAATATATTTTATAGTTTATAACACGTTTACAGTTTATAGCGGATTTGAACATCGCTAGCTACAATGCCACAGACACACAAATACATTTTAAACTTATAACACCCCTTTGTTTTCATCGAGGGTTAAAATGTATAAGTAAGTTAAATTAACAATAATAGGAACAAACCTCATAAAGAGAAAGTATGCAGTGTGCAATGAAGAAGGAGAATATGCATATCACTAGTGTTGGGACAGCAAAGAAGTGCAGTTCAGTGTTGCGCTTGAGTAGTAGGAGACCAATGATACCGGTCACTGCCGTCACTATGCACTTGCCCAGGAACAGAATGAAGTCACCCACGCTATTTATTGTTGCCACTTGAAGTGCGTTGTTCACGATTGTGCTGAATGCCTGAAAATTTTATGAAACGTTTTACTAAAGACACAATTAGATAGGACTTGATTAGTTGGACCTCAGCAGTAGGTATTCAGATTTGAGTTGACAAGCGTCAATAATAATAGAAGACCTTTCGCGTTTTTTCAAGTAAAATTCCAGTTAATTACAAAGCATTTATATCAATTAGACCATTTACATATATTGATGTCGGGGAGTCCGACAAAATGTTTATTGCCAAGCTCTCCCTTGTAAAACTTTCTATGCCTAACTATGGTAGTTTTTCGGAGCCACAAAGGGGACATGAGGACCTATGTCCTCTTTGTTACTCATTATATCGACTCCGAGAAAATGAGTTTCTTCTATTTTGACACAGAACAATGTGCAGATCTTTGTATACTGACTTAGTGAATTTTAATGGTATTTCAATGGAATTTTAAAATAAAATCCACGAAACTATTACTGACATAAATGTATATGTTACGTTTTACTGCATATTAGTAGCAGAATGAGGTCATTTATGAAGTGTAAACATTGATTGCATACTTTGTTTAATTTATTTTACATAACAACGGAAAATCTGGTTCATACGAGGAAAGATAAGTATTAATTAGTCATTTCAGTATTTTTTTCCTCTGGTAAGTGACCTTCTGTTTAACAATAGCATAGTGAATTAATAGATGTAAACATTCTCACGCCTGGTGACCAAGAAGAAAAGCTAGCAAAAAGTAAACGATAAATAAACTGATACATACATCTGAATAATAAAAACTGCCGAGTAACCGTTCTAGTTACTTAGCAATAAGAGTATTGACCTAACAAAATGGTATGTAGAAAAACTAAAGCTGACCTTCAAGCCTTTGGCGAGGGGTACTATTATTACAGTACAACTACTTTAGCAAATGAATGAAAAACATCTTAACCTTGAAACATCTTATGGAGGAAATACTGTCATGCTATGTATATCATATAGAAATCGCGTCAAATGCGTCCATGAGATGTATTATAGGAACTTCATCTGGACAAGTTGCATATAGTATGCAACTTTTGGGACAAACTCACAACTTTGAGCCATGAGAATAGCGTTATCATCGTGTCTATAAGAGGAGAATCAAACTATTACATAAATATATAAGAAAATTTATTAAAACAGACCACATACCTTCCCAGCAGCCTTGCAAAAGTGGCATCTCTCAATGGTAATTATAGTGTAGGCATTATGATTCAAATAGCGAATAAACTTCTCAAGACAATAAAAGCAGCAAATACCACATTTCAGACCACACTTCGCGCATTCTGAACCTTTTTCTGCTCTAGATGATAGCCTGAAAAAATTAGATCATTACTAGCAGAAGAACTGATTATGAGAACTGGGCTCTCAAACAATATAATTAAGACTAGTATTTGGGCGTTGCGCGAGCTGCAAGCAGCTCGCGAGGTCGTGTTTTTGAGGAGTATTTCTTACCCTTGTAAAAAGTTTTTGGGCGTTGCGCGAGCTGCAAGCAGCTCGCGGGGTCGTGTTTTTGAGGAGTATTTCTTACGATGAGGGGAGAGGTGAAGGGGGGGAGAGGGGGGAGTTTTGAAAAATGATTTTGACCAACTCTGGGCCCCTTGATATGAAACTGAAAAAAAAAATGTTCCAAGTCTCTCAACTTCCGAGATCTACCTAGAGGGGGGGAGAAGGGGGGCAAGGGGGGCAACTTTGAAAAATGGTTTTTACTTTTCCGAGCCTCCTCTATACGAATCCGTAAAAAAACAAAACCCAGGTTTCTTAATTTCCGAGATACGATGGGGGGAGGGGTGAAGGGGGGGAGAGGGGGGAGTTTTGAAAAATGATTTTGACCAACTCTGGGCCCCTTGATATGAATCTGAAAAAAAAAATGTTCCAAGTCTCTTAACTTCCGAGATCTACCTAGAGGGGGGGGGAGAAGGGGGGCAAGGGGGCAACTTTGAAAAATGGATTTTACTTTTCCGAGCCTCCTCTATACGAATCCGTAAAACAACAAAACACGGGACTCTTAGTTTCCGAGATACGATAGGGAGGGGGGAGAGTGGGGTGGAAAAGGGGAGGTTTGGGATTTTTCCCATACTCGTGAGAGTTACTTCTATACGAATCTGTAAAAATATACCCACCTCCCCCTTCACCATCTGGGAGAACAATTATGTCAGTGAGTGGTAATCGAGCTTTATATAATATAATATAATTTACCTGGCATGTAAATACGTCAAAATGAGGCGAGGTACCTTGAACAGCGTTATCAAGAACGATCCTTTAGCCACTGAACCCAAATGGTATTTTATCAGCTTGCCGATCGAATATAAAACAGGCGAGTGAGCATTAGGTCCTCTGAAATAAATTCAACATAATTAAATAAGGCGCGCCTTTCTCGAATTTAGGACCAGTTTCCACCAAAAAAGAGATGGCGTTCGTAATTTACACATCTGAGGGGCAATTGTCGTAATTTTAAGAACGTACACAGTCTGATCTGTTTCAATTAGTCAAAAATACTTGTATTTTTCCTACATTAAAACCGTTCAAAATAATCAAAATCTAGTCGCAATCTCATCTCTGCGAAAATCACGCTGAGATTACGGGAATTGGCCATCTAGCTGCTTACCGTCAACGGTTTACAATTACATAAAGAAGACTTACCTAAAATACCAATGTGATACGGCCCCAGCAATCGTCATCTGTTGACACCCAAGAATGAACTCGCTGCCCCAAACCAAACAGATCAGACATATCCACCACATACTCTTAACCCACATGGGGTCAAACTCTATATTGTCCAGGGTAAAAGCTGTAAAAAAAAAACACAGTTCGAAAATATAAATAGGTTTTATTTAAATTAATTCGGAAAAAACACCAAAGCATAATAAGTATCACACTTGTAATCCTCAAAGGGTTAGGCAGAGGTGTACTTATAGTACACCCACATTTCGCCAGTGTAATAAGGGGATAGCCTATTGTCATCAACCGGGCACACATCTAGACTCCAGATTGCTACTGAGAAATTCCTGGTGGAAAAACTCAATAACACTTTTCTCTACCTCGGAATCGAGCCAAGGACCTCATGTACAGTAGTAGCGCTTTTTATACAATAACTAGCTTCTGCCCAAGACTTCCCTGTCGCATCGCATCGCCTGCCCGCGCTATTACTTCCTTTTCGCTTAGCGTTCTTTCTTACTTTTACTCTTTTTGCTCGGCTCCTAAAGTTCCTAGCATGATGTTAAGAAAGGCTATATAGGCTTCCTCAAGGATTAGACTATCAAATACAATTTTTTTTTCAAATCCGACTACTAATTCCAGAGATTAGCGCGTTCAAACAAACAAACGTAAACATACACGTATTAGTATAGACAATAATAACTTACTTTTGAGACTTGAATTGTTGTTGCCTTTTTGTGCGTCCATGGCTGCTTTATTAAGTGTCTCAAACCCTGTGCCAGTAGATCCATTGATTAAGAAGTTGGTTTGAAGTGGTATACCAGGGTAATTTGCTGTGGCTAAACATACCTGAAAAAATATTTTCAATTAGCATATGCTCAGCAATAAGACTCTAAATTAAACTGACACTTACCACAACTATGGACCAAAATGCTAAAAATAGCACAAGGAAGATAAATGTTATAATAGGTTGTAAGAAAAGGGCGGGAATGGAGCCGAGGCAGTGAGCAGTTTCTCTGAATAAAGCTGCCAAGAAAGTTACGCGGGATCGCATCACAAATACTAGGAGCAGCAAGATCACCTGAAATTGAAATGTAAAGTTAATTAACCTTTTAAAAAGTTGGTACTATTTTTATTGCTCGACTTTATCTAAAAAAGACAATTCAGTTTTTTTTTTTAAGTCTTAGAACAAATTATTTCTTAAGATAATCATTATTCTCTGTTCACTGTTTGTCTGTCACAAAGAAAAAGTTTAGTTCACTGTTTGTCTGTCACAAAGAAAAAGTTTATCTAATCTAGGACAAAATAACTAGCTAAGTAGCTAGTTAAAAGTACAATCACCCGAAGAATCACCCCAAAAAATATTGATTATCAACAAGTTAAAAATAACAATGCTTACCGTAATTACAGTGGCTATAATTGAATACCACAAAAATGCAGTTTCATTCTTGAGGGACTCCTAAAAAAACAATTTGATTAATTAAATGTATGTGGGTCGACACGCGACATACATTTGCAACTAGATTAATTGCATTATATCACCCTAATAGTAAACCCCGTCTACATGCTACGGTTTTTATTAAAACCCAGTTTACTTAAATATTATTATTGACGTGACAACGTCTAATAAATCGATGAAGCTGGCGGCACACACGAAAAAACATGACTCATGTAGCGTTACCTCGCGGCCTTGCTCTGTAGCGTTGCTGCCGCGCACGCTGCCGAATCGGCCTCCGCGTTCGGCAATTTCATTAATGTTTTGTAATGACCTTGTCACGTTAATCTATCGTCCGTAAACCGACTTTACAGACAACCAATTTTTTTTATTGGGCGAAACATTTTGTCTGGGAATTGAATCCCAGAGCTTGCTACTCAGCTGCCGCGCATCCAAGCACTAGATTTGACTAGATTAATAAAACGTAATACATTTCATGCATATTTGTACACGAATACACCAACCCGCACTGGGTCCGCGTGGTAGATTATAGCCCAAAACCTTTCGAAGAGAGGAGGCCTGTGTCTCAGCAGTGGGAACATTATAGGCTAATTATGTATACAAGAATGTCTAAATATAGTACTCACAGACAAATATGCAGTGTCAATGGTCTTGTGCTTAGTCCTCAATTCGTGGTATGTATACCACAATAATGCTGTACCCGCCACACTGGCTATTGACACCAATATCATAAATATCCATGACACTAGAGTTGCCAGTAAATGCAATATTGAGACCATAACAAGAGAACATACTGAAAAAAAAACAAATAAATTAATAAATCGGGAATACATGAGGTAAAGTATGCCACAAACATTAAAATTTTAATATACATATTTGTAAGTAGCAAACTAATATATTAGAAATATGCTCCAGAATGTGGTGTTTTTGTCTAAACATACATTGTATAGCATGATACATTGCTAATAACTTCATTAGTTAACTCTAACTAATGCTAACTACAGCTACCATAATAATCAGCTACATACTGCTAAGTATCACAAAAATAATAAAAACATCCATCCTAACTGACCATCAGAAGCATTTTTGACATAATCTTATGAACAATCTTCACAAAACAAACAATATAATATACTATGTAGCCAATTTTCTTGTAAAAAAATTAAGCAAGCGCTTAGGTTGTTTGTGCCTAGAAATAAACCAAAAAAGTTAAAATATTTGATGTTACTCAAATACATTATCCATAGATATTGCCTAAGCAGGAGGATTGAAATCCTCCCACTTTCCACAATCATATTGTCAATGACTCACTTAATGTAAATTAAGGGGGAGCAGCTCCAAGCCGCTCCCAAATGTCATTTAGATTAAATCTCTCACCCTATGTGTTCACTAATGTATTCATTCAGAGATAAACAAGGACGTTTGTAATTAATTAAATCATTGTTAAACAAACATTTTAATTATTAAGGCAATTAGTTTAACAAATATGCTGTTAGGTCGGCTTTATAAAGGAAAACCACAGGTTAATTTTAGATACCTATTTTGAATTTTTCCTCAATCACACTTTTCTTTTTTTAGAAAAACAATATGTATGTAACAATATGTAAGTAATTGTTGCTTGAAATAAACTTATAAATGCAATGGCATAATAATGCCATTTTTATTAATAACATGTTGGTCGAAAGTCAGCAATTTGTACATGACTTTTTTATATTTCATAATTAATAAAAGCTTTACATAATGTAGTGGTTAATTTAATGTATTGAATGTTTTATTTAGGTAAGTAATTAATTTAACCAAATATACAAAGTAGAGATGACAATACAGCAATACATTAAACTTTGTATACCTAATGACATTCCCAATCGCATACAAAAATTCTATCAAATATGTGCAATAGTTTAGTCACTGGACATTATTTTTCATTTTTAATATTTTCTACATGATGAATCTGTTAACAGGCCAGCACTGACAGGTTAAAGACATCTGCAGTGCGATTCTGTAACCATCTCACCGTGAAAACTTAGGTGAAGTGAGCTGTCAATAGTGTCAATTCCTAGCAAAAAAAAACTCACTTCACCTAAGTTTTCACGGTGAGATTTTTACAGAATCGACCGGCTGCAGTTAAACACAACATTTTGCCAGCTTGCTACTTCAATATCCTTTGCATATTATACCTTATGCTTGAGCCATGAGTCATAAAGCGTGTCATCAGAATTAGATAAGAAAATATTGCATGTGGAAGTTATTACTACAAATGTTACATTTTTTACAAACCTGCAGAAAAGGTGTGCCCGGCACACTGACCTATATCATTTTTTCAAGTTTCGGCCATGTTTGTTGAGTCAATGACACCGCACTGTTGCCGTAATATTTAAATAGTGTTCTTTTTTGTTTACACTTTTGTGCTATTAAACATTTTTTTTTTATGTTAGAAAAAACACTTTTAATTTCAATGATAGGATTTATTTGATAGCTATGCATTAGTATTGTTAATATGTATTTTCATTTATTGTTGTATTGTCATCTCCACATTGTATATTAAATTCATATTTATTACATAAGGAATAATATACATCATTGTAAGCGCTACTAACACCTATTGTGGTCAAAACAGTTGTCTAATAAATAAATATTATACATTTTTTTAACGAAATTGATTTTACTACTGAAACTAAACTCAATAATATTCATAATACTCAAGAAGTGAGATGGAGAACAGGATCTAATTACAAAAGGTCAACTGACAATAATTAGTGTAATTATTGATGACATCACTTCCTTTTATTTTTTATACTGCATAATCAAAAGAGTCATAGTCAATCAGAATCTGCATAAAAATTAGACCATATTATTCATAGAAACTGCAACTGTATTAAGCAATGCTAGGTGACATCACCAGTTAAAGTGAGTCAATGTCTATATTACTAGGCTCCCACATAATGCTTATTTATAACACAATGATCCAACTAGTGCACAAATTGTAATAATCTGTTAAAAAATGTACTTGATTCAAGGATATGCATATTAATTTTTTTGTGGTAATAGAAGCATGCATCCCTCTTTTTCAGTGCTATATATATTTTTTCAACTTACAATGAAAGAACCACAACAGGCTAATAAAATTATACTAATGATTATTGAAAATGTCTGTACTATCCCACTACTGGCCTTCGCCCAGCCCAGTATGGGTTACTAATAAATTAGTAAAATGAAAGGTATACTTACTAAATGCTATTATAACACATATTATCATCTCTTTCCAAGAAGAGTACAGATCTGAAAGCATCTGCTCAATAGTATCCCAGCTGTTCAGTAAATCATAGAAGTCATTGAACACTTTTTTAGTGAGTTCCTTTGCTGACTTAGGGAAGCATCTGTTAAGGAGGGGAAATGTCTCATACACAGGCAGGGTAGGACATGGTCCGATGTAACTGTTTCCAATAACCTGGTTACTTGCTAGTGTATTCAAGTTTATGTCATAGCGGCAAATATTAGATCCAGTTTCTTTGTAAAACTTTTGTATATCAGCCATAGACTCCAGTTTCTTATTAGGACACTCCTTCACACATATTTTAAGAGATCTTTGTAGTTGTTTTACATCCATGAAGAACAAGAATTTTTTATCCACAGTACTAATTCCTGACACAGGAGCTGCTGTGAGTTTGTGATTGCTCTTCACTCCACATGTATTACCAAAAGAATCAAATCCATTTATAACTCTTAGAGGATTTCCATACACAAAAGATATAGCAGCCACAATTATCTGAGAAAAAGATACATCATCAAAGAGCTGATAATTAAAATGTAAGTAACTTCTATTATATATCTCTCTCTTAAGATACAGGATACCCTAGTTTAAGAGATAGAGATTAATCTATTGTGTACAGATTTATGCAGCATCCAAAATGTTTTTATGTAAAAGTTCTCTGTATTTTTCTGTATCTGTATTTTTGGGAAATAAAGATATTTATTTATTTATATTTTATTTATTTATTTATTATTAGAGTCGGTGTTGGTTCTGCATTTTCGTTTTTTGACACTGTCTTCCGAAGTTATTTTATTTTTCACTTTGTAGTGTTTTTTTGGAAGTCTGTTATTTTTTTTGTAAAAAAGTTTTTATTTTTCACTTTTTAATTGTATCTACCCCACACAAATTCATTTAACACTACCTACTTGCTATGCAAATATGAATGACAGGAAGTTATAAAAAACATCATCAATAAAAACTAAGTGGAACTCCGCCCCTAAGACGACCCACTGACCGAAAAAAATTGTATCATTGAAGCTAACCCAAAAACTACCCAAGCAAAGTTAATTAAATTTAGGGATCACCCCTGCGGCATTACATTGAAAATAAATTTGCCAATCCGTCTAATGACGGAGACAAGCCCGAATATCATTGAGAACCACCTCCTTTTTTGAAGTCGGTTAAAATTTGCAAATAATTAATATTATTACAAAATAAACCGAATTTAATACAACAAGTATCTTACCATTAGTATCCAAAACAAAATATAAATAATGAGCCACAAGACATCAGTGCATCCTTTTCTGGGAGTCTCATTTTGAGGAGATATTTCACTTTGAGTGCAACCCATTGTGCGTTTAGATAATTTGCGCTTTAACAAAACTTCATTTCCACTTTCAGGAATAATATTATTTAGCAATTTTTAATAAAACCTTCAACAAATTCATAAAAGCCAACGACAAGCCCAAAGAACATTATTACCATGACACTACTATTTAGAGATGGGTAACTCAGGAGTGATAGATACAAAAGATATGAATCATTCCGTTTCAATCAATCACTCTTCATATCATTTCGTATCCGAATGTATCAGTAACTCAGTGTATCTTTCTTTACACCTCACTCACTCGTCGGTCATCGCGTCGGATAGTTTCGTCGCGCGCCATTGGTTGAACGTCAAGCAAGCAGACTTTAGCCGAATTGCTCCGAATGACCGGCGGCAGGCGTTCGGATGGAAACTTTCGGGAAGTAGATACCGTCTCGCTCGCACCCATACGAATATTTTCGCAATCAATCGCTCAATATATCGTCGTTGCGCCTGCAAAAGTCGCTATGTGTTTTTAATGAACTTATTTGAGCTATATGAATTATTATAACACTTAGCGTTTTATACGGAACTTTCGATGTATGAATATCACATAGCTACGTTCCTTAACTCTTTAAATATTACCCTTATTATCACATAGCTGTTTATACAGTATGTGTGTATTGAAATAACGATTAAAACTGCATAAAGAACCGAAAATAACTAAATAATACATAGCGGCTTTTGCACGCGCAACGACGATATCAGAAAGGTGCAAACAAAAAACGTATCACTCTATATCACTGATCTATTGGAATGAGTGAGCCGCACGCGTTGTGTGTGTCGAATGAGCTACTGATACATACTGATATAAAGATATAAAAGAGTGATTCATATCCGAGTGATTGAAAGATGCATATCTATCTTTTCTTTTCAATGACACATTTTGCCCATGTCTACTACTATTATTTACTTCTGTCCTAGCGGGGGGGCGCCGGGCGCGGGCCAAGCCTGCCCATAGAGCACAGCACAGCAGAGCAGAGTACTTTTTGATAGCACAGACTACAACAATACAATATAATTTTCAGTCTATCAAAAATTACTCTGTGAATATACATAGGTGCGTTCCGCGTGAGAATGTAATCAATGTATTCATATAATGTATAGATATATTTTGTCATAATAATTATATACATTTCATAATATAAAAGTTCATAATACATATATACATTTTGTCTACTTTATAAAGTAAAGAGAGCAAGCAGAGAAATTAGGTCACCTGCAGCTAACGCTACGCGTAACTAAAAATAGAACACGAAAAGTACAGACGCCAGCACATCAAGCTATCCGAAACTGTCAAATTTTTCCAATCAACCTTGAATTTTATGCTGTAGCGACAAGGTTGAAAATCTATTAAAGAAATTTAACAGATTGTAGTAGCTTGATGTGCTGGCGTCTGTACCTACGAAAACAGCAAAGTGCAATCAAGGTCAAGGCTCACGTAAAATGATTTTAAAACTATTTTTGTTGAGAATGCCATATGATTTAAAATCCTTTGACGTTTATTGATGGTTACTTGTTTACAAAATAATGTATTCGGTATTAAACTCTATGCTCCTGTAAATAATGTTTAAAATTAGTAGGTATTAGACGTTAGCTTAACGAGCTTTCTCGCTCGTTCATCTCTAGCTACATCACTCCCGCCCGCGCGCATCACAAGGATACGGTACCTACAACCGTATAACTACTGCTGTACCCGAATCAGTTTGAACCGAATATCTTAGATCATGTGATAAGATATCGGTATAGTGTCTCGTTCTAGGTACGCGGATACCTGATGTATAGATCCAGTGCCGTCCGATATATAGGTATTGGATATTGTACCGATACATAGATATTGTATCTATATACGATTTGTATCGCCCACTCCTATTAAAAGGCATGGTCGGCGTTATCGCAAGACATGCCATATTGCCATGACAATGAGGGTTTTCGTGAAAATTTACGACACCAGTTGGCACTACTGTGACAAGAGGTCTTCCAATATAAAATATATGTTGACGTTCATCATTCGATTCATTCATTCGTTCATCATTCAGTCATGACTAAAGAAAATATAGGCTCTTTGACAGATGCCTGGACCTGACGTGTCAGTGCTGCCACCTAGCGAACGTCATTTCAGAAAACCCTCATTATTATTCACGGCCTCACGGGACATCGTATCGCGCTCACGCTAATTCGGTACGGGTCTAAGCACGCTCAACACGATTATTTCCCTACTCGGAACGCAGGCTAATCTGTCATCATAGGTAGACTTAAAAATCCAGTTACCAGGTCATAACTCATAAGATACAAAAAAAAAAACAGGTCTGTCATCTGCGTTTTTATAGGTTAGTTTAATTTATGAGTCGTGAAAATATAGAAAAAAAATGAATGCAAAGGTCCTTTTAAACTTAAAATCTTCGCTAGTAAACCATTGTTCCAGAAGTTACTTACATAATAATGTAGCACTCGTAACGAAGATACACAGAGACCTGTATTGTAGAATGTATCCTACTATAGTTGTTCTACCGGACGGAGCTTCAATCAATATTAGATACCATGAACCCCGGAAAATAATTAAGGTAAAATAATGATAATAAACTATTGTGGTTTAAGCACATAATTGTAAATATCCATCACAAAACTGATTCAACCAAATAAAAAAGCCCTAAATAAAATATTAAATAATGACCTCTCTATGTCTGTCTGTTAGAATCTGTACCAGAAATTATTATTGTTTTTTTTTTTGTGTTTACAGTTACCTCTTGATCTATCCCAGTTGACTGAAGAAGAACGGAAAATGAGATTAGAAAAGAGGAAGCCCAAGAAGAAGGTTAAAATTACTGATGATATTGAAGATGACTTTAATGCCAAGAAATATTTAAAATATATTAAGAAGTAAACTTTAGCGTAGCTAATAGTTTTGTTAGTAAGTAATACTATATTTAAAAAATTAGGTCAACACATCTAGATAACTAAACAAATTATCTTTTATTTCTAATACCTTATTATTAAGCACTGTTGTATACTTAGTAGGTGCAATCCCATGTGGTTATTATAATCCAGCCCTCCTGCAAGAATAGGCCGCTAATGTTGAATGAGAGATTTTGCAATGGGTTTCTTAACTGCAATCCTGAGATTGAATCAAACTATTAACTTTAGATTGTTTTGATTGATTGATACTTACATTTACAATGGGTAAGTAATAGATGATATAACAACAAAATCTCTAATATTAAGAACATATAACAACGGAACCTATAATTTTATTTAATATAGCGATTAGTTAATATAATGAATGATTGATATAATTTTAAAATAACTAATTTTTATAAGCATAACATACATTAAATATAACATCGTTTGACATAACATACATTAAATATAAAATCGTTTGACATACCACTCAAAAGATATAAAACTTATTTGGTCTAATATGATGAAAACGCCTACTTAAAACACAAAGCAAAATTGCATAAACACGGGTTTGTTTATTTAGTATTATTTTTATGTTGTAGCCTGTGGGTAGCTCAACAAAAGTTATTGTTAGTTGTCACTTAGTGTGCCTAATCTTGCTCAGTTAAATAATAATATCATTAAAGTATTTCTTTAAAAATGAATTCATACAAGTTCATTCATAAAACTATGAGTCTCTAATCAATGAATATATAAAAAAAAAAGGTATTTTTGTATTCTCATACGCTCGCTCTTGCATTATATGTCGACGGAGCCCCGCTTCGCGGGGCTCCTATTTCTACGTAAAGGGTTTAAAGTAACCTAACAAAACCGAACCTCGGGGTGCCCTTCGCTCGCTCTTGCATCCTATGTCGACCTCCTATCCTTCCTTCCTTCCTCGCTCCTATTTCTGGGTGGTTTAAAAAAAAATAACCACGAAGGCTAAGGCGGGAGCTCTGCTCCGCTTCGCTCCCGCCTTTTAGCCTTCTAACCTAACCTATCTGAAACGGGGTGTTAACCATAATGATGTTTTTTAAACGTTAGACCAAATGATTTTCGATTAAATAAACAATATACATATTAAACGTTAGACCAAATGATTTTCGATTACATAAACGTTATATCAAACAACATTATACTAATTAAGTTTTAGAATAAATAAATGTTATATGTAAAGAAATTATATCAACAGTTGGTATATCTCACGTTGATTATATCTTATGAACGATAATAAAATGAAATTAGACCAAATGAGTTTATACGTTATGAGACGCACCCATTTACAATGGGTAATAAAATAACTGATTTTAATTTTTTTTTTATCAGCTGGAGTACCAAGGTTGAATCATAATGGGTAATAACTGAGTTTACTTTTTTTGTAAAACAGCTGGACTGCCTGGACTACCATTAAGGCGAAAGCGCCAGGGTAACCTGCGAAATTAATTTTTTTTTTTCGTTTTTTTGCAATTTGTTGGTCAGTATTAAGTTGTATGTTGATTAATGTATGATTCGCGGCCGTAACAAATATGTATTTACAAAATTATAATCATTAAAGTCATCAACACAACTCTCTAAGACCATGTAATCCCCCACAGAATGACTATTTCATGAAATCTTGACATTTTGAGATTATACTATCTTAACAAGTTGTATTACTTTACTGATTCTAATGATTATGATTCTGTAAATACATACTTGTTACGGCCGCGAATCATATATTAATCAACATACAACTTAAGGCGAAAGCGCCAGGGTAGCCTGCGAAATTCAACTTTTTTTAGGTTTTTTGGAATTTGCTGGTCAGTATTAAGTTGTACGTTGATTAATATATGAATCGCGGCCGTAAGAAATATGTGTTTACAGAATTATAATCATTAAAGTCATCAACACAACTCTCTAAGACCACGTAAGTCCCAAGAATAACTGTTTCATGAAATCATCATTCTTTGGACTTACGTGGTCTTAAAGAGTTGTGTTGATGACTTTAATGATTATAATGCTGTAAATTCATGTTAGTTACGGCCGCGATTCATATATTAATCAACGTATAACTTAATACTGACCAGCAAATTCCAAAAAACCTAAAAATAATTGAATTTCGCGGGCTACCCTGGCGCTTTCGCCTTAAATACTGACCAGCAAATTGCAAAAAACCTAACAAAAATTGAATTTCGCGGGCTACCCTGGCGCTTTCGCCTTAATTCGTTTTGATTCAATTTAGATAAAAAAAGTAAAATTGTAATAAATGCAAAGTAAAAAAACGAGTTAAGTCGTAATGTAATGCTAGGTAGGTACACACGCAGTGACTGATTGCGGGCGAAGTAAAAATCTCAAGTTTACGCACAGATTTTGGCAGTCATTATGTCGCTAGCGATTTCAAAATCAGCACCCAACGCAACACAAAAATCACAATCTAAATCATTTCGAAGGAGATTGCTAATCCATTGCTTCATATATTCGAAAGTCTGCTCAACAACGTAAATAACGCAATGAACGTTTTTGAACTGTCAAAATGAAAGCCACTGCTACTGGTAGTGTATTACGCAATTACTCCGCAGCAGTCAGCACTGACTTCTATCATACATGTCTAATAAAGCTTGACGTTTAATTTGACCTATGACTTTCTCAGAAAATACGGCATTCGGCAGTCCTCTCATTGCCACGTTGAAATGAAACGTTTTTCACTAGCTTAATGCATGAAACGAAACGTACACAGGTAATTTTATTTATGATCAATTGATCACAACCGGGAAAATATCGACTACTACAAACATGAAGTTGTAATTGTAACGCTAACGCCAAAGTGGCATCTCTTGCGCCTTGGTTAATAATGAATGAAAAGGTTTCAAATGACACCACGTACGTTAGTATGCTCTAGATAAACATGAATCAGCCCCCTAATTGCATAACACACTATCAACCGAAATCTGAATCATTTTGAAGCAAATTGCTAATACATTGCTTCATAAGTTCGAAAAATGTGTCTGCTCCACACGTAAATAACGCATTGAGCTGAAACCAATTCTGATTGATAATATGTAACGCAATTGCCCCGCTGGTAATACAAACAAGAAACAAATGAGGAATAGACATTTTTTATTAAATACGGCAATTTAGTATTTTTTTTCTTTAAAATACGGCATACCAGACTGTGACATACGGCAGCTCAGGTTTTTACGATAGCAACACTGGTAAAGATAAAGACTAAAGTCACTATAGAGGAAGGTATGATATACTAGACGTATCATGTACTCTGTGAGGCGTATAGTGAGCACAGAGTACTTACTGAATATTTTTGATAGACTGAAAGAGTGTGCATAGATTAAAAATATACTATTATAAGTGTGCCTGTGGTTCGAAATAGTCAAATTAAAGAAAGTCAGTTTTTCAATAGGTACTTCAAAGAAATTAGTTATTGCTAGGTATTAGCATAGGGTATTAGTTCATAATTCATTACTATAAACTAAAGCATGTTACTGTAGTCCCAGCGGACTAAAAAAAATTGCTCATGTTTTGCTAACCTATCTCTAGTAATATCATCTTACGTAAGACAAACGGCAAAATGGGAAACTCGGTATCAGCTGATGCTGGTGTTAACTTGCCGAACATTGGAAGTAATTCCAATCCACCGCCAGAATGTCCAATGCACAAGAAAGCAGATGCAAAACCTGAAGAAACCAAAAAACCATCTGAATGTCCTGTGCAACAAGGCAACGATGTTAATCCCTTTAACATGGTAAGTGTCAAGGCCAGACCTAGCTCATAAATGATACAATAAATCATATTCCTTAATGATCATGATCACTTTCGTTATCACCCTAGAAATTATTTCTAAAAATACTTTCTGGACCATGTATCAAAATAATATAACCTTCATAGGCATTACACAATCCTATGTTCCACATGCTTATGATTATTTTTGTAGATAATTTATGTTTACCATAAAAATACCTAAGTGGTAACTAACTGTACTCCATTTGTTATAAGATTATATAAATAAACCTTTTTAAGGTTCCATCCCAAAATGGTAAAACGGAACCACTATGGTGAGACTCAGTCTGTCTGTCACAGCTGGATATCACAAGAATTAATAATGCCATCAACTTGTAATTTGGAATAGTTTTAGATGACGTTTGCCTATTTTGCAAATAAGAAAGAAACAAAAATTTATATATATTTTTTGCAACAGTGACTGAAAGGGGGTCTGAAAAAAAAATTCGAAAGGGGGCTACTTAGGGTTGCCAACTTTTTTTAGAAGAAATAGAGTATATCTGATTTTAAAGGAGGTAAATAAAGAGTACGGACTTACAAAAAAGAGTATCATTTATTTTGTACTTTTAAAAAGGTATTTTTTGTACTTTTTGCAGCACATAACAATTTTTCATTGTTCTTAAAGGAATTGTATGAGTCCAAACATTCCAACTCTAAAGTTATATACATACATAATATCAAGAGCTAATTTTTGATCAATTTCAATGAAGCTCTGTTTCTCTCTTCTCGTCACGTCACATTCATGACCGAAAAGACTCTTTCAGTAAATGCTGAAGTGGCTTGAACAGAGAGTATATAGCTAATCATTTTTTTAAACAATCAAGTTCTTCAGGACGTTTTATAAAAATAAATTGCCATTTTTTTGCATTCGGCTTGGAGTTCTTTTAAAATTATTACTTCTGAATATAAACTGTCCATGTGGATGTTTAGTCTTTGTAAATTAAGTTTTCCTTCTATAATTTGTTATAAATGATTAAATTAAACAGTAAATAGTAGACTTTTTAATTCTGATTATGGGTTTTTGCATATTATTACAGACTGGCACTAGTTAAGTAAACATTGTGTAAAAAAGAGTATTTTAGCGTACTCTATTGGTGTTATAGATTATAGAGTACGCCTACATGATATAGAGGACAATACTCTATTTTAGAGTACGGTTGGCAACCCTAGGGCTACTAGAGCATGTAGGGAATCATATAAAAGAGTGCAGTTTGCACATTCTGAAACATTTTTATTTTTTTGGGCTGTATAGTTTTCGACTTGTTAAAAAAAATACCCCCCCCCCTTATCTCTGAAGTTTGCAAAGAGAAAAATTGAAATTATTTTATGTGATAGAAGTTTATGTAAAGATTACAGGAAAAATAAAACAAAGTCTCTAAATAGCACACTTTTTTTAGTAATCATCAACAAAAGTTACATTAGTTCCACTATCGGTCTAGGGATGGCGCTGACATAAAAATGCAATATTCTACACTGCAGTACACAGTCTTAAAATTCTCTGATGAATATAGGCCTCGCTGATGAAAAATTAAAAACTTGATGGTACGGAACCCTTGGTGTGCGCGAGTCCGACTTGCTCTTGACCGGTTTTTACAGTCCCTTTAACAGATTTTGATGTCTATTCTGTAGGCACAAGGATGGCATTAAAAGCAAAAAAGTTACAATACCAACTACCACAAAGTGCAAAGTCGACGGCCCACCGCTGCGCTGCGACACTGGCAGAATAGTCGACATCGGCTCAATTGCCAAAAAATGTTAATATTTCTTTTGGTTTAGATGCCACCGGCCAACCAGCAACCAGCACCTGACCAGCCATTTGAACTTCCTACTCAACGCCAAGTGTCCTCAATACCGCGTGCCATGCCAGATGGATCCACTGAGTTCTGGGTGTACCCCAGTCAACAAATGTTCTGGAATGCCATGTTACGCAAAGGCTGGCGCTGGAAGAATGAAGACATCAAACAGAAAGATATGGATGACATCATCAAAATACACAATGCCAATAATGAACAGGTATTTTTGTTAAACACAAATAATTTTTTAGTAATAAATGTAATATTAATGTACAACAAAAGAGGATTTGCTATGTTATAGCCACATAATGCAACTGATATTAAAATTTGTTAATTGAATTTATGGAAAGTAAAAAATAATTATTACTATAATTTTTTTATAAAACTCCTATGGCTCCTCAGGCATGGCAGGAAGTATTGAAATGGGAAGCATTGCATGCAAAGGAGTGTGGACACCCAAGGCTCAAGAGTTTTGGCGGCAAGGCTTCAGACTACAGCCCTAGGGCTCGCATACGAAATTGGCTTGGGTATGTATTTAAATCTGACTATTCCAATAAGGAATAACTTCATCAATTAAACTGATCATGTCAAACTGCGCTCAAGAGCTGTCCAGTGTAAATATTCCATACAATAATGACAACGGACAACTCTTAAACGCGGTCTAGATGTCCGGTCGCGTTCAGTTTTATTGGTGGAATTCGCCTTATGCTTTTATTTACCTTTTCACCGCTAACGCACACAGAACGCGATGCCTCGCCAGGCGCCAAGCTATAAATGTATAACGAAATATATTTACAGTAAACAATAGTGATGAGTGTATCGTCATATCGATGAGATTTGTACGCGTTATTTATTTATTTTATTAGGTTCACCAACAATTAATTACACTAATACAACCACATATACATTTTTAAAAGTAAAAATAACAGTGCATCAATTACTTAAAGGTAAACACAACATGCTTAAAACAATGAATCGTAGAAATAAGCTAACTTACTTATGTTAAGTATTATTTATAATTTCACGAATATAAATAAAAACTGATTAAATATTTCCATATTTGCTTTATGTCACAGTATCCCTAGTAAGAAAAACCAGTACTATATATATATTATAATTAGGTAATAGGTAATACGGGCTGGTATCCGCAACTCCACGTCAATACGCGTATTTTGCGTACGAAAATTATAAGTATCAAATTCAACTTTGATTAGGGATGTGGTCTATGGTCTTTCTTACTATTTTTATTATGCATTCAGAATCGAATCTCACAAATAGGTATGTTTTATTTAATTTGAACTCTTATCTCTTGTTTATGATAATCTCCTCAAACTGTCAGCCCATTAAAACTTTGTTAAATTCGCACTCCAGAGCCACAAGATACCTACAAGCGACGCTTTGTGGCTCACCAAACATTTCACTTATTGAATCGTTACTTTTTGATGAATAAACGTCGAAGTCGTGGCGCTCTGGTGGCACGAAAATCTAGAACTTCTATTGAAGTCCGTGGCGGTGAAAAGGTTAAAAATTATTTATTTTTTGCACTCTAGTGACAATTTTTTAATGGAGTTTTATCTTTTGTTTTCAGATACGAGCTGCCATTCGATAGACACGATTGGATTGTCGACAGATGTGGACAAGATGTCCGCTACATTATCGACTACTATGATGGTGGTGAAGTTGACAGCAAATACGAATTTGCGCTTCTTGACGTCAGGCCTGCCCTTGATTCGTTTGATAATGTATGGGACAGGATGAAAGTGATGTATATGAGATATCGCTATGAGCTTATTGGCTCCAAGGAAAACAATAAGTTGACTAATTAGATCTAGCGTATATGATCATACGTGTTGCGTGAAGTTACGAATAATTAAGTATTTATTTTATTGTGGGGTTCTTCTGTCGGCATGAGTTTGTCACTGTAGAAACTCTTTGTGATTATACTTTCTCTAAATTATTATTCACAAAGTTACAGTAGGTACCTGTTATATTAATACAGACTTCATAATTTTATTAGTTTGTTTGTTCTTATATAATATTCTATAGTTCAAAATTTAGAGCATAATTAGAAGTATTAGGTATTTATGCCTGTTGAACCGACATTTCAGTAACTGTATTTTAACAAGGGTTGAATAATACACACTTAAAAGTATGATGTTAATGTTTAATGTAAAAGCTAAAGTTCCAAAGTGATTCTGTGAGCAATATCAATTAAGTACATCATAATTATGTATGGATCCTTACATAGTTTACACTAACAGTGATGAATCCTTAAATAAGGTCTGAAAAGAATATCTTAAATAAGGTACACAGAATAAAAAATGTTCATTATTATGAAGTTCTTTTATTAACACTTATTATTCACAAATGAATAAGAAAAGTATATCTTATTAGCTAGGTAACCTATAAAACAGTATATGCACTTCAATTTAGTTTTCCAGAGTCACAAATTGATGCGATTCTTTGGTTGGTGGCAACCCCATACATTCAGTTTTGAAAAGTTCAACTTGCTGTTCAATGTAGCCTTCAAAATTATTGTATGGGCAGCCTGAGAGTATTTTGTACATTGGTTTTCCTTTATTGCAGTGATAAATTGATCTTAGAGTTAATACGGGAGGCTTATCTGGAAACTTAGCACCTGTAAATGAATTCAATGATTTATTATTACTACAGAGTGGATGAGAGTTTGACAAAAGTTTACAACAAGTTACATTATTATTTTACATAACATCTACACTAATATAATTGTTACTAACAAATCTATGGACAAAAAGTCTGAAATAAATTATTATTATTTATTTTAATGTTTTTACATCTCGGGACCATGGGGTCCCAGTCTTTTGGAAGGCGTACGACGGGCCGAAGCCAACTCGCAGAGGCCCCTTAGGAAATTTGAATGAAATGCGGTATTATTGTTATAAAGATTTTTTGTATGTTTGCTACGTTTCTATGCTAAAACTGCTAAACATATTTTGATGAAATTTGGCACACAGGTAGACCATGACATGGATTAGGACATAGGATACTTTTTATACTGATGTTCCTATGGAATAGAGACGTATGCGGGTGATACCGCGGGGCGCAGCTAGTGGAAGAAAAAAACGTAACCCAATGGAAACTGATATACACTATAATTATCGTCAGGTCTCTGTCCACTGGTTAATTAACCTATCACAGATAATAATAAGAGTATACAAACCAATATCTATCTGTAAGATCCAATGGTAGCTGCTCATTTCAAATAAGAAGGCTGCATTATTAGCGTCATGCTCTAGGACAGCACCTTCATACTTCACAATCAGTTGTGCCAGTAAATCTCGCTTTAACCTTTCATTGTTCAGCAAATCATCAATCTGAAAAACAATATTTTGTTAGTAATAAAATATAACAAGCTTTCTCTTGGATAATGTCTTATTTCAGCACTAGTTTTAAAAACTAGTACTGTTAAAGTACACGAGTGTACATCTCCTAAACAGCTCAATACCATTGACAACTTAATTTGTTCGGGTTATACGCGGAGATTTAAGGTCATAGCACACGTATCAAATCGGAAGGGGATCGGCACCGTATCACCTTTATACTTGCCGTCAAACAGGCGTCAACCTAACGTAAGTACGTAATCAAAGCGGATCGGCTCGCCGACCGCTGGCTGGTTGATGGTGTAGCAGGCCGGCCGAAGGGGTGAGAGGGGCAAGGGTGGACGAAGAGACGTAAGCTCGGGTACGGACAGACGTAAGCGCGGGGACCATGAGCCGTAAGCGCGGAGAGGACGAACTGTAACGCACCGAACTGCGTTTCGTGAGCTTGTCCCGAGGCGAGGTGATTACGTTACGATTCCGATTAGTGTGCGTTGCAGTAGGGAGTTTCATACAAAGAATTTGAAACGGCTCGAGTTGATACGGTGCCGATTCCTTTCCGGTTTGATAGCAGCCCCGGATCTAAGGGGGGGGGCAAACCGGGGCACTTGCCCCGGGCGGCAGTTTCATGGGGGCGCCAAATGCTTGAGACAAGAATTCGAAATATCGAAGAAATGAAGCCTCATTTCTTACAATCTCATAGGTTTTTATCAAGTAATCGAATCTTAATAAAATATGTTTGAAAAAAAAACTTTTCTATTTCCATACGCCCAGTTAGTTTTTGAACACATAGGTACTATACTAAGTGATTTATGAAAATTTTTGAACGCGTGGGTAGTGTCCGTGATCTTTCTGCCAAGGCGTATCCCCGTCACATATCTATACGAGACGAGCCGAACAAATTCAAACAGTTGCTAACAGCTAGTACATGAAATTAATGAAAAATCAAGTGCCTTCGACCTGTTACAACATCTGTACAAGCATGACTTGCAAGAAGCATTTCCCAATTTTAGTATAGCTTTAAGAATTTATTGCACATTACCAACAACATCTGCAAGCTGTGAGCGAAGCTTCAGCAAACTGAAAATAATTAAAACTTATCTACGTTCTACAATGAGTCAGAATCGTCTATCTGGCCTCGCGATCCTAGCCATTGAAAACAAAAATGCCTATGCAACGGACTTTGAGGAGCTAATAGATTCTTTCGCAGAAAAGAAAGCACGCCGTGTAAAGTAGTATTTCCTGGGGGTAAGTAATAGATGATATAACAACAAAATCTCTAATATTTACAACATATAACAACGGAACCTATAATTTTATTTAATATAGCGATTAGTTAATATAATGAACGATTGATATAATTTTAAAATAACTAATTTTTATAAGCATAACGTACATTAAATATAACATCGTTTGACATAACATACATTAAATATAAAATCGTTTGACATACCACTCAAAAGATATAAAACTTATTTGGTCTAATATGATAAAAACGCCTTCTTAAAAACACAGCAAAATTGCATAAGCACGGGTTAATTTATTTAGTATTATTTTTATGTTGTAGCCTGTGGGTAGCTCAACAAAAGTTATTGTTAGTTGTCACTTAGTGTGCGTAATCTTGCTCAGTTAAATAATAATCATTAAAGTATTTCTTTAAAAATGAATTCATACAAGTTCATTCATAAAACTATGAGTCTCTAATCAATTAATATATACCTTTGTAAAGTATTTGTATTCTCATACGCTCGCTCTTGCATTATTATGTCGACGGAGCCCCGCTTTGCGGGGCTCCTATTTCTACGTAAAGGGTTTAAAGTAACCTAACAAAACCGAACCTCGGGGTGCCCTTCGTTCGCTCTTGCATTATATGTTGACCTCCTATCCTTCTTTCCTTCCTTGCTCCTATTTCTGGGTGGTTTAAACAAAAATTACCTAACCTATCTGAGTCGGGGTACTCTGAATCGGGACGTTAACCATAATGATGTTTTTTATATACATACTATATTAAACGTTAGACCTAATGATTTTCGATTAAATAAACAATATACATATTGAACGTTAGACCAAATGATTTTCGATTACATAAACGTTATATCAAACAACGTTATACTAATTAAGTTTTAGAATAAATAAATGTTATATGTAAAGAAATTATATCAACAGTTGGTATATCTCACGTTGATTATATCTTATGAACGATAATAAAATGAAATTAGACCAAATGAGTTTATACGTTATGAGACGCACCCCTTTCCTGGTTATATATTTTTTCTGTGTTTCTGTTTTATGTCACAAATGAAAGTTATTAGATAATAAAAAGTTTAAATTTATTAAAGGATTATAATTTTAACAAATGGTCACAAAAATGCTACTCATTGGCAGTATTAACAGTTTTTCTCAAACACTGAAGGGAGGGGGCGCCACTATCAAAGTTTTGCCCCGGTTCGAAAAAATCGTAGATCCGGGGCTGTTTGATAGGTGTGTACCTTTAGTATGGAAAAGTAATGAAATCTAATTTCTCTTAAAGTACCTGAATTTTTGGTCACTATAACTAGTAGGAAAATCTTACAACGAAAATTTAACATCGCGTGCACCGTGACTACCGCCACCCCACCAATGGGATGGTATATCTCGTAAACTACTGGAGTACTCATTTTGAATGTTGGGTACTAATTTTATCTTGCAGGGTACTAATTTTCTGTTTAGGTTTGACGAAAGCGACAAGCTCTTCAAACATTGAATGTTGAATCAACATTCAAAGTCGTGGTCCTGCTGAACAAGCGCGCGAAACTTATCATCGTTGATTTCTCGGTAAATACAAATGTTTCAGTTCTGTTTTTTTTACGAAATGAATCACATAAATAAGGGTAGGTACAAAAATTATTTGTATACTTAGAATAGCTGTAGCATGCCCCCTTGTTCGGCGCTCATAGTGGTCGGCCTGTTGAAGGGAGCGTGACTACCGCCGGACAACCTTAAAAGTCGATTTTTTCGAAAACTACTGAGGTATCAATTTTGTTGTTCAAGTACTAATTAGTACCAATTGAGTGCTAATTATTTACCAAATATGGAAGCGATTGGTGTTGGTTTTCCGGTGGTAGTCACGGACATTAAAACATTGCTTGAAATGCTCAGAATAATGTTTTTAAGACACATTCAGCACAATATAAACAAGAAGTAATGTGTATGCTACCATACCTTATTGTTCAATAATTCTGTCACCATTGGGACATAATCCATTAAAACTCCTGACTGATGCATCCTAAAAGACAAATATTTGAATTCAGGTACAACTTTTGCTGGCCTGGCTATAAAAGCTTATATTTTTCAGGATATAAAAGCTTATTTTTGATGAAAAAATAAGCGTTTATAACTCATTCAGAATATATTATGCTATTTATGGTATTCAATATAAAACACAGTACCACAGTTTGTATTTTTTTTACCTCGCTATGCCCGAGCCAAAGGAGAGTCAACTTCAATAGGAAATTTAGGAGATTATAGGGATATCTTTCATCAGGGCACTATACCACAAAACTTTACAAGTCTACAATTCTACAAACTTGTTAAATTTTAGAAAAAAATGCATATCGACGGCGAAGTGCCAATACCTCCTAACTGATTTTTTTTTTTGAGAAATTCATTTTTTTTCGTTTTGAATTTAAAGGCGTTATTCGCATGTTTTAGTGAAATCGCCTAAGTGTACTTTTAGTTGCAACAGCATTAAATTAAAATGTGGAAATATGTACCTCCCAACTCAAACAACGTGTCTATTTTTGAATGTTTTTTTCCAGTATGTGTAAATTTTTGACTTTGCCAGTTAGGAGTTATTGGCACTTCGCCGTCGATATCACAAAAATTACAAATATGTATACTAATGTATAATTACAATTTACAATCTACCAGTTACTATAATTTACATATTTGTAACATCTTAATTTTCCATTACAATTATGTGGCTTAGAGTTTTGTAGTACAGAAACATGTCATGTAAGTTTTACAAATTTGTAAATTTTAATTGTAAAATTTTGTGGTATAGAACCCTGGTCCTGCTCTGGGGGTTCCAAAAATATTTGTAAAACCAATAAATACTTACAAAGGTAATGATATATTTCCAAGTGACTTTGTGAGTATTGGTGAAAGTATTAATTCAGCATTTGTTGAATTTGGATATCTGACCAATAATAATGCAGTATCTATTCCAGGATTCTTTTCAACTCTGAAAATTAAAATAAAAACTTTGAAACTCCTGTTTGGACTGATAAAATTATACTATATAAAGCTCGATTACCACTCACTGACTGACTGACTGACATAATTGTTCTCCCAGATGGTGAAGGGGGAGGTGGGTATCTTTTTACAGATTCGTATAGAAGTAACTCTCACGAGTATGGGAAAAATCCCAAACCTCCCCTTTTCCACCCCACTCTCCCCTCTCCCTATCGTATCTCGGAAACTAAGAGTCCCGTGTTTTGTTGTTTTACGGATTCGTATAGAGGAGGCTCGGAAAAGTAAAATCCATTTTTCAAAGTTGCCCCCTTGCCCCCCTTCTCCCCCCCCCCTCTAGGTAGATCTCGAAAGTTAAGAGACTTGGAACATTTTTTTTTTCAGATTCATATCAAGGGGCCCAGAGTTGGTCAAAATCATTTTTCAAAACTCCCCCCTCTCCCCCCCTTCACCCCTCCCCTCATCGTATCTCGGAAATTAAGAAACCTGGGTTTTGTTTTTTTACGGATTCGTATAGAGGAGGCTCGGAAAAGTAAAAACCATTTTTCAAAATTCCCCCAATTCTCTCCCCCTTCTCCCCCCTTTAGGCGGACCTCGGAAGTTAAGACTTGGAACATTATTATTATTATACTATATAAAGCTCGATTATACTATATAAAACTCGATTACCACTGACTCACTCACTGACTGACATAATTGTTCTCCCAGATGGTGAAGGGGGAGGTGGGTATATTTTTACAGATTCGTATAGAAGTAACTCTCACGAGTATGGGAAAAATCCCAAACCTCCCCTTTTCCACCCCACTCTCCCCCCTCCCTATCGTATCTCGGAAACTAAGAGTCCCGTGTTTTGTTGTTTTACGGATTCGTATAGAGGAGGCTCGGAAAAGTAAAATCCATTTTTCAAAGTTGCCCCCTTGCCCCCCTTCTCCCCCCCCCTTTAGGTAGATCTCGGAAGTTAAGAGACTTGGAACATTTTTTTTTTCAGATTCATATCAAGGGCCCCAGAGTTGGTCAAAATCATTTTTCAAAACTCCCCCCTCTCCCCCCCTCCCCCTATTGTATCTCGGAAATTAAGAAACCTGGGTTTTGTTTTTTTACGGATTCGTATAGAGGAGGCTCGGAAAAGTAAAAACCATTTTTCAAAGTTGCCCCCCTTCACCCCCCCTTTAGGTAGATCTCGGAAGTTAAGAAACTTGGAACATTTTTTTTTTCAGATTCATATCAAGGGCCCCAGAGTTGGTCAAAATCATTTTTCAAAACTCCCCCCTCTCCCCCCCTTCACCCCTCCCCCCATTGTATCTCGGAAATTAAGAAACCTGGGTTTTGTTTTTTTACGGATTCGTATAGAGGAGGCTCGGAAAAGTAAAAACCATTTTTCAAAGTTGCCCCCCTTGCCCCCCTTCACCCCCCCTCTAGGTAGATCTCGGAAGTTAAGAGACTTGGAACATTTTTTTTTTCAGATTCATATCAAGGGGCCCAGAGTTGGTCAAAATCATTTTTCATAACTCCCCCCTCTACCCCCCTTCACCCCTCCCCCCATCGTATCTCGGAAATTAAGAAACCTGGCTATACTAAATAAATAATTAATACAAAATCCTATAGGTGCTAAGGATTACTGTCCAATTCTCAAAATTTTACAACAGTAAGAAATACTCCTCAAAAACACGACCCCGCGAGCTGCTTGCAGCTCGCGCAACGCCCAAATACTTTTTACAAGGGTAAGAAATACTCCTCAAAAACACGACCCCGCGAGCTGCTTGCAGCTCGCGCAACGCCCAAATACTAGTTATATTATACTATATTATACTATATAAAGCTCGATTACCACTCACTGACTCACTGACTGACATAATTGTTCTCCCAGATGGTGAAGGGGGAGGTGGGTATATTTTTACAGATTCGTATACAAGTAACTCTCACGAGTATGGGAAAAATCCCAAACCTTCCCTTTTCCACCCCACTCTCCCCCCTCCCTATCGTATCTCGGAAACTAAGAGTCCAGTGTTTTGTTGTTTTACGGATTCGTATAGAGGAGGCTCGGAAAAGTAAAATCCATTTTTCAAAGTTGCCCCCTTGCCCCCCTTCTCCCCCCCTCTAGGTAGATCTCGAAAGTTAAGAGACTTGGAACATTTTTTTTTTCAGATTCATATCAAGGGGCCCAGAGTTGGTCAAAATCATTTTTCAAAACTCCCCCCTCTCCCCCCCTTCACCCCTCCCCTCATCGTATCTCGGAAATTAAGAAACCTGGGTTTTGTTTTTTTACGGATTCGTATAGAGGAGGCTCGGAAAAGTAAAAACCATTTTTCAAAATTCCCCCAATTCTCTCCCCCTTCTCCCCCCTTTAGGCGGACCTCGGAAGTTAAGACTTGGAACATTATTATTATTATACTATATAAAGCTCGATTACCACTGACTGACTTTTTGTCAATCCACTGATTGACATAATTGTTCTCCCAGATGGTGAAGGGGGAGGTGGGTATATTTTTACAGATTCGTATACAAGTAACTCTCACGAGTATGGGAAAAATCCCAAACCTCCCCTTTTCCACCCCACTCTCCCCCCTCCCTATCGTATCTCGGAAACTAAGAGTCCGGTGTTTTGTTGTTTTACGGATTCGTATAGAGGAGGCTCGGAAAAGTAAAATCCATTTTTCAAAGTAGCCCCCCTTGCCCCCCTTCTCCCCCCCTCTAGGTAGATCTCGGAAGTTAAGAGACTTGGAACATTGGTTTTTTCAGATTCATATCAAGGGGCCCAGAGTTGGTCAAAATCATTTTTCAAAACTCCCCCCTCTCCCCCCCTTCACACCTCCCCCCATCGTAAGAAATACTCCTCAAAAACACGACCCCGCGAGCTGCTTGCAGCTCGCGCAACGCCCAAATACTTTTTACAAGGGTAAGAAATACTCCTCAAAAACACGACCCCGCGAGCTGCTTGCAGCTCGCGCAACGCCCAAATACTAGTTATAATATATATGTGAATATAATAATTATGTTCAATGACCAGATCAGACCAGTACCTGGGTTGTGGAGTTCAGATAGGTAGTTGCTCCATGTAAAATACTGGTATTCAGCTGCATCTGGTTTGACTGGAAGCCGACCCCAACATGGGAAAAGGCTAGGCAGATTATGATGATATGTTCAATAAGCATAAATATATATATATATATACAGTCAAACCTGGATAAGTGAGAACTGGATAAGTGAGAAAACTCTATAAGTGAGAGTAATAGCCAGGACCCGTCATTTTAAGCTCCCAAAACCTCTATTAGCGAGAAACGGAAACCTCTGTAAGAGAGAGTCGTTTTTCCCTCATAGACCTCCGTAAGTGAGACTGCTACTTATCTATACCTCTATAAGCGACAGTCGAGCTCTATTTACAAATTTAACATCTGCTATTTTATGACTCATTCTTAACTTTCGTGGAACTTTCTACCATTGTTTTTGTATTGTTTTTTCGTCAATATTGTACCTATTCTATTTCGTGGAACTAAATAATGTTGTTATTCTATCGCATTCTTTTCGCATGGACACGTGTGCCTGTGTACCGTCTTGTTTGTCGGACTTACTCAGTTTATAGTTATCAATTACGAAGGAAAGTTCTGTTCTGCATCATGTCATTCATGTCAAAACGGAAAATTAAAGTACTGTCATTAAGTGATAAACTTAAAATAGTGAATGCGTTTGAATACGGAAAATCGCGAAATGAAATTCATAGGGAGTTTAATTTACCAGAATCCACCTATTATAAAATTATAAAATCAAAAGACTCTATAAAGTCTGAGTGCTCTAATGGACATGTACATACAAATACAATTTTTGTTTTGTTTTCGTAAGCATATAAAAATATATATTATGTACATTCATAATATATGTTGTGAATATCATACACATAATTTTATCATATTACATATTTACTACATTCGTACTTGCTGTGACTTCTTATTGCTGCGTACCCCTATAAGAGAGAAACGCTACCCATGTACCTGCATGAGCGAGAAACTCGGGTTAGTGAGAAACCTCTATAAGCGAGAGTGAGATTGTGCTCCCTTGAACTCTCGCTTATCCAGGTTTGACTGTATTATATTTTTTTTTTCAAATACATCCATGTTGTTGTTGTATAAAGAATGTGAAAACAATTTGGTATTTTAAGACTTTCAACTGGCTTATTTGTTGTAATGCTTACCCATCACTATACAACTCTGGTAATCTGGATGTATCAACATTAAGTCTGATCAAGAACTCAACTACATGGCTGCCAACCCACACTTCAATATCTTGCTCAGATGTTAGAGCATCTCCGAGTAGAGCACTGTATTCAAAGTAGGCGCGAGAACTTTCGTCTTCATTTAACTTTTTTATCTGTAACAGCAGTAAGTGTTAGAACAGAATGAAGCACTTTTTGTTGGCTGGGCTTCCTTTCAATGAAAATAGAACATCATTGTAACACAGTGGTTTAATCAAGTAATTTACATTTTATGAATATAAAATTAAACTCATCTGGAAATATAAGATGACAGAACAGAGCATAACAGTTGTTAGACAACAATGTAAGATGACTACTCCTAGAACATAGTGCATTACAACCATCATGGTTCAACACTTTTCATATTTTTTCAACTAATTATATCTTATTGGTAGGATATAATACACCAACTTTAGGTGAATAGTGCCTACTACAATGCTTTTTTCTTGTTTAGCTATTTTACATTTTCCACTTGTACCTACTAGTTTTAGCACATTCAACAAAAAAGTAGTGCAAGTTAATTTGCTTACCTGATGAAGTTTGTATAGACTAATCAGTTCTGAAATAACATCACTAAGTGCTTTTGGATCATTTTCGTTCCACTTTGATAGACTTGGCACTTTTTCTTCCAAAAATTGTTCATCAACACTCATAAGAAAACTGTCGTCATCGAATCTGAAATCCGGCGCAAACCAAGGTGCTGTGCCATCAAATATTATTTCCCATTTCAGTTTCTTTGAACAATAAGGTAAGACAATCCGAATTTGGCATTCACCACCCTCAGAATTCCCGGATACTCTTTCAAAGTCAACCTTGGTCTTACATAAACCTGCAAGTTTCATTATTATACTAAACATTCTAGATTTAAATACAACAGAATGTGCTAGCATCACACAACTTACCAAGTTTCAAATCTTGGTACACATTTTGAATGTAAGGACGAAAAACTGGAGCTAAGTCATTTACTACACCAAAACTTTCCGACGACATCGTTAAACTTTTCGACAAAATTAAACTCTTTCACCGGATTCACCGTAGCAGTTAAAATGTTTACTTTTATAGAGTGAGGCAAAACAAATACAAAATTATGAAACCAAAACCAAAACTCCGAGTTCCGATCAAGAGATTGTCATTAATGTATTTTTTTTTTATTAGTTTTATGGAGTGTCATTAATGTATTTATTTTTGAGTTTTTGGCGGGATTTCTTCGAGTAAAGTCTATTTGGCTGTTTTAATTATTAGCAAATTGATTCCTAGTGGATATTGTGATGTAAAATTGGTGTAGTTTTGTATCTCAAGTGTCTGCGCAACTGGACAATATGTGTAATCATTGAAACAGACGCGATCCCGGTAAAATGGAGCAGAGAATTTTATTGTAGTTTTGGCTACCTCAGCGAAGTTTACCGGGAAACTTGATTCGATACATTTGCTGCCAAATACTCATAATACATTAGAATGTGTACACCCATATTCTAATGTCATGTTAGACTCAAAAAAAAAATAGTAACTGATGACTAGGCAGCATGGTCTCAGACCTTAGCCTTTAAAAAAAAAAAAAGTATTTTTTTTTTATATTAGTTTTATGGTCTGGTTGCTAAGGCCTTTTAGCCAGTCATTAATGTAATGTCATTGTCAACCACAGAGTAAAAAAGTACTCTGTGGTTGACAATGACATTATATTAATGACAATTCCTGCGTTCCGAGTTGGAAAATAATCGATGTGAGCGTGCTTAAGGGGAAGCGCTAAGGTAGACCGCGAAATTCAAATTTTCTTACATATTTTCGCGGGATACCCTGGCGCTTTCGCCTTAAACCCGTACCGAATTAGCGTGAGCGCGATAACGATATCCCGTGAATTGTCATCGATGACGTCATGACATTCGCCATCTTGCAATAACGCCGACCATGCCTTATAAATTATAATAATATCACCGTTAGCGATGTCAAAAATGATAGTGTGTGTGAGGGTGTGTCAGTAAGTGTTTTGTTTTCAGTTGCATCATATCTTGAAACGAACGTGGTATTTTCGAAATTGTGCTTCTGCCTGACAGTCACCACCTAACCAAAAAAGAAGAAATGTAATGTTTATACAAATAAGTACTGTAATATCAGTGAGCGCGTTCACGAGCGTTCCGAATTGTTGACAGCCCTCAGCTGTCATAATCGTAATATCTAACTCGGAACGCATGTGAGATGATGTGAGTGGGTGCTATGAGCGATTATAGTTTTTTTTTAAATTCGGATTGCGGCCAATGTCAAAAATTATGAAGCAACAAGCAGCGCCCCGCGGTTTCACCCGCAAAAGTGTCGATCCCGTGATAATATCGGGATAAAAACTATCCTGTCAACAATTCGGAACGCTTGTGAACGCGCTCACAGTGCTTACTCAATGTAAAAACGATATTATTACAGTGTGTCTTTGTATAAACACCACATTTCTTCTTTAGTTCTTCTTCTTTGGTTAGGTGGCGACTGTCAGCCAGAAGCACAATTTCGAAGATGCCCCGTTAGTTTAATTTAAAGATATGATGCAATTCAAAACAAAACACACACTGACACATCCTCACACAAAACGATATTACAGTATTTCTTTGTATAAACACCACATTTCTTCTTCATTGGTTAGGTGGCGATTGTCAGCCAGAAGCACAATTTCGAAAATGCCACTTTTCCCTTCCGTTGCCGCCGATGTAATTTTTTTCGGTCTACGTCATCTGGCACGCCTCTCACGCTAATTCGGTACGGGTTTAAGCACGCTCAAATCGGTTACATCGTCATTTGGTCATTAATAGTCATCATCATTGTCATTTGGTCGGTGCTGCCATAACCCTAATTTTTAATTACACTAGGCATTCTGTTTTAAGGCCAAAAGCACACTTGGTACACCTATAATCATCGCACGCACCAAACTTCAGTAATTAAATTTTGGATATCTAACATGCATACAACGTCACAGGATTCCTTGAATTCAGGAATCCAATATTATTCGGACCGTTCAATAACTGGTGATCTTGACTTTATTTTATAGGCAGACTGGAACAATGTAAACACTGCAGATATCGATATAATTTAGGTTTCTTGGTACTGCATTTACATCCTCGCCAGAGTAAATATTAAGTTCCTTGTAAATATGTTCCTTGATTTACATCCCTACAGCTGTCATTTGTTTTGTCTGTTTTGTCTCCATTCGTCAGTGAGTGACAGACGGACATTGTGGAATTTGCTGAACAAGGACAGGACAATACTAAAGTAAAGCGTTTTTCGTCTAACGACTAACGACCGACTCACAGTCCTCTCGTTTCTGATAATTTAATTTTTTTAGGTTCAAATAGAAACATTCGGTACTTATAATTTGTATGGAACCTGTATGGAACAGTAATATGAAAAATATGTACTCGTCTGCACAGAACAACATTTCCGATCTACTCAAATTAGCCAAAAAATTCAACTGTTTTTATCTATCAGGTACGTGATTCGATTTGCGCATAACTTAGACTATAGGTTTGCCAGTAAAAGGCAATTAAGTATTAGTTTAGAAATACACGAGTGACTGTTTAGGCAGCCTACATAGTGTTTGTAATAACAAGCTGTCGAAGAAGCAACTCGTACTGTTTGCTTACATATTTTGCATTGTTCAAGGCTTGCATCAGGGAGTATGCAAACCGTTTATAGTAGCCGGATATCAAGTGGGTTTGATTCGCCCTGATGTTATGAAGTACCTGATTAGATTCCCAGAGGTAAGCCTTCACTTTAATATTTTTTGAACAAAGTACACTTTTCTCTAGAACCAAAAAAACTTTTCGACAGTAAAACAAATAATAGTGTTTTGGAATCTTGATAAACTAAGTTCTATTTTTTTTATTTTATCTAAGTTCTATGTTATCTTATTAATGTGTTATGGCCAGAAACATCAATAAATATTTGGTCAGAGGGTTGTCAATTGCATTATACTAACACTGTAAACCTTAATTTTTCCACGAATTTAAGAATCAATTAATAATAATTATAAACATAACCTAAAATAATAAGTTATCATATTATTATAATTAACCACTTGACTGGAGTCAGTATCTAGTTTAATGATTGCTTTTGACCTACTACTTATTCTATCTTGAAGATAGATTAAAAAGAATTGTATTACGTGTGTCAATAACTTCTATACAGTTCGTGCCACGTAAGAAGAGACTTGACCCCGCCACCCCCGCCTCTTTCCGCCGCCCCGATGACGCCCGGTCCCCGTCCCGCACCGGGCGTCATCGGGGCGGCGGAAAGAGGCGGGGGTGGCGGGGTCAAGTCTCTTCTTACGTGGCACGAACTGTACATACAATTACATACTAAATGTATTTTTAATAAAAAGAAATAATGCTAACTTACAATTACAGGTATTTCGGATCACCGGCAAGTATGTAGAATTAAATCCAGCATTCAGAGATTACAAAGAGAGGACATCAAAGATAGCTGATGTATTGCAGAATTTGAGAAAAGAAAACGAGATATGCGCTTTAAAAGGATGGAGAGATGAGGTATTATGTGATTTTCATATTTGATAACACTACTATTAATGATTACACTATAAAAACAAGCCATTTTAATTAAGAGTTTATGAAAATGTTATCAAGTTTGTATTAGATTATTAACTGATATTTACGGCAGATTTTTCCAATACCAGATAACTTTATCCGAAGAACAATTTTGAGTTTTTGACAGTTCTTCCATACAAAATCTGTGAGATGTCAATTTTATTCCACAAATAAAAATTATCTGTTGCTTGAGAAATCAGCCCTTAGTAGATAAAGCATAAAATGATAGGGCTTGAAATACTACAACAGGAGGACAATAATTTAATGTTATAGTTGTACTACAATGTGTGTTACATCATACATGTATGAGTTTCCTTATTTATTTATCAAAAGTTCTATTTGCCACAAATCATCATTGTCATTGTCCTGACAATCCATACTAATATTATAAATTTGTAAGTAACCCTATCTTTCTGTCACCTTTTCACTCCTAAATCACTGAACGGATTTCAATAAAATTTGCAAGGAGGTAGATGGCATCCTGGGGAAGGACATAGGCTACTTTATGTCTTAAAAATAAACCTTAAGAGGTGCACTGCATTACAAGTTTTTAATTAAATTGAAACTTCAATTTCAAACTGAATTTTGGTTAGTTTTTCGGCTTCTGATATTTCATTGTCAGTGGGTGGAGTATTGTTATCCTAGATAATCTGTGTTTGACGAGATATAGTTTGACAAAATAGTTATGATTGCAGTGTTTTGGGGTCACTACACCATGCTACCCGGAGAGCCTGTTGGAAATGGACAGGAGCGCTATGTGTCTGTTTGGCATCAGGAATTATGGAGTCAGTGTCACCGGCTATGTGAACCACCCAACAAAAGGTCTTTGCATCTGGTTACAGCAGAGAAGTTTCACTAAACAAACCTGGCCTGGTAAGCAGCATTGTAATTTGTAATGTTCTTATCAATTCAATCAAGGTTTAGTTTGTTTTACAGAATTTGACATTTTATTTTAATATTAACTCTGTGACCTTTATAATTTGTGCATACTAATTTGTTTGTGAATTTAACAATATTTGCAGTGTGAGAGTGATTTTATTCATTTGTAATTTTTTAGGCAAGTGGGATTGCTTTGTTAGTGGTGGGCTGGCTGTGGGCTATGGCATTCTGGAGACAACTATAAAAGAGGCGGCCGAGGAGGCCTCTGTTGAAGGCGAACTAGTGAAAAAGCTGGTGCCAGCTGGCTGTGTTAGGTATAATATACTTGTTGACTTATTATGAAGTAAAATAAAAATACTTCATTATAAATTACTAGCCCACGATTTCGTCTTCGTGTATTTTGTCCTTCTCCAAGTCATTCCAGAAATTCGATTCTGTGGTTTAAGCAGGCAAAAGCTAGTTTATAATAATATGTATTATGTATAGAATAGAATACTTACTCTTTATTATGTACCATATAAATGTAGAAATTGGTGTATTGTTGTGTGATTGTGTGTCTTATATTTATATGTTTTTTGATAGACAATGCTTTATGGAGGAGTTACTATAATATATCTAACATTATGTTTTCAGTTTCTATTTCGAAAGTGAAAGGGGCTTATTTCCTAACACAGAATATGTATACGATCTTGAGTTGCCACTGGACTTCATGCCCCAGAACGCTGATGGTGAGGTTGAGAATTTTGAATTGTTATCTGCTGAGGAATGTGTTCAAAGAGCCCTCACGCCCGAGTTCAAGACAACGAGTGCCCCAGTACTTCTAGACTTCTTGATACGCAGAGGATATATTAATCCCGAAAATGGTGAGTTAATTATGTTCATATTATTGTCCTAAAAGTGATGGTCATGTTTATATGGAAATTTAGATATTTTGCACGAAGTTAGACCAGTAAATCAATCAAATGGTTTATATGAACAAATCTCTTGTCTATCGATTTGATTGGCTTTTTTATTATTGCCAATCAGTCACAACTAAAACAGCGAATATTTTGACAGCAGATTTAACTGGACTCATAGATCTTATTTTAATTGTAAAGATAATGTCGCCCTTAAAATTAAACTATAAAGTTTGCCTAATAATAACATAATTATATTTCAGAGCCAAACTACAGAAACTTGGTGGAGTTACTCCATGTTCCCCTTCAGTCCATCTACAACTGGCCGTGCAACTCCGCACTTGTCCCAGTCGCCTCGATGGCTACTAACGGCGATGGCGCCGACCTACACCTAGCTAACTAAACAAGTCATCTCAATTACTTTTAATTCTCACTTATTTTTCTATTTATACTCTTTGTAGAACTTGAGTACTACAACATGTTTTGTGTATGAAGTTTCTAGTCTTCCTATATTGCAATGTCAAAGAGAAATTATGATAAATGCTTGTACTATTTGGGGTTATTAAGCGATAACTGTGTTAGTAGTATGGGGTTTGTAGCAATAACATAAATATTCAACATCTTTACATTAAATTAGCTTTCATTCCGACTGTCAGTAGGTAATTGAATAAGTGGTCATACAGTGAGTTAGTAAACTGTTAAGTTTATTAGATGCAACTATCATGGTTTTTCTTAGATAGTGTTTAAGTAGGTTTAGACATTTTCCAGTGATGGCTGAACAATTGCCAGGGTTTATTATTTGATGAAATTGTAAATATTCGTTGTAGTTTATTAAAATTAAATATTTCAAGGCCTAACCATAATTCATTTTAATTGGCCTCGTATTCAATATACTTTGGTAAGCTTTGAGTGTTACCTAAGTCTATCTATTAAAATATAATTTGTTTGTATCTTGGCACTTGTGACTAGTATATGCATTGTCGTAATATTTTAGTATACATTGACCAAATCTTGATGTGTTTCGTAATATTTCGTGATGTGTATTATTGAAGACATCATAGTTTAGCTAGGTATGGTTAATTTCTGTGATACTTTACCGATTCGGTATAAGGCAATATTATATTATCAGTTTGGTTTCCTGGTTATCGTAATGAGACCAACAGGATTGCATAGATTGAAGGTTAACTTGTAGCGTGTTCTGAATGCTGGTTCATGATATGTCTGAACATTATGTATTATTATTTATATGACTTTTTTTATGTAGATTAAATATTTTGTAAAAGTAAATTTATCGAAAGTAATAAAACTACCTATTGAATTAATGTAATATTTATTAATCATATAAATTATAGCATATTTGTATCTAGGTGCTACTTGCAGATGTAGTACGAAGAGTTAAATTGAAATTCGTTAGTCTAGTCATTCTACGTCAGATATGGCGAATATTTAACATTAATATCATATACGTACTTACTTTAGTGCCTGTATATATAGATTATTTTGTCTTAATATTTAACATACACATTCAGCTGAAATTAATTTGTCACAACGATCGGCCCATCTCACAATATGGCTTCTCAGCTTTTAATATCGAATTTCCTAGCATTTGTACTTATCCATCAAAATCACTATCATCATCATTTCAGTCGAAAGACGTCGACTGCTGGACATAGGCCTCCTCCAAGCGTCGCCACATTGAATCCAGCGGATTTCTGCGGCCTTCACAGTTCACAGGGTCATTGGTCCTCCTTGTGGGAGACCTTCCAACGCTGCGCCTTCTGGTACGGGGTCGCCACACCAGAACCTTTCGGCCCCATTGGCCATTCGTTCTGCGAGCAATGTGCCCTGCCCACTGCTACTTCAGTTGGGCAATTCGTTGGGCTATGTCGGCTACCTCGATTCTCCTGCGGATCTCTTCATTGATTCGAGCACGCAGGGAACTTCGCTCTAAGCCCTCTCCATTGACATGCTTTAAAATGCAAGAACTATGTTTATGTTAGTCACATTTAAAAAATACGTAGTTTAAGAGTAATTTTTTTGCTGGTTGTGTATGTTGAAGCCAAATCCCTTCGGAGTAAGCTAATGCTATAATTTACATGAAACATACCAGAAGAGAAGTCTGGCAACAGGCTGAGATAACGCCAGAAAGCTCACGCAAGATTATTATTATTTATTTATTATATTATTCACTAATTATATTGTGGCATATGTACTCCAATTTTTAAATGATAGTAGTTAAAGTTATAATTGCCATACTTCCCAATAACTCGTACTTATTACACATTGAAGATTCGCACTAATGAGATTATGTATTACCGGCACGTACCTAATTAGTAAACGATTAAGAGGCCTTTCAAGTGTTTGTATAGCATTTGGAAATAATGTAGACAGATTAGAAGAGACTGAATGTTGATTTCTTATTTGTCTTTTTTACAGTAAGCAATATACAGCAGGACTTTGTTTAGAGGTATTAAGTATTCGCAAATGTTAAAAAGGAGTAGATGTTTGTAGTGATTGACCAGTTAATATTGGGTAAATGCTAGTGATATTCAGTTGTCATTACATTTTATACATTTTTATAAATCCGCTATTGGCGAAAGATTTTGTATCGATATTATGTAATACATACTTAAATTATGAATGTAATCGTTTATATTTGCGATAGTAATAAATTAGCGTTTTCCTAAAAAATAAAGTTTTGAAACATAAATAACTTTAATTTAAAAGTAGGTATTAAATTATGGCATTATTCTACCTTGTTAGCCTGATTGGTTTCTATATTTTATTTGTGATCACCAAAACCGTGTACAGTTTGCGTCAATTAAACACTGTCAAGTAATCAACCGCTAAGGTAGCCCGCGAAATTCAAATTTTCTTACGTTTTTTGCAATTTGCTGGTCAGTATTAAGTTGTACGTCGATCAAAATATGATTCGCGGCCGTAACAAATATGTATTTACAAAATTATAATCATTAATGTCATCAACCCAACTCTCTAAGACCACGTAACCCCAAAGAACTGTTTCTGAAACAGTTCTTTGGGATCGACGTACAACTTATAGCCGGAGAGCCGGCTGTATAAAAGTCCTATGGATCAGATACATGAATCATTTTTGGGGTATGAACAATAAAACCATAGGTCTAGAGGTCGACACCCCTGAAGTTGCTTGATTTTGCCCGCATGCAAAATTATGACGTCACTTCCGGTTTTTATTTTAGGTGTAATTGCAATTTATGAAATACATCAAGAAAATTTTTTTTTTTTTTTTTTGTGTCGACCAATTTTTTTCAGTCATTTAAGAGGTTCTAGTTTCAGAAAATCGTAAGCAAATCCATGTATTCGATGGCTTAAGAAAAAATTTTTAAAAATAATTTTTAACGGAGGTCGACTCAGGGTAGCGAATAAATAGAGCTTGTCGACCCTTGACATTTCTATTCTACTCATCAAAAACTTTCGTTTGACATAAATTTTCTTGATGTATTTCATAAATTACAATTACACCTAAAATAAAAACCGGAAGTGACGTCATAATTTTGCATGCGGGCAAAATCAAGCAACTTCAGGGGTGTCGACCTCTAGACCTATGGTTTTATTGTTCATACCCCAAAAATGATTCATGTATCTGATCCATAGGACTTTTATACAGCCGGCTCTCGGACTATTAATACTGACCAGCAAATTGCAAAAAACGTAAGAAAATTTGAATTTCGCGGGCTACCTTAATATAAATTACTATCAGTGGTCATACCGATCGATAAGGTTCATAAAAGTATTTTTTTATCGAAGTATATATCCCATCTCTAATATTAGTTCCACGGTACCTTCACGTTGCTATCAGCGCCAAAATGGCGAAAATAAAAATGTCTTCATTCTGTCATCGATAGTATGTAGTCCAGCAGGCACATCTCCCTGTCGTTTCGGGAGACGCAGGTGCTCTCGCGGCATGGTTGCTTCGGGAAGTACCTGTGTCGCATAAACAGGGAGCCGGACGTCCAGTGTCACCACTGCGTCGACTGCCTGGAGGATACGGCGCGGCATACGCTGGCAGTGTGCCGCTTGCTTGGGAGGAGCCGCGCCGTGCTCTCATCTCGGAAGTAGGCAGTGACCTCTTGCTGCCGGCCGAGTTGAGTCCGATAGTCGGCAGCGAAGAGTCCTGGCGAAACAGTCGTCTCGCAGGAGGCTGCGGAAAAGGAGAGGGAGATCTCGTCCAATCAACCAGCCCGCAGCAAGCGCATCGGGTGTCGACGGAGGGCGGACAACGCCCTCTTCCAGCTTCCCTTTAGGGGGGCTACGTCACCCCTGGGGATGACGGACTCTGGGACGTCTGTCGAGGTGGCGGCGCGTCGTGTTCCACGCGCGCCCCTCATAGCCGTCGCGGGGGCAGTCAAACACCTCCCCCCCTGACCAGAGGAGGATATTCCACCCAAAAAAGAGTGTAGATAGATTTTTATACCTTGCGGGTCGATTGATCAGGCTAAGCTACGCTTGCCGCGGTTGGTCTGTGGATGGGTCACCATCTTTACATACTCAGACCCCACCGTGCCTCGGAAAGCACGTTATGCTGTTGGTCCCGACATTCATTCGTGGACCTTTGGCAAAAGGCCTCCCCCAAATCGTTCCAGGAACTCTTTTCTCTCTCGCCATCTCTTTCCGGACCGGCCTCGGCGGCGCCGTCCATCTTCAGGCACCCATTGTGTGGAGGCTTTTGCCCAGCGGTCATCGTGCATGCGGCTGATGTGAACGAAGTAAGTAATTTCATCGGAACTTATCCTAGGTGGTATAGCTATAATTTTAGGTAGGTAATAATGACGTGATGTTTTGCCCGATTATTATTTGCGTGATCATGTATGGATAACCGAATTCGAGAGTTCGATCAGAAATATGGTTCATGCGCGTTTTACTTACCTAGGTATATCGACGTTTTGGTTTCTTTAGTAAAACACTTGTTCGGGTCGGCATGATTCGGCACAGCCGGGGGCGGCAACATACGTGATTTTGCCGCGAACAAGTGTGTAGCACCTTATATACTTTTGTATTTTTGCTGGGTCAGTACTCATTAGGTTATTAAATTAATAACTGCCTCCAATACAAGTAGAACTTTATTTCAAATACGTTTATATCGACACAATTGCTATGAATACAGGTGTATTAAAAATACGAATTAACGTATAAGATTAGTAAAGAAATAACAATGTTACAACAAAAAGTTTATCGTCGCTGAAGACGAACATTATAGTTTAAAAAACGACAACTTATACTAAAAAGCAACAAATATTTCAACAAACACTGGTTATGCTGACATAACGCAATGCTTGTTTTTACAAATATTGGTTTTAAAATGTATTTATTATGTTTGTCAGCAACTATTTCAATCGTAAATAAAAATAACATCAATTCTATTGTTGAACTGACCCATCTGAGGTGATTTGACTTAATTAAAAATTCTTATGTGAACAAGCTGGCTGCGACATGCAACCAAAGCGACTAGCTGTCGCTAGTAGTCATCTCCGCGTGATATGATTTCTTTGCAAGTAGGTCTTAGCAGGATTGTGTGCTCGAACTGTGCCGTGTAGCAGCCCTTGATGTCGCACAGCGGCGGGTAGGCGTCCACTACGCCTTTGTCGCACAAGTCCTTGAGCGCCATGGCATAACGCGAAGCGCCCGCCCGTTCAAGCCACCGCTTGCAAAATGCGAGAGTTCCGAAATTTTTGTTGATTGTGTTCAGCAGCTGTTTTGATGACTGCAGCCTGGAATTGAAACATTTATTGTTGATGATATTAGACATGAGGATAGAATGTAGAAGGAAAATATTGATCAATTTTAAAGCTGATCACATTTTAATTACCTCAGCGGAACAAATTGTTGGTCGAAATTTTTCATATAATGAGAGCATTCCATATCGTCATGAACTTGGCCACGTCCGGTTGAACCAAATGTTTCAATAGCGTAAAACTCATTTTCTTCCATGCGTGTTGTTTCTCCGCCCTTCACAATAGGAACCGTCTTTCCAGCATGGATCCCTAAAAGACGAGAGGTTTATGAACAAAATTATTATAATGAGCAGTATGAAATGTATGTTTCAACAGAAACAATAACTGTAATACTAACTGTAGGGTCCAATAGAATGTCCATTGAGGTTGCGTATAGGTTTCACCTGATACACTGTACCATCAATTTCCACTTCATGTGATTCCATAACCTGGAACATAGATAATTAATTGTTTATGGCATTGTGATTATACAAGGTCAAATTAAATAAGCTGGCGAAATTACACGGACCTTAATTTCAAGTAACTAAACTACTAGCGTCTATTCACCATGTAATCTGTAGTTACTTGAAATAAATAACCATGAGTTATCATATATTTTTTGTTTTATCAACTTTTGATATTGTGAAGTTTCGGAAGTAAATATAATTTGACCTTGTTGAACTAGCGTATGTATGTTTGGGTACAATGGTTGCTGTTATATTATTATAAGTTAGGGGAGGCTTTTTGGGAAAGTGTAAGTACCTCTTGTACGGCAGCACCGACGTCACACAGCCTGACATCGACCCCGGAAGCCTTGATTCCGGCCTCAGTCGCCTCCTGCACTCCTTTGACCAGAGGATCGTAACGCGGGTTAAAGGTCAAAGTGAACGCACAGTCGATGATGCGCCCGTTGATGTGAGTACCAAAGTCTATCTTCACAACATCGTCATATTCCAGGACTGTCGTGTCACCTATATTAAAACACCGTAATTGTTAGGAAATGACAATAGCACAAGTGGGTGTGAACTATAAGAAACTAGGAAGTTACTACTAGGAGACGATAGACACATTGGAGTATAATTTTTTTAACTACAGGAATTAATTACACAGGTCGACAAAATTTGACAAACGCTCTGCCCCAGAAACCAGATGATACTTTCCCGAAGGATTTTGACGCGCTGAATTCGAATCTGGCCTCAAAATTGCTCTATCACGTCAGGATTTTGAGATATCCTAACCTAAAAGTGCAAAAAATACCGTTTTTGCTCATTTTTGAGGTTATGTAGCACGGCCGATCCTATTTTCTTTCAAAAATTATTAATAGCATCTCAAAGCACTAGTCTTCCTCTTTAAAATGACGTTGAGTTTACTCTAATATCTTTTTGTTTCGCTGAGATATCGCATTTTGAAATTTTCGTACGTGTATTGTTCTACGTTTGAGAATTCATACACATACATTTTCTATTGGAAAATTTCAAAATGCAATTTCTCAGCGAAAAAATAAGATATTTGAGTAAACTCAACGTCATTTTAAAGAGAAAAACTAGTCCTTTGAGATGCTATTAATAATTTTAGAAAGAAAATAGGATCGGCCGTGCTACATAACCTCAAAAATGAGCAAAAACGGTATTTTTTGCACTTTTAGGTTAGGATATCTCGAAACCCTGACGTGATAGAGCAATTTTGAGGCCAGATTTGAATTCAGCGCGTCAAAATCCTTCGGAAAAGTATAGTCTGGTTTCTTGGGAAAAAAATTGTTGACCTGTGTTATTAGAAGTTAGTAAAGTCAGCTTTTCATTTTTTATTCATCAGCTGCAAATTCTAATTACACTTTTGTGCTACCCTTAAAAACTTAGCTAGTAAAACCTTGATTCTTACCAGTATTTGGGGTGTAATGAGCAGCACATTGATTACGGCTGCAGCCAGTGGGGAAAGCCAGCCCTGCCTTAAGTCCATCTTCACCAATCAGACGTCTTGCAGTTGATTCCAGTTCTTCACAGATTTGAATCATAGTCATGCCTGGTTTGATCCAGTCACGCATGTATTTACGTGTCTGAAATTACAATTGATATACAGATGGGTCAAATTATTTGTTTTGCAATAAAATTCAATGAAGACCATGGACTGAAACATTGTCATTGAGATTTATTTGTTTGGCAATAATTTTTTTAAAGGACATGTTAAAAGATAACATAATCAATTATACTGTGGAAGCAAAAAGAAATAATAAAATTCCTTTTGGCTCTCTAAGTATTTTAAACTTGATTTCCTAAATCACCCTTCACAACTGCATTATTCATATTTGATTAGAAATTAGTAGAAATCCATTCGATAATTTACTTGTCTGTGTGCCTCAGCAGCATGTCTTATTTCCTGATAGATGTCCTGGTGCAGTCTATCCAAAGCCCTCTTCTCCTCACTGGAGAAGCGCAACTTAGCAGTCCTTTCATCAATTCCTTCAGCTGGACCATGCTCTGTTATCTCACCCTCAGGGAAGTTTCCTACACAATTAATTTGAAATGTAGTATGTACATTGTTAGGTTAGTTCTTAACATGCTGTTGACTCCTTTAAGGCGGATCATACACTACAATGCGCCACGCGAAGGAGCGTGGGAAATAGAGCAAAATTCCCCACGTTTTCATTTAATTTCTATGTAAAATTACTTAGGCGGATCACGCGTGGGGGCGCGTTATCTGCGCCCCCACGCGTGATCCGCCTAAGTAAAGAAAGGAGTACACCTACTTAATTCCTATAGTTGCCCATTATTTGTCATGTTTTGTGTATATGTTTTGTTGAAGATCCTAAATGAATAAATAAAATAACATGTTTACTAAAAGACTAGACTAGTGATAGATGACTTCACCAAATGATAAGAATGAGGCTATCTCATCTCAATGTGAATTGTTTTTTTTAATGATTATTGTTGTTGCTTGGGAAAGGAATTTTTATGTATAATAAAAACATACCATCAGGATACAGCTCAGCAATGGGGATGGTTGGCGGATTAGTCTGCTCCTTAGATGGACCTTTGCCAGATTTGCTTTTATTCTTTTTTTTCTTTTTCTTCTTCTCATCACCCTCTGTACCGCCATCTTCAACAGCTATTTCTATTTTTTCTGAAGCATTTGTCACTTCAGTTGTTTCATTTTCAGCATTTGCTCCATTTTCTAAAGGAAAAACAGAAATTGAAGTAATTATTCAGTATTTAGTGAGAATTATGTTGTTTACTTGTTTTTGTTTGCTGTTACTGCTGTTGTGCTTCTGCCACACCAGCTCTACTACAAGTAAATTAGCGCGTTAAATAACGCATTATGCAAATGTGGCCGATATTTAATATGTTAAATGAGATGTGTCATTGTTAATGACATTCGACCTTTAGTGATAAATAAGGTGGTTGTTGGATTTTGCTATTGTCTTGGTTGAAGCACGCGATTCTTAACCTCATACTTTATTTTGATATCAAAATCTGTTTGAAATCTGTTTATAGTGTTGTGATTGTTCTGTGTGATCTGGTTTGGGTATAAGGTTGGTATTTTAAGCTTTTTGGCACTCACTTCCTAAGGAAAAGAGTGCAGAGGAATCCCCTGATGAAATCATAAAAAATCGAATCCCTTCATAATATCTGGAGGGATTCCTCCAGATATTATATTGTTTACGATCATTATCTTCTCATACCTTGACATTGGCAAAATCATCGAATGTTGCCGATTGAGCCAGAACCTCAAAGAAATAGAATAGAAGGTGGTTATTTTTTTGTTAAGTACCATTTTTTGTCTCGTTCTAAGCGCCATCATGTAAGTACCAGAAAGTACTGCAGCGGCTTCTATCTCCAATTTGAATGTGGTTGACACACTAGATTTGTAGTACGAACTTACCAGGCTGAACCACATTGATGTAGCCACTTGTTAAACATGTTAAATTTTAACACCATAATTAAGGGACAGTTTGGCTCAGTAGGTAGGTAACATTAATGCAGATTAAGCAGGAGCATTAAAATAGACAACAAACACAAAAATCAACATTATAGCTGAGGTTACTTGCAGTTGGCATGGACAATAAATTGATTCTTGTGATTCATAGTAGAAACAATATCTACATTCATTTATGCTAAGTACTTACCATGTCAAAAGTGATAAATAAATGATGTGTACATTTTATCATTCTTTAATTCACAGCACATTGTTTCAATACGAATGTTTATGACAAACACAATACCTAACTAATTAGGCAAAACGGCGCAATATTATCAGGTTAAGCGTAGGTAGGCGCCTTGTTACTATGCGCCTCTAAAGATAAAAATAGACATTTCGAGGGTAATGTACGTTCGCAAGCGATGAGTATGTTTGAATTCATATAAATATTACTCGCTCTAACCTGCCTTCTTCTTCTTTTTTTTCTTTTTCTTCTTCTTAGCGGGATCTTTAGTTTCACCCTCTTCCACTGCATCTAGTTCCTCTTCCTCACCGTTTTCAACGGCATCATTTGTAATTAATTCCTCATTCTTCTTCACGGCGGCCATTGCAACTGTTTGTAGGACTCGCAAACAAAAATAAGATTGTAAAGTGGGCACTAAATTCCCATGCGACTTTTAAGCGGTTTTTAACCTCTCGACTCTCTTCTGTTTCGCAAACTAAAGATAGACATTTTGAGGGTGACAGCAGGATAGCATATGGTTATTTACCCTTTATAAGAAAGAGACAAAAGTAGAAACCATGTTATTTTAAGTGTTACCCAATGAAATAAACAGTGACACGAATTGTTGGAACAGATTATAAATACATAAGTACAATATAGTATTTCCACAGATTAAGTAGAAAAATAAGGGAAGTTGTACATTTAACAGACTCCCGAGGCGAGTCCAGATTCGTTTCGCAATAACTATTGGAAAACGGGGATTGAGCCGTAACGTAATATTATCTTGTCTTATTTTATTGTTTTATTATTATTTTGTCTTGTCTTATTTTATTTATTTTTCTAATAATATTTATTCAATGTCCATAATTATATGATCCCATTGTTGATTGAAATAAAAGGAATTGAATTGAATTGAATTACTATCTTCTATAAAAAAAAACGGAGGAGGTTCTCAAGTCGACGCGAATATATATATACATATATATATTTTATGTATGGCTACGCATAACTTTTTACAGAGTAGTCCTGTTTTGATAATTATTTTTTCGTTTGAAAGGGTATACTCTTGAGGTGGTCCCATTGTCATCAAGTTGGAATCTGATGAGAGGATCCCATGGAAATCGAGGGAAGCCCTCAAATTTTATAGGCAAACCTATAGCGATTTGGGTATTTTTAAAAGTAATTTGAGCACTTGCTCTTGGAAGTCATCATTGTAGCTGATGATGAAGACCACAGATGGCCATCGGAACTACTCAATGATAAATATATCACGGGTTGCGATTCGATTACTTTAATACGGTTTCTAAGCAATGTATGCTCGTCACAATACGAATGGTGAAATGGAGCTGATGGTGTAATACCAGGAGAACTCAAAAATTAAAGTCCCTGCATCGGGAAAAGCAATATTGGGCTATAATCTGCCTATCACGCGGACCCAGTTCGGGTTGGTAGTCGTCATAATGTCTTCGATTTTTTGGTTCTGGGACGGTTTCCTTACGATGTTCTTCACCATTCGCCGTTTAGAGAGTAGTGGTGTTGAAATTTGAAATTATTTGCACAAAGTAAAGCGCCCGTCTGGGTTCTAATCCACAACCTACAACTCGTAAGTCGGGGGCCGTTACCACTGGGCCACCACAGCACAGCTCTAAAGTCAGTCAGGCTCCGTTAATTAATGTTTATTTATTTGAAAAAAAACGGGATAAGTGCGAGTAGGACTCGCGACCCGAGGGTTCCGTCTCAAAGCTGTGCCTGGCTGCCCGCAGCTTCAGCTACCTTTTAATTTCCAACTCCGGATTGAAGGGAAACTTTACCATGCAGTTGAAAATAAAACTTCTGATAGAGTGTTGAACGTACCGATTTTAATAAAATAAAGAATAAAATGTTACGTGAAGATTATAGCCTACTAGCACTTCAATCGCGACTTCTTCCACGTGGATTTCGTACTGTCTTCTTAAAATTTTAACACTACCAAAGTTAAGTACCTATCTATAAATATAATAAAATGGTAAACTGACTGACTCACTGACCGACTGACTGGGTGATATATCAACGCAAAGCCGAAACTACTGGGTCTAGGAATGTGAAATTTTGCACACGGCTTCCTTTTATAATGGAGGCGAGCAATAAGAAGGGGTTTTTGGAAATTCAACCTTTGAAGGGGTGACAAGGGGGGATTTTGTTTGCATGAAAAATCTTATCCTTGAGTTAATAAACTTGAAACTTGGCACGAATACTTATCTAAGTAAATTATGAAGTATAGCATTTTTTTATTTTCTAAACTACCCCCTAATGGGGGATTGGGGGGTGTCAAAATTTGTATGGAAGAATTTTAACGCGTGGTCCGATTAACTCGAAACTCAGTATGTAAGACCAAAATAATTAATAAAGTGTATCAGGGTTCTTAGAAAATCTACCCCTAACGGGGTGAAGAGGGATAGTCAATTTCACAGGGGAGTATTTTATTACGTGGCTTGACTGGAAAATTGGTATAAGTAAATAATCTTTAAGTCAAGTTATAGAAACATCTCAGACGATTTTATCCCTATGGGGATAAATTATCCCCTATGGGGATAAAAAGAGGGGATACAGTTTATATAAAAATCTTATTTATTTGGTTAATAAACTTTAAGCTTGGCAATATTTGGCTCAGTAAATAAAAAAGAATATCACTTTTAGTTTTAAAAAACCCCTCACAGAGAATTTAGGTGGTGACAAAGTTAATAGGTTAGAAAAATATGTAACCCGCTGTCGGATTAACTCGAAACTCGCCTACTGCTAAAACAAAAAATAAACAAGAGCGTGTCGGGCCACGCTCAATGTAGGGTTCCGTAGTTTCCCATCCGTCACAATAAGTGTTCCCACTTATGAGTTTAAAAGTAAAAAATGCTTGCATATACGATTATACTACAAACAGTCCAGAAATTATTTTGTACAACTTTTTGTCTTTTTTGTACAAAAACTGTTGTTTCCATCAAGTTCAAAATAATTTTCCTAGAAAGTCCTTATAAAGTTCTACTTTTCAGATTTTTTTCATATTTTCTAAACTTATGGTTCAAAAGTTAGAGGGGGGGGACACATTGTTTTTTACTTTTGGAGCGATTATTTCCGAAATTATTGACATTATCAAAAAATGATTTTAGTAAACCCCTATTCATTTTTAAATACCTTTCCAACAATATATCACACGTTAGGGTTGAAATTAAAAAAAAATCACTTCCCACTTTACATATAGGGGGGCTACCCTAATAAAACATTTTTTTCCAATTTTTATTTTACCACTTCGTTGGCGTGATTGATATACATATTGGTACCAAATTTCAGCTTTCTAGTGCTAACGGTCACAGAGATTAAGCGAGGACGGACAGACAGACATGGCGAAACTATAAGGGTTCCTAGTTGACTACGGAACCCTAAAAAGTAGGTATGTGTTTTTCAAAAATCGATTTCTACCAAGGTGGAAAAGGGTGGGGTGGATTTTACTGCTTGCTTCCACTAACTCGAAAATGGGTATCGGTCATTGAGTCAAGTTATGAACATATTCCAAACGATTTTTCAAAATTCCACCTCTGTGGGGGTGAAAAGTGGGGATACAGTTTATTTCAAAAATCTGATTCCTTTGATAGATCAAAGGAATCAGATTTTTGAAATATACTGTATCCCCACTGTCACTGTGTCATTTATTTAGATAAATGAGTATTCGGGCCAATTTTTAAGCTTATCTATAAGCTTAAAAATTGGCCCGAATACTCATTTATCTAAATAAATGACAAAGATCATAAACATAGATTTGACACAATGGGCGGTCCAGGAAAGTTAATCTTTAGGTATATGGGACCACCCCTGAGGCATACCTTATATTATACATATATATACAAACATACCTACATAAATAATACTGGTCGAATACAGAACCTCCTGTTCTGAAGTCGGTTAAAAAGAAATGCAGCCGCTGTCTTGGCTTTTCATTTTGACCTCACTATCGGCTTCAGCACTCTCGAAAGACATGAAAAATTTAAAATATTTTGCAGCCGCCATCTTGGAATTTCTCTTTGACCTCACTATTGGCTTCCTACCCTGGAAAACCATGTAAACTATCTCTCTCTCTGTCTCTTTCTATTACATAAATGGAATGTCACATAGGTAACGCTTTTTTGTGAAGTGACGATTTCATCCATTTTTACTCCTACCGCAAGCTCCGTAAAAGAACTTCGTTTTATTATGGACAGTGGAAGTGGGTCAAATTAAATTATTTTATTGTTCATACAATTTGTATTATTAGTAAAATTTACCTATTTTTTGATGCGGTTCGACTTTGAGAAATCCCCGTCCACATTATACATAACTTGTTGGTCCATGTTGGTAACTGTTGGGAATTCTCCCGTAATAGTAGGCGTGTTTGTTACGAGTGGGTATGCAGCTTTCAGCGGTGTAGGTAGGCTGGTAGTGGTAAGTACTGTGCTTCATAGTAGAAAATAAAACGAGTATAGAGTTTTCTCCCATATCTTTTTATTCTAAATACATTAATATTCTTTAATTCAACTCAAATATTCATTTAAACTATTACAAGCTATTTTTTTTATTTTAAACATAAATAATAAGTAATGCAAATGTCCAGCATTGCACACTTTTAACTCGGTATTAATATTTAACTAGGTATTATCCAATCTTAGCGATAGTTCTCCATAGTGACAAAACATATACACAACACTGAAAACCTTTGGTGAAAACAAGTATTCTACATGACTATTTGTATAATGACGTGTCCGATGCGCTACAGCAGCTCTCGCCATTTTGTACATCCTTATCACAAGTTCTTTGGTAGTAGAATCACGAGTTACTTAGCACAGCACATAACGAGGGTTTCATAGCATATCCGACATGTCATGGTGGTTATATTATATCCCATTTTATTGCATTAAGTAGGCAATTAGATAAATCCATTGAAATTAGACAAGACAACGAGTACATTATCTAGATACCTATACATTCTGCTCAATTATCCTGTTTTTGTACAGTTATTATAAAAGTACATAGTGATGATGACAATTCGGTAAAGGTACAACGTAGGTACATGCAAATGCTCACGTTATGTGAATTACCAAAGATTGGGTACGTACGATTTACACAGATCTACTGCAGTACGAATATCATATTCAACACAATTAGTTACAAATACGTATGTTTTAATTAGAAAATTAATGATTCTAAGCGTAATGTTTCTATTTTATAACACACAAGTAGTTAAGCGTATCCAATTTTTAATGTAGTAGGTATGTATGTATATATACGTTGACGTAGGTAACAAATATCTAAACTATGCAGTTTTAAAATCAGACACTTCGAAGATAGGCGATGCACACATGCTCGTAGTATTTGATCGCCGATAAAATCTTACTTTATCTACGAAAATAATGTACATTGGACCTTCCTTCTTGATGCTGATGAATGACAGAAATGATGACTTAGAAAATACTTTTCATAATAATACTAGGGGACATTCATTATGATAGAAATACAAAACAGGTGAAGTGCGAGGAACTAAAATCATTTAATCAATTTAAAACAAAATATCTTTTGAGTACATGAAGGAATAGAGACCAGCTCTTAAAAATCGTCCATTAAAAATAAAAAGATGGATGATGAAATGCAAAAATAATACAGGTTCATTAAGTATTACCTCCTTATATTATTGTAAATGTACCTACACGAAGTTTATATACGAGTATGTAGCTGAATGTTCAGGTGGCTATGTGCATTAATTGATATAACATTGTCACAAACATGAAAAGGTCGCAACCGACGAACATGAAACTGGATAAAAACTAGATTTTCCATCCAATGTACAATTTTCAGACATCTACTTATTTATATTACATCTTTTACACAGTGGTTGTTATAATTTAAAAAGTATCAGTTACGCTCTTTTCCTTAGGTACAAGAAAAATCTATGTAGGTACACAAATATTGTTATACATAGTTGAAATCAGATCTGCACAGCGATTCTGATATTGTTTGATATGATTATACAGTTAAAGGAGCATATTTGGCATGAAATGGATGAAGTAGAAACAGTTGTGCGAAGTGTTTCAGAATTACCTACTACTATTGCAAGACCCGGCCCGCGCGCCGATAAGTTTGGACTTAATTCAGCAATTATAGATATTTGAATCCACTCAAAATAAAACTTAGTCGCAAACCACTCATTTGTTAGTACTTAACAATTTAATCAAACACTTCAAGCCGTTAGTTGCGTACACGAAAACTTTAAGATTCATGACTAATTTTTTTGTTTTGTATTTGGGTAAAGAGAACTAGAATAAAATACGTAACATTACAAAAATAATACCTAATACATTACTCTAAAGAGAAAAGTAAACGGATCGCCAGCGATCCTCCATAAGTAATGAGGTGCATTTAGGTTCACAAAAATCAAGTAAAGCTTTCTAATAGGATGAATTTGGTAAAGTGTCTTTTTGACCCCCGACCAAATACGAAGAGAGATCTTAAGTATGAATTCGACCTTTCTATAATACCGATTATCGATACCCGGTACTTGCCAGGGCTGGTATTACACGATACAATAACTACGATAAAAAGTGTTGCCTTGCAGGTTCTGTAACATCGGGTCGGCCGGGAGTTGTCGCAGTCACGGACTACTGCAGTTAGAGGCTGGCCGAATATTATATATTCAGAAAAGACACAACAACAACTCCGAAAGGCAATTTTTAAAATTTACCTTAAAATAGATTTTATATTTAGGATATTTATCATGTTTAATATATTTTGGTGAATAACATCATTATCGCAAACCCGTATTAAATATGAGAAACGTGGATGATATGACAATATAAATTACCCTTTCATACCAATTAATAAGCGTTTTCAATGTCCTTACTTAGTCGAGCCGATATATATTATGCGGCATCGACGACTATAACTACTTACACGACTCATTAAGAACCGAATACTAACTACTTACAGGGATTATCGAACGTCTCCGTGAACGAAAGAACATTTCATATATCTTTGGTTAGACAAAACGAAACAATAGTAAAAATACTAGACAATCGAACGTTACAGTCATTGGAGGGACATAATTATTTAGTCGTTAGGTATTTTTCTAAACAACATTGCATTATAATCACATAAAAATAATCATGTTCGAAATGTGACGATGCATCGGGATCGTTCCATTTCGAGGGTAAGCGTCAACATTATTACTATTATCAACAAGACTCGCCCCGGCCCGGCCGGCGCCGTGCTACTGCCAGAGCTTCCACCACACTTGCATCTTCTCAGTGAGTTTCTTGCAGATTCCCAGTAGTTTCCGTCACATCCCGCCATCACCCTCACCCTCGCAGTCCTCTGAGCCTTCACCCTCCTCTAACGTCACCTGTTAACAAAACACATCATCATTAGTATCCAGTCCTTCTTCTCCTTTATTATTAGATTAAAAATGAGAAATATATTTGAATTTGTATGATTTTTTTAAATATTGAAAAAAAAAAAAAATTTGGTGGCAAGATTGAATACTATTATAGAAAATTAACATAAGATAGCTCAACTTACTTGAAAGCGAATTTGTTCGGGGCGGTCATCATCGGGCAGTGAGTGCTGAATGGGCGCTGGCGGCGGTGACGGAGGGATCATACTTTGATAATAGTCCCGGTTCTCTTCTAGAGTGTCTAATATGTCCTGAGCGTCCGGATGTACTAGATCCGCCCATGTCTCCCACAGTGGGTGGACAATGTAGTCGATAAATCCAACTTGAGATTTTTCTATCGTCGCATTATGCCTATCGCACATTGGACTTATATCCATTCCCTGCTCCCTCTCGCGGTCTCCTTGTTGGAAGAATTCTTCCATAAGCAACGCTACCCACCGCTTGTAGAGTGGTAGCGGCTTAGTCGGATTACTCAGATCGGCACAATGTACGAGATTCTCCAACACTTGTATTCTGTCTGTATAATTGTCTAGTAATAGCACGCCACTTCCAGCTACCTTCTTTGTTTCCACCATTGTTTTCAGGTCTGCTAATAGACTCATGTGTTTTGACATGTCTGTGGAGAGAACCATGTCTATAACCATCTTTCGTAGCGTCTGCCTCTGTTTCTTTTGAAGGTTGATAAATATGTCACACCCATCATTCTGGAGAAGTTTGAACGCTACGGCGAGATGGTGGTTCTCTAATACTGACTCGTCGTTGTACATCAAAGCGAGCTCTGAGCTTGAGTTGACAAGGAACTGGTTGGTGAGGCCGGGGTGGTCGACGTCGTGCACGCACGCCGCGAACAGAGCGGCGCACGTCTCTATGGGCGTGAACACGGCGTCGAGCGCCGGCGTGTTGAGCAGCACGTGCGTGGACTGCGCCACGTCGGCGGCGTGCAACGAGTTGTGGAAGGGGTTGTCGCGCATGTAGTGCTCCTCCAGCGTGATGGCGAAGGCGAGGAACGTGCGCGCCGGGATCTGCAGCGTGCCCAGAAGCTCCCGGGACGTAAACGCAGCGTACGCGACGGCAGTCAGTGGTCGTCCACAAGACAAGTCACCGATGCGGAAGATATCCACACCCCATCGCTCGATTTCACCCAGCTGACGACCCAGGTCTTCTTCGTGAGGAGTGTCTACTCCATATCTTGGCACGCGTTCTCCAGTGAAGCTATTGGTGTGCGTCAGTGTCCGCTTAACGCCGGATATCTGTACAGTAATATTAAGAAATTAGCAAAAATGAAAAAAAAAATTAAATCGCTAAGTTTACTCATGTTGAGGGTATGGCAATAAATGGCATATTCAAATGGAGTTGTACTTACTTGTGACATGGTGGTTGCTGGTCCGGTATGACGCGGTTTGTCCTTCTTCTTGGCACGCGCTTCGGCAACCTCGTCCACTTGTAGAGATGGTAAGTCGATATCTTGTTGTTTGTCTGGAAAAAAAACATGCTTTTAAAATAACTGTTATATCGATTTTATAGTCGAGCTATCAATACTTTATTGATGGATATCAAGTAAAATTGGGTTGAGGGGGATATTAGTGAATACAGCGAGCATCCTACAGCTGAACAATATCGTCCGATTACAATTTTTATTGCGTTTCCTAACTGTGTTACTGGGTAACGATGCCGAAAAAGTGGGTGAACATGTGAAGTATCCATTAATACATATTTCTATGATTTCGTTTTCAGGTCAACATGCGAGTTTTGTTATTACCTAAAGATAAGTAATCAATCATGCCGATGGGAGCTTTGATATATTTGACGTACCGCTTGCCTTCATTATCTTTTTCAGGACTGACATTATGGAGTACAACCATGACGGTGGGTGTTGCATTGATTTGGGTCAAAATGTGTGATACCATTATTGATTTTTATAAAACGTTAATTACATATTAATGTACATGATCTTGCTTGGATTAAGATAATTATTAATTAAAGATTAAATAATTAAAATCTCACGTGTTTTGTGTTCTAGATCTTGAGTTTTACTACCTACCTATATTCAATTTTCTTTAGTTTGAACTATGCTACTTTTGCGACGACCTACATTTTTAATTCTCGACTTGGACATTATCTTGTTTATGGTTAAAATAAACAAGGTATTTTGACAGTTTAATAATCTCATAATTGTAATTTATTACACAGTAGGTATGGCGAGGCGATTAAAGGGGGGCCCAACGGACCAACAGCGTGATGAAAGTATAATCCGAACACATTAAACGGATTAACTTGTTATCTACCTTTGTGAAATAGTACTACGCGTCCACTGCCTATCTTATCAACGGATGAACACACTCGCAGCTATTTTCTATATTTAGATGAAAGAAAATCCGTTCGACCCATCGGAAATGTAACGTAGGTAATGTGTTTACTCTATCCTGAAGGATGAATTAATTTCAGCTGCCAATATAATAAAGCTTGGAATTACAGAGGGTGTCTCATAAATAATGTCGGTTTCCAATGTTCACTTTGTTTATTAAATAATCATACAAAAAGAAAGCCTTAACATTCGAAGTGTAGCCCATCGTATTCTATGGTTTTAACCCAACGTTCAGCAAGCTCTTTGAGACCTTGGTAAAACCATTCTTTGGGCTTAGATGCAAAAAACTGTTGCACTGCATTTTCAACATCTCCTTTGGATTCAAATTTTTTCCCACGCAAGAATTTCGCCATGGATCTGAATAAATAATAATCTGACGGTGCAAGGTCCGGACTAAATGCTGGATGTGGTAGGATTTCAATACCACCAAGTTCTTCGATCTTATTCCGCGTAACTTTCGCAGTATGTGGTTTAGCATTGTCTTGTTGTAAGAGAACCCGCTTTCGGTTAACTAAACCTGGATATTTCTTCGATAAAACCTCATACATTCGCATCAGCTGTCCACTATATATCTCGGCATTGATAGCTCGACCATCTGGCATGATTTCGAAGTACACTAAACCTTCATAATTCCACCAGACACACAACAAGACTTTCCGCTCGAATCGATCTCTCTTCGCGACGGGTTCTGGTAATTGTCCTTTGTCTAACCACTGATTTTCCATGTTCGGGTTGTTTAGATAAATCCATTTTTCATCGCAAGTTACAATGCGTCTAATAAAACGATCATCTTTCGGCAGGGCAAGGAGCTGTTTACATACCTCTACTCGACGTTTCGCTTGGTTCTCGGTTAATTCGTGAGGCACTATTCGACAACTTTTATAGATCTTACCTAATGATTTTAAATGGCGATGTATGGTATCTTTAGACGGTCCAAGGGAGTCCGATAATCGGCGAGTGCTGGTACTAGGTTGGTTTTCTACTGCTTCCCTTGTAACCTCAATATCCCACGCAGGTGGACGACCTGATCTTCCAGCGTCAAATCTCCACTATTAAAACGATTAAACCAACGTTGTGCCGTTCGCTCATTAACTGTGTCTTCCCCTTCAATTTCACATATTTTCCTTGCTGCCACGGCTGCTTTAAACTTTTGTTTCCAATAATGTCTTAACAATACACGAATTTCATATTTATCGCACTCCATACTATTTATTATAAAAACGTACTTCGTCGTCAATAAACAAAGAGAGAATGATTAAAACAAAGTAAAGCAACTGAACTCTTCATAGAATTAGAGAGTAGTTGTGGGGTATTCGTGCCCGCGTGGGCGAGTGTAACTACCTACTAAACACCTACCTACCTAATAAACGTATTTTCTTTCTTTCTTTTCTTTTTCTTTACTAGCTTTAGTTACTTGATATCGTAATAAATTAATCGTTACTATTTACAACATACTTCAGTGTATTACTTGTCCACCACGGTCACGAATTCCCACAGTGGTGACCCCGACGTGATCAAAGCTATCATATAGCGTGAGTTCGTGACAGTGCGTGAAGAGTTTCGCGAGTGCTAAATCAAAGTACGTGTTAAAATGTGCCGCGGCCTTTGTGTAAAATCGTTTTGCCGCTTCCTTTGTCTAGTGAACGGCAGATGTGGGAGAGTTTTGGTTCAGAGCCTCAGTCTGTTTTTAACCAAGATCGTGCGAGGTCCTCTCTGACCCCGATCATATTTTACTCGCTGAAGCTCGCCGTAACCTAGTGTTTCTATTCGTTTTACTCTTCATATAACATTATTTAATTTTACCTTTTCGTGTCAAGTGTAACTACCTACTAGCTTTAGTTACTTGATATCGTAATAAATTAATCGTTACTATTTACAACATACTTCAGTGTATTACTTGTCCACCACGGTCACGAATTCCCACATAGTCTTAACAAGTTACGACATGTTTAAATTAAGGCGTAGGAATTTTCCCATATGAAAACCGACATTACTTATGAGACACCCTCTGTATTACCACTATGAATGAAGAATTTGAATAATATTGTTGCAATGTGGTAATTTATTTAAAGATCGTTAACCATTGAAATCACAAAATCTTGAATGAGCGGAAAGAACAACATTTTCTCAGTAATTCTAACGAGTAACGAGTCCAATGAAAGCACACTTGAAGTTTAAGATCCAATGTTGTAACAACAAGGCAGGAATTTAATCATAGGTTCCCTTTATTCTTTGATACATAGAATTGAAAATCATTAAGTAATTGATGCTTATATTATTGAAAACAGTGGCCCATTCTTTGGCTGCCATAATCATTAGTCACGGTCGTTGCCAGCACAAACAAATTAATTTGTACTACGAAGTTCCTCCGTCCCCATTTGGCAATTGGTTCAATAACAGCTCGCGTTTGTTAAATATCTATGTCCTAAATGTTTTACGTCGTCAATAAGTTCTCCTTGAATATTTATAATAATGGCCCTGCTCATAGCTGTCGTTTGAATGTGAATGCGTATCGTAGGAAGGGGGTGGTTGCTTACAACAGTATAAATGATTGTTATGTCGTATGTATCGCCGTACGTGGAGGGCTTGCACAAGTTTAGGCAGAATGAGCAGGCGTTTTCTAGAGAGCTTTAAGTTCCAGTTGAACGAGGTTTAAAAATCGATATGCATGTTGTTGTAGCGCGGTAAGTGCGCGCGCGTGGCTTGGGGTTATCGAATGTACCGCCAATGATAACGCTTATTTACATTTATTTATCACCCTGTTAGGTTTATTTACCTGTTGATTTCACATATTAAAGCTCCATTTATTTACATTTACTTTGTGACGCAATTTATAATGATAATGACTTGTCACGTAATCTATACTTACCTTAGTGGATAATCTTCTGTATTTATGAATTGATGCCAGTAATAATGTGGCTTTTCTTTACTAGCCACGTATTTATCGCTTTAATTTCGGTTTTCCCAGCAAGAATTATAATATACGTACAAAGAAAGTAATTATGCGGAAGGTCGTCTTGTATCCCAACTTGATGAATAATGGCTATTACTCATGTTGTGTACTTACTTCGAAAGAATATATTAACATGAATTATGTTGTTTTTAATTTAAGCCCATAATGTATTAAGGTACTTCAACTTTACTGAATCCAACAAACACATATTTACTTGTTATTCTGATTAAATTTATTGGAACCTAACTGAAACGCTCCGTTTTTCATGGAGATAGGCTACATCGTTTTTACAATATTTATAATGCCGGTCGAAATACTTAATTGTCACACAAGTGGGCGCGGGAGGACGTTCACACCATAAAGTAAGTAGGTCATGTACTTTAATATATTTCCAGACCACGTATAATTATATATTATACGTGGTCTGGAAATATGGTTTGGTAATAGGCTATAGTTTACTTCTAATTATATTCGTCGTGCTACTAGAAATGAGCTTATACTCTTCAATTATGATTGAGTGCATTGGTCTGAGAGTGCAGCATACAATTGCATAATATACGTCTTGAACGTTCTATGTTTTCCAAATGACTTCGTATTTGAATTTATAATTCACAATAATGAATTTCAGACTCTAAACGCAAAATCATCGTAGGTAATTGAAGTTTCTATTCTGGAGAAATCATGAGCGGTTTTTGTTGGTCGTTGTACTTAACAAGAATGTAGGTACCTACTGTAATAAAAAAGGCTACATTGCGTAACCTCGGTGTCTATGATCGATTACGTACCTACTATGAGATTTTGACAGATTGAAGTGCTCAATCGTGTCGACATGACACACCACACGAGTGACTAATTTTTTCAGCCGGCAAGTTAATCTATGCCTTTATCAAAGTTGCAAGTATGTAGCTATTCATAATGGATTAAATATCTATCGTTCCTATCTTAAAACTTTCGTATGATTTGATAAATCTCCTACAATATAACGCATTTATCAAGTTATATTAAGTTATCAATAAATAAACGTACCTATAAATATTTTAAAATATTGCAGAATTAATAACTTGAATAAATAACCACTATAAGTTAGTTGGACCCATAAACATTTGGTAGTTTTTGTGATATTTATAAGTCTAAGTATGTGAATATAATTAATAGTTTATGAACACTCACCCAAAAATGTAGAGCAGATGTACTCCGAGATCTGGTTGCCGGACTTGCTGGACTCGGAGAAGTGGCTCAGCTCCTTGTTCAGCATGCGCTTGAACTGCAAGTGCAATATATCCATAGAGCGGGCCATATTCACGGCGCGACTCCGCAGCCAACGGGCAGGCGCGAAACGAACGCTTTGTCTCTCGGCGCACACGCGCATTTCACAACACAAAATAATAAAACTTCAAACACCAAAAAAAAAACTGCTAACCAAGCTCGTATTCCGAACTTAAATATTTAATCTACGATATTACTTCAGAACGTCTAATATCTATGAGCGCTATCGCCAGACTGAAGCGGTCGCGGCGACGCGGCCTCGTATTAAGCGTAGCACGACTATCGTCACAGCTCTGCACACTACAGAAATACCGCCTTCCCAGTAATGTGCTTCATGTAATCTAGATTCAGTCGCTCGCGCTTCCTCTGATACAGTGTAGAGGAAACTGCCTTTCCCACTAAAAAATTACTAAGCAACCTGGCTGCATGTCGTTCATTGTATAATTAATATGAGAATTAGTCGGCCGAATCTGACTCAACGGGATTCGGTTTATTTGACCTTGTTTGAGTTGCTTTTATCCGGATGCAACCTGTCTCTATTATTTTCCGACAGTTGAAATGTTTCAAATAATTGATTTGAATGATTCGACAAACGAAATTTGTCCGACGATAAAAAGCAGTAACCGGACAACACTGCCCGTGATAAGATGTCGATAACATTTCAAAGTTCTAGATTACATCAAAGGCACCTAGTAACATGATAGCGGATAGTGGACAGGGCTTTGCAGGAGGTTGGAACGGATTCCGTTGCTAACTGCTCAATTAAGATGTTTTTCAGCCATGAAATGACATGTAGATCTGGTGACGGTTGCCCCTGACACAGTTTCTTATCGGCTTTCAAGACTAATCTTGATCCCTGGTAGTCGGATTGATCCTAACTTTATATCCCAAATGCGGAAGATGCCTACAGCAGATATTTTTAAAAGTGAATTCATAATTTTAAGATAAGAGAGTATCTTGCTTTAACGTAACAGAGCGTCTTTGTAGTTCAAGTCGTCATTGATATTAATTATTGTCGCAGTTTTAGCAAAAATTGTGATTTTCTGTGAAAGTATATCGGTTCAGCACTGCTCGTAACAACGCCAGTTTTTGTACAATCAGTCATCGAAACTGCATTAGGTATGCTGTCATTGTAAATGCTGTCATTAGATAAATGCCTTGTAGTTTATATAGATGTCTAGGCAGGTGCCTAATGCAGCTAGAAACAAAAATAAAACATTTTGCTAAAAACATTTTGATATAACAGTAGGTAATAATTATCAATATCAAAGCGAAATAAGCTACTGTTATATCAATTTTTTTTCTTCTGTAAACTAAAGTAGTTGTCCTGAACAGCATAAAATGTTCACAAGGGCTAGTAAATAAAGTACCGCCAAATAAATGCCACGAACCCTGACTGGTATCAACTGACCCGAACTAGTTTTGAGCTACATAAACAGGCTCCATACCCATAGATTTCGAGCACAATTGATTCGATGAATTGCTTAAATTGACTGTGTTGGACGGTCCATTTGATATACGCAAAACCGTTACTTCAGAGAATTTGAAACGTTTTCCAATGCTTTTTATCGTACCTACTTTTTAAAAGCCTTGTTACGAATAGATTTCTATTAGTTTAGTCGTGAAATGTTACAGATAACTAGCACGAACTGCATGAACATAGACAGCGTGAATAAATATGAATGTAAATCAAACAATCATATATCATGTCCTGAAAACGTGAAGGAATTGTAATAGAGCAGCGTCACTAAGTGTGGGACCGTGGCATGGAAAAGATAAAGTATTCTAACTACAAACTAGTTCACTTGTCTAGTAATATGGTAGTTAAATGGAAAGTTATATGCTGTCACCACTCTAGGGAAAGGTTAAAAGAAACTTTTTGTGTCACTGAAATCCGGATCAGGCTCTAAATATTTAAGGAAGATGGCTTATACGAATCCTGTCCGAAGCCTGAACTGGTTAATAAATTATCTTTAAAAAGCGAATGGTTCTGTAAACATAGTAGCGAACGGTATTTTACATACGAAGGAAATAAATTGTCAAGTAAAGTCATTGTTTTACTTTTTAATTCACGAAAAATAGGAAAACATTTAGTGTTCAAAATAGAATTCAAGGTGTTTGTTTATTCTTCGCGTTGGAATATATTTTAGGATATAATTCAGGAACTCGACCGTTATGTTTACTTGTATCGTTTTGATGTATTTTTTATGTGAAATCTAAACGCTGTAATTTATACCTTTCATGATTTACTTATGATAAAAAATTCCATGTCCTTTTAACTGTTTTTAGCCTGACCTACAAATATGTATTCATTTCTCCATGAAAATACTTTATACGCTAATCTATAAAGGTATAGCCAAGCCAGGCATAAGCCTCAAATTCATTTCCGTATTTGATCATAGACACAACGAGATTTGACCTAATGCACACATTTTAACTAAAATTCTGTACAAAATATTAATATCATCCCTATTTAGGTATTAATTAAGTACTAGTAAGGCCATAGTCGGTAGGCAATCAATATAAAACATCGTATTTCCTACTTTCAAACCACCACAATCTATCCCTAGGGGTTTTTGTAGAGAAATTTGTTTCTCAAGTTCCCTGTGACGTCGACCATGTGGGCGGGGACGGATACAAACAATGGAGTAAAAATACCTAAATTGATTCATGGCTAAAACCATGACGCAAATCTAACGTAGAGTATTGTAAGCTGAAAATGGTATACGGGAAATATTATAGCACATTTACTTGCGTCAGGGTGGTGTACCTAGCCTACGCAGCATCTGTTGCTAGGAGTGTAATCAGAGGTATGTACCCGACCATTTTAGGCTGAGTAAAAATGTGTCAATTATTGTGTAAAAACAAACTTTTAGCATTTGGATATTGAACCTATCTACTTAGGACATTTCGTCACATAGATGGATTATTGCGTTAGTATCAGTTGAATATAACATGATAAAATTATTAATAACTGTATGTGTAATGTAATGTGTGTGGGTAACAATTTATCATATCAGTATAATTGCAATTGACAGCTGGATTATGCGTTTTTCCTGAAAAGTTTGATCTCGGGCCTAAAGGACAGTGACCGTTGAAGAGAACACCCTCCACCTCTCCTGTGGGGGGGGGGGGGAGATGTATTTATGAAAAAAAGAAAATACAATGAAATGTGGACCCGGGAGTGGGTCCACATTTCATCGTATTTTCTTTACTTTCCAGTTTCCAAAGCTTCTTTGATCTACCGTAAACAGGTGTGGTTGGCATTTGGGGAAAGTTAAATTATTTATTCAAATGTGTGACGTAGGTACGAACGGCGCTAATAAAGCTACATGAAAATCGTTAACATGACGTTTGTATGTCGCCTACGAATCTAATGGCAACTGAAACCGACGCGTGACGCGGCGCGTTTGGGTGATATTAGGTACTGATTAATGATTGTAACATAATTATGAACACAATAATTACTATTTGTCATAAAGGTCATGTCGAATGTCGAAACGTGATTGCTGCGTGGGCGCGGCTATATGACGCGGTGATCGGACGCGTAAATGCGTTTGATCACCAAGCGGAATGGGATTAATCATTTCCGATGCGATTGGGTCATCTCTCAATCATATCAGCTAACTTGGCATCCAGTTTCGTAATTTCATGTGTTCATAGCGATTCCTATAGAACATCGGACAGCGTGATAATCTCTCGTGACGTTTCGAATGAGTAACGTGACATGTAACATGTAAGAAAATGTTTTTTCTTTGTGTTAAATTTCATTTATTTTTATGTATTTACTGATTAACTGAAAGGCATGTTATGTAAGAATGAGCCTACTCATACTACACTCGGTACACGATATTTAATGTTTTTTTTATTCTAGAATTTTATTTGCATCAGCATTCGACCTTACTTTTAAAAGTTCATAGGTAAACAAAGATTAACAATGTTATGCTCCTGAAGAATTTCATGTACGAAACATATTTGTTATGACTGGCTTGTATAGACGTAGTAAAAATGGGTAAACAATACGTAGGTATCAGAGATCAGTCTATGCACCATGCTGAACAGTATGCCGCCTAAATAGTAATCTGGATGTGTTCCCGTGCACCTAGCTTCTGACGTTTCGCAAGTGCCCATGTAGGTTTATGTGAAATAAAATATTTTGATTTTCATTATTTTTTTGTGAGTTTCGCGATCTCATTTACTGTAACGATGTAGCAGTATAAATGTTTTTCTCTGTAACATAAAGCAGGCGCCTCAAGCGTGGATTCCACTATTTTTATTTTCTTCGTTTGTTTTAAGTTTTTACTCGTTCAATGAGCAGCATTCAAACATTGGTATGTGTAATTGTATATTTAAATTTCCTTTGGTATTTTTAACACAGTTCACTGAATGAAAATCTTTTTGTGAAATACTTAGTTTTTCTTTGTGTATTAGGGAATGAACAATTTGTAATAAGTATAGGAACAATATTTGTATAGTAAACACGTTGGTTATTTGATTACAGGTTGTGGTTGATCGTAGTGGTTAGATTAAGTACCTACTTGGAAATCATTATATGTAGATGTATTGTAGTTACTATTGGAATTATTACGGGAACAAAGGTTTATTGTTATAAATAACGGAAAAAATAAATTATTTAAAAAAAACAATGTTAACAAGGATCGTTTGAAATGCGTGTAAAATTCCCTGAAAAAGTGACGTGAAAATGCTGTAGTGTAGTGACTTTACAATTATTAAAATTTTGGAAATAGACTGTCAGTCTCTGAGATCTTTACTATGAATTATTTTCATGACCTTTAAAAAGTCCAAGTAACGAGTAGTTCTGAATTATTTATTTATTTATTATTGGGGTTTTTCAACAATGAGTACACTGTTACTTTACAACTACCCCCTTACTAATAAACGTATTATATCAGACGATTAGTTACACACCGATTTCTCTCTTTCAGTCGTCAGTAATTTGATTTTCGAAAGAAGAAGACAAAGCGTTGTGTAACTTTATAGACGCTATACAACGTTTAGTAGTAAGGGGGTTTGTACATTGCAAACTTTAGTCTAACCACCTAACTTATAGAAAATTAAAGCTACATAAATAACAGGGTTGTTGAGGTCAGAATTCAGCCCCAACCAATCATCTTTTGTTTTAGATAGTCTAGAGCACGAGCGTCTAAGGAAATTAGGTATTGAACATTTTAAAAGAAATCTTGTAATGTCGGTAAGCGCTTAGTCACGGAGGTGTGTGCACGCAGTTAAACTTCGTGCTTTTGAACTGCGTAATAATCTCTAATTAGAATTACCAAATCGAATGCGTCGGTAATTCCCGCTCATGAGAATATTTTCCTTTATTGGGTAGAATTTACTTTGCCTACGTACTCGTAGGCTATGGACGTCGAAATATTCGAGCATAGTAACGTTACTATAATTCGATTTTGTCGCTTTGTTACTGACATCGAAGTTTCATTAATAAAGTGAAAGAGATGGCAAGTGATAACACTCACCGTTGTCAATGAAAGTGTATTTTAAAACAATAGAAAGTCAGATATTATCTCACTTCCTATATTTAAAAACACAAGTACCTAATTACATAAGATATTGATTTAGATAGTTACATTAGAAACATTATGATTTGTATCACAACATCGACTAAGTGTATGTCAATATTGTTGATGATTAGCAGTGTTACAAGCTTTATCAATCTGTTTAATAGTTAAAATTAGTGACACAACTTATCTTTAGTAAGAGTTGGTTGCGCCAAGATAAGATACAGATGTATGATTTGATTAAATAGACGTAAACAATTCAAGTGATGTGCTCAGATGTTTTTAACATAATATGGGCAGCCCTGGCCTAGATTACAATAATGCGCTTCATTCAATTTCGATAATAGATAATACTAGCTGCGCCCCGCGGTTTCACCCGCTTAAGGGCCTTACTCTCGTTTAGTACCGTAAAACGGTCACTTTATGAAGCTTATAACTTATTAACGGTTTGGTTAGAAGGTCTGTAAAAAATATATGTTTGCTATAGATTCATGTACAACATTTTTGAAACAGGGTTTTTTCATAAGGCTAATACTTTTGCCTCAAAAAAATATTTACCAAAACGCTATTTTCGCTAACATTTGCTTATAACTTCTAAACGGCTTTGATGTTTGGAAATATTTTTACACTGAAAAATTGATGGTTAGAGGTACTACATATTTGAAATAGCGTTTTTAAATCAATCAACAGTTGCAAAGACAATGCCCCATTTTGAGATATAGGTTCAGAGGTGCTCTGCGCGGGCGCGGGCGGCAGTCGTGCGTTAGCACTGAGACGGGGTGGCTGTGTCGCTCGCTGCTCCGCCCGGCTATCGATCGACTACGCGCGTTTGGCTGTGTTAGTGCAAATATTTATGAACGAATTGTATCAGTATGCGTTTATAGATTAGCTCGCTGCAGAGGGCCCATTTCTATTGTCCGCGTGGACGCTTTATTAGTGGTGCCATTTCTAAATACTGTTTTTTTTAATATTGTTTATTTTGTAAATATGAGATAATTTGTAAATAAATAAAAATGCCAAAGCAAAGCAAGTCAAGAAAAATACGTTTTCTCTACGACGACGCACCGTTTTATAGATATTAGCGAAAAACTCAAAAGTGGGAATTTTTATACCCCCCACTCCGGCTCACCTCCTAGACGCGGGGACTTTTAGTATGTTTACTCCCTAAGCACTCTGAGCAACTTTCTGAAGAAATCGCTCAGGGCCCAGCTCACGCACTCTACACCTCTTTTTGGTTATTCGTTGAGTGGACTAATAAGTATCTATCTATCTATAGAAATAAATAAAATTGGAGTGTCTGTTTGTAATATTAAAACAACCATTTCAGGCCATTTTATTTTGACTATTTAGAAAATAACTACTTACCCACAATTAAAAAAAAAAATGTTTTCAAACACCTTAATTTATAAAAAATGAGCGTTCTTACTTTGTCAATCTACGAGTATTTGCATTACTGAGTTTATGATTACTACCTTCTCATATTCTTGTGCGGATTTATTTCTGTGACTGGGACTTTCACTAGCAGATAGGTGACTAAGGAGTAACTTAGGCTACTTTTATTAAAAAAAAAAAAAAGAAAATAGGTTCCCACGAAAAAAAATTAAAACCTATGAAATGAAATATTGAATAATATCCGATTCAAATAGGGAGGTTGTATACTGCGTTTATTTAGGTACTTAACCAAATGTAAATAAATCATAATAAAGAAACGGAGTACAGTTTTTTTTTTTATAAGTGGATCCTATACGTGAAGATTCCTTAATCTCCAATGAAATTGATTGAAAAAATAATATACCTAGTGTTTTTGTTTTAGCCCAAGGAAATCGTTCACCAAATATTGTATATAAAAAGGCTAATACGAAAAACTAAAAATAAATAATAATTAAACTAAAAATGCAAAAACGATCAAAAAGAACTAAATGAAGTACTAAATGAAATATATGAGGGGGTGAAGCAGATGAAGTGGGATACGAATAGTCCTCGCCTACGGCGGGGTGCACCACGCGAATTTCGTCGAAGAGCGACTTCCATTATAGATATATTTAGAAGCGTAATTTCGCGACTCGAATAAGATGCACGATTGGCTCCGCACTCTACTGTCCGGATTCTCACTGCGTAATCACCAGGTTCGAATCTCAGTGGACGGCATATCTTTTGTTTTGTTATTTTTTAATTATAATGTGCTTATCTTTTGTTTTGTTATTTTTTAATTATAATGTGCATATTTTTATTTTCTTATTTTTAAAATAATTCAATAAGTAATTGTTATTTTAATAAAAACAATCATTTTTATTCCTATAGTTATTTTTCTTCAGAATCTAGAGTAATAAAATAAAATAAAAACGACAACCATTTCTTTTTACTATAAAGAAAAAACAATAAAATTGCATTATAATTGTTACAAAAATAAGAAAATCAACAAAAGTAATAATTACTGAAAATTTTCAAACAAGAAAATCGGAAAAAGTATAATAATAATTAAAAAAACATTTATATCAAATAAGAAAATCAACAAAAAGAATTATGGAAAAGTTTGAATTTGAAGTCGGGCGTGATTGATGCAGAGAACTTTAGTGATGCACGAGACCACTAGACCAATCGAGCTGTTATAATGTATGTCGAAATTACGTGTCTATAGATAATCTATACAAACAAAATATGGTGTGTACAAAAAAGTAGGTACCTACTAACTTTACAATTTGTTTCGTCGAATAAGATCTCTTTATTGCCTTCCGTTTATTTATACACTAATTACGTTCGGCTGCAGGAGGATGTAAAGGAAACCGATATAATTTGCTTAAAGCTATTTAATTAATAAAAATATTACAATTAAATCCGTAAAACTAAGACGCGTGACACTTGTTCGATGTGAGAATCAAGAGTGATCGACGCTATTGAAAATGTTGAGAAGGTGACGGTGCCGACGACAATGGTTTCTTTGTATTAATTATGGTCTTCAGATTTCAATCCACGCTATCGAAAATGTTGAGGAGACGATGGTGCCGACGACAATGGGCTCTTTGTATTAATTATGGTATAAATCATGGTGGTCAACGATTTAAATGTGCCGCGAGTACGACATAATAGGGCGCTTTGTATGAGTCATGCTCTTCAGATTCAAGGTGACGCAAGTTCTACATAACATCTCCCTCCACGAGATCGACAACTATTTGAAAACTCTAGTCGAAAATAGTGTCGATGGTGAAGCTGGATCAATCTCGGTGTTGCAGGCTTCCTTATCCTTAATATCGATTTCATCAGTGGCTTTCTGTAGTTGGTTCAATCTGCGAAGACGAAGTATAATGATGGTAATGAGTACACATGCACCGGATAGTAGAATGTATACCGGTATGGTAGTGTGGTATGTAGCTTCTGTGTTCGACGACTGTAGCGTTACAGGTTCTTGTAGAGCGATTTCAGAGTTACTTGAATGCAAACTCCCAAAGTCAATGGTATTTGGTTTTATAGTTTTCATTGGTAAGTACATTATACGAATTTTCCTTTGTAATTGGTAAAATTTTGGTCGTCTAGCTGCTCCATAGCTTCAGAAGACAGGTCGTCTGATGTAAATTGACAGGATTCATTAATTTCTGTTGAAGTATAAGCTGCTGGATACAGTCCGATTGGTTGCCATGGTGGTGACTTAAATCATTTCGCAAAGGTGACTGTAACTATACTTCGGACATTCTGTCTCTATGTACAATAGATCTTTTTCGTGAACCGCTAAGAAAGGATTAGCTAGAATTGGGACCTTATTGTCATGATTAGGAGCCAAGGACAATTTATATAGGACATAGTTAGTAGGATAAAGCATCGGAAATTTCATAACTATCACTATTTTATTCCCATTGTAATAATATATTATCTAAGACATATTTAGAAACCGATCCTTATTATATAACATACCTAATCTATTTATCATGTCCTTAAACATAGCATAGTTTAATATAGAATTGTAAATACTTCTAACCTTAATAAATGCTAATAAATTTTGCAATGTACCAAGTTCTTTAAACAAAATATCTATAATGTCTCATAATATCATTAGTAACTAAATGTGCATATTAATTGGTATCTGTTTCATATCTACTATTGTTAGCTAAAATAGAATTGATAATTTCTCGATTTTATATTGGTTTTCTACTATAATGTTTGAACTACGTGAAACCCACTGCTTACTTAAACTCATTTGGTAATTCATTTCAGCAACTAAATTATTTTCATTCTGCAAGATTGCAATGGCATTGTCGTATTTTAATGCATCAGTATAATCTAAATTACCTGACAGGTCCATCGTTAAGACTGTCTAGCGTTATCTCCTCCGCTCGGGCCAGGGTCAGGGTCAGGACTAGTATTATTTTCAGTGTCTTGTAACAAACGAGCACTATTAGGTACCCGTTTTAGGCGTGATTTAGGCACGGTGCCTCTTTTCTTTTTGGTATAGATGTGAATAGGCAAATCCTTTAGATAAATTTGTTGATTAAACTTATTAAGGGGGTCGTCGGAAATAGGGATTTCTAATGTGGGACTTTCTAAATTACTATGGGCGCTCAAAGTCCTAGAATCCGCGCTTTCAGTTCTACAATCTGAGTCTGAAGGTACACCTTGTGACGTGTTAACTACTAACGAACTAGCCTCTCCATGATGAAATAAATTATTATTACGTGAATCATAGATTCTAATAGGGTTTGAAGCAAACTTAGTTGTAAATAATTTATTTTTATAATCTATTGTAGCTTCCCATTTTTCTAATAGATCGGTACCAATTAATCCATCAAAGTAATCGTGGAACTTATAAATATCAAATGAAACTGTACTCGTATCGTTAAATTCGTTAAAAGTAGGTAAAGTAATTGAATAGTCGTTTCTAGTTTTAGCATGAACACTGTGCACTTCGAATGGAGAATAAGTTAATGGAACATCACTAAAGTATTTTTTTACAGCATTAGGACATAAAAATGACTGGTTCGCACCTGTATCTATTAAAAGCTTAAGAGGGGGTGACGCGATTTGAACATATGGAAGGTACTGTTGAGTTTGGAGATTAATTTCTGTTTTAATTTGTCGGATTTCGGAGTTTTTCTGAAAATCCTGTTCCTTTGATTCTTTTGCGTCCTCTTTTATGTTTCCGGACGGTTGGGGATATTCTACACATTCCTGAGGGGATGGTTGAAATTCATCGTACGCATTTTCTGGGAACTCATAGTAATCGTTATAAGTTCCATCATAATCGGTAAAGTAATCATTGAAAGAAGGATCATTAGAACAATCACTGAAATGCATCTCCCGACTTTTGAAATAATTATTGGGTGGCGGATTGCCTGATTTGCTCCAATCATGCTTAGAAAAAACGTTAGTAGGTGGTAATTGTCTGCTCACAAAATGGCTAACACCACTCATTGGGCGTGGTTGCACTGATCCACTAGGCTGGTTAGGAGAATTCTGCTGGACTACTTGAAATGGGTTATTCTGACGGTTATAGTTTGGTGGGGGTGCCCTGAATACTAGCTGAGTACGAGTTGGACCAAACTGGCGAGGTTGAAAATAATTCGGTTTCCACTGCGGTGGTTGTTGAGCTGGAAATTGGAATCGTGGAGGTCCTGGCATGCTATAATTATTAGGCCTTGGGTAATTAAAATGATCACCGGCTTGGTTATCGTTATTAATTCTTTTAACAGGTAAACGGTCATTACGATTTTGCAGATAGATGGTATTCGTTTCTTCATGAACAAACTCTAGTGCTTGTTCTATACTTTGAGGGCGCATACAACGCACACGTGATCCTACAGGATCTTTTAATCCGCGCACAAACGCCTGGAGTGTTAGTTTCTTATATAAATCCCTTTTAGCGTCTATGGTAGTTTTTAAGGTGTCGTGTAAGGAAACATACGTCATTATTGTACTAAAAAGATTCTGACAACGCTCATAGAACTCTTGCGGAGTGTTAGAGCCCTGTGTTAAAAGAGATAAATCACTATAAAGAGCGGTCTCGTCTCTTTGGTCAGCAAAATTATTTATTAATGCTTTACGGATGCCATCCCAATCACTTGCTATACCATTCGAGTTGATTAAGCGAGCAGCAGACCCTACAATTTTATTTAATATGCCATTAATAAGTGCAGAGTTAATTAACTCGGAACCACCTTGCACATTATAATATTCTTTAACTAAATGATCACACAAATTAATAAACCTAGTCAACACATTCGGGTTCCCGTCAAAGTCGGGTACCAACCGTAATGCTTTATAAATGATATCTAAATCTAAAGACATTTTTTTCCAGAAAACGATTCTGTATCCTCGTTTAATTATATATCTAAATTAAAACCTCTTCTAGAGTCTATCACTATTTCTCTACTACTACTTCTAACTATCCTAGTATTCCTGGATTTTCGTAGAAAGAAAATTTTGGAAAGTTATGTTAGTACGGGCTAGGATAAGCGGTCACTAGAAATAATCTAATGTACTTACATGAACATTATATCAGCCCCTTTACGTAATCAATGTCTGGATTCCTCGATACAGCACGACGTGTAGATTCTGGATACTCTGGAACGACTGGATAGCCGTACGGGCGGCTTAACGATTACGTAAATCTTCGTTTTTTTTCGCGAAACCGACCGCGAGTATCCTACCGGCTGCGCCAATTACGTTCGGCTGCAGGAGGATGTAAAGGAAACCGATATAATTTGCTTAAAGCTATTTAATTAATAAAAATATTACAATTAAATCCGTAAAACTAAGACGCGTGACACTTGTTCGATGTGAGAATCAAGAGTGATCGACGCTATTGAAAATGTTGAGAAGGTGACGGTGCCGACGACAATGGTTTCTTTGTATTAATTATGGTCTTCAGATTTCAATCCACGCTATCGAAAATGTTGAGGAGACGATGGTGCCGACGACAATGGGCTCTTTGTATTAATTATGGTATAAATCATGGTGGTCAACGATTTAAATGTGCCGCGAGTACGACATAATAGGGCGCTTTGTATGAGTCATGCTCTTCAGATTCAAGGTGACGCAAGTTCTACATAACACACTGATTGTTTATTTATACAACTTATGAGTAGAACCGAAACAGTACAAACATTTACACCAACAACATAACTTAGAAAAAACTAATCATAAAATAAAATATAATAAACAGCTTTCATCAACAAACAGATACCAAAGTACGTACACTAGGTACCGACCCGAAATAATTGCAAGACTTCAAAGTATTTTATACGGCTACTCGCTCAACTATATAGGTACGGACGGGACGCCAGCACATCAACCTACCACAATCTGTCAGATTTCTTTAATAGATTTTCAACTTTATTGCTAAAGCATAAGGTTCAAAGTTGTTTGGGAAAATCTGACAGATTGTGATCGGTTGATGAGCTGGCGTCTGTACTGTACCCAACCGCGTCATTTTTCGCAAATGCGATCAGGCTCCTTATCAATTAGAGTCTACGGAACAATTTCGTCTGACAGTATTTTTACTTTAATGGTTTGTGAAAATATTAATTGTAAACGCGATTATGCTCCTTATTCATAGAAGGTAACGGGTCAATTTCCTATGCAAGTATTTTTACTTAACAGGGCTTTTGAATACGCGATTGTATTTCTTATTTGTATGAAGTCATGGATCAATTTTCGATGCAGATAGAAAATACTTGAAAGTATCTCGAGCTATGTTTTTTTAAGGTGGACGTACTTTGTAGCTCTGGTACTCAATTTTGCAAGTACGACCCATGCCTAAACGCGATTGTGCTCCATAAGTAAGAATTCAGAGTTCAATTTCCTATGCAAGTTTTTTTTTCTTCCAACAGGGCTCTTGGTTGGAATAGTAGTAGAAACTTTAATCGTCTATACTCTATAAGTACGTATTTATTTGTAAAAGCGATTTTGGTCCTTATTTGTATACAGTTAAGGTTCAATTTCCTATGCAGATAGAAAATACTTGAAAGTATCCCGAGATCTAGTTTTAGGACGTGGTTTCTTAAAGAAGTCGTACACACAGCTTCATTAAGTGATTACCCCTCCAAATGACATGTGCGTTCAAATCCGTGATAGGCCCAAGTTGGTTTTTGTATTTTGCAAAAACATTTTATTTTAATTAATTTATTGTTTTAGTGAATAAATAAGTTTAACATAGTATTTATTTTTTTAAATTCTGTTTTTATTATTGTTTTTTTCAATAAAAAGTTAATACTTTTATTATTGCGAAAACGACAAGCAATAATAGGGTTAACATTTACGAAAGTTTCATTCATCGTCTAAATAGACTAGAGGTTTCAAGACCGCTTGCCGTGCCTATGAGTGGGAGTTCAAATCATGGGCACGAAATGTGCTTTTTGTTCATTATAATTATTATTTTAATATATTTTTTTATTTTGTTTTAGTAATTATTTATAAAGAATTTAAAAATAAAGAAAAATAAAATACCTTAATAATCATATAATAATATTTATTATTGCTATTATTTAACAAAACTATGATCTTATTTTACAACAAAGATTTATTTTGATTTGATAATTTTATTTACAGTTATCATAATATACTATTTTGCCAACTGACACAATTGGGTTCCTAGACAAGTGGCATCCTATTAACGTAAACGATAAAATAGTAAGCGGTAGAAATATTTTAGATTGACATAACCTAACGAAATGTCACGTGACCTGTCATGTCGTCTCAGTATACAAATTTGACATTTGACAGTCTGACAAGTGACATCGAACGAAAGAGACAAGTTTTGAAGCGTTTGCAACTTGTCTAGGAACTAGAAGTTAGTTTGTCAGGATTACAATCATGAGCATAATAAGTGAATAAACATGTTATCAAATAGATAATCAATTAACATCTCTTATTAGCTCATGATATCTACTTAGAATATTTTGCTATACAAAGTAAAATAGTGGAATCAAATGAGTTAAATGTCTTCGTTGTTTATTTTGTTGTCATACTTAATTAATATAACTGCTATTTCTGGGCAAATAGCAATCGTTCTCTTCGATGTTCTTCTGTTAGACATATTTTGTAGGTCGATAACTGTGAATGTTCGCTGCGTGTAAATGTCTTCGAACCGTGGACAGAGATATTCCATGCCAATATCCCGATGATGTTCAGATTGGTCCGTATAGATCCCAGTAGTTCTCCGACCCATGGACATTGTCTTAACATCGCCGGTTTCTTGAAATCTGCGCACCCATAAGCGCACCGTTTGTCTCTGTATAGAACAAAATGGTTTTAAATAAGTTATTAAATACCCCACACAAGATACCGCAAATAGCTCAACAAGAAAAAAATCGGAGAACACAATTAATATTATAATGAACTTACTGCTATGCCAAGCTGTCTCGCAATTCCTTTTATGCTCACATTTTGTTCACACAGAACAACTACAATTTTAGTTCTCATAAAATCATAAATCATTTTAAAAATTAATGGATAAATCGTAGTCGTTTACTCTTCGCTGTTTTAAGTGAATGTATACATCAAACGTTGTAGTTATAACTTGAGGGTATGGATTAATTTTATAAAGACAACGTAAGTAGTAAAATTAATGGATACCCTCAAATTATAACATCTATCGATTAGACATCCCCACCTAAAGATAAAATGACTCAGACCATAGTAGATAACAATTTCAACACAATTCATATGGGCTCGCTGGCTAGTTCGTCAAACTGCCGGTATGAGTATGACGACGTTCGGTGATGCGATGGTTCGAATCTGAGTCGAAACAATGGGTTCTTTTTGAAGTATTCTTTAGTTTGTTTGTAAGGAATTTAATGTGTAACATTTTAAAACTTGAGGGGTTAGCACATACTGACGCTGTCTGTACTTGTAAGCCCTGGTACGCGATTTTGCAAGTACGACCCATGTCTAGTCACTGCATTTTTTAGTTACTTATACTCTATGTATGGGTCACTGACTCACTGTCGCTCCGCGTAGAAATGAAGAAAAGCTAAAAAGACGCCGCGATGGCGCAACGTTTCGTTCGACTCGTTCGAGTTATTTATCAAATCCTTACAAATATCTTATTTCAATCGATAAATAAAAACAACAGTTCCCTTTATAGGTACATTACATCACTGTTATTAATTTTATCAAGATTTGTTTATAAATAACACAGTTACAATTGCAACGATTTCAATTTTAATGGTTATTTTATGATTTTTTTCTATCGAGAAAATTTACCGAAAACGTGTTTTGAACACAATGGTCCACTCATAAATATGATCAAGATTAACATATTTTTTTTGCTGTTCTAAAATGTATACATTTGGCTAAAATATTGTTTTGCGAAGCCTATTTTGACTAAGTACAGCGCCTTATAAAGTTATCGTAAACTCTGCGAACTCAACAATAACTTTTTTGTTAAATTCCACACGGACGATTAACAGCTAGTACAAAATATATCAGCCTTGCATCCGCCATTCCCTTCTGGAATCGTAGGCAAAAATGGCGACCTACGTGCGGCATGTCTGCGCCTCTTCATATTCTTTGATTGTAGTTTTAGTGTCGCGCGCCACCGCACACATTTTTACGTATTCGGGAGTAGGGCGTTTAGCTCCGCCCACATGCACAAGGTCAGTGAGCCATCTATACACCTTAAATGTCGATCCCGTGGGAATATCGGTATATATACAATCACAAACTTTCGCCTTTATAGTATTAGTGCGTGATTAATAGTGTATACTGTATACTTACACAGCACTTTATTTAGTTCAGTAGGTATGTAATCAGTAGTAATGAGATGACGAGATTGGTCTCTTTTGTTAAACGTTATTACTCACATATTTTTCAATTATTATATGTATTGAATCCGTTTACAGCTGTTTCATGAATTATAGTGTCCTTGCAGATAACATAATACCACTACCGACTTGGAGATTTCCTTTACGTCATAATTATTTTATTGTTTGACATGAATATAATTTCCATAAAAGAAGGATAATTAATATTCAATACCTACAAAGTAATTTGAATAATTAATTTAATGTTAGAAGCAAAAATATTATGATTTTTCGTCTAAGATTAATTTGTAGATTTTTGTTATTATGGTGAATTTGAATCTCAGTTAAATGTGCTGTTTATTATCTTCTATATCTACACATAGTCTAAAATAAATTCGCTTTACTGTTCTTCTCCACATATTGGCTTTTAATGCGGTTTTCATCATCATTTAGATTTTAGAGAATTTATTCCGCAATGTTTATGTGTAAAATACATTCCTATTAAACTTTAATATGATAAAGAAATCTCGATATAATAATATATACTATGTAAGTGATAAACCGTGCGAAGCGGGGCGTCTTGCTAGTGTGTTTATATTACGTATAAAATACCTACATAGTTAAATAAATTACGTAACGATGTCTAGTTCACGACAGGGTTGACCGTGACTACTTCTCGAATCTTGAACGTTGCATTGACGTTGCGACGATAGGAAATAAATCGGAATGTCTAAATTTAGTTTTCAATGATAACGTTACACGTTACCGACTCTAATTATATCTAATTAAATAACTGTTTACTGTTCTACAATTTTGAAGGAAAAAGGTTTTTTTTTTTCCAAAAATATTTCGTCATTTTTATGAGAACTGAACTTGAATATGACGTACCTAAATATTATGTCACTAATAGTGACACACTACAGTAAAAATGCACTCGCAGACAACAAGGTGTCGAAACTGTCATTAGATTATAACAATGAATCATAATTAAACATACGTAGGTATGTATGACTCATTACTACTTAACCGCACTTAGATATAATTATGTTCTATATTATAGCTTTGGTTTCCGCACTTAGTGTTTCATTGTGCGTGCACTTTGATATATTATTATCACTGTTACTAGTGACGTGTTTCCATAAAATAAAATGTGCGGTCAAAAGTTAAGTACACAAAGTAACTGCGGTTGACCAGTGTAAAAAAACCAGTGACTGTTGGCATGCGAGATCTTATTTGTGACGTCGTAATTAAGTACGTCACAAGTAATGAATAGATATTATATTTTCTCGTTAGATGGCAGCAATTAATTAACTATCATTAGTTCCTCATTACGGCATGATTATTACAGTAGGTACAGACGCTAGCACGTCAAGCTACTACAATCTGTCAAAATTCCTTTAATAGATTTCAACTTTATCGCAAAAGCATAAGGTTTAAAGTTGATTGGGAAAAATTGACAGTTACGGGTAGCTGGATGTGCTGGCGTCTGTACCAAATGTTTCCAGGTAAATGTGTGAATATGTATGTAGATAGGTACCTACCTATTCAGTATTCAGTGATTTACGTATTCCATTATTACAGTTTCAGATCTTCCTCCATATCTATTTAAATTAGCATGCATTTATGGAATTAATCTGACTATGGAATGAAACTGACAGACATTATTTGAAGGAAAACTTCGGATTTGTACTAGCATGGTGTCCTAAGCAGTGCTGTAGGTTTTTGATTTAGGGGTTGGGAAAATCTAACTGAAAATCAGTTGTTTAATTCGGTTTGGATAATTGGTCAATTTATATTATTAAGGGCTGATTTTTCAATCATCTGTTAACATACAAACACTGTCAAACGTCAATTTTATTCCTCGAGTAATAGCAGATCAGCCCTTATACTAAGTAAATACTGTATACAGTTAAAAATTTTATTTAATAATGTTCAATTGTTAACATTTTAATTTTACGATACATAAACAACAAATCCCTTTTTTCGTAAATTGTTTCATGTCTTCTAATTTTTTATACAAAAACGTTTCTTATATCTCATAGTTTTGATTTTATTATACCCAAGTGGTACCTAATAAAAGCCTCATACAAATATTAGCTTAGATAGACCTCCTCCTTTTTTTGAAGTCGGTTAAAAAAGGTCTTTGTCGCGCATGCGATTATGTCGCCCTAGATTAGAGAGATGTATCATAGAGTGATGTGATTTATGTTGGTTAAGAAATATCCAATTCCGTACGCAAAATACGCGCATTAAGGTGGAGTTGCGGACACCAGCCCGTATTACCTATCCACTTCGGTGTACATTGTCATAATTCTCAAAACATTATCAGATTATTTTATTTTGGGTGAATATATCGAAAATAAACAGTCGCAAAAATATTACGCATTTATTATTGTAAGATGGTAAAACAATGCTAAAGGCGATTTTCCCTCGTTTGAGTTTGAGAAATTGTTTAATTTCTTGGCTTGACTTATCCAAAATAATTAAAAAGTTCGGGAAATGAGGACAAAAGTCAATTAAAATTTTAAATGTGGAACACGTATTTTCTAATATCGTTTTATTGTGGCGGGAAACTCACGTCAACCTTCGTGGTCGAGGCAACGACGGCGGGCGTTCCGCCTGAGGTCAGCGCAGACGTCACACGCGACCCGGGTCATTAGATAGGCAACGGTGTTGCCAGATGCCCGGTTACTTCATGAAACCTTCATATTTTACAGGATTTAAAACACATGCAAACATCCTGCACTGAAAAGCTTCATCGAAACTAAATATTATGCTGCATTACTGCACTGCATAATTGGGATTTAGTGTAAACTTTGGAAATTGCAATGCTTTGGCATTGACATACATTTATAAATAATTTTCTTATCCAACCGTATAAATAATTCACTATACAGTCTGCTAGTTTACTATTCATCCAGGTAGGTAGTTATTTAACCTCTCAGAGACGGGCTATTAATTACCAATATTCCTATACCTAAGGGCCGGTAACTGGCAATACTAACTCTCCTTGTGTATAAATAAACTATACGTAACGATCCCTGTCATTCTGTCAGATGCAGTAACGACAGTGAAAGTTAGGATTACATAAACAATGGGTCTTAGGAATGTACATAATTAAACTCTAATGAATAGTGAATACTGTGACGTAGATTGTTAATAACTTGTAATTTCTAGAAACGTAAGTATCTTTCAAGGGCTGTAACCATGTTTAAACCTATGATAACGTGTTCATAACACAGGAATATGTAGTCATTTATTTAAATAAAAACATGAGCATTTCCAATTTTCGTATGGAGAATGCCATGGGACCGTACCAACTTGCGAGGTGTGTCACAAACGGGGGGGGGTGTGTGTTCCGGGTCTGGCTGTTTGTGTATGTGAATTTAAATGTTTGTAAACGCACCCACGATACAGGAGTAATTCCTAGTGTGGGGCAATGTTTAAAAAAAAAAATGTAGTTCATAAAGTACTCCTAATTTTTAAATTAGTTTTATGTTTTTGTTATGAAAATGATTCCTGGATTTCGGACATCAGACAGTATTTTTATTTCCTTTGTATGTATTTTCTTTAATGTCACTGCCATTGCACTTCATTTCTGAAAGTTAAAACAGTGAAATATAGGTCAACAAACATTTAAATAAAGAGGATAATTTGTAAGTAGGTACCTACCCGACACCGATTTACTATTTCCTTTATTATTAGGTATTTTTTTAAGTGTGTTAAAAATCATTAGGTCACGTCAGTCACGCGTTGCGTCGTATTAATTTAAATGATTATTTTGGAATACATTTTAGGAATTTAAAGAAAAGAGTACCTACCGATTCAAAACATTTTTTTTGTAACGTATTCGTTCTATTGCGCCGTCACGGATGACGTTTTTTTCAATATTGGTTTCATCTGAACTATTTGAATATAATTAAAATTCTTGTTAACGAAAAAGTTCAGGTGCTTTTCCATAACGTAGTCATTGTGTAATAATCTTTAGCGATGCCTCCAACATTCATCGTTCATTCGTCATTTTCTCGAACGTAACCGCAAAATACATATTAATTAGGTAAATGGCAAATAAATCCCTGTAAAAATAGTTAGCAATATAGGAAGGGCATTAAATTCTCCAAATGCACTAGGTTTGGTTGTGACAGCGGACTTTTCGTTTTGTACAGGGCGCCCTGTATTTGACGGCATTCTTCTTTAACAGAGTCAAAAGTAAATAAGATCTGTGCCCTGTTTATCAAAACTTACAAGTCTACAAGTTCACAAGTTACATTTTACAAGGAAGTTGTTACAAGTTCTTGTAAATTACGCGTATCAAAAAAAATCTACAGGATTTGTAAAATTGAGCGCTTGTAGATTCTACTTGTAAGTTCTAAAATCAAAAAGGTGGCATACCTTTTTGATTTACCATATTCTCTTCCCGTCGTTTTTTGTATGTTTGAATATTCTCTACTCATAATATCCTCCCGACCGATTTTCCCGAGATTGGCCAGGTACGCAGGAGATATTATAGTGCACAAGTTTGTCAGTAATTACAGGTGCACTCTCTGTTTCTTTACTCTCATAGTCCGATGGGACAGCAATCCGACACGACCGGAGAGAGATCAGGCGCAAGACCAACGGGTTTACGTGGTTTCCGAGCCACGGACCTAATTCGCTAACTTCCAAACTCCGGCCTGTTACTAAGAATTTCCTACTGGAAAACCAAATAATACTTATCCGACCCGGGAATTGAACCCAGGACCCCCACGCTCAGCAGTTGCGCTTGCAACCACAAGACCAACGGGGGGGGGGCAGTCCTGGATGGTATCTATATTGTCTGTGCCTAATATGGACGGGACGATAAAAAAAAGAAGTAGCAACAAACTAAGTATGTATTTTAAAATTGATAATTTTAAGAGTTTTCAATAGGAAGTAGTAGAGTAGGAGTAGTAAAGAAAAGAAAGAAAAAAGTTAAATTCATATGACCGTAGTCAATTCTTTTTTTATGATATATGTTCTCGGTTCCGTAATTCTAATATTTTCTTCATCGCTTGCATCACTTGACCACATTTTATACTTAAAAGAAAATCGATTTTATAAATTGATTGCGGTACTAAGCACGACACTCGTAAACTTGTAAGTAATGGAGAGTCGCCGGACACTCTCAGGATTTGTCATGATTTTCTACAAGTTGTAACTTACAAAGGATTTTTTTAATGAACAAAATCACAAATAGATTTTGTAAAAACATACTTGTTAAATAAATAACGTTACTTGTAACACGTAATTTACACGTGTCGTTTTGATAAACACATATTTGTAATACTGAATTTTTTTACAAGAAAAATGCTTGTAATACAAAGCTTGTAAGTTTTGATAAACAGGGCACAGAATGTCTCATTCTTTAGGAAATTTTAGAACAAACCTCAACTCTGTGAGACTGTTATTATCAAAACCGTGGCCGTACAAAACAGATTTTCTTTTGAAGATTTTTTTTCATTCAATATAATATATTTCAGGCGAAATATACGTTCTGTAACGCGTGGGCGGCGCGCGGCGGCTCTTAGCAATTCAGCGAATTTTCATTCTATTTATCGTACGGATCGTGAGAATTGTGAAGGATGTAGACGTTCAATATGATGGAGGAAAGGTTTCAGATAAATATCAGAGTGACAGGGAAAGTAGCTATAACAATGAGACGCCATCATTGTTTTGTTTAGCTTTGTTAGGAAGATTTTTCAGGTATGGGTGGTCGAGATAAAAGGTATTACCCATCTTATATGATTTCAGTTTGTGGAAGAAATAGATCTGGGGGCCTAAAAAGGCCGCTTTGGCAGAATCATAAAGGATAACATTATGAATCATAATGGACAGTTAACTGTTAAGTTAAATTTTTCAGTTATTTTTTTGTCTGTGCTAAAATACCGATCAATCCAATCCAAATCCAATCCCAATCTCTTTGATTATACCTACGTAGTGCAGTGAAAAAAGGAAAAACACGGACTGTCTTCGCCATATTATTATTCATAATGTTATCCTTTTATGATTCTGCCAAAGTGGCCATTTTAGGCCCCCTTATATAAAGCGCAATTCTTTTAGATCATCTGCAGTTTGACTGGAGATAAGGAATTCGAGATATAAGTGTGTCATGAGACAATTGATCTGGCAAGGCGGGCGGCGCCGACCCAGCTGCGTACGTGACCGTGCGAGCGTAGGGGACACCCGCCGTCCATGGACCTTATCCGCGCACACGACACACTACACCATCCAACTATTTTATCGCTCGTGACTGCGTGATGAAGCTCACTATACATATAACCTTCCGGAATAGTTAACGCGGATTTATTTTATAGCTGATACACATTCTCTCTCGCAGTAACATTCTATGTGACAACTGCCACGTCATTATAAACCGCTGTCTGTTTTGTATTTCTTTGTATTCCCAAGGATGCTAGCTGAGTAATAAAACCAGACAATGTGCAGTAGCTGTTGGAAGATTTAAAAATGTAATTTTACGATGCTGGTGTTTCAAATGTTGCCTCTGAATCGGAGCTGAATGCCAACCAAGTAAGCGCGTCTTTAATAAATTGACTTGAGGAAAGACGGCGCTTTTGTGCTATCAATTTGATGTTAAATTAGTTCTCCTTCTTCTTGAAATTCGATTTATATTTATAAGAGATTCCGAATAAAATGATTAAGACCCGATTTTCTAACCAAAAACATCAAAGATAAGTGCTCCAGTTTTTCCAGGAAGGTGTTCCGAAATTATACTTTTCAACCGAACTGGTGAGGGAAACGAGTAAATGAGTATCAATCCGTTGAGGTACGTATTTTTTCATCGTTTAAAAACTACACGGTGTATATCGAATCCGTTCCTATCAATGTCGAATCGATACGTTCGTGCGTATCCGCTGCATCCATAAATAGACGATTTGTCTGTGAAATATTGTTTTGTAAATTATACACGAATCATTTTTCGGCCGGGATCTGCGTCACTCACGAGGGTACGGCGAGGCTGCCCTTCAGTTTTAATGATACAGCGTCACGCATACACATGCTACTGAGAGTGCCAACTGCCGCTTACTATAAACCCTTAGAGGAAGTAATCCAGGGTTTAGTAATCATTTTCACTGTCGTTAAGAAACTCATATATCAGAATTAGTTCGTTACCCAAAGTTCTGAAAGGTCACACAGGACCGACCCTGACATTTACACAGAGGAAAGGAAAGTTCTCATATTGAAGTGCACACCTGGATGGCTAGAAATGAGCAAGTCAAAGAGTTCAAATGAATGTAAAGTCACGCTTTAGCTACTACTGAAAATAAATTCATATTAGGTACTCAAGAGAGAGAGTACCTAAGTAAGCAAACGAAACTCATCCATCTGGATGAACTCGAAGAAGCACACGTACATTCCACGTACACTGCTTCATAGCACACAGACATGCTTTCGTCAATCGGTACGGTTACGTACGTAAGTATTGTATCAAAAACTCCTCCAACATTAGGTGTAAAATCGTATGTGTAGTCGGGCAAAAAATATTAAAGTGTTCGCGTCATTGTGACGTCAAACGCATCGATCCACCAGGAAGTAACTGCCTCTCACATAATATAAAGCGGTGCAAAGTGGTGCAATGCAAGCTAGCCGCGTCCTATTAAAAGTTAAATCGTCCCACTAAATAATATTGAAACAAAATACAATGGCCTCCATCCAAATAAAGTGTCAAGCAACTTGATAGTTGAATGGGATCCTTTAATTAAAATTCATCCCTCAAATATTTGAGGCCCTAATGAATCTACGTATATTTAAAGCTAAAAGGGCAACGAAAGTCTTAAATTTTAATTTGAGATGATGACCTTTATTCGTGCTGAAGTGTGTACTTGATACTTTACGCATGTAGCGTTTTAATTATGCTAGCTTAAAGGCCTATGTATTAAATAATATTTAGGTGGATGCTAATTAATTTGTGGAAAATAAATTACCTTGATAAAAGTTGACCAAAATTCCGTCAATTATGAAAAGTATTACATGAATAGCAAGTCTTTTGGTTTCGAAATCATTAAAACTTTTCCTACTCAGAGGCTTTGAACGTTGACGTGCGATCGAAGGCGTGGAAATTTATATTTAACTTGAGACGTGATTCAAAATGTAAGCTAACCAACAAAATATATTTGACTTGCAGAATTTCAACAAGTTGTTTTATAGCTGCTACAACATAAGCTATACAGTTATATACACTAATTTAAAATACTTGTCATGATAAAACTATATCTGTATCGATCCCTCTTCAGCGGTGAACAGGATGTTGTATATAAGTATTACTTATTATAGTGTGTTCGATGTATTAGGTATACCTAAAAGTTTTTAAGTTTTATTATCATTTAGATTAAAAACTTTGCTGTCCTATCCTGATACGTTATTTTTAACGTATCCGGATAGAACAGACTGAAACGGATAATGATGACAGTCACAGATAGTCTGGAATATATAAATTAAATCATGGTGACAAAGAATTTTTTTATTACATTCATATACAGACTGCTTTCTAAGTATTTAAACAGAATTTAAATAAATAACATAGATTTAGTCAGAACATTAAGGTAAACCTTCAAAGTATTCGTAGCACGCTATTCTTTGTACAAACACTTGAGAACGGGCTTTCCATTATTTTGATGGCAAACTATTATCTTAGGTTACTTATTAGTAAGTCACGTTTAAAACCTGTTTCTTTGAAGAGGCTGGTCAGGTAAATCCCGAAACCGATTTCACTGTAAGATGTGGTCATATCAGTTAAGAATTACGGATGCATAATCATCATCAGGTACGTACCTATCGTTAATGAAAACTGGGATGTGCTTTGTTTACATCTGTGCTTTTTATACAAGGTGTAACGTTAAATGCGCAAAACCTCTTAAGGGGTCATTGTACTCATCATCATGAACAACTTTTACTATGGGACCCAAGCTGAAATCGCGAAAAAAATAATCAGTTGTTCCCTAGATTTGTGCTCGCATAACTCGTCAAAATGTACTAAACAGCTGATTTCTTTTTTGCGATTTCAAGTTTGTTCCCATAGTAAAAGTTGTTCATAATGATGAGTACAATGACCTCTTAAGAGGTTTTGCGCATTTAACGTTACAGGTTGTATATTTGGATGGAAAATCATGGTTGAATACGGTTTATGTTAATAGATTCTACATTAAAATTGAGTAACAACCGTAGCTCTATCGTGTAAATTAAGCCATAAAAGATGTTAAAACTATCTAATAAAACAATTCTACACCAAACACTACGACACACTTAGTGACATCTTGACGATATATTTGTAAAACCGAGTGACATCTTGACGATAATAATATATTTGTAAAACCTATGTGTGTAATTCACAAGTTTCCCTCCTAACCATTCTGTCAGTAAGTTTCCATCGTTATTGGATTATCCCCTAGACTTATTATCGTTTATCATGATATTATCACGTTTGCGATGCACTTGCTACACTCGTGGTCCATTCATAACTCTTATGATTTATCTTAGCGCAATAATATATTATGTGTACGTGAGTGAGGTTTGGAAATTTTTAATGATACATTACTTGCAATTCTCATTAATAGATCATACCTATAATCGTAGAACCACAAAGTAATGAAGTGATAATGATAATACATCGAAGAATTTGTATTTCTTAGGATAGGTACTTTTATATTTATATGTATGATTAGCTGTGCCCGCGACATCGTTCGCGTGGATATCGGAAATCAATATTGTATCTTTGCTAAATCTTTTTCTAAATAATAAATTAAAGTATAAAGTAGCCTTAGTTATCTGCCAGTGAAGATCCCGTCAAAATCGATTCCGCAGTTTCAGAGATTAAGCCGGAACAAACAGACAGACAGAAATGTAAAATAAGGTTTTTTGTTATAAGTACCGTAAGTACATATGTACTTTCATATGCATTGAGTAAAAAGTTGTTATTTTGACATTACACACGGACACTTCAATTTTATTTTTTTGTATATAGATGTCTTTCTTGTCTTAGTCAATTAGTAATCATTTTCAAGAGTTATAGAATAAATTAATGTATGTGCCTAATTCTAAATACATTTCTATAGAAACTTTCAACATAAAATCTGTGCCTACAGCTTCTGTATTTTCAGTGACTAATACTATAAGAATGTTTAGAGTTTTCCTCTTAGGTATATTCTGCGTATTATGTTATAAATAGAAACAAAAGACATTGTTATTTGTTTTAATGCAAAATATCCTGAAGAATATAAGATGAGCCAGTAGGGATAGGCACGCATCGGGTATTTTATATTGTAAATAAATGGCAGTAATAATTCACGTGAAGTTATCATCATAGATAAGACGTTTGATGAAAGTACACTGTCTCTTAAATCCAAGGCTATTACCTATACATATACATAACAATGTGTGATACATTATGTACTCTAGTTTCGCAAGGACTATAGATATCAGTCTAATAACGTTATATTTAATCGTTATCTATTTTATAACCTGATTATGATATTTTACGCCTAGTTCGGCAATTCGCGCGAGGCGTTTTCTAGGCTTCTGGCCTAGTAAATTGCTTTTGTAATAGTAACCTATATGCTATTAATACCAGTAATCTTAGATACATGTAGATAGTTAGTTATCATTGACCTACATTTAATACTTAAGGAGAAGGTCGCAATTTTAACTCCTGTTATTTTCAGTTTCCTTTGTAGAATAGATAAAAATTGATGACAAGAAAAACTCATTAGGAAAGTTTTTGATATCATCGGATTTAGGTTGTAAAATGCGCGTGTCGTCGTTTACTTGGTACCCAGTTACGTAGCTAAATAGGTGGACATTCTGGTTCTGAGTAACACGAATATTATTAAAAAGTTGATAATTACTATCAACATTACGTTCTATTGTAAAATATCCATCCTTGTTGGCTACAATACTGAGCAGCACCTAGTTTAGAAAATACAAATGAAGGTTTGCTTGCTTGTTACTCAAAAGTATCTTGTTATAAAAAACGAACTGAAACCAACGCAACCAATCACAAACGCATTAAAAAGACGCGTTGTATACAGTCCACCATTGAAATACTCGTACTGTGACATTCTGGCTACTTATTGGTGATTTGGGATTGTGACTGGTTACTTTTGAGTAGCGTCGCGGACGACAGGCCTATGAGAGACAAAGTTTCGTTTTTCTTACTCATTCCAAGCACAGATTACGTGACAGATTCAGTATTGACAGCGTTGAGTCATAAAACAAATATTTTTTTACCGGTTCTTTATCAATATTGAGTGAAGATCAATCACCTGTTTTACCTCTTGTCAATATAATCAGTGCATGTAAAAATATCGTTATTATGTCGTATTCATTGTGAATCCGTACATGTATGTAACATGCAGAGGTACTGACCTTGAGTGAAGCCATGTCGGACACGGAGCGATGTGTTTGTATGGTCTCGAGCTGGTCGAGGCACCAGTCCAGTTCCTCAACGGTTTCTAAGGCTAGCTTCATGTAGGCTTCGTCTGGAAAAATGAGAAGTACGTTAGCATATAAAGCGTATTGGGAAGATATGTCTGTGTAGGATGTATATAAGAACAATGGGTCTGTCGCTATCCAGCAGCAAGTAAATTATCTTAAGAAAAGTCCGCACGGAACTAGTTGGCCGCGCCTTAAGTGGGGACGGGGGTGAGGGCGGCGGGGTTGCCTATTGTTCGCAACGCACGTACTGAGTAATGACAAAGCGCCTCCGCCCCTCCGTCCCACCGCTCACATACCTCAGGCGCGGCCAATTAGTTCCGCGCGGACTATAAATCATTTAAACATACACATAATCATGTTTTTGAATTATTAACATTAAGTACATAAATGTACTAGTAAAAACATGAAAACAAAATCTGTGATCTCGGAAGTTATAAAGCACAGCTTATACAACGTTAATTTGATAACACTGTCAATAATGATGAAACAATGTTCTTCATAATGTATTATATTAAAATAATTGACCGAATTTGTTCTAGACCTTGTAATAAACATAACAATGATTAAGAGGCTTACAGGACCTAAAGCGCGGTCACTGTCGGACTGCATAGAAAAGAAAGAGAAGCGCGATATAAAACACTAGTATTTTAGTGTGTTGCTCTTGCTTGTAGAATAATCTGACAAAAAATCAGAATGATTGTATGTATATTAGTATGGTTTTTATTGTAAAAAGAAAGTTTTTAGAGGTATTTCATTATTTTTTTTATTGTATCAAATTAGTTGTATTATGTTCTCAACACACTATCTACCTGGCATATATCCTGAAAAATATTTTAGGTACAGAAGGATTTGATGTAGACAGATTAATTTCACGCTGTTTACGTGTGATCAGACGTGGTTCCGTGCGTCACTTATTAGTGTCTCATCAGATGCTGTGGGGTCTGACTTCAGTTTGACCTATTTGAATGTAAATATACTGATAGTGAGTACAGTCTGCTGGGGTAACCGGATCAGTAGAATATTCAGATTAATTTTACCGAGTACCGAAAACTATACAAATTAATCAGTGCCTCGTGTTCGCTATCCAGCTCGTCATAGGTACACATTTCAGTAATCAATTTATGATTTAGTTAGAATTACTTAGATCAAAATTAAGGGGCTTACAGGACCACAACACAAAAAACGCAAGTTTTAGAAACAATAAAAGTATATGATCGACTACAGTAAAAAAAATCAGAAAAATATATGATATTCTTCAGGACTTAAGCTAGGTACATAATGTGTTGTAAACATAATACAACTAATTTGATACGATAGAAAAAAATCATGAAGATACCTCTAAAAACTTTCTTTTTACAATAAAAACAATACTAATATACATACAATCATTCTGATTTTTTTTCAGATTATTCTACAAGCAACATAATAAAACACAAGTGTTTTTTTTTAATTTTTTAGTCCAAGCAATAGATTTTTTGTAAATAGATAATTGCTTTATATTTTGCAATAAATTACCAGCTTTGTGTCATCGCGCTTCTCTTTCTTTTTTATGCAGTCCGACAAAGACCTCGCTTTAGGTCACGTATTCGCCTTAAATCAGAAGGTTCTGAGGGTTGCCAGACAAAAGAACAGTAATAGGAAAATTCAGGTATTTTCTTAATTATATTGTAACTAAGTTTGTTCTTTCTAAAGTCTAGCAAGACGTGTTCGTATATGTATCTATATATTACGGTAAGCGTGATTAATTGAAAATTATTAATAATTGTCTATCATTATTAATAATTACCGAAAGTCGAGGTAAAAGTAAGAAATTAATCATATTTATCGGTGAATATTAATAATGTAACCTTAGTACCGATAAATATAATAGATTTTCAAAAATAACTTACGCTAAGCGTCTTTTTGTTCGATCGAGCAATAGAGATGCAACACCAACCGCTGTAAATGCAGAAAAATGCGCGTTCTTTGCAATTCTAAGTGCCACAAAAGTCTTTCTTGCAAAAACAAATAATAATGATTGTTATTAGGATTTTAATGTTGATTCTATGATGAGTCTATGATTGTTTCATTTTAATTTTCTTTTAGTTTATTTAGTATTTTAGTTCAGTACCTATAAGTATTGTGGTAGGTATTATCAATAAATACCTATTGAACAAAGAAATAGACAAAATACTTTAATTTTAAATGTTGATTTTACGGAGTCAATGATTGTATAATTTTATTTTATCTGTTCTTGTTTGATTTAAGCAAAACCAAAGAATAAACGATTTGGCATGTACCTACGAGTAACTTTCTTTTAGTTATGTATTTGTAAATACTGTGGTATTATAAATTAATACTTACTGGACAAATAACTACGAGTCTTATTTTATTGTATTACTTTTATCGACGAGAGTTAATGAATTATTTAATAACAACTGCTAAAAGTGATGAATTTCAATTTTATATTCACATGTACCAAATCATGAGGTAATTATAAATAATGATAGATAATTAATAATAATTTTCAATTAATCACATTTACTATAACATATATTTAATTTTATACTAGCAGCGTCCCGCGGTTTCACCCGCGTAAGTTTCAATCCCGTGGGAACATCGGGATAAAATTTATCCTATGTCCTTTCCCGGGACTCAAAATATCTCTATACCAAATTTCATTTAAATCGGTTCAGCGGTTTAAGCGTGAAGAGGTAACATTCAGACAGACAGACAGACACACTTTCGCATTTATAATATTACTAGCTTCCGCCCGCGGCTTCGCCCGCGAGGTTTATCGGTAAAAACTATCGTATGTCCTTCCCCGGAATGCAATCTATCTCTCTGCAAATTTTATCGCAATCCGTTCAGTGGTTTAGGCGTGAAAAGGTAACATACAGACAGACAGAGTTACTTTCGAATTTATAATATTAGTATGTGTAGTATATAATATATATGGTATATAGTATAGTATAGTATGGATTAAGGCTCCTTCAAACATGCGTGACACGACACGCAACACAAAGGCACCGCAAGTCGCGCAACGACCGGTGCCTTTATGTCGCGCGCGATTATGTCGCGTGTCGCGCCTGTTTGTAGGAGCCTTTAGTATGGAGAAGAATACAGATAAATACTATCTGACCTCCTCGACGCTACTGGGTATTGCCGACATTCCAAGAATGACTTTCAAATTTATTCCGAAGAGTAGGTAACAAATACTTTTCAGAATTACACCAGTTATAATTGTTTAGATTCCATGAACATTCAAACAAAAAATCACAACATAAGTATTTATACCGGGTGGATAATTTCCATTGTACTTATAAAGGCGCGGCATCCTACAAACAGGCGCGACACGTGATATAATCGCGCGCGACACAAAAGCACCGCGACTTGCGGTGCCTTTGTGTCGCGTATCGTGTCGCGCCTGTTTGAAGGTGCCTTAACAATTTAATGCATATAATGTTTTATGCAGTCGGGATAAATGGTGTTGTTTTCCTGTTTCCAGGTAAACAGAGCAATAAAGACTACCTACAAAAGCTCATTTTTATACCTCATTGGACGGAATAATTTAAGTTTCTGTGTAACATTGAAATAAGGTTCGTTCTGATAAAACTGTCTTCAAGACATTACTTTGGGCTACTAACAGCTTTAAAACAAGACCTCTGCACTACATCCACACGATTGCTTTGAGATTTGGTCAGATCACTATTGTTTATAATATCAGTGTCTTATCAATACCTAAACACAAAGTATGACCAAGAGGTCGAGAATCTTTTTTGTTTTTTCTTTCGGTGCAAATCCGGAAAAGGGAGATAGGTACCAAATGAACCTACTGAACTAAAATAACGACAACGTAATACGAAATACTTTTCATGCGGGTTTGTTTAGGACGTTTATTAAGGGTTCCTTAAGATACCGTGGGTTTACTACGAGGAGTCGTTACGTGGTCGCCGCAATGAGCCTGGCTTAGACGAATTACAAAAGAATCTTACCGCAAATTGTTATGTTCGAGGTCATGTAGGATGCGAGATTAAAAGGCGAGGAACCATTGACCTCTGCACCCAACATAAGGTTAATAACCTTTCTATTTTTGGTTCGCGAGACGAGCCGAGAGGCCTCAGTCGTGGACTCTCGGGTACTATAATGTACCAAACAGATCATAACTTAGATTAAGTAACAGCAATCATGAATTTCGCCCTGTTGCCTTTGTCATCAAAGTAAAGTATTGCATTCTTTTGTCCACAGAGAAGCATGAAAATAAAAATAATGATGTACAAAAAAAAACGTTATGAAAAAAACATATATTCGCTTCTAAATCCGTAAAAACCTTGACAATTATTAGCGAATGGCAGCGAAGACAAACAATTTGCTTGACAATAAACTTGACAGTCTCAGTGATGAGCTGTTACAGTTACAATATGAGAAATATTTAACTGACAGAGGAAAAATTGTTTTCTGTACAAATGGCAACATGATTTAAAATGTGAAATAGTGCACAGAGTGATATAGCTCATGGTTACGGCCTCCAGCCTCCGGGGAAACTAGAGCATACTAAATTAGTCAGCACTTGTAAAATAACTTAAGCGTGCAGAAGATAATCACAAATGAAAAGATATATTTATATTACTTTGCATATCACAAGTATCTACAGTTGAAAATATATATTCATGATTCGTGGTTTCATATTACTTCAGCAGAATTGAAAGAACACTTTAAAAGTGAAATGGGATTGACTTTTCCACACACAATGGTGTCAAAAGCATTTGAAAACAACAAACTTAGATTGTTTAACGACATACCTATAGCTGGAAGTACCAAAATAGTTTAGTTATTGGAAGTCAATGGAAATAGGATCAGAGCTCCAACAAAGCTGACAAAAAAAAACTGACTGGTGTGACAGTTACAAAAATAAAACCGTTTCCGCATTATTGGTCACGGCTTGATTGACACGAAATGATCTATTTAAAGTTCATAGGAGGTATATAAACAATTTAACTTTTCCCTCTAATCACTTATATCGATTGATTGAATTATGAACGCGTTGATCCCGGAAAATTGCCTCGTGAGCACTCTTACATACACCTTATGAGGAAAGACATAAAACTCTACAATTTGTATAGCAAGAAGTCGGTGTTAGGGATGTGTATCACCCGTGGCATGATCACTTGTGATTACAGCAATAATGGACTACTTTGACATTTTTCCTGGAAGCAGTGAGTGGCGAGTGACAGCGCGCGTCCTGAATCCAATTCATGACGGGGCCAACATTGGCACTCATTAGTACCTGTCACGCTCCAAATAGAAGCGGCACGTTTTACTCATTTATAAATTGTGAGAGCTTTACGAACACTTTGTTTTTATACTGATTAATATGTGGACGTGCTCTCAAATCACAATTCAAGGGACAGATGGTTTTATGAATACTAATATTATAAAGCTGAAAAGTTTGTTTGATTGTTTGGTTGAACGCGCTAATCTCAGGAACAACTGATTCGAATTGAAAAATTCATTTTATGTTGGATAGTCCATTTATCGAGGAAGGCTATAGGCTATATAACATCACACTACGACCAATAGGAGCGGAGCATCAATGAAAAATGTTGCAAAAACAAGAAAGAATATACATTTTGAGAGCTTCCGTTGCGTAAGCTGCGTAAACGGTTAAAGTTACGCAAAAATCATGTATGACGGAACTGTTCCCCTTTAAAAGTTCTAAACAAAAGTCCGCGACAGCATATGTCTCTTTTAAGGTTGACTCACTATAACTTATGGTAATCAAATTTGTTCTAAAATAATGCATTATTTGCGAAGGTGTTTTTATAAACATGATATTAATCCTTATCCAAATAAGTACGTTATTCATCACAAGTGTTTAATTTTGAACAAAATTGCACTTGACATCATTTGATTTCAATGAATATCTTCGGAGAATCATAGTTTTCAAAGGGTGTCAATTAAATGGTTAGCATAGTATTGTTATTTCTGTGAGCAGAAAAATATAATCGGTGAGCAGAAATAGCTAATTGGTCAGCAACTCATGGTCAGCAAACATTTCAAAATCAATCAGCAATTTATGTCATTCTGGATGGCTGTATTATCGACCACCTTATGCTGTACAAATACAGCATAAGGTGGTCGATAATAATAACGACAAACGCACATATAAACTTTTATTAGTGGAGAACGTGCTGATATTAGAACAAAAATGAGTGACTACGAAAAGAAAGAACTTCACTCGCTCTTGCATCCAATGTCGACGGAGCCCCGCTTCGCGGGGCTCCTATTTCTGTGAAAAGGGTTTAAAGTAACCTAACAAAACCGAACCTCGGGGTGGGAATATCATATGAACATTATACATTTTGATCAACAGCGCAAATGTTGTTATCGCAAATAAATATTCGATGAAATGAAAATTATGTTACCTTTTCACGCCTAATCCACAAAATCTTGCCGCTCAAGTAGTTATTTTGCGGACTGAATGTTTATTATGCAGACTCATGTTATTGTTGGCTGCCTATGTATATGTAATTAGATGCGGAACAAGAATTGCTGCCTGATTTTTTTTATTGCAAACAAAATCTTTGTATGCTGACCAAATTATTTAAATGCTGCTTTTGGGTGGCTCGCCAAATTTTATAATTGCTGACCCATTTAATTACATTTCGTTTTCAAATAACTCCGCAAGGCAAGGTCATGATGAGGGTCATAAAGTAATGGAATATATTTTAGTAGGTTTTTTCCTCAAATTAACGCGGGTGAAACCGCGGGACATAACTAGTGCTAATATATGGATGACAGTTAAGGAAATATAATGTTCAAAACAATACTGAATTATGGTATGACATTCTGTATCACACCCCTCTATTGCAAGAAAGCACGTCAAACATAATATATGACGACATGATTAATGACGATACAATATGACCTGCTCATAAAATAGTGACGAATTACCTTATAGGCTTGAGTAATAATTATGACGTAGTCAATTTACTCAAACTTTCAATACTAGACTACGCAGAACTGTTAATCATCTTTAAATCTAGGTCGGTTTAAAGGGTTTTCCCAAGTATGCGGATTATGAGTATTTTTCCTTTGCGGTGGAAACAGTTAATTAGCATTAGACTTAACTAGTAACTACTCACATTCAACGTAATGCTCCGACCACAACTACGCAAATAATTATACCTAATTAATATCACAGAGACACGAGACACAGAAGATTAGTCAACATAACATATCACAGATTTTGCAGTCACATTGTTATTGATGGAAGCACTTTACCACTTCAAAAGACTATTTATATCTATGGAAGTGGTGGTTTCTAAATATGAACACAAACATACACGGTATGAATCCAAAGTGATGGTTGCCGAAACACTGCAGCAGTAGTCGAGTTGCCTTCACCACGGTGGCAACTATGTCGAAGGTGACAATTGTCTCATCACGATCTGCGGTCATTTTCCAATCGAAAAGGCTACTGACAAAAAAACAAACTTGTCGTTGTTTATAACTTTGTGGAGAACTTGACACAAACGCTTGTGTGCATAAAAGGTTAAATGAGTAATGACTGCACAGGGCACTGTGAGCTTTATATACTTAAGCGCTGATGCGTCATAAAGCCGCAAGACAAGGTCGTATTCTAGACCCCATCTCAATAATACCTAAATACTTGTACCGACGCGAAGGGCACTGTCACACAAGCCTGATTGGCACATAAGACGCATTACAAAACCAAACTTTTTCTAAAATTCGATGTACCATATTAACGACTATTTGAATGTGTGACATTTTTTATATTAATTTACAGCGGAAGGGCTAAAGAGGTTAAGGATGTTATTAGTACCGATGATGTTCGATAGAATTGATTGGCTATTGTATCCTGTATTAACACACAGGGAAAACTATATACAAACTTTTAAGGTGAAATCACAAGCACAAAACAAGCAGGTAATAAACGTTTTGTATTTTGGTTACCGAATAAAACCCGTTCCCATTTATATGAAATATACGAATGAGGAGCACTACACACGTGCGACCGAGCAGAGGTAGACTGACGATCATACGAAGCTCACCTTTTATACATATAAATCAGACATTTGCTTGATGTAACAAAGTATAAAAAATATTATGTTCGCATAAATCATTTATTTACGTATAATTATAACGTAGGCAGGTACCAGAAACTTTATACAACCTCGGACATAACAATATAAACTCGTCCAATAGTAATGGTTTCAGTCTATATAACAGCTGTATTGGAACGAAAACCGCAATCAAAATGTTTTAACACGTTTAACGGTGACTGGGTTGTGTCAACTTTGCCTTAATTAAATAGGGCAAAGCTAGCTTCCCCGGGCCTTTGCCCAAAATTTCTAGGTAAAGATACCTAGAAAATTAAGTATGCGAACCGTGTATTTACCTTACCAAATAGCTTACATTCAACGTTTATCTATACCTAAATGTGCCAATCATTTATAAAACAGGGAGCTGTCTGATGTACATAATTTTATATTTTACAGTTATCAGATTAATTAAGGATTGCTAATTGACATTATTCAGGCCGCGAGACTAAGACACGTTTCCGAGAAATTTCGAATTTACCGTAATCAATTTGTCAATATAAACAGTTGTAATCCGCAGCGGAAAATAAATGAGGAAAACTTTATTGCATATTCAAGATCCATGCAAAACACATTGACATGAATTTCCTGACAGAACTCACGGAACTATTCGAGTAGGTTTTTCTTGGTCCATTGAATAAAATAAAATTTCGCAGGATTATCGTGTCTGGCTTCTGCCAAAGGCGGCGTACAATCCAATCACTAAGGATTATGGATCCTGTTACGAGGTACAGAATAAATAAATATGTACCAACAGGATAAAAATCCGTCTCGAGAATTTTTGTTTGCATACATCGCCGAAGACGAAGAAAGTTGTGTGACATTAAAATGTCTCAATTTTTTTCCAATTAAATCGTTACGTTTCGTTTTCGTTGGATGAGTATGTGATTATTATACTTAGCCGCTAATGAGAAACAATTGATTTTCTATTGTAATGGGCCGATATCGTAGCGGGATTGAGTGGTTAAGATTATAAATCTTTTCCCGGTACGAATATTACTAAGAATGTGACATGTTTGTTTGCCTTGTGACATAATGTTCTTCGTAATCTCTTTATATCGCATCGTAGAATTGATCACGTTGCTGATAAAATTGTAAACAAAGCATGTGTAATATCTGCTCCGTTTGTTTACTCTCAGATACAGCTATCGCAGCTACGCATTGTTTATGGGGGCGTTTCCCAGTCGGACCGGATATGAAGGAAAGTGTTCTGTTTTTCTATTCCGACTGTAATCTACTTAGGAAAATTAGTTATTTTGTTTTCACAAGTGTATACTGTTTGCCAATCACTTTACTGTCTTGTTTGATTAACGTTTTCTGCAACATTTTAACCTTTTGGCGTTATTTGTGCCATAGTCGACTCGCTTTCTAAATTGAGCAAAGCTGCACGGTAAATAAAAGTGGTGAAAAGCAGCCACATCCCGTAAAGTATAATAAAATGTACTCTACTTGCTATTCTCTGCTCGTCTCCATTTAGTTGCACCGCAGTAAGTGCTCTATTGCAATCATTTCTTTCAACATTGATCGAAGTACTTGCTTTTCAATCGCTACTGCCGTACACTCGCGGCCACAATACGTCTCCATTCGACGAATGCCATCGTGTCGATTTCTGTTTAACGTTTGAAAAGCTATTACTTGACAATTCAATTGTTTGTTTAACAAAATGTTCGTAGACACTGCAAGCTTCTTGACATCTATAAAATAAAGAACGGCTGGTACGATTTGGTTACTTTTCTTTTTTAAATGGTCGTTATAGTTCGAATGAGGTTTTTAGGGAAAGAAAAATTGGAAAAACAGCTCGGAAAATTAGAACATTCGGGAAAAAGCGAAAATTGTTTTTTATGCGATTTTTGTATGAATTATTCCAAAATCGACAGGCCAACGTCTGTCGAGTCAGCTAGTTTGTAAAATAAACTAGAAAAAAGAAGAAAATGCTGTGGAAAACTTTGGGTTACCTCTTCATCCTAGTTCATACATAGGCAATTAATGTAAAAAATTGTATCTATGTGTTTTATGAAGGTTATTAACATGATATCGTGGTAAACAGTCAGATAAGGTAAAATGACTGAATATGTCATGTCTACGTAGAATCGTAGACGTAAGGTGATTTTTTTATCAAATGACGCCTTTCACTTTCGATAGTTACGTGATCAGGTTTTTCCGATGGAAAGCACTACCTACTTTAAACGTTTTTCGTGTGAATTTGACACCTGTCTTTGATATAGACGGCAGTGGTGGCCCAGTGGTAACGACTGCGACTTACGACTTTTAGGTCGCGGATTCGAACCCAGGCAGGCACTTTACTTTGTGTAAATTATTTCATCACCACTGCTCTTAAAACGGCGAAGGAAAACACCGCGAGGAAACCGGCATGTCCTAGAACCAAAAATTCGAAAACATGTGACATCTACCTTCCCACTGGGCCAGCATGATGGATTACGACCCAAACCTCTTATAGAGAGGAGGCCTGTGTCCCAGCATGATCATATTATAGGCTGATTATTCTGTGATATAAGTGAGTAAGTTTCAAAACTTTCTCGACAAATGACACGTCCTATAGCAAAGATAGCAAGGTGGAGGACAGTTGTTGTGGCGCAGCGTGAGAGAGGCCTATTTCCAGGTGTGAACTGTGATAGGCTGATCAACTCAGCCTATCACAGTTGATGATGAGATGATGACAGTGATGGATCAAAGATAGGACTGTTACTAAATACGGACACAATTTCAGAGATACAAAAAAATATCGCACACGAACTGCATCCTTAAAGACATGGTAACCCAGGGGTCCAATTTATATGAGATGATACGGTTTTACATTTTCATACGACCCGTCACATTGCTGTCAACGACGGCATGTGATATAAATGAGTCCCCTGCGATATTGTGTTATTATGACGTGTTGCTATTAGTATCATATCTTGTCGAATTATAAAAGTGCGTATTAGCTTCGATTGCAGGCTACTGATTGGATTTAGATTGCGATATTTAGTTTAATGCGCGTAAAGCTACAGTTTCCTGGAAGAGCGGTGTCCGCCACATAACGACCGTAGTGACGGCTTTCATGAAAACGATGGGTTTGACTTGTTGTCAAAAAACGCTCCCTAAAGTCTATCCAAACTTATATTTCAAGTTAAACAAATATCAACTTCATTTTAATGGTAATTAAGTTGATTTCAGAGTGACTAGCACTATTGAAAAAATTATAAAAATGTTTGAAATTGTAGCGTAAACTGAACTACCACTACCACCACCACTACCACTACCACCACCACCACTACACCTACCACTACCACCTACCACTGTTTGTCTCTGCACCACCCAAAGGTTGACTGGGAGAAAATGCCTATGGCATTAAGTCCGCCTCTGTACATTTATGTGCTTGAAGTATTAAATAAATAAATAAACTTTATTGTGTGGGATTTAAAGTTATTTTTACGTAAACTCATATTTGTTTACATTTTTGGCAAATAAATCGCGAATGCAAAGGTAAACACACCAACTTACTTTCATAAATAAAATTTCAGTGCACACGCTATGTGGCGGCCGCCGCTCTTCTAGGAAACCGTAGCTTTACACTATTGCTCGTTTTATCTAACACAATACGACATCTCAATGAATGCCTATAGTATAAAAGCGCGCTGTTGGCTTTTCAACTTTTGACGCAGAGCCGAACGTTGAAAATTCAACACTGCGGCATTTATTTAGGTGTTGTCCAGTGTAGTGTAGAACAGGAACTAGTCCTTTATAAGCAAGATAGGAATAACCTTAGATATACTCGCCACACCAAGGACAAAGAATTTCCACCCTCCTCTAAACTCACACTGAACATTGTGTTTTACTAAAATACTCCTGAAAGACGTCATAGCGCTTTGTTTTACTTTCGTATAATGTATATTAAGTGGTTTACTCTGGAAAATAGCAAAAGTTGTCTAGTTGCTGTAAACAATTCATTAAGCGCTCTACTGATAGAAATTCTAACTATAATCACTCAAGTGCAGGTTATTACCATCTACCCACGTCTGTAGCTTAGTTAAATAGTATAATTTTAACTTTAGGTTTTCTTCAAAGTTATGGGATCTATAGGTATATAAATAAAAATTAAATGATATTCGTTGGTAACCGCTTCACTTGAGAACGGCTGGACCGATTTGGCTATTATTACCCGACTACGGAAAAGCCGAAGGAGGGTTATGATTCTAACTGGCTATGTATGTATGTTCAATTGTTACCTCACAACTCCTAAAATACTTGTCGTATTTTGACAAATTAGATATTGTTGGAATCGTCATGTTGTTCTACGGTTTAAAAGCTATATAACTTCACAACAAAAGTAATCACAAAAAGATTTAAAATCCAACATGGCGACTTATAGCGGATGAAAAGTGTTGCCGAAAAAAAATAGATCGTGTTTGGTATCTAATGAAAGGTACTAAATATGTTTCTGAAAATATATTGGTTACTTATCTATAATTATAATATACAGGATGTAAAAAGATACATCACATAGCTGTTAACTACGTATACTGTAGATAATTAACTTTGTTCAAAAATAATTGCTGGCAAACGACTTTTATTTTTGGTGTGAAAATTTGCTGTTTGCGGTAGAGCGAAGTGTAACGTACGCAAAATATAGTGCTTATGAGCGCATGCAACGGTACGGTGGTCGTGGGGGTATCTAAAGTTGTGTTATGACATTAAAAACTTATTATTGTAAAAAAAACATCAGCAAAAGTTGGAATTTTGACCTTCAATATCTCCGTAACTAGAAGGTTCCCAGGTATGGAAAAGTAAAAAAAAAAAAATTACAGTAACGGGGAGTACAAGTGACTCTCGGCTTCGTTAAGTGTCTTTTTACACCCCAATAGTAACTGTTGAATTTTTGTAAACCAAGGAAGTGGGTTGGTACAGTCAGCATCAGATAGATTGGAGCTTTCAAAGTAGTCAAAATTATGCGAAGAACATAATTTCAATTATACAGGGTTATTGGTAAAACCTTAACAACCTCTTAAGAGGTCATACTCATCATTTTGAATAACTTTTACTATGGGATCAAACCTGAAATCGCGAAAAAAATCAGCTGTTCCCAACATGTTCGTATAGGTAACTCGTCAAAATGTAGGGAACACCTGATTTTTTTTCGCTCTTATATTCGCAGACATTTCATTCAAATTGTCGTAAGCATTCAAAGTGGTCAAAATATCTTAGCTATCAGTTTTCAATATTGTGTAAGCTGTCAGTGTGTTTATATTAATATTTGCGAATAGTTCGTTCAATGGTATCTATGCATTTATAGTAGTCAAAAATATCTTCACAATTAAGAAAAATCAACGTTAATACCCGTAGGTAGGTAACTAGAGTATATTTTGGAGTAAAATTGTTAATAATAAATATTGTGTCCCGTTTTTCCTTGATTATCCATCCCGTTCATTTCTTGCATGACGTAACCGAAACAAAAGACATATCTTTTGTTTCGGATAGATATTGTAAGAAACTTATATAGTCAAAGTCATAATAATATTCTAATAAAATATCATACCGAGGAGGAGATAAAATATCATATCAAAGGAGGATGAGTGAGATAGAACAATTTTATTTTTCTTGGAAACGGAAACTCTTTTGAGGAAAAAGGCCTCAATGCTCTCCATTATATTTATGTCATGGAGTTATGTGTCATCTTGCTGTCGCTCAACTAACTGTATTTTTAATAATTGACTTAGGGCTGATTTCTCAATCATCTGATAATTTTATTCGAGGAATAATTTTTTGACAGATACAAAAACTGTCAAACGACAATTTTATTCTTCGAATACAAGTTATCTGGCGATGGAGAAATCAGCCCTTAAGTAATTGAAATAAATTAATTATGTACTTAAAATTTGTCTCCGAATCATTTAGATGACCAAACAAAGCATCGTATAGTAAATTTTGTTGAGGAATGCATACTCCTTATTACTCTATGGTTGTGTTGCTTAGCACAACCATACTTGGTACCTACTGTTGATGAAAGTCATTTTAATCATTCGTTTTTATACTAAGATATCAATATATACTTTTCCCGTTTCTCTTATTAACTGTTTTCCTATGTCCTCGCCACCTAACATTAACATGGTAGCAGAGTGTGGTTATTTTTCCTTCTAAAATTTGTTCAGATCCGGGAATGGCTCTGCATACCGTTTCGATCCTATATCTTCAGTGCTTGTAGTTGTTTCCGTTTAGGTGCACTATTAGGCTTCAGCTATAGCCTTATCCATTTTCGAAGGATTTGTCTAGGTACATTTTTCTTTGTCTTTACATGATATTGCCTGCTTATAGGTTTGGGGCTCGTATAAATTGTTGGCTTCCAGAGCTATAATATGATCATTAAAACTTATAGGAGACTTTAGGTTTGCTTTATCTCTGAGAACCATGTGGTTTTTTTTGTGGCTCTCGTTTTCTTCAGCTAGGTTTTCGTTTTCTTCTTCAGAAGGCAAGGACTCGAAATCTGATTTATTCATATCATCCACCATTTCTTCATTGGTTTCGATATGTTCTCTTGATGAAGAAGGTCTTGAATTGATTTCGATTTCTGAAGCATGTCGTTCTCCAATCTCTCTATTAACATTCATTTCATGTTCACTCTCGAGGCTTGGCAAATTATGATTGAAGTTCCTCTGAAGAACAGGAGTTGGCTCTTTCGGTTTAGGGACATCCTTTTTTGATTTTTCCAGTAAAGGTACCTATTCAAAAGTGACATCTCTGGATCTAATCAATTAGAATGCTTCTTTGGATTAGTGTTATCGTTTATTTTATTGCGTCTAAGTATTAATAATTATTGATTTATTATCTTTTAGAGAAACACTATCTCTCTAGATAATGCGCTGGCGTGAATCAGGAGGGATTATACGTCATACAACATATTACATATTACAATATTACAACAGGTCGTCCGCGTATTAGTAACGTTCGACAAGACCGCGTACTGATAGAAAATATGCGAAACGATCGTTTTGTGAACATTTCCCAATTGGCGACCACTCATAAGTTCATAACATGTCCCAGAGTACGATTCGTCGAAGACTTAAGGAAACGGGCCTTCATAATCGCGTGCCAGCAAAAAAGTCTCACTTAACACCCAGGCATAAATCTTTAACTGCAATTTGCACTAAATTATTTAGATTATATGATATTTCTGCAAACAGAGAGTTCAATTTAATAATCCTGCCTCCAAAGAGCCCAGACCTAAATCCTAACGAGAAGGTCTAGTGTAGAATGGCACATTTGGACCATGGATTATGAACAGGCTCGCAGTACAGAAAATTTACGGATGCATGTAAATGCAATTTGGGAATTTTTGAGGGGAAGTTTGTTTTGTTATAGGTAATACAGTCAGGTCAATGAGGCAACGCCTTCTTGACGTAATTAATGCCAACGGTTGTTACACTCGATTTTAAATAACAAATTAAACGAACCTCTATTACCTATCTATTGTTTTATTTTTGATATTTCTTGATACAGTCAGTGCAATTTAAGCACATCATGGCACTGAATATATATATTTCATTAGTATCAGATTCAGTAATTTGACCATTTGGTCAACCTCGACGTACTGCCCATGCTCTGTTGTTTATAACAGTAAGTACGGGTAATGTGTGGTAAGCCTTAGTTTTTTTGAATACGACTCGAATCAAGATTATAGTCAGCCTTAATGACTATGGTCAGCGGGATTGTCCGAAAGGGTTACCGCTGGCCCGGAACATAAAGGGCGAAGGAAGGAACACGGGTGGGTTTTAGTCAGTAAGAGTCTGACACTCCCTTCTTTTTTTTTGGCTATTTATATTTTAAAATGTTCGTAATAGTCCGAATAAGGTTAATATGGATAGAAAAAAAATTAAATTTTCTCGGAATTTTTCAAATTCGTAATAAACTGAACATCTTGGGTCTATGGGATTATTGTATGAATTATTAAAATGGATACAGGACAACGTCTGTCGGGTTAGCTAGTAAGTAATAAAACTTACAAATCTGGTCGCCATTATCATTGATGTTGTACGCACAATGTTTCGTAACGACAGTTTGTGAAAACTACTTTTGTGTTGGTATTATTAAGTGCTCAGAAGACGGACGGTGTGCCGTTTGTCCCTTTAAATGAGTTTTCCTAAAGCGGAGTCTTGGCTAAATCGCTTTCTTGCACTTGAAAGGGGTAGAGGGCCCTTCACCCAAATGCTTAGCTCTACCCAAAATCCACAACTAAAACTAATGTAGGTATCTTATCTATCCTCCCCTTGACAGGGATTGTTTGTTAGGAAAATTCGTAGAATATAATGTAATGCCTTACATTTGTGATTAATGTTATCTTATATTATTTATCATTTTACCATTCTCTGCTCACCATTCTCCTGCCCTTACCTCACTTTATTTGGGGTGCGCGCAATATGAAGTTTCATTCATATTTCTTTATTTTTAGTCCGCGTGGAACTAGTTGGCCGCGTCTTAAGTGGGGACGGGGGTGAGGGCGGCGGGGTTGCCTATTGTTCGCAACGTACCTTTATTGAGTAATGACAAAGCACCCCCGCCCCTCCGTCCCACCGCTCACATTCCTAAGGCGTGGTCAACTAGTTCCGCGCGGACTATAGTCGTCATCTCGGTAGTCACTCCCTTTCTAGCCATATCATCTTTCACAGAGTCCATCCATCGTTTCTTTGGTCTTCTCCTACTCTTATATAGCCCTCCACATTCACGTTCAAAACTTTCCTGACGACATTCAATTCCTTTGAATCACATGATACCCGATTTCCACATAACTTTTCAGTCTCCGATGCCACTTTCAGACTTCTTCTTATATAATTATTTTTACCACGATAAAGTGAAGCAAAATATAAAAGATTAATGTCTACATGTGTTTTACAGTCTAAACAGGGTTTGTCTAAGTTATATTATGTTGTCATTGACAAGATTAAAACTACGGCCGATAACCCATGTCATCGATTTCGAAACCCCTCTAATGAATTATATAATACGTTGTTACTCTATAGGTTAAAAGGCATAATAAAATAAAATAATTTACGTAAGACAGCCCACTGTACCTGCCTTGTTTTTCTGTGCGTCTTCCGATATAAATAGTGCGTAATACAAATACAGTATGATTACAGAATAAATCTCACCTCCTGGGTTTAAATTCTTGGGTTGTGGTGTAACAGCAGATGCTGCACCCGATGACCTTCGTGATCTGAAACGATAACAACATTACATTACACACTATAAATCAACATAATTATTCATCAGTCTAGAATGTTCTCACTGCCGGGGCCTAAATTTCTCTCCTCTTTGTGAGAGAGAACGGGTCATAATCAATCAAGCGGGACGTGACAAATGTCATTACAGTTTTGGATTGTAGTATAGTCAGGGAAGATAACTGTTTTTCAAATTCACTAGCAAATTAATTGTCTCTATGTTTATACAAACCACAATTGTCATTCTTTGACAGTCGTATGAAATAGCTATAACACGGCAAATTGACATAGTGTTAAACAATGAATTTCTCTGACTGTACATTTCGGTTACCTTACGATGTTTTCCTTCCCCGTTGAATATAAATGTATAAATTACATAGATGTTATGTCCCTTTCTGACCTTCGAAACTAATTTGTGATACATGAAGATGTAATAACGACTGGACGGACATAGTAATACCTTCATCTGTCCGAGCTGGGGTGTCTTTAAAAGTAATCAGAATTATAGCTATAGGTAAATGTTTAGACACATAACAACGACATTTTGTATGTTTCTGATGATAAACTTAATTCATTAATCCGCTGTTTTATTATGGTTCAATAAGTTATTTAATATTGCGCTGAATAGCTGGAATATCCTTAAATATATCGTTGAAACATATACAAAACCTAGTCTTCCATAGGTAATTACTGTGACTTTGAGGAAAGAACTCAACTAATGATATTAAATTCTGCATCGGTTCCGAATCGGATTGAAAGGCAAAGGTCTGGAGCTTTTTCTTTGAACGATTATTCATGTTTCAAAGTTACACGAGCTTGAAATGTGCAGAAATAGTTGCTTTAAACTGGTTTGAACTAAACCCGTCTGTTTACATTATTTATTAGTATTAAGATAAACGAGTGCCCTGATATTTTTACGACACGCTCTTCAACCGGTATCATAGAAGTCTACTGATTGTGCTACATAACAAGTTCAAATTCCTCAGACCAAATGTGTTGTTGTTATTACTACATTTAGACTGCGATACAACTGCTCTGTTGATAATTCCAACAAGGTTGCCACGTTTAGTCTGCCTTTCCACCAGGGATGTGCGAGGATGCGTAGCGTAGCGAGCAATAGAATCACTTCATTTACCTAGCCTCGCTCGGCGCAGTTCTAGTAGAAACGGCTCGACGGAGCTAGGTTTTTGTACGTTCAAAACAAGGGAAGGATGTGTGCCAGGGATGTGTTGCGAGGGATGTGTGGCGCGCGCGCTCCGCTCCCACCACATCTAGCCCGCTACACACATTTGCACACTGTTTCGAGCTTAGCAACGCATCTAAGCGCTATACATTTGCACACCGTTCACCGCTAGCACATTTCTGGTGGAAACACTCACACCGTTTCACAGCCTCGCTACGCATCCTCGCACATCTCTGGTGAAAAGGCAGCCGCCATAGGCAGTTACCGTACCAAATTATAGCAACAATAAAAACTATATAAATACAAATATGCAAATACGATAATTACGCTGCTCAAACTAATAAAAAAAAGTTAAAACTTTAAGGCTCCTGCAGACAGGCGTGACGCGATTCTGGTAGAACAATTTCCATAAAGTTTTCATAGAAATTGTTCTACTAGAGTCTCGTCGCGCTGTCGCGTCGGCCATGTCTACGGGAGCCTTCAGCCATCGTCCACCATCCATCCACCATCGCATAGATTTTCAAACATTTGAGTCGCGCAACCGCGTCGTGCGATTGTCAGTTAGGACACCTATTCGAGTTCAATTATTTTTTAAATCGCGCGTTCTTACGAGTAAAATTAGCGCGAACCTACGATGATTGCGCATTCGCGTTCTATTAGGACGATGCCCTTATAGTAACTTCAAAATGAAACAGATGAATGATGAAGAATTTAAACGAGCGTTGTAGTCAACCCTGGTACAGTTATAAAACCATCGTAGATCGTTAGCAGATTATCACAATAACATACCTATAATTAGAAAAAGCAAGCGTTTAGTGTTGTTTGGTCTGCGATGCTTGTAATCTAAATTTAGTGTCGAGACATGTGTTAGATAACTGTGGGGAGGTCATGTCAAGGCTCAATACACGACAGATGGGATTAACAACTGTTTATTTCGTTTACAGAAGTAGAAAATCACCTATCTTGGTTTATTTACTCCCTATGCGAAGGTTTTTGAATGAATTAGTCTTTCAAAAGGTAGCACAAAGGAAAATCGAGATGTATACTGGAAAGCCACTAAAGGTAGCCTATACAACATTTTTTTCCACGAGTTCATATTACAGAGGCCCGTAATTACAGTAAATGTGTGTTAGAACTAATTCAAAATGAAGTGCCGTCCATCACATTAATTGCCTCTTAGATATTATGTTGACCATTTAATTCATCTAATGTGCAAGGACATCCTGGAGTTAATATTTGTCAGGCTATTAATAATAGGTACTGATGAGTCGTCGCTCTAGGCTTTGTATTTTCAAAAACATTTTCCATTATCGTGTCCATTAAACAACCAACGACGGATTTAAATAAACAATTTTATTTGACAGGCCTGTTATTAAAGCCAATATGTAAATTAAAGTTGGCAGCTTAATTTATTTGAATAATTAAACACGAAAGACTGAATGCTATGCCAATGTTATTGAAAAGCCTATCTATACTCTCGCAAAACGGATAGAAGTTAGCTAAACTAAAGCTTCATACTCCGATAAATATTTCAAGGAAAATACGTACCCAATACTGCGATCGGTTAACAAGTTACGCTGAAGCTATAAGTTTAGCCTAAAATCGATTTATCTTTTGTTATCGGATTGGAGCCGTCACTTCACAATTATTAAGGCAATGAATTCTTAAGAGTAGACGGTAAATGTATAATTCACTCGTAACTGCTCTTTATACGAGTTATTAGTTTGTAAAGGTTAAGGGTCCCGTGGGTGACGTCAGGCGTAACCTTTTAATTAGGTATCCGTTTGCTTTATTTCCGTGCATCGTACAATATTCTTGAGGGATGAAAATTATATCTAAACTAACATGTTTGCTATACTTATAAATCAATTAATTTAGAAAAGGGTATTACTGTGATATTGTTTTATACATATAATGTTTATTAAACATCGATTTATCATGAGGCTTGCCATGTGTCGGGCACGCCGCGTGGGTGACGAGGCGAGGACGTCAACCCGCGCAAGCACCTGATTCGTCGGTCGCGTGCCGACAGCCGAACAGCCGCTGCCGACAGTTTTGTCATCGCGACGACACGGCTACGTCACGGTCTACGTCATCGGAACCAATCATAAATGGAGAAGCCGCGTTTACCGTGACGTATATTTTTGCGTTACTATGTATAAGGATGAGTAATTAGAAACGTCTATCGCACGATCTTGCGGTGAAGTGCGATTTCAGAAAGACAATTGACTTGCACATTTTTTAGTCAAGAGTATTGTTGACGAAAAAAAGTATGACATATTATAATGCTTAGGTACAGCAAGAATAAAGTTTTTGAGCTTTAAATGTTTCGATCAATGTAAGTAAACTCCCGAGCCAGATTTGGCTTGTGTGATAGTTTATGCTTTTCCACGCCATCTTGCAACAAACATGTAGTGTACAACAACTGCGTTTTCCCACATCACGCCACTATCTCTGTCTACCCGTCGAAAGCTTTTAATCACACTTCGAGTGGAGCGATAAGCTAAACTTATCAGTTAATTTACAACAGGTAGTATGTATTTAATGATTATTATTACAACACTTTATTACGGTTCTGTGTTTCAAATATTAATATTACATATCCAATATTTTTGAGCACAGTTACTTTGCGCATTCAAAGCTTCGCACATCTTAGTAGGAAGACCTTGGTATTGCTCACGCGCATAAGATTATATCAACATTTATGACGAAGTCGATATACCTACCTATACGTAAGGCTTACTACTTACACGGATATCTGTACAGCTATACAAATAAATAAAATTGAAGTGTCTGTTTGTAATATGAAAATAACAGCTTTTTACTAAATACATGTGAAAATATACGCTACCTATAACAAAAGCTTCACCCGCGTGGATGTCGGAAGCCAGTTTATGATAAATGCAAACTCGTGAACGGCTGATCTTTTGTAGTAATTTCGTGGCAGATTTTCCATTGTTAAGACAGTTTATATGGCCAGGTAGGTGAATGACAACACGAGTTTTTATATATTCCATAACCTTGTGGAGAAGTACTCTCACTTTACCTTTTTTCTCATTGTTCCGAATAAAAGCCGACCTTATAATGCCAGTGAAATTATAGACACGTAGGACTTTGACAGGAGTGATTACGCGTAGGGTTGTACCAGGTGGATGTGACCAACAATATTGTAGGTAATACCTCAAGGTAATTCATGTAGTTGTAATAGTCAGAGGATTCCGCTTAGTAGCAGGTGGGATAACGCAGCTGCATGACTCCTCAAAGTTTGAGTGTTAACTCCGGTTGTAAGACAATGTTTTAATCTGTTTGACGCTGAGTTGTACAAAGTTCGTTAGACTTTATAAGTAGGTGGATGTAAAAAAAAATGATAAGGTAGCCGCTTATTTTGAAGACGGTTTTATCGTGGAGTCATTTTAATAGGTAACATTTGACAATTCATCAAATATTCAACAACGTAACCTTGTAACGGCGGGCATAAAATAACATATTTTTTCGTTTTGTTAGAACTGCACAATTGCTTACCTTTTTTCAATTACGATTACATATTTATTGTAATAATGACCGATACGAGTAATTTTACGATTTGCTTTCATTAATAAACCATTCTAAACATAATAAACAATTTCTGATCTAATGAACTGAACGTCGTTACAAGGTTACGTCAGTTAACCATTTTTCTTTTTAAACACTAGGGATGTTACTCTAAAAATCGAAAGCTGATAAGTAGCATCGAATGCAATGATGACTTGTGAAGAAATATCACCATAAATTAATATTTAATAATATCTCTGAGTGCTGACAGCAGTGATGAAGATGACAATACTTTTAACAGTTCTGATAGTTCAACTGAATAAATGCAATTTTTTTGTTAAATTGTGTACTTGTCTTATTTTGCTCCTTAAATTTACGAAAAAAATAATAATAATGGGACAGGGATTCATCTGATGATTTTTAAAATTCGCATATGTTTCAAGTCCGTATCGATTCATTCACTTTAATCGATGTTTATAAGCAGGTCACCTCACTATGAGGATAAAACTGACAGACGTCAAATGTTACCTATTAAAATGACTCCACTGTAAGAACACTTGACCATAATTATATTTCAAGAGTTCATGTAGGTACCTAGACATTTATAAATTGTATTGTTTTGAAATAACAACTGAGTTTGACGAAGGTAATTTTGGTTGACTAAAAATGAATCATAAAATAAACAATAGTTTGGATTAATCATACATTTGGGGTTACGAATTACCAGGAAATAAATTATTACAAATATGGCTGCCTACCTATCAACATATACGCAAACAAAGAATTTTTAGGAATTAAGTGAAACAGTATATTAGTCAGTCAAATTGCCTTTTTTTTAGACGAATCATTTACAAAATACGTATTATTTACTTAAATTAAACTTTTTAAGTTCACATGATTTGTATAAGACCACTTTATTAAAATAGTACTTACATAAAAAAAAAAAATTACCAAAGACGAGATCAACAATAAGCTTGTTGAAGACTTGGGGTTTATAGTACTATAGTGGTACACGTTGATAAAGTTTGTCGAAGAAAAACAAGGGAAAAGAAGATTTGCGAGGAGATAACATAAAAAGAAGCTAAGCCATCGGCTGTTTATTGATACGATCGCACAGAGCTGATAGCGAGAAAGATACCATAAGTATGTAGGACAAAGTTCAATGTAGTTCGATGTTTTTCCATTAAGTACCTACTACGCACTTAATCTACACAGGGCCTTTACCAAACAAATTTATGCTGATCAAAAAGGAAATTATGTTCGTATATCCTGCTATAATTGTGGTCACAAAAAACCACTCGGCATTATAACAAAAATTTTGTTTTATTTTTTTTTGTTGACTACAAAATCGACTCTCACGTGAGAGTCGGTTTTGTAGTCGGTGAATTACGCATAAAATAATTGTCATATTTCCCATCGTACGGTACATAAGGAAGGAGAACGTTAGCTTGCCTAACATTTCAGGTAGTGTTTCCCAAATGTACGTACCTAATAAGCTGGTTTCAAGCTCGCTCTACGATATGCAATTTCAAATTTCAATTATTTTGTAGCTTCAGTAATCCAAATGGCACGTAACTTGTTGTGGGGTGGAAACGCGGCTAAACTGCGACACTAATTCGATAAGTTAAATTTAATGAATTTTTAGTATCAGTCGAATTACTTGTTTATGTTTTGATAAACTCTAGTTAATTTATACAAGTCTATACAGAGCGCCTGTCTGTAACGATATTGCAAATATTTGTATTTTCAGCACTTCAAGCTTTTATGTAAGGTAACAAAATTTGTTTACATTTTTTTGTCTTTGTCTCTCAAACCTACTGGTACTGGTACTTACAATACTATGAAAGAGTATGTGCTCATTTTTAACAAAACTACTTCGGTCATTGAGTGAAAGGATCTTAACATTCATTTCATTCATTCCCTCGAGTCAAGTGGAGGAGTGAACAGAAACAAAAGGATGACTTACTTGGAGACGGGCACGTTGGTGAGGCATAAGAAGTTGTTGCGAACACTGCGCAGGCTCGCCAGGACCTGCGCGAAGGGCGTCACGATCAAGTCTTCCCCGTGGCTGCGGACAAAAATAAACCTTGTTTATGTACATCCAAGATGCAAATCGCTACGAATACGCTCAAACAAATCATGAGGCAAATCTATAATGAAAGGAGCTAGAGGCGGCTTACAAAAGGAATCTGTTTTGAGGTTGGAAATTTGATATCATTGCAATATCATCATAATTATTTTCAGCTGATAATAATCCTAAATAATACCTTCAGGATACAGTTTTTCCTTATAAGTTCTCAAGGTTAAAAGTGAGTCGCAGTGTTTAAATATGCTTCAGTAAAAAGAGGCAAGGGCTGAAAGATACAAATTTACGTGTTGAAAGTTTATAAAATGTTCTTAAATATTTTACACTGTTTTCACTTTTCTGAATAGAATTTTTTGTTATAAGTTAGTACTCAAACGTTGTGGTATTAAAAATGTTTGCTTAATTAAAAAAAAAAAACTGTTTTTCTTTAAAATTAAATACGGCGCTCTTTGATTGTTTCTGAACAATATTTTGTTCAGAAACAATCTTCTCTGAGAATGTTACCTACTTAAAGTAATGCGTGTAGTAATAAGATATTGATTTATCGTTTTGCTATAGTTTTATGGGATATATATAGGGTGTCCCAACAAGAGCGCCGTATTTAATTTTAAAGAAAAACAGTTTTTTTTTTTTTAATTAAGCAAACATTTTTATTTCAACACAAAGAAAAATAGTTCCGATTGAACGTGAAATACAACACCAGGCAAAGGCCACCACGAAACTCCTGGCACTGCTGGCTGTATGTCACCTATAACGCGCCATATTTCCGCGATGTTCAACTGTTTGTGTCGATTCATTTGGCGCATTATTGCGACCGAAAACTTGACGTAATTGGCGAACTGTTTTCGCAAAACTTCACCATTTTTGTAATGTGTTTTTAAAATAATTAAACGTTGTTGGTTTGAATACTTCTCCATATTCTTAAATCGCGTGGTCTGTATGTACGTCCAAAAAAAAAAATCACCGTACAACTCGAATTAACAAAATGGCAGCTTTAAATTCAGCGCTCTTGTTGGGACAGCCTTTATAAAAAACTTTATAGTGGTTTATCTCTTTAACATTAAACAATATGCAAGGTTAGACGTTGAAGTGCCAACAGCCAATATTACGGATTTATTTCAGCAATAATTTGTTGTTGACAACAACAAAAATGTACTAGAAAATCCTGCATGTATTTTAAAATTTTCCGGATATTATAAGCAGGTAGGTACATACATTATCCGGGAAATTTAAATAATAATATCTGTTGACACTGCAAGTTTCTTAACTGTTCTGTTTACTTACAAGTATATGACCATTTTGATATAAGGCAAAGCATTTAACAAAGCGAAATAATGGCATGGTACTATAAAATAAAGTACGCCTATATCCTTATGTATATGAATATTACATGGGTTTATTTCACAATCCACTGAGTGAACATAAGCTCGTTAAATGCGAATACTGAAAAATTAGAACAAAACCTGAAGTACCCCCAGCATGTTTTTCGTAATGGCTGTGTAATAAGTTATTTAACTTACCTGTTACATAATAAATGTAATGAAAACGTTTTTATTTCATGTTTCGCATCAGTTGAAGTAGCTACCATACCACACTTTAGTAATAATGCTTGTTTGTTTCATATCAAAGGTTCGTCAAAAAAAAATAGTCAAGTTATTAAACAACCTACGAATGGAACGGCTTCTAGTTTAGATGTGAACAAAATTATTTATTTCTGAGGTGCTCGTGGCTAAATAATAACAGCCACACAGGTCGATCGAAGGTTAAGTTACGCTTGCCGCGGTCGGTTCGTGGATGGGTGACCATCCATTACATATCGAGACCCCTCCGTGCCGCGGAAACCACGTTAAGCCGTTTGGTCCCCGTTGTCATTATAGATCTTTGAGTGAGTTTCAGTCGTTACGGGTAGTCAGAAGCCCAAAAGTTTAACAACCAGTCTTACCAAGGGTTATCGTGTTACCCAGTAACTGGGTTTTGGTCAGATATGCAGTTGCTCCATTTCAAATAATGGTATTCAGCTGCATCTGGTTGGACTGGAAGCCGACACAATATAGCTGGAAAAAGCTAGGCATCAAATAATCAATCAACAAAATCAATCATTTTGTTGTATTGACAAAGGTTCATCAAAACATTTAATTAAAGCAACAATAGTTAGATATTAAAAGACCTACCAATGGGTCCTGAAAAGATTTCTAGTCTAGATGCTAACGAAATTATTATTTCTGAGAATATATTTTCCCAGCTTACCCTAAATGTTATTTATAGAAGGGTGGTGAGAGGGTGGCGCAAGACGAGGAAGATAATTCCACAATTTAATACCTGAACTTGGGAAACCTGACAAATTCACTGGAGCGCAACTGGGAAGGCGTCTTGTAGTTTCTATTAGCATTAGAGGGTTAGTTAATACTCACTGGAGGTCCTGAATCTATTCCATATTTGTTGCTTAATTAATTAATTCCTACTTTCAAAGAATCTTCAAGAAGAAAAATTAATCCCAACTTTTTAATTTTCATTTTAAAGCTTTGGAAATAATGAATTTGCGTGGACATAGTTAAGAGTTATTCATGGTTAACTTGAAAAGCTTTACTGGGAAGCAATCTCAGGTACATAGCGCAAGTTTATACCGATGTTATTATATTTTATTTATACATACTTTATTGTACAGTCAGGTTCAGAGAAATAGTACCCCTCCAAGACTTAAAGATTATCGCCCGAGCACGCTCGGGCCCGCGTGTCACGTGAGCCTTGAGCAGCTCCCTCCCCCGCCGCCGCACCCATCTCGTGACCTACCGATCCGCCTCAAATATTATTTGCAATATGGTATTTTATCGGCTTCCTTCTGGCCGAACCGTATAGATACCAAGAATAACTTACAAAAAGACACTGCGTGCGACTAAGATACGAACCCACATCGCGAGATCATCTAGACCGCGCCTTATACCACTAGGCTATTGGCTCAGTTAGCAATCTTAACGAAAATTCGAATAGCATTACTCCTTTTATCGAACAAGGTTATTAACGGTCTAATCTTCTAGATATTAAGGTTTAAATTTCAACTTCCGTGTTATATTTAATACTAGCACCTTACCGTCTTGTTTTACAAAATGCAATACGCAACTCCTCTATTAACTAAAACATAAGGTTGAAATTAGCATAGATTTCTTGTTTGGTTGAACAGAATGTGTTGATTCCGATTGTTGCACTACCCTCATTTTACTTCAGAAACTTAACTGCTGTATGAACTGCGAGTTAAGGTTGAATTTAGTATACTATTCTTCGCCTTATTTACTAAACTGTGATGAAGGGTATTTTTACTTTTCAAATGGTTTCAATTTCGTGCCGATTCGCTTGTGTGTAATTATCTTCATCGTAATATTATCCAATTTATTAAGTTTTTGACCAGTTGATTCTATTAATCGATGGTATGGTTCAATTAACAACTTTATTAAAGGCTAAAATTGTAGTTCTGTGGGAAAAGGAACAAAACATAAAGAAAATAGCACGAGATATAAGCATAACGGTAAGATTTACGTTATTCTTACACATACCTATTGATTGTTGCATTATTGCTTACAAGTTGGATTTTTTTTTATGTATTTCTAATATTATTATTTTCATTACAGAGAAAAACAGTTCGTAGATGGATACAAAGGTATCAAGCGACGGGTGATATGAAATGTGATCACCAAGGCCCTCGCCCGATTGCTTACACTGATGAATCGAAGCGACAACGTAATATGTATTGTGAAAGTTCACTCAGTGGCACCCTTCAAAACTACGCGTTCAAATGCTGACTTCAAGAAGTGTTAGACAGTGACGGCCATGCTATCCGTTATGAATAGGCAACTCGGCAGATTGACTGTAACTTATTTGATAAAAATGCATTGGAAAATTTATATGAGCAAATGTCAAGTGTTAATCATTCCCAATATCATTCCATAATCAGTGGGATCATTATCTCGTAGTCAATCAAAAATAAACAACCTTTATTATTATGAATCCAGTTCTTGTTTAAAAGTAGTCTTGTAATGTGTTAACGATGCACCATCTGACCTCACATATTTTTCTAATATTGTGTTAAATAAGGGTTATCAGAAAATGTGATAAAAGAGAAAGATGTATATTGCTATACTGTTATAGTTTAGCATGTTGGTTCTTCCTCTGTAATTCACAGTTTCTAGAAATATCTATAAACGAACCGTTATTTAATGTTAAACGTTCTAAACCAAACTAGGGTATCTATTTTGTGTTTAGTTAATATTCTAAGTATAATAACCCCAATTTAACACAGATAGAAATCTGTATATTCAACCAGGAAGTGGATTCCATGAAGTCCTAGAAATGTAATTAAAAAAATAAATGAATATTGTTTATGCAAAATGCTAAGCTTTTATTACAAACCTCCATTTGATTTTTTAATAATAATTAACGAAAAAAACAAAACTAACTACTAAAGAAACTAAAAAATAATAATAAAGGTAAATTAATAAAATAAAAAAAGTCTTCTCAACCGCGGATTGAACTCGAGACCATCGTATCGTTAAGCCGTAGTGTTAACCACTAGACCAACATGCCACTTACGATACATTTCAAAAAACTTAAGTAGGTTCGATGTCATTTCCAAGGGGTAAAGGTTTCTATGAAGCGTGCTGTACACCAGAAAATAGATAACAAAAAAAAATACGATTATGAATACAAAATATACAATGGGCGGCCTTATCGCTTTCTGCGATCTCTTCCAGGCAACATTGGAATGGACAGTGATTGCGTGGATATAAAAAAATGGGGTTGTCAATGGTGCAACATAATATACTATAATAGATACATAGATATATATACTGCTGTATAATAGATACATAAATAAATACATACTAAATACAACGAAAATAAATGATGATTATAGATTATTGCAGCTAAGAAAACAAAATCACAACAACAAGTAATGTTCCTTCACGAGTCTCTTAAATACAGCTAACGCTTTATACTTAGGTATACGAGAGAGGGTTGTTTATTTACACACTAATCAATATTGGCATTTGTATCATTAGCAATCGAGAGATATCTGAAGATGAGGATCGAGGATTTCCAAGTTTATGTAGTTAATGTGCAATGACTTATTGAAGTATACAGCACTGTACCTAATAAAGCTTTATCTTCTATATCCTATTTTATATATATATTATATCGCAATATTTGCCGTATTATGTTGCTTTAAGCAGAGCGTGATGTACATTCCCATTTATTAGGAAACATAATGTGTTATAGAGAGCTGCCTACGCTAAGACCAGTACAAAGCTAATGGGGGATTTACACTAGATCGTATTTCGCCTTGCGGCTGCTCGCTTACCAAATCGCCTCAAGCCCAATCGCCACCCCTTTTACACAGATCGATAAAAATCGCAGGTAACTAAGTAGCTAAGGTTGCCTGCGACTGAGCATTTTCATGGGTAATTTTAGTCACCACCGCACGCGACCTACTCTACTTTGGAACTTGCGATTTTAGTCACCTGCGGCCTAGCCGAATTGCCAATTTTGACAGTTGACACTTGTGTAAAGCCCGCAATACATCATTATGTAGGTATGTCAGTGATAAGGCTAGATAAAATTCTAAAGACGGTTTTAAGTCGCGGTTCATTCGCAAGACTAATCACCCCACGCAATAAACTGTCCGGATGTTAAGTATGTTAACGTGAGACTTTCATGATAAACGAATGTTTAACGTTTACCTATAATTCTTATCTACTATCTATTCTAATTGGAGTTAATTTTACGCGTGTTTCGGTCATAAAAGAGGTGTTTGGAAAGTTTTTATGTGAACGAAACTACTAGAAATACCTTGTATATGTAGTGTAGGAGGATAGTTGCGATTTGTATCAATGCTAGCTGCTGTAAATAGCACATTTTGTATGCGTTCAAAGCCATCCGTACGATGAAAGTTTCCTCGTATGGATGGCTTTGACGAAACTAACATGGCGTAAAGGCGACGTTTCATATAACTACCTAAATTATGGCTGCGATATTGAACTGGCTTTAGCCCGCGGCTTCATTCATTCATGAATGTCAGAAAATATCAAACGGAAATGTACTACCGAGATTAAAAGTACCCTGTGTTAATCCAGGTTATAAACAATCTGTGTGCGAAATTTCATCCAACTCCGTATAGCCGTTTTTGCGACAATCCGAAACATACATCCAGACAAACGGACAGAAATTCTTCTTCGTAGGTACTAGGTATTTTATTATATGTATAGATTTAATAGTAGTTACGTTTCTACTTTAGTAAGTTTTTTTATTATATCTAATCATTTACTTTGTATATAATGTGTCGTCCTCAGGAGCAAAGCTTACATAGGTGAAGTCGCAAAAGCTAATCTCTCTAAAGTTGGTTTACCTTGCACACAAATTAGCTTGTCTAATAGAAGTGGCTTTGTGGTACATGCTAGAATAGTTAGTAACGCTTTGAAAGGGCAATATAATTAATGAAATATTTATAGAACATTCATTCGGGATGTACCTAATAGTAGACTGTTGCATCGAGCGCAAAGTGAGTTATTAATGCACGAGAGTTATGTCTACACTAAATTAACACGAGTGTATTAATTACTCACTTTAGCAAGGTGCGTAATCTACTTTTCTTTCAACTATCAATCTACCTACCGTGATAAAATATACATACTTAAAATAAAAACCCAAGTTAATGAAAACAAAGTTTTCCTAAGCTTTTAAATATTCATCCCGCGACTTTTGCGGCAAAAAGTTATTAACAATTTCATTTGCAGCTGTTTTTATACTTTCTGGAGTTGCATTCATATCGCTATTTCCATGTTTTTTATCTTTTCTTGCTAAATATGAAGTATCAAAGTTTTAAAATGGTACAAAATGCGCGCCAATTGTTTTTTTTTCACCAATTCGGTTTTATTCAGCCCATTTTTATTTTCAGCCAGTATCTTTTTGATCTAATGCATACATTTTACATTAAACTCAATAGGAGACATTAAACCTCTGAGGTAAATTTATATCTAACAAAAAAATAAAAAAACAGTGCATTAATGAACTAAAAAACTGTGCAACTATGAGATTTCATACAACATTTCTGCACTGTTTTGGTTCTAAGTAAAAAATACGTCCTTTGTGATCGGTTTTGTAGTGATTAATGATAACATTATTACGCAGTTGAAAGAAAATTCTATTATTTACTCAGGGAGCTAGTATACCTATCCGTGTTTCATTTTTCTGATTTCGCGAAGTCATCATGAAAAATTAATTGAAATATCATTCGTTGCTGATATTCTTTTGCTTTCATTTTGATAGGATCGTTAATTTCACGGGTTGTGATTATGATACTTTTATAGACGTCGCGGGTACTCTGCGGCGGGTAGCGCTCGAGCATAAACAACAGGTCATTGATGTGTACATTAATGACACCCTCCACTTTTCATGAGCCCCATTTTTTCACAACGGCACCCAAAGAAGGTAGGTATAATGTAATCTTTCCACTTCAGCGTTTTCCTCAAGGTTATTTTTAACTTGTACTCCCATTTTTCGTAAATGCCCATTACCATCATCCAACGTTTATCCTCCGAATTTCATTATTTAAATTACGCTTAAAAGAAAAACAAAAGTTAAGACTGTCAATAAAACGCTGTCTCGTTTAAAACAATTCTGAATGGCTAATAAAATAATAGCTTCAACGCTTTAACATTCAAATATGACTGTGGTAGTAAATTGTAGGTATACGGTGAATATTGGATATTTATTCATGAGAGCAAAATATGTATGAAGAGATATTTTCGAGTATTAAAGGGGATGGTGGACGGGAGTTTGTTTCCTTTGACGAGTATGTTATGATGAGATGTGAGATGATATTAAGAAACAACATTTGAGCGTCGTCGAGAATTAGCTCGTATCTGTGTTAACATCGTAAACAAAATGGATATATTGCAAATATTGAAATGCTGAAATTTAGATGCGCGATTAAAAATATAAAACTTGATGTGTTTTTAATATCTATGGGTATTTCAGTTTCTATAAAGGATTTAACATTGCTTGAGGACTGAGCAAATGAGGCGTTTTTGGTACGTATGCTCAGATGCTCAGCGTGTTCGCGGCGTAGTACACGCTTTGTAGTAAAACACATGTACGCTAAGTAACGCCTAAAGGCTACGTGGTCGCTACGCCTCGTAGCGAAACGCTTACGCTACGTTAACGCCTAAACGCTTCGCTGGCGCTACGTCGATCCTATTTCATGTTGATAAACCTAATGCATTCCGACGACGAAACATTTATGCTGGTTATGATAAAAATAAAATGAGTACCTACATACGAAAAGAAATAAAAATAACTGTAATGTTTTCGGGTAACTGAACGTCAAGATATAACAACTCATTTCATAATTTTAGAAATAATAATGAATTGACTTTTTATATCTAGACTATTATACCGGCTGACTTTTTTATCGTCTGGACAAAAACAGGATATAAAGGCCCTATGGTACAAATTTCTATTTTATCACAAAAAATAATCTCTTTTTAGGGTTCCGTATCTCAAAAGGAAAAACTGAACCCTTATAAGATCATTTCGTTGTCCGTCTGTCAAGACCCTTTTTCGCAGGAACACGTGGCGTTATCAAGTTGAAATTTATATCAAATACGCAAGGCTGCAATTCCCTAAAGCGATGAAAAAATCAAACTTCTAAGTCAACGCAATCAATAAACACAGGCGTTTATGCAGTTTGACAGTCGCAATTAATTAAAATGGGCAATTAATTATAGGGTACTTCCCGTTGATCTAGAATCATGAAAGAACATTGGCGAGGAAATTGTTGATGTAATTATTGAGCGTCTGCGTATGTCACCGTGATAGATACTGACGAAATAATTTAAAAAGTTGTATCAAAACAAGTTTATGGCCTATATAAGTCTGGCAAAATAATCATCATTAGTGAAAACTTAATTGACTAGTTTATGATGATAAAAATAGTCATGGCGTAGTTTTCTTTTTCTGGCTTGACTTCATGACTTCATTAATTTTTGGCTAAGCTGAAGCCTAAACGTTGCCTATATGTTGCCATGTAATAAAAATCTTTGATAAGTTACAAAAAATGCTTTGCTTTATGTATTGCATTAATAGGTAAGTATTCATAAGAAATATATGTCTGCATCAGAATATAAATCTGAAAATTAAAATAATTATTTGTGCTAAGAATATAGCGGTCATAATTTTTAATAACAAACTGCGATACAATTAGAGTATGTCAACATCACCAACAAAAAAATATGACATTTCATCTGTCAAACGGCCTACTGACAACTTGTCCTTCTTTGCTTGCGCGTGTCTAGTTATTTTGTGTTTTCCACCGATTTTCCGTGATTTTCTACTTTATCGACTGCTTTTGCTTATGTACTCTGAGATTTATTATTCCTTGTGTGACTACTGCTTGCCTAAGGATTCTGATACGATGTTACGATTTCGACACGATTATTTTATTATACGATAACAATTTTCTGAGACTCTGGATTACGATTATAACCTTGGATTTTGTTGTGTGTGCATCGATTTGTTTCTCACGATGGGAAGCCGTGTAAGGCCTACACGCATCATATGTGTCAACTGCAACATAACTATGTATCAATAAATTGCTTAATTGTTTAGTTGGAAGACGAACTGTCGGATGTTGCCTCATACAGTCACTGAAGTGGTCTAGGATAGGCCAAACATCAACCAAATATTGTAGCACCTGCAGGTGGTTTTTCTTGATGACATTGTGGTTAAGAATAATGAGGAATAAATATTAAAAGATATATTTTGTTTTAATTTATCTAAACCTACTTATGACCTAACTCTACCATATAATCTGTATCTATATACTAATAATAAAGCTGAGTTTGTTTGTTTGAACGCGCTAATCTCCAGAACTACCAGTTGGCTTTGAAACATTATTTTTATGTTTGATACCTAGCCCAATTCTTGAAGAAGGCTATAGGCTATTTAACATTACGATAGGACCCTTAGGAACCAACCAAAAAGAAAACGAAGTAATAGCGCGGGCAGGCGATGCGATGCGACGGGATGGGTCGGGGGAGCAAGAAGTTTCAGGCGGACGAAGTCGCGGGCAGAAACTAGTTAATCATATATATCTATAACAGTCCTAAAGATAGTTGGCTAAGATTACCAAATAAATATTCTTCTGAGCATTTATTTACTTACGTTTACGTCGCATATGGGCCACGTGGCAGACCTACGCACGTCGGGGTCGGCTAGACTTATAATTCTGAATACGTAGTCTGCAGTTTATTTTGCTGTGAAAATGCATTTCTATCAATGATATTTTAAGTGGTAAGTAGGTATTTCCATATTTCTTTTTCGATTAGGGTCTGTTGTTGATAAGACAACCTCTAGAACTTCAAACTGGAATATCTTTAATTCTTGACTTCCTTTAATAGTATGATTGAAGACAAAACTGCTCAGAAATTCAAATTCTGCATTTTAAAATTTTTATCAACGGCAGACGCAAAAAAAATGTTAACAATTTGTTTGGGAGCTCGCCAATGTTCTTTGGCAAGAAGCGCAAGTAAAGAAAAAAAAAAAGCCGAAATCCTTAAAGTACGGAACCCTCAGTGCGCGAGTCCGACTCGCAATTGACCGGTTTTTAATTATTATTTGTCGATTTATTTATATTATTTTTTTTTGTTTAAGTACGAAACGTTTATTTCAAATAAGTATTCATTGATAGGTTAACTTTATTTTAGATTTTTGAAACAAAAAACAGAAATCCCTTTTTTTCCCATAGGCTTCTACTTCGTTCACCGTTTATGGCTGTTTTTGTCCAAACGATAAAAAAAGTCAGACGGTATCAGGGGCGAAGGTTCCATTTATAACTCGATTCTTACCGGTTTCTCTTTGAAAAATGGCACAGTCAGTATTCTATAGACAAACAATATAATTATATTAAAGATATCTATTCCGGCTTACCTCTTACAAAAATTGACCCTTCGCTACTGTCTATGTACATACATACTTTGATAATATGTATTACTATCGATAAAAGCCTCTGTAAATAATCGCTTGCCAACTGTATAAAACGTAATATCATTAGTTAGTTGAGTTTCATTTGTGGATGCGGACTTTCTTAGTAAACTTGGAAGAACAAATATTATCTACGGGTTCCAGTACATACAGACACTCGCAATTTCTTGTATTACTTTTCCTTCAAATTAAATTGTACTTACAAGTATTGGCAGAAACATTCTGTAGTTTCAGGCCCCCTAGGAAGAACATGTCTAAATGTTCAAATTTCAATTACTAAAGAAAAAGCACTTTCAGTTTTCCCGTATTTTCTTATATTCCGGGGATCTTTTCCATTTTTTTTACCCTAAAAACCTTATTCGGCCTGTTACAAACATTTTAAAACAAATTAAATCACCAAATCGATCCAGCTGTTCTCAAGTTATGCGCTTACCAACGAACCGCATTTCATTTCTATTTATGTAGATAAGAATTGTTCTTCTTTTCTATGCTTCAGCACTCTAATTGCGTAATGCACATAAATCACAATCTGAATCATATTGAAGGATATTGATAATCCATTGCTGCATATGTTCGAAAAAATTGTCTGCTCAACAACGCAAATAACGCAATGAATGTTGTTGAACTGTCGAAATGAATGCCATTGCTACTGTTACTGTGTTAGTGTTACGCAATTAACCCGCGGGCCATTTTAGTTAGAGGTTACTAAGGTAGAGGGGAAGGCCAACATCATAATTCTTTGCATAATAGCGTCGACCTATCGTAGATTTTTATCGTAGCGCGTTTAAGAGGCCCACTCTTAGCAATAGACAGCTACGGAATTTTGTGACTTATACCCAATTGTTTTGTCAGCTATTTTTGTCTTTTACTATTTTATTATAATTACTGCTATGTGCGATCCATCAACCAAAATAAATAGTGAAAAGCACCTGCAAGAAGTGATTTAACTGAGTGTTGATTCTATTACAATCGTAGGAATCATGTGAGTGGACAGTCATGCGAAGGTAAGGATGGCGATGTATTTGGCGAACCGGTTTGGAAGCTTGCCCAGTAGCGTCACGCGCCTGACTTACCGTGGTCTAACGAGCCAGTTGGAGTACGTGAGCACAATATTATTGTATATCGAGATATACGTTACCGCGGAACACTACACTTATCATGACACACGACACACGTGTGTTACGAACGGTACCTTATTCAGAAAATTACGCTACCGTTCTTTGTCGCACGTGCACAGTCTCACATAACTAAATAGTTGAATATTCTTGAATGGATTAATATTTGTCAATCTATTTCGTGTTGGCTTGGCAGTTTGCAAAGCGTGACGTGTCGCGAATCGAGATTTTCCCTCAGTTTTGAGGGAATACCGAATACGGGAGAGAAATCTACATATAAAACAGGCTATTGTACATAAAACCCGGGAGTACCTCGTTAGTTCTTATAGACACATAAGACTTAAGCTTACGGTGTGTTCGTATTATACAGGAACAGTAGTGTTCCTGTATAATACCCAGAGAACATGTATTTAGTTTTCCTTATTAACATAAAAAAGTTATAAATACATGTTTTTATTGTATACGTAGTACGATTAAAATATTATTTTATGTTACCTGTTTACAATAATTTAGTTAACATTTTGTCCATTTCCCCAGTTACATTTACTGTAAGCTTACATAAAAACACAATTCATACAGAGTTATCTGGGGACTGGGGTCATTATCAGGGTGTAAGGAACATTTATCACATGGGAGCTTTTAAATTTTAATGTCCCATTTTAGAGCCAGAGGGACTTTATGCGGATGCCATGAATATTAACGTATGTAGCAAGGAAGCCTTGCTTACATGAGTTCTCCACTCTCCGCTAGTCGTAGCGCCTAGTTGTAGCCGCAGTCTATTAACTTTAACGAATGACTATAGCGAGAGACCACTTTTCTCGTTTACTGCATCCTGTCCAGCAGAACTAACTCAATTATAAGGAATATAAAATAATAGCAGCGGGACTATTTCATACGGAGCGGATCAAATATTACTAGTAGTAGTATTTAGAAAACGTGAAAGAGAAGTTTAAACTGTAGCGTGTATATTAAAGTAAACGTGTGGGTGTGGAAGATTTGATTGTTTTACGCGATAAACACAGTTGTAGAACTTCTTACATCGTTTGTCCGAACTGGATTAGCTATAACGAAGTAGGGGCCCCATAAGCCCATAACCTCGATTTCTTCAGAACAACATCGGTATATACAAGAAGGGAATAAGTAAGTAGGTAATAATCCGTTATTCACTTAGACGAAGTACCTTCATATAAACAAAGCGGAGCATTATTTTTCCTAATAAAGAGGGTAGTGTAATATGTTTTCATTATATATGTATGGAATGAGAACGGCGCAAAACTTCTTTTAGCAATATCGAGAGGAAAGTTTTCACATTACCTATTTTGCTTGTGTTTATACATTCTTAGGCCTGCGTACAATATCGTGATTATGTTAGCTCAAAATCGCTCTAGTATAGCTAACTATGTCATATCACACGTTTGCGGTCTGAATTTGAATACCTACTTATAAAATTCTAGGAGCAAAAATTTGAACTGAATATGCAACAACAAACGACGACTTACGAGTCGTAGATCTGTGGCCGTAGGTTTGGACCCAGGCAGGTGCTTTGCTTTGTGTAAATAATCTGATCACCACTGCTCTCAAAACGGTGAAGGAAAACACGGGAGGAAACAGGCATGTCCTAGAATCAAAAACTCAAAGACTTGTGACATCTACCAACCAGCTCTCCCGCGTGGTAGATTACAGCTCACTTCCACGCGAAGAGGAGGCTTGTGTCCCAGGAGTGGGATTATTATAGGCTGATTATGTTATGTAAGAACAAATGAAATTTTTTGTCACGGAAAATACGAAACTTTAAGTGTCATTATTGCATGAAAATCAGAGTTTGCGAAATCGCATGTGCCGCAAAGCATATCTATTAAAAACCATTTGAAAGAAAGACATAATTAAAGCATTCTTCTAAACAACCATTGATAATACTCTGTATATTTTTTGTTGTAGCTCAACAAAGTGTAGCGAAATAGACAAGTCCAATAAAAAATCAGAATCCCTGCTTAGAACAAACAAATGAAATCCACCCACGTCTCTGGCATTTTTGCTTACCAAAACTGAGGACTTCACAGGGGTCATAGACTTCGTAAGACATCAAGTCTGTTTCGCACTAATAGATATATGATGCTCTCGACTGCTTGCCACAGCTTTATACCGATGTTACTATATTTGTTAGACAAGTAATAGGTACCCCGGTATCTATATTGAAGGTACTCGTAAGTTTGAACTATCGATTGAACCTTCTATTATCATCTTCTGCAAACTCAGCTCCTACAGAGGCAATGTTTTCTTTGTTTTCAGTCTTGGAGTATTCCGTTGCAATCTGTTCAACTAATTTGATTCTTTCAGGGTAACAAATTGGATTTATCACTTTGCTTAGAAAATCTCAGCTATTTTTAGCATCTCAGGTTCTGTTGGAGACTGACATTATAATATTGCAGGTAGGTTAAAAGTGTGGTGGGTTGGGTGATACGAGATTGTGTTTGTCTTGTACCGCGCTCTATCCACACAAGTTTTCTGCAAATATATCTCTCTTATTAAGTACTTCGCAGAGTATTTATGTTGAGGTTCGCAAATACAACCGTATTAATTATGCATCTCGCGTTTATTAGGTATACGTTTGGTGTTTTAGCTCCAGCCATATCTTATTGTTGGAGTTATTTTTAGGCGTCTCTAATTAGACAATTGGATCTAAAATGACTTCACATATAAAAACTCATAAAAGGTCCATTCACTATAGTATAGAGCGGATAAATATACACGTTGTATATCTTTTAAATGAACTGATCCGGAATAGGAGAAACAAAACGTTTCTCTATTTTGGGAAACGTCTACTTTAGAAAATAAAGATAGCAAAAAAGGTAAGGATTGTTTTAGGAAATAAGTTTGGGATCCGTGAAATTCATAGTCACAAAACTGGAAAAGTTTTATTTAGTTTGGACACCACCGCAGCAGGAAGGGTCCATAAAGTTGTATTCCGCAAGTTTAAATGTCATTCTGCTGGAGCTTTCACAGTTATTGGAGCTAAACCAAAAACTCCACTGAAACTGGTAACTGCTACTGTCGATAACAGAATCAAAATGAATGAAACTAGTTACTGTTAACTTTCACAACGCCACGATGATGTGGAAGACATCATATTGATTTACGAGTACCTTCAATGCACGTTATGCTGTCTCGCTTCTTCTTATCAATCATTCAGCTACAGTCAATTTTCATAGCTAATAATAGACAATGGCTACAAAGAGAAACACTTTTATTGATTTTTTCTACAACACAGGTTTCGTATCGGCTCTTCTTCGAAGATTATATTATGGTTCGATAATAACAGAAATGAATTGGACTTTTTGCTAAGATCTTAAACATAATTTATTTTACTAAATATAAATACTCAGGGTCTAATAAATTTCAACGTCTAATAAATTTTGGATTAATCCTGTATTCGATGTTCACACGATTACTGAAGTTTTTAGAGTAGTATTGATCTATGAGGCTTCATCCATCATTCTATTTGTGGGAGCAGATAAAAGACAATTGCCCTCAATTATGGGGATTATAGGACCGAAACGCAAAAAACGCAACTTTTATAATGCCTAAAAGTTTAGGATCGACTACAGTAGACAGAATTAGAAAAATATATGATATTCTTCAGGATATACATATGTATGCTAGTTAGATAGTGTGTTGAAAACACAATACGAGGGTGACACCGAAAGTTCTTAGAAAATCAAAAACTGAACTAACTAGCAAGTTATTAGTTTTATTATATCTTTTCAAAATTCTATTTACATCAATCTATCTATCTTCATCCGATGGAATCACTGAGAAAAGCACTTTGCCCACTCGTCCTTAGGGGTCTTTTCGACGGCATTTTGAAACGCAGCCATTGCTTCCTCGGCGTCCATAAAACGTTGTCCTCGAAGTTTTTCTTTTATTTTCGGAAATAAATAAAAATCGCAAGGTGCAAGGTCAGGGTTTACAAGTCTTAAAATAATATGCACAAGTATATAAAAAGGAGGAGAAATAATTCAAAAATTCAAAAAATTCTTCCGCATATCTGTCAATCGGAAAAGTGCCCAAAAGGCTGGCAGCATTGCCAAATTGTATGGCAGTGTTGATTCTTTGGCCAAAAAATAGGCGAGCCCTTTGGTCACGTCTTCATAGCTGTTGCATATAGCTTTTATTATAGTTTTACTTGAATGTGCTATTTTCTGCTTCTTTGATTGTGATATATTATATCTGTAATTAATTATCTTACATTATATCTTGATGTTTTCAAATATTAATCGTTTAGGTACCTACATATCTAAAACCCCTCCTATTATATTTTAATGCAAAGTCTTGTTTTCTTAAGTCTAGTACTTTAAAAAAGCCTTTTTAACAACTTCGATATTAGTACTTACCCGCAGATTGGTTTCGATACAATTTCAGTTTTAGTACTATTTTCTGTATGACCCACGCCAAATCACGTACGGACGGTAAATTGTATAAAACCTCATTTCGAGATTACGATGCCGCGTACTGTGCTACCGACGTACAAACCGACATGTAAACAATTTTATTATTGTTACGTCCACTCGCCAGTTCCAGTAATGAAGGTCGACGCTTTCCCTTTAAAATGGGTTTGTGAAAACTGCACGTAAGCAGAATAACCTACACTTATCGATACAAGCAGCCAGTGTGTCTGTGTGTGCTCATCAAATAAAAACACGAGTAACGTTTTTTGTAAGTTAATTAAATCTTAAGTCATTAATGGAGTATTTGTTCACAGCACACATAGATGTTATCTGGCAGTATGTTTAGTTTTATTTTACAAACACCGGCTGACTTTAAAAACAATCAAACCGCAGCAATAGTTCGAGTTAATATTCTGTTAGTTCTTACAATTTTTCTAAAATAATTTAATTGCATATTTATGCGGATATTAACTAAATATTACAATTAGACCGTGGTGTACCTATGTACCTACATATTGTTGTCAAAACATTCATTAAAAATAACTTGTTTGTGAAGTCTAAGTTTTAAAAGTCAATTTTACTATCTACCTCATTATCTTAGATATATCTTGACTGCAGCTTCAACTTTTAATTCTAGGTTTTGTGGAAAGTGACCACAATTTTACCAATATCATACTTTGTACACCTAAAAATAATTATTCTGTTTTACACTGTACTTAAATTCCGCACTTTTGAGGTTAACTTTTTGACAATTGTCTTTGGCGACCATCTAGTCTATGGTGAAACTTTCATTTTCGAACAGAAACAGTTTAATTCAAAATAGGTTGTAATATGAGGCATAGTTACCTACCTTATCTCTATGGGACTTTTCTACAGTGGATTCAGAGAAATAAAATTAAATAAGTAGCCAACGAGTTTCTAGCTGTTTATTCCTCTGACTAAGCCTAAGCGCGCACTATGATTTTTTATCGTGCGATATTTTTGTCACAGGAGACATTCGAGTAGTAAATCACAGCGATTTTAAAATTGTGACTTGTCACAATTTGCTGCGTTTGCTCGCGATGCGATTTTAGCGAAAGTAAACTGCAGCGTATGGATTTGTATGGTCCCGCGTGCTCTGCGACTGAAAATTCGTACCCTCGAGCCGTCCGGGCGGCGTCCATTTGTATTACGTTCTTTCGAGAACAAACATGTCCACTGGAGTCTCAATACGAAACGAGGCTAGACGTCGAACATTCTCAGTAATCTGTCAAATGTTTGAATTTTCATTCTCTAATAGTTGTAGAATTTTTTGGGATATAGCCGAAGATCATTGTGTTTCTGATAAAATAAACCCTTATTACATCTATCCGCTGTAAAACGATGAGCCCAGTATTGACGATTTGTTTTAGTATGACGACAAGTAAAAAATCGCGGTGCGCCCTTGCCCTAAAACAAATGACAAGAATGTACAGCACAAAGAACAATCTTGACACGACCCGTCGATTTTCATCCGAAAAAGAGGAGCGATAAAATGGTCGATAGGTACTCATCTAAATTAAAATCCGTTGCTATGATTCCTAGCCAGGCAGTCGGTAATAAATTAGAATGGAAAATAAACGGGATTGGGCCGATAAACAATTGAATTACACGATAAATCACAAGAGCTGGGCCAGTTAAAATTATTTTCAGTTTTATCACGACTTCCATCATTATTTTAGTAGCAAGTTAGAAATTTTGACTTTTAGGCAAGCCATTTTTTGTTCAATAAATGATAGAATTTATTGAAATGCGAACAAGCCAAATTTTGTTTATAAATCAGATTTTGAGCGATTCCTTTAAGCTTTAAAGGTGACGTTGGCTGGAAAGGTCACATTTGAATTGCAAAATAACATGATTAAGCTTTTAAGGACTACTTATTTTGATATGAATAACAATATGTCAATGGAACAGATTTCTGTTTTCCTGTAGAATAGTAGCCAAATTTGATACGTTTGTATTGTTTCGTTTAATTAAATCGTATTGTCAGAAATTAAAAAAAATTAAACGTACCTTAGGTAGGTAGGCTTAAGTTTTATTTTTATAATTGATAAATAGACTTTGGGCGAATTAAATTCCGGAGTGAAAACAACATTCATAAATATTTGAGAGTACCTGAAGCGGTAATTCGGTACTTGGTTTATATTTGTTTACTGTACAATAACCCGTGTTTTGATTTATTCGCTGAAAAGCTCTTAGCGAGTTATCTAGAGGGAGAAAATTGGTTTAACGATTCCAGCCGTGGCCGACGGAGGAGGAAATAACGTAGATATCCTCTGCTCACTGAACTACCTACATGGAAATAAGTACATTGCTTTCCTACATTACACACTACGTTTTAAAGTAAATTGTTTCGACAAATACTAAATATTGAAAGTTGTTAGTAAAGCTAAACACAGAACCAACAACCCGCCGTCATATTTCTCAGTGAATCGATAGCTTTTAGCAAATACATTCGTTCAAAGAGGTGAATTATTTATCGTTCCAAACCAAACTTTTCTCTTCATAGATTTTGTTTCCTTTTGATCTTTGTACTTCGAGATATTCACCTTTATATTAATGAATATTAAAGTAAAATGTAAAGCTTAGCTTTTTCTATGTACACACGAGTGAGCTTTGGTTATAAAAGTTTTACACATTTTACTACAATGCAATAAAACTCGAATTGTATGTTTTATTTTTATTGCCTTTCATTTTAATTTGTTTTTCTATTAAGCTTTTCTCAATGTACGCAGATTCTTGTCTCACTGTCAATCGTTTGTTCACCCCACTTTACCCATCATTGTGAAAAGGGTCCTATTACTTTGAAAGCAGTAATTATGCAGTCAATAAAATATGAATTATGTACCACCTACGAGTACCTGTATCGTACAGAACCCTTATCCCGCTAGAGTTGTTTATTTGAACGTTTTGTCAATGAGTTTTCAACTTTGCTGGAAACTTTTAATAGGTTCGCCCGGTCCGTTTTACATCGGCAATTGGGTAGGGCGGGAATTTTCAGCAAATATGTTTGAAATCGGACACATAATTTAATAATAAGAAGTTATTGCAATGGCGATAAGAATAAACGAAATTGATTAAGAACTTGGTTGAATAGAACTTAGTTATCGAAGTACGCAATAAGATTTCATACGTATAAACAATAAACTTACATACTGTTATATAAATAGTAATAAACAAATATTTCGTGCCTATAATATTTACTTTGCGGCGAATAAATTTATTCATCTGCGTGATTGAAAAAAAGAGAATTCGTTTCATAAAAGTAAAAGCTATGTGGAGACGATTGAACATCGATCCTATTTATTTTCTATACATCATTAAACATCCAAAGGATTGCAGATCATTCCGCTTTCACAGACTTGAAAATATTTTTTTTCTAATACTTATTGGTGCACTAAATATTTATTGGTGCACAACACTTCACGGGAACCACTCCTATGTTTCATTTAAGTCGAAAGCGCCTGGGTAACCCGCGAAATTCAATATTTTTTACGTTTTTTGCAATTTGCTGGTCAGTATTAAGTTGTACGTTGATTAATATATGATTCGCGGCCGTAACAAATATGTATTTACAGAGTTACAATCATTAAAGACATCAACACACCTCTCTAAGACCAAGTAATTCCACAGAATGACTATTTCATGAAATCTTGGCATTTTGGGATTATACTAACCTAACAAGTTGTATTACTGATTCTAATGATTATGAATCTGTAAATACATATTCGTTACAGCCGCGAATCATATTTTGATCGACGTACAACTTAATACTGACCAGCAAATTGCAAAAAACGTAAGAAAATTTGAATTTCGCGGGCTACCTTAGCGCTTCCCCCTTAAAGAATCGATTGACATTCCGCCAGCTGCACGCATTGACTATACTCTATTACGATTATGCAACATCGAGTGATCGATTTCCAATCGCGATATCTCGTTTATTATTGACAATGGGTCTCGGTATCGGATACCTACCCGTGTTTTCTTATACCCCTATGTATTACGTTCCGTGCGTTCGGATAACCATCTCCACATACAATAGCTGCGAGGGGAAACATGATCGGTATAAAGGAAAGGGCATACGATATCGGCGACCGTCACCGAACGTATGTCCCATTATATTTTTGTTAATAAAACAATCTTCTTATAGTATTGTTGTTAGAAAAACTGGAATCAAATATAATATCTTGGTCGACGGCAAGATACAGAACATCATATTTTTGATGATATTAACATTTTCCTCAAGAAGGTAGGTACTAGAGTTTTCTGTTGTGCAAGATCTTTCATTGACGTCAATCTCCAATGCCCTCTTCCTTCTGACTCTTTTCATGGCTGTTAAGATATTCTCTAACAAGCTTTGGGTGCTATAATTTTAACAGACATTTTGAAGTGAGAATATTCCAGACATATAATCACTAGAAACCTGCGTAGTTATTAATTAAAAAACTTTTTACTAGTTGAAAACAGATTTAAATACCTCGCTTTAAATAAAAGCATGCAGATTTAACAAACGACATTGCAAACGATAGTGTTTCAAACTCATGGGAAATCCAATACAGGCAATCATGCAGTGTAAAGTTTCTTTGCAAGAGGTACGCAGTATAACATGAAGTTTGAAGGGCGACGATTATTTGCCCTGACATGTTTTCCATACGGCCTTGAGCTCATATGTGCGTTATCATTATTAGTGAAAGCTTGTTTTCAATGTAGTAGCTATCAACCCCATGAATGCTACCGAAGGATTCTCGAGTATTAAACTGAGAAAGTTATGGCACTTCACTTGGGGTTTATCTTCACATAAAGTTCAGGTAAAAGTTAATAATGAAGGAACACCTTTCAGTGCCGAGACCACGCTCTTATACAATACGTGATCAAGAAAGTTCAAAGATACGTGTGTTCTTATCTATAATTGTATATAGTCGTTCAAAGGAATAGTTAATACGTTTCATAGTAATTGAATTTAGTACAATAATGAAGTCGACACCAGACACGCTGCAGTTGATTTGTGGTTAGTTGAAGATAAATTCAGATAGAACACGGTGGAACAATGTCGTGTTTCCAACAAAGTTATGTTTTAACTCAATGAGGTTTTACGTTATCTCATAATTCTATTACAATATTGTCATATTTATGGTCTCAGTTCTTGGAAATTTAATGATATTCAAGGTTGTTGGTCAAATTGAAAGGGACATTTTTTCAGTTTACTTTTTATAAGTGGGTTCAAGTTTTCTTATTTCTGTCTGATAATTCCGATCAATCTCGTACCGAACTTTTGTATAAATACTAATATTTGTAGAGCAGTGATGGCCTAGTGGTTTCGGCCCCAACTTACGAGAGAAGTGGTGGTCTTGAGTTCGAGACCAGGCAGACACCTTACTTAGTGTATCTCATTAAATCACCATTGCTCTCAACGGTGAAGAAAAACATTGTGCGGGAACCGGCATCTTCTAGAACCAAAAATTCGAAGACATGTGATATCTATCAGCCCGCATTGGGCCTGTGTGGTGGATTATGGGCCCGCTTCCTCTCACAGAGAGGAGGTCTGAATCCCAGCAGTGGCAACATTATGTGCTGATTGTGATGACTAATATTTTGTTGTTGGTTTTATTCCTAAATTAAATAAGTATATACACATTTCATAGCTTGGCACGGTTGATATAAAATCTGTTGGAATAGGTTAAAGCTTGCCAATCATAAGGAAATTACATGATATATGTATTATGTACCTGTTTATCGGCAGCTACTACACATATGCATATAGGAGTTTCTTTGTACATATTTGAGCAGAGACATGGTAAAGTCAGCAGATGTTTATAATTAAGTCTACCGACATGTTTGGTATTTGCGATAAATTTTGGCGAAATTCCATAAGATTGCAAGCGAATCGTCTATCATTTTGATGTTTTAGTCGAGCAATTTACGTATTTGGGCCACTGGGTCACCGAGGACCTTAAGGACAGTGTGAATATCGAAAGGGAGCGCAGAGCGCTGTCTGTCCGATGCAACATGTTGGCCCGCAGGTTTTCACGGTGCACGGGGACTGTCAAAGTTGCGATTTTTAAAGCGTACTGCCAGTCCTTTTACACCTGCAGCCTATGGGTTAACTATACACAGCGGACATACAGCGATCTGCGCGTTCAATACAATAACGTGTTCCGGGTGCTGATGGGGCTGCCGCACCACTGCAGCGCCTCCGCGATGTTCGCGGCGGCTGACACAGACGGCTTTGCGGCCATCATGCGCAAACGGTGCGCATCTATCATGCGCCGCACGCGCGACAGCCCCAGCACCATCCTGCGTGCGCTGGCGGACCGGTGGGACTCTCCGTCTCCGATACTGGCGCGCTGGATACGGCTGCACGCAGTCGTTTAGTTACTTGCCGCCGTTATCGGGAAGTCCACCCGCCACTTTATTTTTATTATTATTAAATCCATTAAGTATTTATTACTAACACTAGTTTTTAAGCTCGCATTTTACTAACAAATATGGATGTACTCTTAGGATGAATCTGAAATAAATGATTTATTATTATTATTATGATTTATTTAGTAAACAAGTTTAGTTTTTGGGACTACTGTGAGTAGCTAGAGTACTTCCACTACATAATCGAATCCCTTCATATAATGCTTTTGATACGAAAACCGTTATTTTGTTGGTACAGTTCAACAAGCCACTCATCCCGTTAGGTAAACGAAACCGCGGTGACGCCAAACGAACGCTATTCAAATAGCTGATGAGTTCAAATCAATTAACTCTATAATGGAGTATACAAATAAACAAACAAGTGACGGCATGTGAACTGACATTTAAACTTTCAGCAAAATGTAGATTTCATCTCTTCCATCCTATGTGTTAGCGAGAGGCTGCTCGTTGCACCGGCCACGTGTATCCAATTAACGCCCACTCTGTTAAGGCGAAAGCGCCAGGGTAGACCGCGAAATTCATTTCTTTTTGGGTTTTTTTGAATTTGCTGGTCAGTATTAAGTTGTACGTTGATTAATATATGAATCGCGGTCGTAAGAAATATGTGTTTACAGAATTATAATCATTAAAGTCATCAACACAACTCTCTAAGACCACGTAAGTCCAAAGAATGATGATTTCATGAAACAGTTATTCTTTGGACTTACGTGGTCTTAGAAAGCTGTGTTGATGACTTTAATGATTATAATTCTGTAAACACATATTTCTTACGGCCGCGATTCATATATTAATCAACGTACAACTTAATACTAACCAGCAAATTCCAAAAAACCTAAAAAAAATTGAATTTCGCGGGCTACCCTGGCGCTTTCGGTTAAAAAACAATTCAATACCATTCTATGAACGTAGTTTTATTTTCAGCCGACTAAATAGATTTACAGAATTTGCCTACCATACCCAACGAAAAGGGAATAAAAATGAGATTAACCAGAAAAGACCCAGATTAGACTTAGGCTAAAATATTCATAAAATATTCAGACACACTACTTGAATCAGATATATATTTGAGATAAACGTTGTATAGCGTCTGTATAGTTACACAACGCTTTGTCTTCGTCTTTCGAAAGTCAAATTACTGACGACTGAAAGAGAGAAATCGGTGTGTAACTAATCGTCTGATATAATACGCTTATTAGTAAGGAAGTTAGCGTGTAACCTGTACAATCGGATTTAAATCTATATTCTGGATTTAGGATAGTAAGGTAGGTAAGCATTACAATGTTTTCGTCTTCCTAATTTATTGTTATATACTTTTAGTTTGTATTTTTATTATCCTTGTATCTACAAGAATTCGTATATTTATTTCGAATATTAATCGGTCAAAACGAGTTTTCGTTATTTATTAAAAGATTTCCTGTTTTATCGACGTCATTTATGTTAAGATACAATATTATTTTTACGTACACGTGGAGACATTTATGCTTACTCAATCTACTGGCATTATTGGATTAATTTTCGCCAAAATCGAAGCAACCTTTGAATTCTACGGCACCATCCACAGTTCAAAGGGCAGCTTTCAGCTCTGTAAATCAAATAACTCGAATCGTAGAACTGATGTACCTTTACTGAAAATTTAAATTGATTTAAAGGCAAGGAATGAAATGCTGCATGAAGTTGTGACGTGAAATTCAGCCAGCTACTTTGTGACTTGTTGCTCAAAGATCGTCTATCTACTATATACCTACTACAATATTTCTGCAATATTTCCTTGATCTTAGAATAACGCGTAGGTTTACCTATTCAAGCTTATTTCTAAGTTTAGTTGGCAATTATCGGGAAAAGCTCTTCCCAGGTGGGCGTAATCTAAATAACGTGACAGGTAGGTGCAGAGGAGATTCGCTCGAACGCTATTACAGTAAAATACCGCAGTGAAGGTGAATACAAATTGCTAACGTCTATCTATTCTATATGCATGTTGCATGGAACAGGACGTACCAATGGATTTATCATTTATGCTGACGTCGGTAGATGTCTACATACAAATTCTACCTACAGTTTCAACAATCCTACAATCCCTTTAATTGTTTTATTTCACGCAAGAGTGGTTTGAGTTGATATTGGACCCTCCCTATAGCCACCCTACCGTTCATTCGGTTAGCCGAATAAGCATAAGGGTATTCAGCCTATAACATTCCCACTACTGGGACACAGGCGTCCTCTCGGTGAGAGGGAGTGGGCCGTAATCCCCCACGCGGGATTTGTTAGTCGAATATTTGATCAGAAACAATAGATTTTGCAAATACAGTTTGTGAGCCCTAGTTATTGTTGATGTAGTAACTAACCTACCTACTGTGGCCTCCCAAGTAAAATACCAATTAGATTGAAGTCGTCATTTTATTTATTATAGGTACAGTAATTGTGTTCTGGTCGTTCATCTTAATGAAAAATGTTCAGTCGGCAAACTTTATTGTCTGCTCGTAAGAATGTCAGAGCAAGTAATATTTCATTAATAAAACCAAAAACATCGGTTGGTTTACATTTACAACCAAAAAGGTATCCATTTAGCATGTCTACGTAATGGTATGGAAAAATGACGGATGCTTTTTACTCTACAACGAACACTTAACGAGGAGTATATTACGAAGTTTTGGTCTGTTCGTCTTTTTGTTCACCCACAACGAACGCCACGCTCAGCTCAATTAATTTACCTACTAATTGTAGTTAGGTAACAATTCGCAAACAACACTCATGTTATTAATTGTTGCGAAGAATAATGTAGATTTGTTTTTACGGTAGTGAGCACGCAGGGACACGCCTGACGCGGTCGCTCCCTGGAGAGTTTAGATAGTCAGCGCGTAATTATTCTAAACATAAACCTAGATGAATGTACCGAGCGAGGAGCGAGCATCTTGATGAACATTCTTAATATGGCCTACGTACTCCGTAGATATTCGCTAGAAGTAGGTACAACAAATACAATTAGGTACCGCGTAAAGAAAACAACGAGATTTATTAGGCTATACAACAATCAAGTGGGCATCATGTAACCATGTAACCTGCGATTGATTTAAAAGTTAACAACGATCTACATTGTAGACCTTTCTCATGAGGAACATGGAACTATATGGTTATATTTCATAACCTCGTGGCTGCGGCTTTTGTTTTTGACAGCGTCTAAAAATATACCACTATGTTAAAAAGAAATTCAAACATTTAGTGTCGTGTCCGCTACGTATTGAAAACTAGTCCGTATGTGGAAGTGTAAAGTACCTCGTTACATAAACGAGTTTGTGACTTATTTAATTTTACGTAGATAATGATTGGATGTTGCTAGGTTAGGTTAGTCGTAATTTAATAGGTGCCATAGGAATTTTCCTTAAATTACCCAATTTATACTACTGTGTCAACTATTCGAGCATGCTGTCTTTCCCACATGATATTGATAAGCCATATATTGCTATCGCGTGGAACTTGGTTGGTGATATTTTGAGTTTCATAACTGATGATGAAAAAACAGCTAATTTTACTCACGCATCGCGCCTGGTGCGTTCGTCCCAGAATTTCTCCCAAAAGGTGGATCTGTTTTTAATTCTGAGCACGCTGGTGCTGAGCGTGCGCGGCAGCGTGCCGCCGCCGCTGCCAGCCGCAACGCCGGTGGACATGCTGTGCTCCGACGCGGAGCTCTTGGCGATGAACGTGACGCCGGCACTCGCGCCGCCCAGCCGCTCCGACTGGGACCCTGACCGCTGCATGACTGCCGCAGTGTCGCTGTCCACTAGCACTGACTGACATAACACGCTGTCACGTACGAACACGCGACTGATTGACCTATCGCGTCCCGATCGTCATCGCCCTGACGTCGCACCGTCTCCGACGCCGCGCCCGCGCCGCAGCCCACTAATGACTGTTGTTATTGTCGAGCTCAGTAAGATGACACTCTCGCTCGCTATTATATAAACACTCCTAGCTTCCCAGCTATGCAATGTCAATAGGTATATAAATAACAAATGTTTCAGGCTAATCTCCTGTTGGATTGAACAGTTCGACATACATATGTTCAGATAACTTTATCACTTTGTCCTTATCGACAGCAGTATTTAAGTGAAACCTGTTGTTTATAACATACAATATATTTTATTATCACATAAGCTTCTAATCTTTAACTAGTTAGTTGATAGTCGGCTTTCAAAACTAAAGGTATTCATGAATGTTAGGCCTCATCCTTGGCACCGATTAATAAACGCAGTTGGTGAAGCTCGAGCATTGCGTGCGGGGCCAACCTGTCAGATCAGTGAACGACCTCGACAATGTCCAACCGTTCAACCGCGAATCTCAAACACTCAAGTAGATGTAATGCACGGTATGTTTTTTGCTCAGAACAGTGAGCTGATAGGGGAGATCACTTCGCGTTTGTATAGCACCGATGCTTTGAGTCACATTTTAGTTGGGGTTTCAGTGACGGTAGGGGTTAGTACGGCAGTACAAGAGCTATGTGCATCGCGTGTCGCTGGGCATGAGGTGGCGTGTCGCCGGCAGCCCGCGCGGACTATCAATGGAGCCGTGATCCGCGAGGCGCAGCGGGCGTCCCACTCTCTCGCCCGCCGCCGCCCGGCCGCCCGCGCCTCGCCTCGTGCGAGCCCGAGAGCGCGCGACGCCGCCCGACGATAAATTTGGCGCTAATGGAAACTGGCGACGGTGGGCGCCGGTAATCAATGTTCAACTTGGAAATCGAGGGGCAGTAAGGGTATTATCAATATCAAAGACAAATCAGATATACGCGTAGGTACCTGATAAGGTATGGCTGAAAGACATCATGCCGAGATGAAAAATATGACAGGCCCGGTACGCCGTACTCTCGGTATCGATTATTTTACATCCAAGGTGCGAGTCGCTTTCAAGTCGCGTGTGTTACATGTCAAGTTACTAGTATTTGTGGAATATTGATGATGGCGATGTTACTAGTTTCGAGAACCTGTTTATTTTAGGTAGTAAACTTCTATTATAAACAACGAGGTAATTCCGTAGTTTTACAGCGTACTACATAACTATCTGAATTTGAAGTTTAAAAAATATGATATTGTTCTGTGATAGAGAATTAGCCCGAAAATTTTAATGTGATTGGCTAACTGAAATAACAGCCAATGCAATCATATGACATGAGTTTGACAATCTGTGAGCCAATTGTGTTTATTACTTAGCCTTTTAGAAACCGGATTTAAGACTTGACTATACTATACTTTAATTACGTAACATACTCTTTTACACAACCCGAAGGATTTTGAAAGAAATTCCTAGCCCATTGCTTCATCGTTTGAAAAGTTTGTCTGGTCGAAAACGCAATGAAATGTTGTCGAATTGTCAAACTGAAAGACATTGGAATTGCTAGTATGTTACGTAATTACTGCGCTGATTATCACAAACTTAGATTTTACCCTCTTACTAATAAAAGTATTATTATATCAGATGCATAGTTACATACCGATTTCTCTCTTTCAGTCGTTAGTAATTTAACTTTCGAAAGAAGAATACAAAGCATTGTGTAACTATACAGACGCTATACAACGTTTATTAGTATAGGGGGTTAACGTATAGCATAATATTATTATAGACAATAATATTATATCCTAAGCCACAGGCCACCGTATAAATTACGTATGTTCAAATAAAGAAACTAAAAAACCATTAACGATTATATTAATTATTAGCATATTATTCTTTGAGTATTAAAGCAATGAATAAAACAGATGTTATCGGAAAATTTTACAATGCTATTCTATAAATAATCGTTTATTTAGATAATCCCGCAGGGAATGCTTCAAGGCGCCTATTTGTACTCAAAGTTTATACCAGTATTGAATCATCTTCACATCTACAAATGGTAAAGTCTGTTTGATTCCTTTGTGTGATGGAAATAAATTCAATTTCTAAAGCAAACAATGTTACTTTAGAAAAAATTGTGGTGATGTTCAGATAAAAAGATGTGGATAAAGAAATCCTCTACTGTATGTGATTACAAATCAAGTACGCCCGTCTATTTTCATATAAACTTAAAGGTTGATTATGTACAAAATTATTAAACTATTTACCGAAAGAACTGATTTACATTTATTATTAAATTAATGAATATCCAAATTCTGCTCATACCATATCGTATATGTTTAAAAAAATAATTACATATAAGTTTTTAACTAAGGATTAAAGTTGGATTCAATAAATCAAAACATGATATTTTCTTTCAATCTTCAAATCCAAAAAATATGTGATCATAACGTTTTAATTGAGATGTAAAATTAATGACCCTCAAAATATCCGCACCTGATTAATTGAAGCACCTTTGTATAGAGTCAAGTGATTTAAGTGCACGTGTAGGTAACTATAGGTACATAATCCTTCAGACGGCTTAAAAGATTCGGGATCGCTAAACTGTTTTTAACGATGTTCAATTAAGTCTCATTAGGGAATTGTCAATCGAGTATCTCACTCGACGATCAATAATTTATCTGCGTCTCTCTTGGGACCGCTTTACCAAAACATTTTAGCGTATTCACCTGTATTTTGGTTAGATATAGTAGTGGTAAATCAACTGAGAGATTTTAGTATGTGTATTGAAGTGTAGTCGATATGTGTTTCAATCGAGTTGCAATTCGAATACAGGGACGCGCAACCTGTTACCATGGATTCAGTATATGATTCTGAACCCCTGTGTGTTGAAAATTGTTGTTGGTTATTAAAAAAAAAGGAAGGGGGTGGGTAGAATCTTATACTGAAATTATGGTTTCGGTTTGGACGTCAATATCCCAGCCGCCAGCCTTTTTTTTAAATTTTTTTTTTCAGGATGGGAATTCATCAAATGACCCTTCCCGCTCTGGGTGGAACGGAAGGGAGAGTCAGACTCTTACTGACTAAAACCCACCCCTGTTCCTTCCTTAGCCCTTTATGTTCCGGGCCAGCGTAAAGAAAAAAGGCCATTGTGAAGAACAATGAATGGGCATTTCATTTGAGCCGGTATTTTCAACACAAACTAGATGTAGGTGACGCCAGCCTGTGATTCCAGTTTTTTATTACGACAACGACAGTAAAAAAAACACCACAATCGACGGCTTTAATTATGAGTTTGTTAATCTACCTACCCACCCTTTGGAATGGGCGACTAGAATCAATTCTATTTTGTTGTAATTTTTGACGTTCAAAAGTGTCTTTCATGTGCCTATTTGAAATAAATGCTTTGACTTTGACTTTTAGTACATATAAATGAATAAAATTGACGTGACCGTTTGTAACAGCTTTTTAATAAATGCATATGAAAGTATATACCTACTTACGGTGCTTATTACAAATAAACAATATTTAAAATTTTTATCTGTCTGTCTGTTTGTTCCGGCTAATCTCCGAAACGTCTCGACAGATTTTAATGAAATTTGGTAGAATTTATTTCTTTATAGAGATACCTACTCTGACCCTGGGGAAGAACGTCAAAGGCATACTTTACTTTTTTACACGGGCGAAGCCGCGGGCAGAAGCTAGTAATTAATAACATGCCAAGCCGATTAATAGATGTACTTGTGCTTTTCATGATACCTTTTACTCCAAATGAGGAATGTTAGAGGGAATAAATCTGACACTTACAACCGAGTTCTAGCAAAGTATCGAATACTTATCTCTAAGCAATAACAAAAGTATAATCGATCTTTAAATCTCGTCTCTCTAGTAGATTAGATAGAGGTAAATCTATTACGTAATATTATTTGAACGAAATCTAATACGTATGGCTGAAATTGCCGAATCCAATAAAATTCGTGTGAAAATTCGTTGGTTTTCAAATAGGATCATCTTGTGTAGAGGCAATCAAGTTAGAAGCATGCAATATTTGAATTTGATAGTGGTATCGATATATAATATACAGAAGTGGTATGGTACATAGATCTATCATGTTCTCTGACATGACCTGTTTATTTCCTAAAGTATCTTCTAGAGACTTTGTTAATTGTATCGGTTTTTATTTATTTCCAACTGTCGTTTATTTTGTTTGCTAGAATTAGTTTTTTAACTTATTAAAAATGTTTTCTTCATTTATTTCTTTGCGGTTTAACGGCTATAAGTAAGGTAAGTTTTATCATGTAAAATTAAATTCTATTAAAAAAATTATGCCAAATATAGATGTGATACCTGCTTCAGAATGTATTTAAGTATAAACTTTACGAAAGTTCGTAAAGACTCTTAAACAACTCTAGAAAAAAAAAGGTGGGCTTGTGAGGGCCGATATGTAGCTCTAATTTTTATTTCCTTGAATCCTGAATCAACGAAAAGCTACAAAAAAAAAACACCTTAGCATGAAAGCTAACTCCTGACACCTGTATCATGAGTTGGAATAAACCATAGCACTACAACACACACCAACAACGATAGCTCTAAACACAACGAAAGCGAGAATGGAGAGCAAGCCAAGAGAACTGAGACAGTTTATAAAGCGGTGTGGTGCTATTATATGTGCGTAGGTAAGTATACGTACGCTCTGTCCAGTTGTGCCGCCTCGGCCTCCTTGAATCTGCAAGCAATTAAAAAATAAGGAAAAGAAAGAAAGAACGAAGATATCAGAGGACACATACTGTTATGCCACCTAAGCGGGTCAGGTCGCGTATACAAATATGCGGGGATCAGCGTCACACCAAGTTTGTGCTAGAGTAGTGTAGTGAGAGGCTCTGTAGAGGTGGCGTAGCATGAAGTGTTCGTCGCGGCTGCTCCTGCATGCGGTGCCCGTGTGAGCAACAGGCGACACGTAACGTCACACACGCCGCGAGCTCGCATGCGGGCACTGAACGTGGCGGCTTGTGAGTAAGCTGCCTACTTGTTAGTTGATCACAACATATACGGTTACATTTTACATAGAACATGATTATTTAGCTTACTTTGGTCCTGTGTGCAAAGCTGTGTGGCTTCGTTGATTGTATTGTTTCATGCGATTCAGAATAGCGACAAAACCTACGGTGAGTAACATTTATTGATGACAAGTGTAAAGTCTTAGTTACACATCAGGTAATACATTGAATAGTATGTCTGAATACTACTGCTGCTACTGCTTCGATATTTTTTTGTAACAGTCACGGCACATAAACATTCAATGTAAATGAATATGTAGAAAATAATGAGAGATTGTTAACTGTTAAAAATAACACACTATAGGTACTATGTCTAAACAAATTACCTAGAATCATCGCAATACTTAATGCGATATAAAAAGATAGCTAGCGACGTATCAAGTATGTATTTTGTTGACAGTGATTAAAGTGGTAATCTTTGAAAATTTCTCAATGCCCGCCTTAATTTGTCATATCAAAAATGGTCTCACTATCGCTATCTTTTGGTTAAAATTAGTTTTATGATTATAATTGACTGTCAGTTTTATATCGGGGATTATGTAGATCAGATCGAACAACAAGTTGTACGTCGTCGTAAAACATTTCACAAATTAAGATAATTTTAAATCTATTAAAACGTAATAATAAATGGTGGTAGATTAGTCATCTGAGTTTAATGTCTGATTAATGTTAAACTGTTAAAATTCCTTATAGTTGGCCAATTAATTTTCTTAATGAACGAAACGAATGTCATAATATTTACGTAATATTTTTATTGAACTTGAAGGATGAAGTCTGGTTTTATTTAGAGCCGTAATGGTTTGGAATGTATTGAATCAAAGTATTTAACTTATAGTTATGATAAATAAATAACATTTATTTATTTACATAATAACATTAAATGGTTCAATAAATATTTAGGGTAAATGTGTACTCTGGTCATGTTTATAATTACCAAATGGTGACACAAAACAAGAATGTTTAGAAATAATTGAATTTAAATTATGGTTTTAGTGAGTAATTAATAGAAAGAGAATTTGCATTTACAGTGATGAGATGACTTATGATAACTTTGTGACTACTTCTATTTAGTACATAATATGTGATAATTTACTATTACCAAATACGTTTAATGAAATGTTGGTAGGAATCTGATTAAAAGGTAGGATATCTGTACATTAATCTTCCTATAAAGATTAAGGCAACAAATACACATTCTGTTGTAAATTGTGATAACTTTGCCATTTAAACGACCTTTTCATAATATTCAATTAATACAGGTCCTTCCTCGAAATCTAAACATTTACGACAGGAACATCCGACAAGGAGGTAAATAAGTAATTTAAGTTGCGTCTAATTTATAAAATAATTCTCATCATCAATATTTGTCAATCGACTTCGAGTCAGCCCGTTACGAAGGTATAATGAGTTCCTGCAGCCCTTTGACATCGAAACAGTAAAGAGCGAACCTTGTAAGGTTTTTAATATCACCGAAAGGGTGAGTCCCGAGTCCATAAATATAATTAAATCTGTAATAAAGTCAAACTCTCCTGACCCACTTCACTCGCACATAACAGAATTGCCCAATCATATGACTTTTTTGTGCAATATAAAGCTCTTTTCATTTGTCTGCAGAGTGACGGGTGACGAGGCGAAATATGCATCGTGCTCACCTAAAATGGTAATCTGATTCGACTATAATATGAAAGTGTTGCTGTGTGCAGCACAATCCTTCTTTAGACTGCTGGAAAAATGATTCTGCTCGCACCAGCTGTGGGAGTGTAAGGCGCTTACTTTGCCCACTCGTTTTGTTGAGAAAGATTTAATTTAAATTGAGTGCAATGTGATATCAAGTATTGAATATAGCGTTAAATTGTATCATGCTTGGAGCATAGATTGTGTGGGCGTGGCGCATTTGATACGTTCCGTAGCTCGCATGTAGGCTAGGTAGAGATTCGTCTAGCTTTGTGTACGAATCTTACCTTTCGCTGGCGATCGAGCTGTTCCTCGACATCGACTTGGGCGACATCTCGAAGTCGGAGTCTGAGCGGTAGAGGAAGGACTCGCGGCGCTGCGGCATGGCCTGCAGGACGAGCGCGGTGGAGGGCGAGCCCCCCTCGAGGGGGGAGCGCGCACCCCCCGCGCCTCCCGCACCACCCCCATTCTCCACATCGAAGCTGAAACAATAGCACACAGTGATTAATATAAAGCAATGTCATGAATAGGTCTTAATCTTGAACATATGAGTACATCGGCAGATAAGCTCAGATAAGACAATCGCCACGCGATTTAAACTCGTCGCGGCGTACCTCGTGTGCCAGCGATAAATTCTAAAGCACTTAACTGATTTATAAATACTTAGACTTGGTATCTATTATATCGTAGTTATGGTGGGAATGTTAATAAATCGCAAATTACCCCAATAGCACCGGCATTTGTATGCAGCAAAACTTCTACCAGTTCTGAATAAAATTATTTAATAAACCAATATTTTCTACGCATGCTTTTCCTGTAAAATGAATAACGTCCGCACTGTAGGAGAAACATACGTGAAATGTACTCACGACGAGTCAAGACGATATCAAGTCGTGATAATTTGTGTTACGTAGTTTCTGCGTCTATCAAAGTAACGGTCTATCAAAGAAAACGGTATACGGTAATAGAAAAACGTAAACATTGCGGATTTCCCAATAATTTTAGTGATTCATTAGAGAACGCAATGTAAGTTTTATCAATATTGATTAAGCAGGGAACATTACTTGGGAAAACATTTTTCGAACTGATTTATGTATGTATACCTATTGAAGAAATTTGAGGAAAAGTGACGGATAGTGGCGCTAGTGCCATCTGCTGGAAAATCTGGGCAACAGGCGCTCGGAAAGTTTCATTGTTGTGACGTTGTCGTTTGTATAGTACGAATTGCCGCCACCAGAGGGCTCTGTATAATACTGAATACAGGTTATTAATGATACCACGGAGATTCTCAATAATATTTTGTTTAAAGTAAAACCTTTGGAATGTGGTTATAAATATTAATTGTACAGTGTAATTAATGTTTATAATAATCTATTACAAACTAAATAACTTTTATGGAACTCCAAGCGCATTTTTTCATGGGGTCTAGATGATCTTACATAAGAATAATCTAGAGCCCTCCCACCCCCATGTAAGAAAAAAATAAGAATTATTCGGACCCCCTCACCCCTCAAATCGTCTTACGTAATAAATGAACAGTAAAAGCATTGTTGTAACGAAAATAAAAGGCTAAGTCTCGAGTAATTACAGTAATCTGTCTTAGTTATAAAGATTTCGCTACCTCAATCAGGTGTACGATGTCCTCTACGCTTTCTTACAATTGATAAGGTATTACACCTGCTTTTAAGTAATTGTAGATTTAATTGATATAAATGATTAGTATACAGGATGGCAGGGACATCGACCAGCAACCCGTTAGCCAACCAACCCCTGCGTAAAAAAATAACGTAGCTAAAAAAAATGGCTGTTTCATACATTTTTGATCGTGCAGGTGATTTTTGTTTTGTTATCCGACAAAAAAAATAAGTAGAAAATCTTACACAAAATAAAGAAATCTACATGTTTTCCCAAGCCGTAAAAATCGTGCGAAGCAGGGGTGGGTCGCTAGTTTATTTAAAAAGGGGAAAAGGTAACCCTTAAATACAGAAACTCATTCGCTTATAAAATGAAATCATCAACACAATACTATAAAAAACTTGTTCAAATAATATAGTTTTATAAGTTATATTTTCACATGTCTAAGAGCGTTTACGACGTACGGCATTTCATACAAACTTTCGAGCCCTTGTTTTTCAAAATGAATGACCCGTTTTTATGAAACTTCATACGCATAAGCAGGATACAAAGGTCTAAAAAGCTATTTAAGAACATTTCGAGAAATAGCGTTACAGCCAAATTAGACCGATTTTAAATTTTCCATAGAAACAGAGATTTCCAGTTATCTTTTTTTAAATAAGATATTTCGAAAATGTTCTTAAGTAACTTTGTAGACCTTTGTATTCTGCTTATGCCTATGAAGTTTAATTAAAATCGGTTAATTCATTTTGAAAAACAAGGGCTTGAAAGATTGTATGAAATGCCGTACGTCGTAAACGCTTTTAAGTGCTACGCCTACGGATGTCGTAATATCTTCGTAGCGGATCCGTAGCAGCTTTGTAGCACCTCGAAATGAAATGACAATACGTTTACGAAAACTGTATTTATTTATATCTCAATTGGTTGGGTAACCAAAGTACTTCCAGTCTTTGGTGATAGTTATTATTATTATTATATTTATATTATATCTAATCCTATGTCTACCTCTAATGTATAGCAATATAGTGGTTGTATAGTTTGCATGGTATAATAAAAGTTTTTTCTTGACTACAAAAGCGTAGTGTGAAAGTTGTTTGTTATTACGAGGTCATTCTCCTTTCAAATTTTTTCCAGACATGGAATGTTCACCGTGTATCAAAAATAGTGCGAGTAATAATAGACTCCCACTGAACTTGTTTTTGGAGAAATCATCTATTTTACAATATATGTAAGTAAGTATATAATTTGTAAATATGTGAGCACCATGTATCGATTATCACATAAGTAATTGATTTACCTGTCATTGCTTCATTTTAAATTATTTTTACTTTTTGTGGTAGACTAATTTTATTCTAGGTGCATCGTCTTCACATATAATTATACCAAAACCTTGTAAAACATTTTAAAAGAGTAACGGTGGAGTTTCTTGCCCATTCTTCTCCATACGAACACTACCTTTTGGAAGGGGCGACTAGAATCAAATAATTTTACTGTAAGTTTTGACGTTCAAAAGTGCCTTTAATGTGCCTATTTGAAATAAATGATTTGACTTTGACTTTGAGATCCTGTGTATTTATTTTACCATAAAACCGATAAAACACAAAATATCTTAAAGGAAACTCTTCCTTATGACATTTTCTGTTTTATCGATTAAATATAAAAGGGTATTTTCAAAGTTCGCATGCATACACACAACAAACGAACACGAACAGCTACGAACAGCTACGCTCGTCAGTGTCACAGGATTGTACGGTGCAGTATGAATATATACCATGCGAACATAAGTACCTACCGACACTTTTATTATCTATAAACTTTGTCTAAAGTTAAGTAATGATGGAACTCTGTTTAACCATACGTTTTTTGTCGTGTCGCGACTATGTTGACTTCCAGTATAACCGGATGCAGCTGAACTGTACCAATACTTTACATGGAGCGACTGCCTACCTGACCTCCACAACCTGGTTACTAGGTAACACAATACCCCTGGTAAGACTGGACTGTCAATGATCTTTGAATGACAGCCAGGACCACCGGCCTGACGTGCTTTCCGAGATATGGAGCGGTCCTGATATGTAATCGATGATCACCCATTCATGAACTGCCCTCGGCAAGCACAGCTTTCAACTTTCGATCGGCTAGAATTACTTAGACATGAGCTGCTCTCTTAACTTTAAGTAACGCTTGTAATTAAAGGGGATAGACACTATGTTTGTGTACACTGTACCAACTAATTCATACAAAATACCTCGTATTTGTCACGGCTTGGACTCTGCCCGGCCTTACCATCCCTTAATCATCTTAGACCATGAGTTGTTAAACGCACATGGGTGTTAAACCTCGCGGTTAAAGCGAAGCCAATGATTTTATCAGATTTATCCTTTAAGAGTCAACGTACTTACGCACCTGTTTAGGTGCATAGGTACGTTGACTAGGTGAATAGGTCTCTATTGCATCACCTTATAACGCAACATGGTGCCATACGAATTAACAAGAAAAGGAACATTTTCCGATGTTGTTTTGTACTTTGATGACTTAATAACAATGACGGAACATTAATGACATATTTGGATATGTCACCTTTCTGACAATATTAGCAAAGGTGAGACATGACATACATAATTAAGGAATGTCATGGCAATTAACAGGAAAGTAATTACCATTTGTTTCTTATGCGTATTGGTTTGTATTTGGATGACTTAATAATAATGACGAATGGAATACTTGGCAGACCTATGTCATTATTATGACATGTTATATTTATGACAGACATACTTTTTCGTGGTACGCACGGCGCCATATCAAGCTATACATTTCCAGTATAAGCTGCCTTCTCACTGTAGGAAAAACCTATACAGTGAGAGGTCAGCTAAAACTGAAAATATATAGCTTGAAATGTCGCCGTGTGTAACACGGATAAGAATGTCTGTCGTGTTCCGTTACGTTCTATGAATGCACATTTATGATGTCAGGTGTATTCTCCCAAAGTCTTAGGTACTTAGTATACAACCAACTTAAAACGTAAATTAGAGGTGTGTTTATGACTAAGTATTATTAGGGTGATAAGGTGTACTTATCACTGTAGTCTAAGATATAAGCGAAATCATTTACAATACACGTTTTTTTCAGTTCGTGAAAATATGGAAACTACAGGCAAAAGAAAACAAACAAAAAAAAATTCTTCTGCAAACATTTTTTGGTATGTACCACGGACGTTCCGTGTAAATCATCCCTTAAGCGGATGCTGGCGAGTTCAGCAACAACCACCATATTTACTTATGTAAGGTTTGTTAATGATACAAAATGAGGAACAAATTGTATAAGCGAAAAATTAAACGAATTTCCACGCTTCTCTTGCATCAGTGAAGCAGATAATAAAATAATATTTTCCGATAGGTATCTACAGCTTTTCAATTAAAACGTACTGTACAGAGACTTGCAACTTCAAAGGAATTTAATCCAATCTTTATGCAAACAATTCTAGGTAACCAGCATCTGGGAAAATTGACATAATCTTATCAATAAAAGAAAAATATTACTATATACTACACTACTATATTACTATTATTATTATTTATATGTACATAATAAAGAGTATTCTATTCTATTCTATTACTCAGAACTTAAGTTTGAAATATGAATATTGAATAACATTTTTTTTTTTTCAATTCATGTTTCTCATTTCATCTTTTAATCTAGTGTTAAACCATGATCATTTGTAATAATTTTGATATTATTTTGTCGTACGTACACTAAGGTAAAGTGTTAAAAAAGAGGACATAGAGTAGAAAAATCAATGTTTTATAAATAAGGGTGCATCACACGAGTAATTTCCCCGCTATTATTATACCTGCCAGTGGTTCGCCTCCGGACAGACACTGGGGTTCTTCTCAGCGGTCTGCGGGATGCGCCCCTCGCACTCCAACGCCGCGGGGCCTCGCTCCACCTGACCACATGCCTATCCGTCAAATACCACCAGCCAGCCAGACCAAACACCCAGACCATACACAAAGTTACCATTTGCTTATTTAACTGGAGCTTTTCAATGATGTAGTTGTTGTAAATAAGTGGATATGGTAACGATTTATATATATTTGCGTGGTGTACATTTTTATTATTTAGGATTTCATTATTGTCAACATTATACAATTTATGGCAATTTTATTATGAGCATCTTATGTCACTGGGCAACAAGTTAATAAAATTACCTCCTACCGTCTATGTTTTTTCCCTCGCACTTTGATCAGTTGAGATTTTTATCTCAGTTATATCAGTTTTTCCATGTAGCAGTAACATAGTTACAGGATGCAAAAGGCTGATTGATTGCTCTACTTAAAATTGAGTTTAATTTTCCCGTGTGCTGCTATGTCTCGCCGATTTGTTTACTATCTTGGAGCTCTTTCGCCGAGCCCCTGTTTTACTGTAGGTACCGAAAAAACCGAGTAACTCGTACTCGTTTTTTCTGGGTAAATAATAAGAAGAAATTAATTACCAAGCGTGGCAACCAACGATAGAATAGTATGATTATAGGGCAGTAGTTCGTCTATATTAAAAAATAGTACATAAAACTATCGAATTTGTTAGTGCGGAAGCATTTTTGGGATAACAGTCTGTTTAAAATTAACTATACCGGTCAAATTACCTTGATATTTTATGGTGTGAATCAAATATGACGTCGTATTGTAAAGTATTCCTACAAGTTTCTTGATTTGACTGGTACTATTCAATCTTTTTGAAATTTGGTGTGCCTGGTTAATGATATGATGTACAGACGCCAGCACATCAAGCTATCCGAAACTGTTGAATTTATCCAATCAACTCAGAACCTTATGATTTAGCGATAAAGTTGAAAATCGATTAAATAAATTTGACAGATTGTAGTAGCTTGATGTGCTTGCGTCTGTAGATAATCAAAGATGTAATCTAAAATAAGTCAAGTGATGGACATTCGTAGATGTTCAAAACATAATACGATAAACACTGACGGACTATGCGCATTCACCTTTTTCATCTTCGAAATATCGCAGACAGTTGGCATTTTCTACTACATCTATGTATATTACGTTGTTATGTATAGCTTGTCGTATGTGAGTATACCATCTAATATAGAACTGTTGCTCATATCACACTTCAACGGGTGTTTACGAAATTTTCTTCAATGTTCGTTTATTATTGGTTTGGGAGCTTGCCAAAATAACTATGCAGATTTAAAACCACGTGTTTTAATGTTACAATGCAAAGACATTATTTCTTATCAAAGCTGTGCCCAGTGACGAGATATAAAATTTTCATTGTATGACGTAGCAATGCATTTAATTAGTTTTATTGATTTAAGACAAAGCTCAAAATTATGAGGTGTATGTCAGCAGTAAATGGCATAGCAATTGGAGGCAGTGGTAAAAGGTTTAAAGGATCTTTTACACTGTCCGTCAGCCTTGATTTACAATCAGTCAGGTTAATAAATCCCCTGTCAGCCTTTGTCAGGAAGGCCTAAATATTAAATTTTCTCGTGACAGAAGTGAGACGGATAAAATTGTTTGTTCCACGTTCTATTCAAACTTTTTTTCATAAAAATATTTTCATTTTTCATCATTATCTTTTTAGTTCGTGAACGCCCACTATTTCATTTTCCCATTTTGCCAAACCGTTTTTTGATTTAGATAAATTATCTAAAATACTGTACATTCATTTTTACTAGACATTTAATTTTTGTGAGAAGAATAAAATATTAACGTTATGATTTAATTTCCCCTGCTGTATGTTGTTATGTGTATCGGTAAATATGTAATTCCTAGCCAAGTTTCCTTTATATTTTAGAACGTAATTTATCTTTCATTAGTACATCATTTACTGCTGTCACAAAACCACAATAATTAAATATATTGAGCCGTACGTTGACAAACAACAGTCGTAACAATACTCATAAAAATATTAGAAATAGAAACTCATGTATTTTTTAAAATTAAATATTCTTCACGAATTATTTAGAAATGTGGGTAGGTGAATGCACCGTTTTAGAAATAGCAACGACTACTACAGAAATATGTCAATGCAATTGAAGTGAAAAACAAATTATGTAAACATAAAAAAAAACATTTGATAAGACAGACATCTTGATACATTGATTGATAAAGAGCTCAGCTACATGGCTACAGTTGACAATAGCAATAGTATTCAATTGTTTCTGGTCAAACAGTTAAAAGGAATGTCTGTCATGTCCAAGTTATTCTGGTCTGTTGGCTTTTTTTACACCAAGTGTCACTTATTGAACCTTTCTACTCAGCGCCGGTCTGTGTGCTAGATATTCGATTGAAAAGAATACGGGGCTTATTGTTTAGAGCATTGACTCATTTATTACTTTTAGAGCCTATTTTAATAGACAGAGGACAATTTTGCAACCAAATAGGTAAAGCAAATTTGTAGAATAAGAATATATCATTATTTTCATTGTCACAGTTCTTCACCCGCTTCTGTGTAGGTTTAAAAGCTCAAGTTTCTCGCTACGTAAATTTTATTCCGACAGCTGGATGGGGTTGAAAAAGTCCAGGTTTCGCGTCAAATATTGTTCTTTGAGAAAAGGAACGAAGGTATGGTTGCATCATGCGACGCTGAAGAAACAAACATCGCGTGAATTGTTATTTCGCTGCTCTTTGAAATAGCTTTCGAAATAGAATTTCCCGACTGTTTTTTACAACATTCGCTTGTTGTTTCGCAGACCTTTTAGTTTTATAAGTGACTAAATCATCTGCCTAGCCTTTTCCCAAGTATGTTGGGGTCGGCTTCCAGTCTAACCGGATGCAGCTAAATACCAGTATTTTACATGGAGCGACTGCCTATCTGACCTCCACAACCCAGTTACTAGGTAATACGATATCCCTTGGTGAGACTGGTTGTCAGACTTTCGGGTTTCTGACTACCTGTAATGACTGTCAAAGAACCACGAATGACAGCCGGTACCAACGGCTTAACGTGCTTTCCGAGGCACGAAGGGGTCACGGTCACCTATCCACAGACCAACCCCGGCAAGCGTAGCTAAACCTGATCAAACACGACACAGCAATATATCTGTGACTATAAGTGCCTTAAGTCAGAGACATATTGCGGTGTCGTGTTGTGTCGTGACTCGGGATACACCAATCAAATGAAGCTGTTCAGGACTACATATGTCAAATCACAACGAGTTTTGATTGGCTAACGCTGCGTCAGAAAGAGTCACAACACAGTAATATGAATCCGGCTTTATTGTAGCATAAAATAAAATCAAAGATAAAAACTAAATAAATTTAATCAACAAGACTTCATCACCGATCAATGTAGGTACTCGTATAAGTAGGTATTGTACATAAGAATACGTCATGTATAAAAAAATTATTATCTCCTATCGGCGTATCTACATAGTGCCGATTTCATTATGTACCTGTAGATTAAAACCATTTTAATAAACGAGATAATTAAATATATCTCAATTGCATCAACACTATCTAAGTCTCATCAAATGATTTTATCGTGTCCCCTGTGATTAATGTTTTAAAGGTAATGAGATGGTATCTGTTTAATGATTTTTTGTCGTTAATGTACATGAAATTCATTGTTTGATAAGTTGTTTACGACTGTTGCGACAATCAAGGATATCATTGATATTGATTGTCCCTGTTCAGCGAATGAACGTGTGTGGACCTCTTAGGGTGGTCGCCACTATTGGTCTGGCTGGAGCTGGTGGTGGTGGTGCTGAGCGTAGACAGGTCGCTGGAGGCGCGCGCCGAGCGCAGGCGAGGCAGCACGGGCGCCTCCTCCGCTTCGGGAGAGGACGCCGGCTCGCACGCCCAGCCCAGCGCGCGCGCCGCCGACCACACCGCGAACACGAATGTCAACATTGTCGGCTTATCGAGCCACGCGCCGCCCTCGACCCCTGCCCGCACCCCAACAACACTCCCGTAGAAACCAAAACATCGGTCCGAGTTCACACTTGCATATCTCCGCACAGTCTCAGTCAGAAGCAGTCAATAACTGGTGCTGTGTTCCATGAGTGACAGCGGCAGCATTGCAGCACATGGGTCGCACGTGCACGCGGCAGTGGAGCGCGTTTCACACGCCCGCGCGGCTCGCACTACACTGGGCTCGCCGCCGAGCCGCCGACACGCGCTCTGTACTATGCACTTGTGTTATCGTCATTATCGATAGTTATTAGCTAGACAACTACACGTTCACATCGTTAATAAGTACAACAAACAGTAATTAAACATTTTCGTGGCAGGGTTAAGTGTAAATTGTTTGCAGTTATTGTCACATCGCCGACCTCGCAATAGGTCGTCTTATCATAATAGCACAACAAATCGTGGATGGAACACACGTTATGGAATGTCACTAATAATAGTACAAGCGATCGTGCGTGTAGATATTATGATGTGCATCGCGGGCGGCGTGACGCGGCTGCCAATGTTGACGTTGCGCGGCGCGGGGAACGTGAGAGGCCGACGTCACTCACTGCTTGGCTCACCCGCGCCGCCACTCACTGAAAGGGCACGTTCTATATTTATATGTGACCCACAATTACATCACTGCTAAAAAACAATGTCAATGCGTCATTTATTTGTACAGTTTTTGACACGGTATCACTTGTTGCACGCGCGTTCCGAGTCGGCTGGGGAGCCGTGTCGCTGCAAGCGTCGAATCGATCTTGACGGCAGTGTCTGAGCGGATGTGCGTGGCAAGGTGTGCAGCGCGCCGGTAGATCGTGTCGACGTCGTGTCGGACAGGAGCTCCGTCACAGAGCATCCTGCGGCTGCCCGGCGGCCATGTTGGCACCGCCATTTTGCCGGGGGTCGAACGGGGCGAGCCGCATGCGTACGCCGCCGGCACGCAACTCTTGTGTAGAAAATGACGAAAGTCACCAACGCCTTCAAGCAGAAGTGGTGCTTATGCCGCCTACCCAAGAGCCACTTTCAAGTACCATGCGAAGTGCGTTCGTTTATAGGTCAAGCGAAAACCTAACGTCTTCACTGAAGCTTGCTACGAATCACAACCACTGAATTCGGTTTAATACATTCGTAAGGCTTCACAGATTACATTTTAAGAGTTACGTTTCACATTGATTTACCTGTCCACGAGGCATTGACACAAAACCACCCCTCGGGTTATCGTACCCCAAAAAAAGAAAAATCAGGGCAACAACTCTGGTTGATTGCCCTGATTTTTTAGTTTAGTAAAATATAATTATGGTACTTATCACAAAATTATTCTGAGGTTATGATTGGGAACTTTATACTTAAACATTTTACAGCAAAAATAAACACTCATCGCTCATACATAATACTGAAGCATACCTACTAATAAAATTTAAAAACATCCCTACATAAAGCATTGAAACTTACAGTGCTCTTTTCATTTCCAATGGATTTTTCTTTCAACTTCAAGCTTTAATGAATTTTTTTCGGTAAACAACGTCATTTTCTAAGCCATCGCGATGACAAACCGTCGAATCACACTAGTTTACTTTCACTTTCATAGAGGTTGATGACTCGTAATGTAATTAAAAGACGCTAGAGTATAAAGTAGTTATGTTTTATTGGTTTGTCGCGTAGCTCGGCGCCTTGAACTTGACCGCGGTGCCAATGCCCTTTATACGAGTGCACCCTACATCACATCCGGGGGTACATTTGCATTGATCTTTTGTGTTATAAGAGAGAAACCTTTTTTTAATGCTGTAGAAGTATAGAGGAATAATTTTATAGGTCTACGCAAATTTGCTACAATCGTAGATTCCGTAGCTCCGTAGACTCGTAGCCTCGTAGGCTTTTGAAATTATAGGAGGTACGGTTAAATATTTAATATGTATATTAGCCGTATTCTTGGAATTATATTTAATCATTCAAGTTTATTCATTTATTTATAAGTATAAACATTTTGTATTAGGTATGTTGAAATTTTTTGTACTCCTAGTCACTTGTCCCTACAAGTGACTAAGAGTACAAAAAGAGAAAACCAGCGTCAGCGTCACTTGTCCCCAAGTGATGCTGACGCTGGTTTACTAATGAACAAGTTCTCTCTAGAACTTCAGACAGCATCAGCGTCGGTGTTAGACTTTAATAATGCTGAAATTCTTTTGGCGCGGCCGTGAGGCACACACTATTGTTGTTAAAACATGTTCACTTTTTTATTTGTATTTTTTGTTTCACCAACTGTGTCCAAATAAACGTTACTCTTTCTTTCTAAAGATAAGCAAAACAAACAACGTAACCACCTGTAGTAGGTAATACCGTAACATATACTTAGTGGAACGAGGAAAACACATTATCATTCGAGAAAACAACAGGCCATTAGTAAAGACACCTGTAATAGAAATACATGATGGCTTCACTCGTAAATACAGCCCTAAGATTGACAGTGTATATTTCACGTAAGCCGGCACAATACCGTATTGTACTTGTTACCTTGGCTGGTAATGGCCGGACTGACCATATTACTACGCTTGTGGCCGAAGATAATTAGTGTGGGAATGTAATGCACGTAGATGCAATTACGGCACACGTCGGAGTCTGATTATACTATGTATTATGAATGTATTCTACTATGCGTAATATGTATGCTGTAATATGCGTAATGATTTAATTAGCTGAGAGGAATCTTGGTAATCCTGATTATATGTAACCGGATTGTTGGTAATTGGCTTCAATTTGGAGTGGTTAGGTATCACTTAATAGCCATAATTCAGTACTGTAATATTCATTTACGTGTTGCGATAAAGCATATTACTATACAGGGTTATTTTCACGGATATCGATGGTTATTCTAAATTGGCTAGCTAAACTCTGCAGGCGCGATGCGGTATTGATATCTAAACATGATGATTCCATATACAGTATGTTAACTAACAGAGGGCGTTCCCGTTAACCCGCAATAGTATAGCATCCATACATGCTAAAAAAAATATTACCATTCGAAAATAAAATGTTTTTATTTTTTTTTATATTAAAATATTCACTAAAAATCGTAAATTGATACTCTATTTATTTAATTAATTCTAATTTATTTAATTAAATAAATTCCGATATTGCTGTCCTTCAAGTACGCGTGTACAGAGTGTTTCTTTAACGTATCAATTTACGATTTTTAGTGAATATTTTAATATAAAAAAAAATAAAAACATTTTATTTTCGAATGGTAATTAATATTTTTTTTAGCATGTATGGATGCTATACTATTGCGGGTTAACGGGAACGCCCTCTGTTAGTTAACATACTGTATTCATTCATAATGTGTATGTATTTTGTATTTGGAACTTGTGTCAATTGAAGATTTAGGTAGTTGGTCAAATATTTTTGTAGCCATTCCTAGAAAACTTTTTTTTAAAACTTAGGGGAGTTTTTTACTTAAGTGCACCTTTTTTCTAACGATTTTGAGTAAGTAGTATAGTATAGTACAGTATAGTATCAAAATGCTTTCATCCTTCGAGGAAATCGGTAAGCACTACGGATATCGAGTAAGCACGATACCTAATGTTATAAGTTTTTCCTGTTTATTGTCTGCAATTGGAGCTTGGTTTTTACCAGTACCTGATTAAAAATGCTAAGGAAAAATTCTCGTAATAAGTACCTATAAAGTAGCGGTTTTTAACTTTTCCTTATTATATCAAAGTGACACATAAATGAAAGATGAAGATAATTGGAAAATTTATTTTATGAATGCATTAACTGCCCATTTAAATAAAACGTCACAAAAATCCCTGAAAACTCAAACAACATCTTTTCCAGAATTTCATTAAAGATGCTAGGTAGGCAAAGTACTCACGTTTTTTAACTTTTCCTTATTTTAACAAAGTGATACATGAATGCAAGATTGAAGATAATTAGAATACTAGTTATTTTATATTATGAATGCATTTACCGTGACTTTCGTTTTAAATAAATCGTCACAAAATTTCCTACAGACTCAAACAACATCTGTTCAAAACAGATCGTTTATGAAGCGATTTGCACGCGATCGCTGAATAACATCATTAAGAAGCGCTGCAGCGAAATATCATGTAAGCAGTCATTGTGTATTATGGGAGGTTGGGAGCTAATCGCATTGCCTCCGAACCCCATTAGGATGCAATTACCTACTTGCCACCAGGGCTCTGTTCATCACACAAGCCGCTGGGGAACTGCTTACAACCATTAGATTGGTTTAGAAGCTATGTGTGACTAGGTATCGGATACGGTGGCAATCGATTTCGTGTTCGTTATGTAGTATCAAAATGAATTGCTAATGTTTATCTTGGTGTGTAGTGATTCTTGGATTTAGTATTGAACTGTACCTATCTAAAATCTTGAACGAAAAGTCTGAAAGCCTGCATATTTTTGTCATAACCGCGATTAATAAATAGTCAGAATAAAAGTTATATTTTGTGAGACAAAGTAGTTATTCAATTGTAATGATCATTTGACTTAGAGCCAGTGTAAAGATATTTTCTATTTTAATATTATTAGTAGAAGCGTTCTGTATTTACAGTACAATAGTAGTAGGTACCTATGGTCGTTTGCAAATGTGTATACGTCTGTATCACGCAAAGGGGTAGGCAGAGAACTATGTACTTTTAAATAGCCTGCGAAACAAGAAAGTACATCTTCTTCCGCCGGCTATTTTAAAGTCCCACGTAAAAAGGGACGAGCTTATCGCCAAAATTAGGACGCCAAATGCTACAGAGAAATTCCAACAGGCAAACTTTTTGAATTTCAAATCCTATGCATATTACCAATGGTCAAAATAATATTAGAAACTAGTACCTAATATACAAGAAGAAATGAGTGAAACCTTTTCGAAATTATTTTCACCTAAACTACATATGACACTAGTCTGTTAGAGACTGGTGTCTGTACAGGTATGTACAGCAGATCACCAGTGGCTACTATGTAGGTATTATAAGTACCCACCATAAGTAAATAAATATCTATACCCATGCCTCTAAGTGAGATTTACCATACAGATGTCGGAGTTGTTGATAATTTAAGTAAATTATGATAAAATCCAGACACATATAGCTATCTATCAAGATTTAAAATATACCTACGAGTATGCTAATAATTGAGGTGCTTTATAATTTTTTAACACAACTTGTGTACCAATAGGGATATCCGCAACGACTACTATTTACAAGTCTATTGGATGTTTCTTTTGCCTTAAACTATAGCCCACCTGAAAATTTCTAGCGAATGTGCTTCAAAATTAACTTGTAATTTTCGTAATTATGACAAGTGGTCTAGGTAGCAATGGTGGTCCAGTGGTAATGGTCCGAACTATGAGTTGCAGGTCGTGGGTTAGAACCCAGACAGGCGTTTTACTTTGTGTAAATACACCACCACTGCATGCTCTCAAAACAGTGAAGGTAAACATCGTGAAGAAACCGGCATGTCCTAGAACGAAAAACTCAAAGGCATGTGACATCTACCTCACACTGAGCCTGCGTGGTAGATTACAGCCCACTCCCTTTTGAAGAAAGGAAGCCTGTGTCCCAGCAATGGGAACATTATAGGCGGATCATGTTAAGTGGTGTAAGGCATAGGCGTGTATGTAGGAAGTTTGATTCCTACATACTATTTAGTTAACAGGAAAACTGGAAGAGCTATTTAAGGGCCTGTGCACACTACGTTTTTTAAACGCGCCGTCGACGCGCTTTTGTAGCGATACAGACGCGATACGCACGCGAGTCAGACGCAGCCTGTAGACCTTCTGTAGGATAAAAGCGCGCCGTCGACGCACGTTTCTAAAACGCGCGTCAACGGCGCGTTTAGAAAACGTGGTGTGCACAGGCCCTAAGTGTTTCAAACAATTCCATATTATGGTATACCTACCTACTTCTGACATATTACTTTTGTTATTTTTCCTACCCAGTGGTTACCTTGTCTACGTAATCGTAGGTTAAGTTAATAATAGTAGGTACCTTTAGAAGATAATAACGACAGCGAAGCGCATACTATTATTATCATGATGGCATTTAAGCAAGCGATCAAAGGAAGCAAGGTTCTATAGATATAACTAAGCATACATATTATAAATTAAAGTCGCTTTTACAGTCTGTTTGTGTGAAAGTAGTAAAAGTGTTTGAAGTCTGTGTACCCCACTTTATTACTCAGAATACCCGTTGACTTTTGCGAGAGCCGCAGCACATGAGAATTTTTTTAAGCGTTTCAGGGTAAATAAAACTACGTAGAAAACTGCACTGACTGAAATCCACACCGATGGTTTCGTTTTTGCCTGAACCGACAAAACGCAAACACACAGATTAATACGAAGAAGATGCACAGGTACTTCGTAGACTAAGCAACGTTTTATGAAGAAGATACACAGGTACTTCGTAGACTAAGCAACGTTTTATGAGAAGATACACAGGTACTTCGTAGACTAAGCAACGTTTTATGAAGAAGATACACACGTACTTCGTAGACTAAGCAACGTTTTATGAGAAGATACATAGGTATTTCGTAGACTAAGCAACGTTTTATGAGAAGATACACAGGTACTTCGTAGACTAAGCAACGTTTTATGAAGATACACAGGTACTTCGTAGACTAAGCAACGTTTTATGAACTTGTGGAGTGCTTTCTTAAAGTATTTAAGTCAATTGAAGCTTTTATAGATTTAGGTAGTTGGTCAAAAATGTTTTAAAAACTTAGGGGAGTTTTTGACTTAAGTGCACCTTTTTTCTAACGATTCTGAGTACCTACGTAGGTTAAAATCAAAATGCTTTCACCCTTCGAAGAAATCGGTAAGCACTACGGATATCGAGTAAGCACGATACCTAATGTTATAAGTTTTTCCTGTTTATTGTCTGCAATTGGAGCTTGGTTTTTACCAGTGCTTAGTTAAAAATTCTAAGAAGGAAAAAAAATTAAGGAAAAGAAATTCTCGTAATAAGTACCTATTAAGTAGCGGTTTTTAAAAATTAAAAACCGCTACTTAATAGGTACTTCGTAGACTAAGCAACGTTTTATATAGAAGATACACAGGTATTTTGTAGACTAAGCAACGTTTTATGAAGAAGATACATAGGTACTTCGTAGACGTTTTATGTAGGTACGATTAAAAATACCTACATGTGGAATGCAATAAAAGTATTGAGTATTGAGTATTGAGTCTTGAAAATATGTTTTATTGTAAAAATCAAACGCGATATTTATGAATATTAAAATGACTCATCATCATTTTCCTGTTCATAATCCAATTTATTTGTGGTCGGCGCAACATGTCTTTTCCTCTCTATTATTTTTCGTCATTTCGTTAGTCATCCCGTTTTTAAATATTAAAATGGCTCCTATGTTTAAAAGCATTTGCGGACATGAAATGCTTTTATTAACGCTTTATAAAAAATATCCGATTGTGTTTGAATATTGAGCCTTATCATTTATCGGCAAACTAGCAACCCGCCCCTGCTTCGCACAGTTTTATGAGTTGACAAAACATCGAGATTTTTTTACTTTTTTTGAGTTTATTATGCATGTATAAACCTTTCGGAATAAATTCTCTGAATAATGGTGAAAACTCCATCACAATCTATTGTGTAGTTATCGATCATAATCATCATAATCAGACAGTTCCCATTCCCACTGCTGGGACACAGGCCTCCTCTCGGAGATAGGGAGTGGGCCGTGATCCACCACGCGGTCCCAGTGCGGGTTGATAGATGTCACATGTCTTCGAATTTTGGGTTCTAAGACAAGACATGCCGGTTCCCTCACGATGTTTTCCTTCACCGTTTTGAGAGTAGTGGTGATGAAATAATTTAAACAAAGTAAAGCGCCTGTCGGGTTTACGAAACTACGACCTACAAACTAGTAAGCCGCGGCCGTTACCACTGGGCACCTCTGAACCTATTAATAGATAAAGAAACGAAATTAATTTCTTATTTATATTTATTTAAAAGTTAAAGAATTCGCTAGGAACCCGGAAATTACACGTGTTTGCTGGTGATACTATGTAAATATAGACAGAAATAAAGCTAAAAATTAATTAATAGTTTGCTCGTTAATTTAAATATATTTACGTGCCGTACCTAATGAGACATTGATTTGTGTCAATTAACTTGACCTGCGATTGTTTACAAATTAGGCTAATGTGTATTATTGGACTGGCTTGTACATGGACTAACAGATTTAAGGCTCGTAGACACAGGCGCGACGCGATACGCGACACAAAGGCACCGTAAGTCGCGCAACGAGCGGTGCCTTTGTGTCGCGCGCGAATTGCGTCGCGCGTCGCGCCTATTTGCAGGAGCCTTTAATTATATTAGCTTTCGGGTTATCCAGTATTATTTAAATCAAGCAAAGTTTAATATCAGAAAAACTCGGTATCAAATCAGAACTGCACCTTAATATTGATAGCACACTATTAAGGCTCGTACACACAGGCGCGACGCGACACGCGACACAAAGGCACCGCAAGTCGCGCAACGAGCGGTGCCCTTGTGTCGCGTGTCGCGTCGCGCCTGTGTGTACGAGCCTTTAATCTGAATCATTTTGAAGGATATTGTTAATCCGTTGCTTCATATTTTCGGAAAATTTGTCTGCTCAACAACGTAAATACGTAATGAATGTTGTTGAACTGTCAGGATGAATGCTATTGCTATTGATAGTGTGTTACGCAATTACCCCGCAGGTTAGCTCTAAATTAGTGCTTTACTTTCACTTTATAGAAAAATAAATTAGGACTAATAAATTGAAGGAACAGTTAAGTTTTTCATAAATATGCAGTTAAAAGTCCTTGAACTCAAGAGTTTGGGCGCTAAGTAACGCTCTTGACCGTGCCGTTGGAAATAATGGATCCTTGTGGATTTCAAAACTTTGCTGGCTATTTAAAAGGTAGAGAATAACACTAGCTTTTCCCCCGACTTCGATCGCACTGTCAATCTAGGATACATTTATCTGTAGATGTACATTTTGTGGTAGTAGTGTGTGATAAACTAAACAGTGTCTTTTCTGGGCTTGCTTCGATGGGCCAACCATTTTGATCCCAAGGGTATAAAAGGTGCCTGAGAGGGGTAATCACGTCGGAGGGCTTACCTAAGCCAATAGGAGACCCTCCAATCTATTACCAATGACTACTATTACCACTATTTTCCTCACGTAGCGATTACCAAGACCATTACTGTAATCACCTGGAAACCGTTGTTTATGTGTTTCATTAAATGTGAGGCCTAAATTCTTCCAGTAACTTTCTAATTATTTTAAAGGCTAAGCAATAATTTTGTTGGGATTAACAATAATCATTAACTATCAAAAATAGTAATAAAAGGAAAACATCGTGAGGGAACCGGCATGTCCTAGAACCAAAAACTCGAAGACATGTGGCATCTAACAACCCGCACTTGGACCCGCGTTGTGGATTACGGCCCACTCCCTCGCACAGAGAGGAGGCCTGTATTGTATCCCAACTGGCATCAGTAGTGGGAACATTTTAGGCTAATTAGGTATGTTATGTTATAATTACTTAAATAGCCTAATTTATATTTACAGCAGCAAATGAAGGTAATTGTCAACAAATTATCGATTACACGCTATAATACAATTTATTTATTAACGATGTTGACAATGGGATACGAAAATTGCTGCCATAATTCAACAAAAGAGACTATTACTTGTGTACATAAATTATTTCACATAAAGCGTTAATATTTTATGCCATTGGTGGGATTTGTATGGGTCTTAATCAAAAGCTTGTATAAACTGCATAAAAATAAATATCACACCTCGCAGTTTCGGTTTTTGGTCAAATATGGACGAATATTTTTGCGGTGGGAAAAGGTTTACAGATCACATTTGCCTACCAACGCCAAATAAAATAAAATCGGACTAAACTTGAAACGGGTCAGAAAGATTCAACATTTTTCGAAAGTTCAATAGGTAGCTTTGGAACTATTCAGAGAAATAGTCTACGTCACGGCCATCTATTCTGTAAGTGGATAGATTTAGATCAAGTCGGGTTCTTATTAAAACCTTTTTGTACGGAACTCTAAAATTTATTCATTACTTAGCGTCAGATTATACATTCCGCTTTAACTTCGGCCATAGATTTTATTAGCAGAAATTTATGAACAAAATTACGGTATATTCATCCATATTATTTCTTGGCTGAAGTTGAAAATATTTTACCATAATGTTCTTCTGCTTTTCCGCCCGTACTTTGATGGAGGTTTTGGAAAAACATCGATATGAAACGTTATTTTTTCATGAGCGGAAAATAATTATTTCGTAAGAGACGCAGAGTGAGGGTAGCGAACGACATCTAGCTATCCTTAACGTAAACCTTACGTAACGCCGCCAGCGAGCACCCTGCCCTACCTGTAACTAAAAGGCGCTTACAACCGACAGATGGCGGTAGAATCGGTCGACATCATAAAATCGAAATTAATTTCGCGCCCTAGCTTCACTAACAGACTTATCTTCCGCTTTCTGAAACCATGAACAATTCTCCGATAAGTCTAGAGATTTCTCAATAATTTGATAGGCTAAGTATATCTAATTTGTTCAACCAATCACAACAGTTATCATGGGATTTGTCAGCACATTACCTAAGCCGAGATTATATTATGGAAACCAAAGGCAAATTGGTAGAAAAATCTAGCCGCTGTGGCACCTACTAAGCATCTACGTTTTTGATTCCTGGGAGAAGTTTATGCAGAAAGTAGGGTAGGCATAAGCTTGCATGTCAATGTGTTTATGTTTGTTTTTACAATTTCACTTGCCAATTCGTCACGATTAGTTCTCTCATGATTAAGCCTTTCTGTCGCTAGGTAGATATTTCGAAATAAACACGTGTACCAACAATAAAACCGTACCGATCATTGACTTATATATGGTACCGATGCATAGGGCAGAAACCAGGCGGCCCCAAAACAATCTATGGCCTGTTCCGAAAGTATATTTCATTCTTTCTATAACTCGCCAGTTTTTCCAGCAATTTTTGTTTGAATAACATTATTAAAATTGTAATTAAAAATCACTGAAGAGGATATAAACTTGACCTTAATTTTCATTAAATGGAAACATCTAGGTGATTTAAAATTACAATTTCTGGTTCAAATAATCAAATCAAAGTACTCAAATTGTACGTGACAATATTAATATTGATAGATACAGGTACTTTTTCTGATACATTTGTTTTCATCAGATACTTTTGGAACAGATCATACATTCAACCGTGTGCTACAGTTACCGGGTGTGATGCGGGTGGTCCTCCTGACTGCTGCTGCGCTTCCTCTTGCGTCGGAAGCACCAGTCCTGGCCCATCGCATCACAGCGCGCGCGCCGCGAGCCGCCCCCGCCCAGGTCTCGCTCTACGCCGAACCTTCCATGCTTAATACTGGGCACACAACCTTCGAGTGATACAGGAACACTGTTCGACCATCACATGCTGCTCCTTAAGTACTTATTTTCGCTGAGGAGTATCGTTGTTCGTTCAAACTTTCATTGTTTTAATTGATTTTTGGGTTATCGTTGGATTGCTGCGGTTTTAGATTTTTAGTTCAGTTTTTATTTTCAGTTTCAGTTTACTTTAAACGAGCTTCCGGGTTATTTCTTATTTAATCGTTAGGAACCTTTGAGCGGTACTTTATTTAATAAGTACCCTCTTTACAGACGTGACGTGACTGCAGAAACTGAGCTACGACGTTGAACGGTTGAGTGTATAAAGATTATAGTAATTGACTTGCATTCAACTATAGTGGCGATATGTGATGACAATATTATTTTGTTTTATTAAGAATGAAATGTAAAAATGCCATATTTTTATATTATAATGATATGACAATTTCCCGTATTTGACAAACAAACTTCATGTAATAACTCCAACTGTAACATGAACAATAAGAGAACCTTCAATATAAAAGCGCTTAAAAGTTCTAAGTAGCTGTGTTATCGAGCTGTTCTGTACAGCTAACAACAGTTGTTATTGTTGAGCTGAGCACTAAAGTATGATCGTGAGTTGCTGATTAATGTTCTAGTTAATTGTCTAGCTTTCAGAAAGCCAGGAGGAGGTAGCTCAACAGTACTTTACTCCCTACCGTTCCCCTTCTAATATTACAGGGGCGTACCAAGCTTTTCCATTAACTTGCAACACTTCGAAGTACTTCATCTAAAAACAATTTACCCCCCGTTAATGGATAAAAGAAGTTTAGTATTTTGTAAGAAAAATAAAACAGAATTTTCTTGATGCTACCGCGATTGCTGCTTGCGGAGATTAATTACATCTTAAAGAAAGCAGTTGACCGATTTTTTTTATGAAATGGGGATTACGTGTTTAAAAAGTATCGAATAAACAATAAAAAAAAAACTATCTAGGATAGCATAGGATCAGTTGAAATTGTAGCAATGCCTCAATATTATGCTTGAGCTAAAATTATCATTTGTTGTGTAGTCTCCTAAAATGTCTTAGATAACATTGACTGATCAAGGACAACGAAAACATTTTAAATCGTATTAAAAATTAATTTAACCACCCTATACCATGTTTGAAGCAAAAGGAATTGCGAATCTTTGAATGCAAGTGGCGAAAAATATTCAAAATCAAATCAGCCGAGGCCATATTGAAATACGAAACGAAGTGCTTGTTCGGATTCAGTAATTTTAGCTTTGAGGGATAAGACGCAAAAACATAAAAACAAACGTGTTTTTTGTGCACAACGTATCAACGCACTTGTGCTTAGTTTGTGGCTCAGTGAGAGCCGTGGTGGGCCAGTGGTAATGGCCATGATTTACGAGGTCGTAGGTCGTAGGTTCGAGCTCTGACAGGCGATTTAGTTTGTGTAAATTATGTCATCGCCACTGTTCTCAAAGCGGTGAAGGAAAACATCGTGAGGAAACTGGCATGTCCTAGAACCATAAATTCGAAGACATGACATGTAACATTTACCAACCCGCACTGGGCCCGCGTAGTGGATTACGGCCCACTCCCTCAAGGCCCCGAGAGGAGCCTGTGTCCCAGCAGTGGGAACATTAAAGGCTGATTATGATATATCAACGTATGATATTATCAACGTACGTGTGGTTTTGAACAATGTATTAAGGGTCCTTCAAACAGGCGCGATACGACACGTGACACAAAGGCACCGCAAGTCGCGCAACGAGCGGTGCCTTTGTGTCGCGCGCGATTATATCGCGTGTCGCGCCTGTTTGTAGGAGCCTTTAGGTCTAAGGTACAGACACCTGCGTCAATTGGCACCCTAGACACATTTAAAAACCTTAGAGAAGGGGTCACCAATTTATGCAAGCTTTGTACTAGAGTCACCTTGTTGAGTCCAGTATGCGTGTGGAACTTGGCACCTCTTACCTAGAGCATGTTGAATGTTAATCGATTCCGTCACATGCTTGCACGCATATTGTGTACTGTGAATGCAGTTTACTTGACTATTTGCACGAGTCGATTGCTCTACTTACAGTAACTGGCTTAAATATGACACATAGTGTTTTAGAAAATAGTTCTGCACTGTAGAGCATAGTCCTTTCACAGTTATTCTACCTCTGATTTTGCATCACTGTGCAAATAACAGTGATCTTTATTATCATTTCAATAAGGTTGCAGTTGGTTTGCTGCCACTGACAAGCCCCACCACGCGGGCTCAGTGCAGGTTGGTGGAAGTCACATGTCTTCGAATTTTTACTTCTAGGCTTTGCCGGTGTCCTCACGAGGTTTTCCTTCACCGTTTTGAGAGAAGTGGTGATGAAATAATTTACACAAAGTAAAGTGCCTGTCTGGCTTCGAACCTAGGACTTACAACTCGTAAGTCGCCGCCATTGCTAATGGGCCACTACTGGTTGGTGTGCCATATTAACACCTAGGTTTAGTATGTAAAGCAATGTGTACCTAGTAGAAGAATGTATAGTGGGTAGTAGGATTAGAATTACGTGGTTTTCTGTGGTTAAAGTTTCCTTAAAGCTGTATTTGTTTGGCTTTCAAAACACATTTACTTGGTAAACTTAAAACTAGGTTAAGTTATTGCCATTCTGTGAAAATCTCACCGTGAAAACTCAGGTGAAGTGTGTTTGAAATGAGCTGTCAATGGTGTCAATCCCTAACGTTAGTCGTAGCGCTGATAGAATAGGTACATATAGCATGGCACATTCATTTTTTTTTAATAAATTTGTATTAAATATGAATATTGCGTTGTTCACAGGGGTTAATTGCATGATACTTTTGTCGTGTTGAATAAACTACGAATTTTAATTGTGTTTCTATTTTTATGATAATATGAAATACCTTTCACTATCTATTCATTATAATATTTTGTCAACAAGTAATCTTGATACCTACTCTATTCACTACTGTGTAAATAGTCGATACATATCTCATCTGTTAAAAGTACTTGAACACAATAGAGATGTATCGTACTGATTTATGGTGTGATAACTCGATAACTGACAGGGTAAAGTAAAGTATCGCCGGACAGCTTTGTCGTGTTGAATAAACAACGAATTTTATTTGTGTTTCTATTTATATATTTATATGAAATACCTTGCACTATCTGTTTACTCTAATATTTTGGTGTTTACCGCGTCAACAAATAATCTTGATACTCTATTCACTACTGTGTAAATAGGCGATGCATATCTTATCTGTTAAAAGTACTTGAACACAATAGAGATGTCCTGATTTAACGTGTGATAACTCGATAACTGACAGGTAAAGTGAAGTAGCCGGACAGCATTATGTAAGAAAACGCTACACAGCACAACACTACAAACAAAATTATTTTGACTGAGGGCTGATTTTTCAATCGACAGATAATTTTTATTAGTGGAATAAAATTGACGTCTGACAGGTTTTGTATGGAAGAACTGTCAACAATTCAAAATTATTCCTCGGATAAAATTATCTGGCGTTGGAAAAATCAGCCCTAACACACAGAACAGTTTCTTCAAGACAGGTTCTCTCAGTACCTATATACGTTGTGCTGACTTCAGCTATGGGACTGTTTTGTTCAGAGTGAGCGTCTATCATTGATTTCATAAAGGGTGAGGCCGACTATCTTGCACTTCTTGTATTTTGCCAGTTGTGCGACAGTGACTGGAATAATGCTTAGCCAAAGTACATGCTAAGTAATGTTTATTGATCTCGGCGTCAGTCTGCTTACAGCCTGAGGGCACTAGCAAGGTTTCGACATTTCGTAGTAATAGCAATTTGTTTAGGTTGGGCTTATAATCAAATCAAAGTCAACAGAGATCTCGTGAGCGCTGTTTTACATAAGGCAATATAAATATTTTCTTAGAAACTCAACGGCTTTACAGATAGTCAACTTTAAGATTTAAATACATATTAGTTTAGAAAGTTTACGTTTCTTCAATGGAATGATAATTCTAAAGAAAAAAAAAAGAAAAAATTTTTTTTTCAAAAGATACATTATTTTGACGGGCTAAAATTGGTCGTGTGTCCGAGTCTTTATATAAGGTCCCATTAAAATAGATGGACAAACTTTTAGAAATCATTCAGACCACCAAAATAAGGACGATGCTAAAAAAATATAACTAAAACGCAGAAAAGAAATATATAAGAATATAAATATATAAGAATATATATAAGAAATATATAAGAAAAATAATCAGCTAACGAAAATACAATAATGTGCCGGCAATTTATTATTTTAGGTCAAAATAAAATCACTTTAATCAGTGTTTTTTTTTTTGCTTGGATGTCTTTAGTTAGACGCACTGAGCGCTGTGTTAAAATTTGTCCATCTATTTTAATGGAACCCTGTATGTACCCGATCTTCTTCAAAAGTATAAATCTTATCAAAGCATCAAGAATAGATCGCGGCTCTTTTGCATTCGTAAATACGATTGCTTGGAAAGGACTCGTCCATATACTAGTTGCGCCCCGCGGTTCCATCCGCATAAGTTTCGATCCCGTGGAAATGTTGGGATAAAAAGTAGCCTATATATTAATCCAGGGTGTGAGCTACCTCCATACCAAATTTTATTAAAATTAGTTTAGCCTTTTGAACGTGAAGAAGTAACAAACATATAAAAACACACACACACACACACCACACACTCACAAACTTTCGCCTTTATAATATTAGTGTGATTTTACATATTTAGGTACTGTCATGAATGAACATGCATTTATATAAAATAAATGTGTCTCTATATTTATATGAGTATGGCTTAGAATGTTGGTATATTTAAGTACAAACATGTACTAAATATATTTGTTTTCCTGATAGTATGTTATCTACTTACATCAAAACAAAACTGAGAAAAAGGTCAATGTCCCAAGTTGTATGGTTCCAAAACAGTTCATGAAATATATTTAGATATTTTACACCAACTGTTTCATAATAATTTTACTTGTGACTAAGTATTAAAAGCCGTACGGGTCGGTCGGGGTCGATCAGGTTAAGCTACGCTTGCCACGGTTGGGCCTTAAAATACCAAGACCCCTCCGTGCCTCGGAAAGTACGTTAAACCATTGGTCTCGGCTGTCATTCGTGGATCTTTGACAGTCGTTACGGGTCGTGAGAAGCCCGAAAGTCTGATAACCAGTCATACCAAGGGGTATCGTATTACCCAGTAACTGGATCGTGGAGTTCAGATAAGAAGTCGCTCTATTTAAAATACTGGTATTCAGCTGCATCTGATTAGATTGGAAGCCGACCCCGAGATGGTTGTTACAATGCTAGGCACATTGATTGATTTTTTTGTGCCAAAACTGTGAATTATTACAATACCACACCACCTAATAAAGTAAACCCTAAATATGGAGTAAAAGTGACCAAGATTTTGTGTAGAAGAAATAAGATGGAATGAAGGTTCTTTTTCATACGTAAAGGTAATGTGAATAAACATATTTTAAGTAAGTATATGTGTATACAAAGGACTGTACCTACAGTTACAGACGAGGGTCCTTTTTTACATTACAACGTGAATACTGTTGGAAACGGAAACACGAAGTTTTCCTACTTCACAGACTTCAGCTGTCGTAACTTTTTGTATCCTACATTTCTTTTGTAGTTGGACTTAATAAACCTTCCTTGTAAAGACACAACAACTAATGTAAACAACAAAAATTTAGAAAACCTATCGTGTAGCCTACATAATTTAATTCAATTTATATCATGGTTAATTTAATTACTTTGTAGTGCAATCAATTCACATCACGAAATTAATTAAAATTAATTAACACGAAAATGGCGTGGAGCGTCCACGGTCTACATGTAGCGGCGACTGAATAATTTTTAGGTATACAAGGAGTAAAAGAATAAACACAAGTAATTACTAAAAGTAGTTTGTTCATAATTGACTACTGAATCGATTTCAGTAGCATTTTACAGTAGGTATTTCAAAAAAATCAATTATTTTGCCATACCTACTGACCGCCGATTGAGCCAAAATCTTATTTCATGACAATATGACTCAATTGTAAATGTATAAAATAATGCTAGGTCAACAGGATTTTCTTAATAATAATAATATTTAACTTTAAAACATATATTTTGGTCATTGTATAAAGCTGTCAATGCTCTAATTAGGGTGTATGGGGTCTTGCGATAGTTATGTTACATATTATATATATGTAGACGTTAGATAAAATATATAAGCCCGAGGACATTCTCATAAGGTCGGTACCCTCTTAAAAATTTGCAAGGCCAACAGTCAAGGGTTGGTCTTACCGTGTGTAAGCCAAAAGGCAGACTATTCGTTCTGCTTACGCACGCACAAACATATATATAGGCCCGTCTTGAGCCTCGTAATAAGCCCAAGGGCAATGTAGAAGGAACGAAATTGGATAGAGTGATGAAACGAAAGTCGTCTCCCGTACAGGCAGAAAAATATTCATGTTTTATTGAAGCTATAAAAGGAGTTTTGTTGAGATTTGAATAAAATGTTCTGCGCCATATCTAAGGACATACTCAGATGTCAGTAAATAATTTCAACGGAAATGATGATGTCGTTGGAGTAACGTGAACTTATAATCAAGCAATTACAAGAACGATGTATAGTAATTAAGTAGGGATTTTACAAACTACGTTTCCTCCTCTAAGTACAGTCAAAACTCAACCAAAGGCTATTATTATCGTGGCTTGGGCCGCTGTATATAATCTATTAATGTATCAGAGTGAACCTCCCTCGAGAAATGTCCTAGGAAGCAGCGATAACCCCATCAAGAATCGTTAAGTGGTTTCGGCATTAGCCCCAGCAGATAGTCTGTAAGACTGATGGGGCTCAGGGAGTTTATGTATTTGATAACAATGTATTAATGTAACTAAATATATAAACCGCTTCAAATTACAAACTAGAGTATAAACCTGTGGTGCCTACAAATATAGATAAACATGGATATTCTGTATCGTCCATGTCCTAGAACTAAAAATTCGAAGACATGTGACATCTACCAGCACGGGCCCGCGTGGTAAATTACACCATTTCGAAGAGACCCGGCTTGTAGGACAAGCCGGGGAACATTATAGGCTCGTTATGATTCTGTATCGAATTTCAGTTGATGTTTCTTAATTTTGAAGGGTTTATTTAGACGCGACTGCGCGACCCACGTGTAATACATAACCCTGTGTTTACTACACGAGATTACGTTTTACACGTGTGTTTGTCACAATCCTAATAGTTAATCTATCTACTTAATTATTTTCTGAATAAAGAGTCTATAAATAATTATTAGAAAGTTTTAATTTCAGACAAGGAATCACGGAGGATGGCAGAAAGGAAGGAGGCTTATATCCAACAGAGAGTGATTCCGGGTGAAAATGATGATAGATTCCAAACACGTATTTTAAACGAACGTAAATGATCATTAATAGGTGGTGTAACCATGGTATTAACTTTACGATCGCTTGTTCAACATCCAATTAAATGGTATCGATCACAGAATTCATTCAAGCAAAGGTATGAATCAATGATGGTGTGTGTGTGTAAGTGTAAAAATAGAGTGGTTTTCCTTGTTGAACATCGAATAAAATGCCATTGACTTGTAGAATTCCTATTTACGATGTAAGTGATAGATGTCTTTTATGTGCACTGGGGGTCATATTCCGGGAATACTTACATAACAGCGAATTGATGTGTTTGTCTTTTCGTCAATGGTACACATAAAGGCCTTGGCATTGACACGAAACCTTTGCCAGATATTGCTGAATAGTTTTTACTGACTGCGATTTCCTGACATTGGAATTGTGATTTTACTGACGTATGCATAGCTTTTGTATTAGATTGTAGGTAGTACCAGTATTGCAATTACTTAAACAGTCTCTAACAAAATGTAATGTCAGAGAAATTACTTAATTGTCAAGCAAATTGATTACCTACTTAAATTGTCTGTATATTCAAATCATAACTGTCGTTCTTTGACAGTTATATGAAATGGATATAACACAGCAAATTGACGTAGTGTCAATTTACTAAGCAATTGATATCCTTTACTGTTCTAAAATTCAGCAATCGTATAGCTTAGAATACAGAAATAATTACAAGTTCCTTAATATTTTATGATAGAAAAGATATAATAAAGCAATCACTAAACTAAATAGTATAAGTAGGTAAATCGCTAAGCTTTAAATGTTTGCATTTCAAGATAAATTAGAACACGTGTGGCAAACTAGGAGTAGAGGAATATTAAATAACTAAAACCTTAAAAGCTTAATTTAAATAAGACATTATGTCCTATGAATAATACAGTAATTTTAGGGACGACCGCGAATCGATCTGCGGATACAAGATGTTTCATTTAACAAAGTAGTGCTATGCAGTGAATTTCATTATAGTATGGAGAGGAAAGAGGAGTAATAAAATGTTTGTATAACTCTGTAACTTCAATAAATACTGTTGAAAACAGTAAGCTCCGTTCCACTTTATTTTAACCACATCCTTCCGTAAATTGTCTCATTTTGGGAAGGGCCGCATGGCCAGCTGTGGCCTGCTCTGAACAAAATTCTGTATTACCTACAGTCTCACTCGTTATTTTAAAACTAAGTGAGGTAGGTATATCTTAAGATATATTTTAAAATCATTGTTAGGTATGTATATTGCTACGTTGAGGTCATCGAACTGACGGTTTCCAAAGTACTTTTCCTCTTTCAATAATATCTATTATAGAATGAATTGTTAATCAATATGATACTGCCTGTGTAAAGGAAACATTCTAAATATGGATGTATAAATACAGCATCAATTTCTTTAAGATATTACTACCACGACACGATCTACCCAGACCGATCCTTTTGTGTTCACTACGGATCAACCGATTACAAAAATGTAGCCTTTATATCTATGACGGTAAGGTCTATTTCTTCAATATAACCTCTACTTTCTTATCTTACGAATATTGTATTATGTACAGAAACGTAATCCTTGCTTATAATACTTCTATATATAATGTTACAGAAGCTTTAGAAAGTTTCAGATAGAAGATACAAATGTTTTGCATTACTTCATTGGTAAAAATGAACATACATTTTTATATAAACAGTGTAATATGTATTCAGAAGCAGTCGCAAATAGAGCTATAAATCATCTGACTGGATGTGTTAGGCCTTGTAATGTAAGTATTTCAAAACCTTTCCAATAATAAATAAGGCAATGTGTGTGTTATGTGTGTAGAGCATACACATGTTATTTACCGTGTTCGTACTGCCTTGTATAATAAATTAACCCTATTGGTTTATGTTTTGGCTACTGTTTCAGATTCTAAATCATAAGTAATTCATTAAGTAATAAAGATAGTCTCACTTTACTTACAAGCTGAAGGAACTGTGGCCGAGCACTAGAATTAATTATTAAACGCTTGGATGCAAAATTAGTATAACAGTGATCTATGCTGTGTAATGTGTATGTATGTGTGCAATATGGCAGCTTATCATAGCAAGGCAGCCCTAATAACAGCCACTATTCATCACTATCACACTGCCACATTGTTGTCGAGTTCTAAGCATGTACTTATTTAGTTCCATCCCCTTATAATTCAATTTAAACAGCCGTCTTTGTGTTGATGACGTAGACATCATCAACCGCTACACTATCTACGTATACATGTATGTAAATATAAGTGGTTCGTGTGGAATGGCCATAACAAATGAATCGCGAGAGGATCGGAGCACAGAGTGTCTGTCACGTCACGTCAGCACGTGGCGGCGCGCGCGGCGGCCGGCGGCGCGTCCGGCAGCCAGCGGGAGCTAGTTTATGAACAATAACCGCTTGTTTATGATAGAGAATTAACATCGGAAGCTCGTGATCGTGTTTAGACGATTTAGGGCGGGAGTCGCGCGTGACTGATCGCGCGGTCGCGAGAGGCACTGGCGCGACGCCCCGGGCGCGACGAGTGACGTCAGAGCGTGCCCCCGCCCCGCGCATGCGCCCCGCACCCACCTCCAGCATTCTCCAAAACTCTTCACGAGAGCCCTCCACCTCGAGACCTCAACTCAGCTTTGGGACTTAATCGATTTTTGAGCTGCAGTTTCGCGGAATCGAGTACCTACTCAGGTATACCAGCCCCGCATAGATTTTTTCCTTTTTATCGAAAACCAATATTTCACCGGGCTAGAGGAGGTCAAATAGATTTGAAAGTTCTTTCATCAACAATTTGTGTCAGTTCGATGCAATTTTGTTGTTTTATAAAACTAAAACAAAGTCACCTGTATTACAGTCAGGTACAAATAAAGTCTTGTTCCAAGATTAAAGTTCACAAATGTAGGAGATAAAGCACTCAAGATTATTCTTCCAGTAAATTACTAGTCTTTATTGTCGATAAGATTTTAGAGATGATGTCAATTTTATGGTATTACTGGCTATCATTTTATGATTTACGATATCATAACGCCGGGTAACAAAAGTTGAAGTTTTCCAATTATTGTATGGAGTGTATAAGAGCATAAGCGTACTACATGGTACAACTACACAAATTTAGCGCGAAATTGCCTTTTAATATTAACGCATCGTAGCACTACGGGTGTCGCTACGCGGAGCCTACGCTGCTACGCACGTAGCATGTAGGCCGCATTCCTACGTGTACACAAATGTATACGCGGGGAGGTTTGCTCGGCCAACTTTCTTATTAATTTGCATGAAAATGATCTTGGGACAAAATTATGTAGCTTATGCAAAGTATTTTTTTTTGTAAACAAAATACTTTTTCATTAAAATACATGTCTTTTTTTAAATAAAATGTTAAAAGCATAAAATAATATAGAATCGCGAAAGATGGAAGAAGTGGAGGGAGGCCTTTGCCCAGGAGTGGGACAGCGTAAGCTAATAAAAAAAAAGAATATAATTTTAATTATCAGTGCACTCACTCGTATAAATACATTTCTGTGAAGTTAATGTAAAATCAGTTAAAGCACTTATGTGCCTTACTTTTTCATAAGCTTATTAAATTACCGATTATCTTTTCAAAGGGCCGTTCTTTGAGACCGGCTCGCAACCGATGTGATAACCACACTATTTAATTAATTTCTGTTTAGTTTAACTATTCATAAGATAAATTAATATAAAAGCTGTTCAACATTAAAATTCTTCTGGTTTTCTACATTATTAGATTCATCAAGTTCCTCATTGCTGTTTTACATAATATCTTCATACATACATGACATAGGAATTTCTTTAGAGTATGGATCAGTATCTTATTTCTAAACTGACAATTAAGTTATACAGTGAGGCCCTTTGTACGTTTTTCTCGCAGTGAAAAACTACGGCTTATTTGCGAGTGTAGACACGGTCGTCAGTGTCGTATGGAGCACTATGGAAGGTTGTTGACGGACACGTTTTTTCTACAGTGCGGTTTATACCGTATTTCGGCCACGGCGGCCAATCTACACGGAGACTAGCCTTCTGCGCGGGAGATATTATAGTGCACAAGTGTGCGCGCAGACACAGGTTACGGGAGTACACCTGTCTTTGCGCGCACACTTGTGAGAAGACGGAAGAGGGATCTTCACTCATTCTTATAGTACAATGGGACGGCAATCCGACACGACCGGAAAGAGATCAGGCGCAGGATCGACGGCTTAACGTACTTTCTGAGGCACGGGGGTGTTAAACCACCAACTTCCAAACTTCGGACTGTTACTAAGAAATTCCTAATGGAAAAACTCAACCCTTTGCCCACCCGGGCATGGGACCTAGGACCCCACGATCAGCATTCGCGTTGAACACGAGACCAAACGGGGCAGTTAAAACGCGCAGCACAGCGCAGTTAACGCGCGATTTATACGCCGTACCGTAAAGCAACAGTGCCGAGTACGAAGGGCCAAAGTGCTCCTACAAACAGGCGCGACACGCGATAAAATCGCGCGCGACACAAAGACACCGCAAGTCGCGCAACGAGCGGTGCCTTTGTGTCGCGCGCGATTATATCGCGTGTCGCGCCTGTTTGTAGGAACCTTAAAGGATACCTTTGGCCGTAGTCACAACTCAAACCACCAATTCAATTGCGTATACAAAATTGAAGGTCTCATGGTGGTTATGCTGTAGTGTATGGTCAACAGAGTGAAGGATGTAGGAACGTAATATAAACCTCTACAAAGTATACGGCATCCATATGGGACTGTTATAATGGATAAATAATGTCACTGTTGCATAGGAATAATTGATGGATAATTGTCACGCCTCTCCAAGTCTTTAAATGAATGTTGACAAAGAAGAATGTTACTTTTGACTCAAAATTGTAACACCTACTTTAGCACTTCCTATGTCACAGTTATCTTATCTAGGAGATAATGATATTCAATTACCGTTCCATTTTAAATGTAACCTAAAATTAAATGGGAAACAACTTTTTTGCAATTAAGTATGTTTCATTTTACATAAAGCAGCATTATGATGCTGGTTTACCCAAAAAACCGGCCAAGTGCGTATCGGACTACGCACAATGAAAGTTTCCATATTGGGATGAAATTATGCTATTAACAAACTTAACTTTGTGGTTGAAAAAATGTTTTCCCATAGGTACATCGATATAAGTCACGGTCAATTTTCAAACATGCAGTATGTAAAATGTAAGCTTGTAATCGCAAAAAAAAAAACATTTTTTATGTAATAAAACTACGAGTATTAACAATTTTCGGACTTTTTGTTCCGTGAGGACCTTGCTTTTTGCCAAATTTCATGAGGCTCGGTCAACGAGAAATACCTCGAATAAATGGCTGTATTTTGTTATTGCGTTGACTTCTGCTTGATTTTTTTAGAGCTCCAAGGGACCGTAGACCTACGTATGTGAGTGATATTAATATCAACTTAATACCTCCACGCATTCTTGAGAAATAGTATCTTGACAGACAGACAGACTGACGGACGAACAACGAAGTGATCCTATAAGGGATCCGTTTTGTGGTACGGTACCCTAAAAATAAAAAAAAAGTGAAGTTGGAAACGTGGTTTGGTTTACATAAAACAATAGAGCTCGCAAGGCATACTTAATATCTACCGCACAGCGTAACATCTATTGAATAGACACAAGAATACCCTTTGTAATGAACCTGCGGCAGTGTGGATACGGTGAATATTTCAATGAGGTACAGGGTGGATTCACTTTGTTGACTGTATGTAGTTTCAGTTTATCTTTGCAACACTCGGTCAGTTGACAACAACGTTGCTGAGTGCGGTCAATTACATGTAGTGACGCAACCATTTAAAGGGATGTACAGGTACGTGTATCAATATGTATAATTGTTTATGTTGCTGCGACATATACAATATATTGATTCGGTTTTGGACGCCGTTATTCTTTTAATCACACACAGAGCCAGCAGCGTCAAAGTGTAGAACTAAAATCTACAATCTGACGTTTTATTTCACGCTGTTTTACAAAACCTCTAATCGTTGAGTTACATTGAAAAACGCAAAACATTTATGCAATTCTGCGTGTAAAAGTTACAACTAGTGTCTACTGATGGGTGTGTAGTTGTTTACTATGGGATCAAACCTGAAATCGAGAAAAAAAAAATCAGCTGTTCCCTACATTTTGACGAGTTATACGAACATAAATGTAGGGAACAGCGGATTTTTTTTCGCGATTTCAGGTTTTGTCCCGTAGTAAAAGCTATTCATAATGATGAGTGAATGACCTCTTGAAAGGTTGTTAATGTTTTATCAATAACCCTGTATAAATCAGCGGATGCGACAATCCATTTGCGACAATAATAATAAAAGGGGCTCGCCTTCTATTACATTGAACTTTAATATAACTGAATAAATGTGGGTGTACAATATTTTTGCTTTTCCTTCGGGGATTACAGGCGTTATGTTATGTTATTTTATGAAAATTCAAACGCGATTGCAATTTTCTTAATAGTACAGCACAGGTATTATGACGGTAAAATGCCATCATGATTCTAGTGTGAGAGAGAGATGGAGCTATACATGACCGATAGCACCATCCCTTTTAAGGCCTAGAAACATAATGGCATTAATACTTCATAATACTGCCCCTGTGTAAATTGGTTGCAGTGTAGTCTTAGGCGCTATGAACTTTCTTTTTCGGAAATCTAGCAATTTTATTGCAGTATCGGGTTAACCTTGACCATGGAAACCATTTAGATTCTGAGAAGCACCCTACGACGCACCATTTCCGAGTTAGGAACTTTTGTTTTTTTTTTTATAAAACGCTCTATTGATATAGAGCGTTTTATATAAAAGTTATATAAAACGTATAGTTTTATAGTTTTTTTATAGTTTTATTTATATATTTTTTAAAAACTACAACCAAAGTAAGTATACTGGTTGGTAACACCATACAATCTGAGTTTTTTTTTCAATCTTACTGTGTTTGATGCGTGACTATACACGTCGTATAGCATTCAGGACTAACTCACACGCAACTCAATTTATTAACAGCAATGATCAATAATTCAATTTTACGTAATAAAAATGAATGGGAGTTACAAAAATAGAATACTAAAAAGCCAGTTCCGCTTCCCAGTATTGAAGATTCCTGATTTAATATCTCCATCTCCCTTTTACTTGAGGTACCTACACCGCCGCCCTCGCTCATCGGATCAATTTTGTGTCAGATTCCAAGACAGTTTAACATTTTTCAGACTACTTTACTTCAGGAGCACTTGAAAGATGCAGAGCTATTTCTTACGTTGTTGCAATGAGACCAGATGTTTACTGTTAATGTTAGCCTGCATAATCCCACTGCTAGGCAAAAGCCTCTCCCCATGACTTCCAGCTCTTTCGATCCAGGGCTAAAGTGGACCACTGGTCGTTTGTTTGGTCCAGTTCATCCCGCTATGTTCTACGGGGTCTGCCGCGATGCCTTCTAGCTGTGATAGGGCTCTATGTGGTGGTTGTTTTGGCCCACAGCTCATTGAGCATACGGCACACGTGGCCAGCCCAGTCCTTCTTCAGTTCAACGACTTTAGATGAAAGAAAATGCTACTAGAATAAAAGAACACACTTTTAGTTTGTGAACACAACATAACATAATATCAGGCCTGTTTACTCTAAAGGGTTAGGTAGAGGCAAAGAGAATATACCTATTATTATTACATATAGTTTTTGGGTAGATGTGTCCTATATAGTCTTTGGGTAGAGGTGTGCTATATAGTCTTTGGGTAGAGGTGTCCTATATAGTCTTTGGGTAGAGGTGTCCTATATAGACTTTGGGTAGAGGTGTCCTATATAGTCTTTGGGTAGAGGTATCCTATATCCTAGGTATACATTTCGCCAGTTATGTTTAAGTCCCATGTAACTGGGGGCGAGCCTATAGTCATCAACCGCACACAAATAAGAGTTGGGCTCCGGGCTGCCACTGAAAAAATCCTGATGGAAAACACCCAATAACACTTTGCCCAACTTGGAAATCGAACCCATTACTTCTTCGTCAGCAGTAGCGCCTGCGACCACTATATCGACGAGGCAGTTTGTGAACATTTTTCTTAATTTTGAGTATAAATATCACTACGTATACGATGCTTGTACAAAGTACACTTTATTTATGTATGCAATGTATATCAAGCTAGTTATAATTATGAATTGGAAGATCTTCACGTTGCCGTAAGCAAAATTGAGGTCAGGTATATTTTTTAGATCGCGGAGAGGAAAAAGTTAAGCATAATAATTTTATGGATATCGAGGTCATTAGCAATTTCGATTGCCTCAATTTTGTTAGAAATATGAAGATGGTACTTAGGGACTTACTTTTTTCCTTATTACGATCGATATAGTAATATCGTAATAAGGAAAAATATTGCTATTATCATTTCAATAGGCCCGCTCCCTATTACATGTGCCTAATACATAACTGGCGGCATTTGGCTGTAGGTACTATAAGTCACGTCTGCTTTACCCTTCGGGACAAAACTGAATTTCGCGGGCTACCTTAGCGCTTCCCCCTTAAGGGGACTACATGACCTAAAGCGCGGTCACTGTCGGACTGCATAAAAAAGAAAGAGAAGCGCGATGACACAAGGCTTGGAATTTATTGCAAAATATGAAGATTTACAAAAAATGTATTGTTTGGACTAAAAAATTAAAACACTAGTGCTTTAGTATGTTGCTTGTAGAATAATCTTACTCAGAATGATTGTATGTACCTATATTAATATGGTTTTTATTGTAAAAAGAAAGTTTTTAGAGGTATCTTCATGCTTTTTCTCTATCGTATCAAATTAGTTGTATTATGTTTTCAACACACTATCTACCTAGCATATATCCTGAAGAATAACATATATTTTTCTGATTTTGTTTACTGTAGTCGATTATATTCTTATATTTTTTCTAAAACTTGCGTTTTTTGTGGTCGAGGTTTGAGGGGTCCGTGGCTAAATAATAACAGCCACACAGGTCGATCGACTTGCCGCGGTTGTTTTGTGGATGGGTGGACTATCTTTACATACCAAGACCCCTCCGTGCCTCGGAGAGCACGTTGAGCCGTTTGTCCCGGCTGTCATTCGTGGATCTTTGACAGCCGTTACGGATAGTCAGAAGCCCGAAAGTCTGACAAATAGCCTTACCAAGGGGTATCGTATTACCCAGTAACTGGGCTGTGGAGATCAGATAGGCAGTCGCTCCACATAAAATACTGGAATTCAGCTGCATCCCTTTAGACTGGAAGCCGACCCCAACATAGTTGGGAAAAGGCTAGGTAGATAATTAGCTGCGCCCCGTGGTTTCGCCTGCATAAGTTTCGATCCTGTGGAAATATTGGGATAAATGTAATCCTGGTTATAAACTATCTGTGTACCTTTCATCTAATTCAATTAATTGTTTGTGCGTGAAAGAAATAACACATTCACAATTTTTTGCCTTTATAATATTAGTGTGATTATTGATGTTTTCGTACTGCGGCAATGTATGCGGTCAAGAACCTATTAATTAACGTAATGTCTATAATAGTTAACATCATGTTTGGAGCGGTTAATTAGCGAAAAAATACATTTATCATCATTGGTCCTTAATATTTGGATATTACTTGCAGGAGCAAATGGGAGAAATTACTTTTTAGGCATCCGTACCTCAAAAAGAAAAAACGGAACACTTATAGGATCACTTTGTTATCTGTCCGTCTGTCTGTCTGTCAACACCCTTTATCTCGGGAACGCGTCTCCACGTGTTCCCACAGTCCCTTGAAGCTGTGAAAAAATCAAACTTCTAAGTTAACGTAAAAAAAAGATACGGCCGTTGAAGCCGCAATAAACGTATATTTCGACACTCTCAAGGGAATCAAAATTTATCGGGTACTTCCCGTTGACCTAGAATCATGAAATTTGGAAGGAGCAATGTCATGTAGCACACGTAAAGGAAAAAATCCGAAAACCGTAAATTTGTAGTTACATACCTATAAATTTGAACGGAACCCTCGGTGCGCGAGTGCGACTCGCGCTTGACCCGTTTCTTATTACAGCGAGGGTATAATCAAACGGCGTGTATGACCAGCACCCTAATTGCGTAACACATTGCTAATCCATTGCTTCATATGTTCGAAAAATTTGTCTGCTCAACAACGTAAGTGACGCAATGAATGTTGTTGAACCGTCGAAATGAAAGCTACTGTTAGTTTGTTACGCAATTAGCCCGCTGATGTATGAACGTAAACGAAGCAAAAGGAGTACCTATAAAAGGATCGTAACAGGTGGCGATCTGTAGTTTCTGCCCAACAACTATGAGAAAAATGTGTGAGTTTGTGTGTATGTAATTAAAATAATAATGAGCACTCAAATTGTTTCTGTTGACAAGACACACCCTCGCTGTTTAAGGAAATAACGATAAATAGTTGTCAGAACTGTAAGTTTTTATAGAAATCGAAATAAGCTCGGTAGCAAGAACTGTTTTTCTTTCAAAATCTGCTTATTCTGTAGACTATTAGAAAAAACAGCAAACGGTTATATAATTTTCCAGTCAATAAGGCCCAGTTCTCCGCAAATATAACCGAAGTAAAAAAAAGAGATGTTCCCGAAAATCTTTTGTTTGCTTTGTCGCTTATCCCAAACCCAACCAAGCGACCCCGCTATTCTTATGTTAATCTAACGTAAACTCCATTTTGAAACTTCATACAACTTTAAAGTTTGATGCGATTTATGGAAATTAATAATATTTTAAAGAGAGAAAGAATTCCGTGAGTTTGAGTATAATATACTCAAACTCACGGAATTCTTTATGTGGAAGGTAATCCCCGAAACCCCAGCTCCTATTTAAAAAATTCTTTTACCATTTGAAAGGCACATTATTCCAGATGGACATAAGCTATATATTATATAAATATATACAAAAAGAAGTAGGTAGTTATAATACTAATGAAACACTATATTGAACTATACTTTTTGTTAGATTACCTACTGTTCAGAACTTGTGCACAAAGTGTCTTGAACAGAATACCGTCTTCACATGTAAATGGCACACGTGCGAAGCCGGGGCGGTTCGCTAGTTCTTCTAAACTAATATTTTAAAGAGAACAGGTTTGATTTTATGTAAGTCGTTTTTGTAATGGATAAAGTCAAAAATAATTAACCGATTTTAATCAATCATTCTTTCACCTATAGAAAGCTACAATATCAGCGAGTAACATGAGCTGTATTTTTTTTGATTATATTGTGATGTCTTACGACTTCCACGCAAACGAAGTCGCGGGCAAAAGCTAGTGTAAAATAAAGTGGAATGGGGTGTGTTTCACATCGTGACTTAGGTACGATAGCATTGTCAGGTGCGCGTTTGCAGTTATCGGGGGTGTGGCTCCAAATCTCTCAGCTCTTTGTGAATTTTCAACGAAGTTTCAGCTTGGTGTGAATACGACCAGCAAGTGACGTTGATCAATTGTTATGATAGTGCTGTCATGCTATAAGCTGTTGTGTATGCCGTCAAAGTTTAGCGTTTAATTATAAAACCAAAATAAGAAAAGGATACCTAAACACCTAAGCACCTAACCATTCTTTTCATAACTTTAATAAGAATTCGCAAGCAGCCAAACAAAAAATCTGTAGAATATCTCGTATTTGAAAGGTAAACCCAGTAAGCGAACATGCACTTTCATAACGAGCATAGCAACGCATAAATTGAAATCCTACCTAAGTACCTATACCTACATTAAAAATCAAATTTTATATTTCGTTACTTCAAAATCCTGATTAAATCATTTTGCTGTAGGGGCCAGGTCCCCGGATATTCCCCGGCCGGGGTAGCGGGTGTGGGGGGCGGAAGCAGGTGGGCTGCTGACGTCACACGTGTGACGTTAGAACAGGGGGCGGGGCGCAGCGGCCGACGACCCACACTCTCCAGCCAAAGTCCGTAAAATGCAAACCAACGAGGTAACATTGAAAACAGTAACCAAACTGACACAGATAGAGTTTAAAATCGTTATGAAAGATATACCACGGGCAGATATCGAGCTTACCTTAAAGAATATCTTTCAGAAGCTGTGGAGTCAGAAGTAGACTATTGAAATACTTAGTTCTATTAACTTATATATCGCAGGTGTTTGCATGCATTTATATTGAACTTGTATTTGATGAAATATCTTGTGTTTAATTATCTCCTAAAGACGATATAGGTAGGTACTTTATAAAAGAGGTATCAACATTTAAAAAAATAATTGAGTTTTTTACGCTTTATTAAATTAATTATTTATACCAAGACAAATTACATTCTGAAAACCCTAGGGAATATTAGTTGCGTGCGTGCAAATGAGATGACGTATGGGACCAATTGACATTAAGATTGTGTGACCTTAAGACGCTTAATACCCTTGGGTTATAAGCTTAAGTAAGCGAGGTAAGCTTTGACGTAACTACGATGCTTATAATCTACCCTATTGCTCAATTTTTTACTCAAAGATGGGCCTTGAAATGAAGCCAGGTTAATGACTCGTTGATATTAATTGTTCATAAGATATAAAGAGTTTTATTTACTTTTGTAGAAATTGTAGTCAACCTAGCAGTCGGATTATTATTTTTAATATTATATTTGCCGTTGTTATTCCTAGCAGCATTTTCCTATACCACAGAAATAGCGCCATCTAGGCAGACCAACGAGAACTTGGACGTTTGCCACGCGCGGTCGGAAAATTTTCAGCGTGGAACTCGAAGAAAACGCAGCCATTCGTATAGTTTGTGGGCGCCAACTCCCAGTCGCGTTCATAGATGGCGCTCGATTCACAGTAGCAAAGGAAGGTAAACTTGCAGCCTAGGAGAATAAATACAATATATACCTAGAGGGACCTAAGGTGCTATTAGGTCCCGCAGAACCTGCAAGGTGGCGCTAGTTATCGCTGTTCCGTTGAACTAAAGCTCAGAAAAAGGAAAATGTTTTCTTTGCTTTTGTAGCTATTAAATTGTGTGTTTAGGATAGGATAACACATTTTATAAAAAGCGTTGTAATAACGCTTTTTATAAAATCCTACGAATGTATATAAAATGTATAGGTAATAATCGATTTTAAGTATAGCAAATACCTGGAACTGTTTTTATTGGTAGTTTTTCATGTTTTTATTAATTTTAACTTTAAACGTAGGTGGGTACATAACTGACTAAATGTAGGTAAAACGTTTATGAAGGAAACTAGTTTTAAGACCAAAGTGTAGTGTGTATATGACTAGCATTTAAGTTGTAAATTGTACACCCTAATTGAATAATACTTTCATAATTTTTTTTTAAATTGACGTTTGATAAAAATAATATAATTATAGATAGAAACGTTTTTTTGTTCTTATAATTTTCTTTGAACTATTAAACAGTTTTTAAGATCTCTGGAGAAACTGTTAACGAGCTTTTGTTTAATTTGTAAGATATTATCATGTTCTTTCAACATTCCTGGCATAGTGAGACGTTTACAGAAGATAGGTTTAAAGGTAGATATTGGTTTACTAGCTCTTTTAACTGGCTTTTGACCGCGGCTTCGCCTTTGTGGATATCGGCCAAATATCCCACGGGGACGTACTACTGGATTAATAGAATTCAATGTGTTATTCCAGGTTGTAAACTACATATCTGTGTGCGAAATTTAATCCAAATCCATTCAGCCGTTATTTCAACAACATTCAAACTTTGTGTAAGATATTAATAGGATTTAAAAAGTTTATGCAAGAAGACAAAATAATATTTCTCTCGATTATAACTCGAGCCATAAAGAATGGATTAAAAAGTTCAGATGAAAAATGTATGACCCTCTACCGACGGGCGTCCGATACACACGTTGAAATGAAAAATTGATGACTTATGGCTAAAATTTTTCAACAAGTTTTTCTGAAAACTATTTCAAATTGCAGCGGAAATTGTTGAGCTAGTGAAAGCAATAAACAAAATTAAGCGACTCAAACTGAAAGGTTGGTAATGCAATATTGTTGTGCACTTTATTACTTGCTTCTTCTCTTTTATTAAAAATATTAATTTAATATCGCTTTCGGCTCTGCGGGTTTTCCACGAAAACACTTTGCTTGGAAACGGTGAAGCAGTTTTAAAACATCAGTTTAATATTTATAAAGATAAAGCGTTTCTTTTCACATATTTACACACATTTTATTTGGAAACGATGAAGCAATTTTCATAAATCAGCTTAGGATTACCTAAACTGATTTATAAAAAGTGAAAAAAAAGTTTTTTTTTCTTACCTCAAGGAATTATCATGACAGCTGAGATACGTGTGAATTTATGCATTAGATTTTTCTACCTATCCATACTAATCCATCCATGCTTAATATTATAAATGCGAATGTGTGTCTGTCTGTTACCTCTTCACGCTTAAACCGCTGAACCGATTTAGATGAAATTTGTATAGATAGTTTGAGTCCCGGGAACGGACATAAGATAGTTTTTATCCCGAAATTCACGCGGGATCGACGCTTATGTGGGTGAAACCGTGGGGCGCTGCTATGATTAATAAAGAAAGAAAGGAAAATATTTTATTTGGGACATGTACAGGAAAAACAACCAGTAAAAAAAGGAGCATTTAAAACTAACAAAATTACTTGCTTTTTATTATTACTTAATCTGCTGCATCTGGTTAGATATTATCCAGAAATGACAGTAATGAATATCCAATCAATCATTCCATTTGTAAGTAATAGATTTAGGTTATAGGTTAATAGATTCTGAACGGAAACTTGTCTGAATCCTTTCAATTTTAGATTGAAACTTTGCTTTTCTGGGAAAAGTATTAAGTAAAAAGTACCTAACAAGTAGGCAGTTAGTTAAATTTCAGTTTCAGTTTGTTTATAATTTCTGCAGAAGAATTTGACTGTTCCGAAAACGAGAAACCTTATGCCACGTTTCTTCAATTGTTAATATTTTAAACAATGTAATGGTTTCTGGAAAATGTCCATGTTACTGAAATGGATGCCTAAAGGCCCCGTTTTTAATCGCCAGTTAACTTTTATCCGAAGAATATGTTTGTCAATTTTGTTTGGCCAATCTGTCAAAACGTCACATTTATTCTTCAGGTGAAAGTTATCTAATGATTGAAAAATTGGCCCTAAGTCTGTTAATTTGTAGGTATGTTCATAATTTGATACAGCAAATAAGGTTGGTATAAGATAATTAAAAAATTCGATTACAGGTTTCCAGTTAGCCACCCACTATCTGGATAACTTAATAAGGATTATTACACTGTAGGTAATAGGTTATTTATACGGGCTGGTGTCCGCAACTCCACGTAATGCGCGTATTTTGCGTACACTGTAATACTAATGCCAATTTTCATGTACAATCAAAATTTCTCCGTGCACTGGTGTAAGCGTTGTTATAATACCAACTTAAATATCGCTGGCTTCATTAACTTTTACTGCGATACATGAATGTTATCGTGTATTGGTTTATTATTGCTAGCTGTGGGGTCAGGCGGTCATGTGAACATGTGTGGTAATGCGCAGAAAAAGTATTATTTGTATGGGTTGTACAATTGTAGTTACAAACATGTGGATGTAATGGCGCGGGGAAATTATGGACTTTGGGCTTGCTATGTATATAGCAAGCGATTAGGGATGCGACAAAGCGAACATTTCTCTGGCTCACGACCATCTGAAACATATTGGAATACAACATTGTGCGCTGCTAATCTTATTTCGTCTTTTACCCGAGGCCGAACGACGAATCTACGTTTACCCAACATTATAGCGCACCGTCTACGCCTCGTCAACCAACGCAATATGCGCGAAGGCACTGTACAATAACAAGGGCGAACACAATGTAAATGTCTTCCAAGTTAATCTGTTCTGATTTGACGGAAGCGTTAAGCTAGGTGCTTAGCCTAGATTGTCAAATCATACCAGTTTAATAAATGATAGGCCAACCAAATTATCGCAAATGATCGTCCGTTGTAGTACGTAATTTGAGCAAACTATTCGGTGACGTTTAATACCATAATCACAACGATTCGCATTCAGGTTGAGTAACCCGAGTATTTGCTATGTTATTTTGTGTTATTAGTATACACAATTCCATCCGCCTGATATAGTGCCCAGATGAATATTACGGTACGGGGTGTTTTATTCAAATTAATGTTGAGATTTATTCTGCGATGCGTAAAGGGTGAGCTATTTCCTACCGGTCCGACTACCCGTAGTGACTGTGCTGGGCTGTGGGTAGTAGTTACACAGAAGCTAGTCAGTGCTAGCTCTACGCTCAAACTGCAGGCGGTTACGAGCCGTGCGGGTTTATACACCCTGTTATAACACGAACATTGGACCTACGTCACGATATCGTTACATGTTTTTCAGTAGCCATTCCCATGGATTTGTCAATAGGTATGCCAGCTAATGTTGATAGTAAAGGCTCCTTCAAACAGGCGCGACACGACACGCGACACAAAGGCACCGCAAGTCGTACGTTACGTACGTTACGTTTGCTACTATAAAAGCACTATAGGATTGTGATTCCTAATTTTACCATAACTTAATATAGAACTAGTGTTATTTAAGTACATACACAGTAAATCCCTTCTACAATTCCTACAATGAATCGTGAGTAAAGAACTTGCTTGTTTATGCACTATTTCTATTTTTACTTATCGCTGCATTTATAGGTTTAGCTCACGCGAACTTGTTTGTACGATTTATATCCGAGCTTGTACATAGTGGTATATATGTACCTATATGCATAGATCGTTAAACCATACAGATATAAAAATGCAAAGCTTTTTACTGACTTTCCTGCCCTGTTTCACCTCGGATCCGACTTCCGAAGGACGGCGTCATAGGATCTCGGATATTTCTGAATAAAAGCGGTAAAGGAAACCAGGACTTGCTTTGGAATCGCCAACACGTGAAGGAAGTGATGAAAGAAAAAGTATTTATTGGGACTTCCTAGGAAGATATACACTTGAGTAGTTGGGAGAACGCAGATGATGACTCTATTCTGTTAAAAAAAACCAGATGATGACTCTATTCTGTTAAAAAAAACATTAAGTGCTGTGCATACCTGTAAAGTGACAAGATCAGTCTAGATTTTAAATTTAATTGATACAGTAGGTACCTACCCCAAAAAATGTATTAGTGAATAAGTCGTTAGAGTGCCATATTTAAATAAATAAATTATGACATAATCAGAAAAAAAATCAAAACAACAAAAGTCAGATATGGTGAAAAATGAAAATCAAATGTCATTTATTCAAATTAGGCTGAGAATAAGCACATTTCGATCGTCAAAATTACATGAGACAGTCACCTAAAACGCCCGCCCTTCACCACTTCGGACTAGTGCTTCGCTGGGAAGAAGTGGCGCAATAAACTCCCCGCAGCACAGCTGTCTGTTCACTTAGAAAAACTTGATTCTATACAATAGTAGGTGTGCTAAGTAATTAACATTACGAGACATAGAACATTAAATTATTTGCCATACTAGCTGACCCGACAGACGTTGTCCTGTTTTTGATTCGAAAGACACGTGGCGCCATCTATTATCATAACGTTATTTTTGTTTTCCTCGGGAACAGCGGTGCTTTCTGTAAAAATCTCACCGTGAAAACTTAGGTGAAGTGAGCGTGGAGTGAACTGTCAATAGTGTCAATTCATGGCAAAAACAAACTCACTTCACCTAAGTTTTCACGGTGAGATTTTTACAGAATCGATCGGCAGTACTTTTTTTCATACACCTGACAACGTATATGCAAAATTTCAGGATGATGTTCAGTGGTTTAGGCGTGAAAGGTCACAAACAAACAAACTTACTTTCGCATTTATAATATTAGTTAGGATGCCAGCTAGCCACGCCAATATACCAACAAATACAATAAATTATGGTGGAAGGTGATTAGTGCTCTGTACTTTGAGAAGAGCTCTTTGTCAACACTGGTCACTTCTAGTTTAGGGCAGTTTGCAATGCGATGCTATACTTGCCGGTACTGTTTATTATCGTCCCAGTTTCAAAGTTTACAGTTTGAACTTTCAACCGCTCTTTACTAGGGTGCAATATATTATCTACTTTTCATGCTAAATAGCGCGTGACGTTTAAACGAGGGCTTTGGGGGACGTTTCGATACTAGTAAGTCACGGGTCACATGGACCGTAGATCGTTTTAAAATTGTTTTTAGGGTTATATACCCAAAGGATGCCAATGGGGTCCTGTTGGTACCCTCGGTCCAAAGGGGTATTATTAAGGCTATGCTGTCCATCTGTCTGTCACAGGGTTGTATCTTTTGAATCGTAATAGGTAGATAACTATAATTTTCACAGAGTATTTACTAATATTGCCGCCACAGCAATAAATAATAAAAATAAAACTAAGTATTAAATTATACGGGGTCCGTACAAAAAACGTGTATTATTCGGCGTTTTAACAAAATATTGTACGGTGTTACGGAAACCTTCGAATGCGAGTTCGACTCGCACTTGGCCGTTTTCTTTAAATCAGATAAATAATTACAAGTTATTGAAGTGACACAATGCCTTCTGCCATTTCATAAGGTGTAAGAAAAATCCTACTAATCACACTAATATTATAAAGGCGAAAGCTTGTGAGTGTGTGAGGGTGTGTGTGTGTGTTTATATGTTTGTTACTTCTTCACGCTCAAACGACTGGACTAATTTTGATAAAATTTGATATGGAGGTAGCTGACACCCTGGATTAACTCACAGGCTACTTTTTATCCCGATATTCCCACGGGGTCAACATTTACGCGGGTGAAACCGCGGGGCGCAGCTACTATTATTATGTGAAAGTTTGTGAAGATGTTTGGATGTTTGTTACTCAATTACGCGTAAACTGTTGAACAAATTTAAATGAAAATTGGCATATAGATAGACCATTTCCTGGGTTAACACAAAGTATACTTTTTATCCCGATATTTCCACGGGATCGAGAGAAGCCGCGGGGCGCTGCTAGTGATTCAATAAAGAAAATATGTAAGTAGCAGTATCATTTTTAGTTCGATTATCCCAGTACTTAAACAAAATACTTAGTGAACTAAATATGTTGGTACCTACCTAATTTATTCTTGTATAATTATGTGTAAATCACTAGGTCATTGTATCATTTATACATTCTATGTAGGTATTGTAGCGGTCTGCATATGAACCGCAGTGAATGTTTCAGGGCTGAAATGATGACAATGCTTTTACATTTATGTATGTAAGTACTATATAAATATTGTAAGGAAAACTATGGCCCTCATTAATAAATACATATAAGTAGATTTGATAAGCAAACCCAAATCACAGTAGCGTGTACAAGTCAGCATTAATATTGTATTGTTTTAATATTCACAGATTATCTTAGAAGGCTCTAAACCACAGAATAACTAATTGTACATCTAAACACAATTACTTGACGCTCCTACTAAACTTATCCCCGAGATCCCTGTTTAAATTCGGTAAATATTTAACCTTTGCAGTAATAGTTGAACTAAAAAAACATTGATTTAATAAGGTAGTCACCTTGGAACAAACATTATTTCTTAAGGGGCTTACAGGACCTAAACACATAAAACACAAGTTTTAGAAACAATAAAAGTAGGTATATGATCGACTACAGTAAACAATATCAGAAAAATATATGATATTCTTCAGGATATACGCTAGGTAGATAGTGTATTAATAGTGTGTTGAGACTGACTCCTAAAATAATAAATGACCGTTATGAAAAGAGCTATTCAACAACATATGTCTGATTATTATTGGTCGCTGGGGACGCGTCTCATACATTTATGTCCATTCTCCTTTCAAAACAAAAGATAAATTTTCTTTTCTTTTTAAATTAATTCGACACACATAGATAACATACGATGAAGCATAGTAACTTAATAACACGTTAATAAAATAGGTTTCTCCAGAGGGGCAATTTATAAACCTATTAACTGCAGATAACTTCAGTCCGGCTACAGAGCCAATTGCGTTAGCCAAGGATTTAACGGCCATAGCCGAGCTGGATGTTTGCAATAAAAATAAAAATTGCCTATGGGCATAGCACGTAGGATTGCCTCCCGATGCCGAGTTCTCTAGTTTTAACTGCCAAATAAAGTGTACATGAGCCCTACAGTTACTGGAGTTACTTTGATACTGTCTTCTTTATTTATAGATTTATTTAAGGCATATAATATTAGTAGACTAGGCTTTATGTAGTACTTTTGGAAAGAGGAACCTCCTCACTATACGCGTCGTGCGTATAGTGAGGAGGTTCCTCTTTCTTTATTTATTTATATTATTTATTTATATATACTTTATTAGCTTGACTACCGGTGGTTGGAATAATTTTGATGACATTGATTTTAGATTCTGTGATTACTTTAACTCGCACACTAAATTATTAACTATTTGTTAAAATTTTAGGAAAATCATCTACTTTTACAATATTTGTACGTATGTGAGCGGATAAATTAATTATTCTCCATAGGAGACCACCTTTTGATAGGGGCGACTAGAATCAATACAATTTTTTGTAATTTTTGACGTATAAAAGTGCCTTGTATGTGCCTGTATGAAATAAAATTTGACTTTAACTTCGTGCAAATCTCTGAAGATTTTAGCCTTAGGGAATTCTTAATAGAATTATTGTTTGAAGAAGGCAGTTTTGAATTCATTTAATTGATGCAATGTTCTTTGGCTGTTGAGATTTGGGACCCGAGTTAAAAGTCTCTTATAAAGCAGTATTTTTGGGATTTCCTGCTAAATATTTCCAAGTAACTGCTGTGCACATCTTTAAGTGATAAGTTTACATAATAAGACTAAGCTCTCTGTTAAGCTGTCTGTTAATGTTTATGTGAATTAATCGTTGGAGTGCCATAATAATAAATAAATAAGTAGCGTCTTTGAATTTGGAATAGGTTCAGTAAAAGACAAAAGGTTGTTCACTGTTCACCTTCGGTTCCTCAGAGTCGAACCGGGTGTTAAATAGTCGTTCGTCAACAATCCGGCTATCAAATGCAAAAAAAAACAAATCCGGCTCCATGTTTTCAAACTCTTCGTCTTTATCATATTATATATAGTGTAGATGTATACTTAAAACTAAACCTGCGAGAACAAAATGTCCTTCCTTTATATCTTATGTGATAGACTGATAGCATGCCACTTATCAATCACTATTTCACAAGATAATTACTGTTTCAAACTGCTAATTTTAAAAGAAAATTTAAACGCTATGCTTGACACAAGAGCTACCGAGTCTGATGGCAGATAGTAGGGCACGAACCGACCATTATCTAGATTAAAGACAGCTCTTTAAACATTTAAAAGCCTTTGTGAGACCGCGCAAGACCTTTTTAAAGAAGGTATTTAATGTGTTTCAATCTGTGTTTGTCTGGAGAAAATCGTTCTTTAATGTTACAACCCGAATAAGAAGAATGTTTCATGATCATCCCGTCACTATTTTGATATTTTGTCAATCTATTGAAGGATGAACCTCCTTAAATAATTAAGGTTACGTACGCACTGAGCCTAGTAATTTGACATCCTGAAGGCAGCAAGCGCGCGGTGCGGCCGGTTGCGAAGATCCTAGAGCGTTCGTTTCACTTCGCTACTCGCAAGTGCAAGCGACTCGCCAAGACATCTGTCAGTGCGTGGGTACGTAGCTTATAGGTGATATGATCTAAATGTATTTATCTGATAATTATATTGAAGTTAATTAACTTTCTTTACTGACCAATGTAATTTTTCTTTAAAAGTTTGTACACCTTTAATTTGTGTATTTATATTAACAGTACTTACCTTTCTTAAATAATTTTGTAAACTAATGTTGAATGTATATGCTGTTGAGGTTAATTTAATAAATAAATATGTTAAGACAGAAATAAATTCAAATAGGCCATTTAAACATCAAAGTATTAAAAATGAAAGAAAATGAGGGTCATCCAAATTAATATGTTTAGGAACTTCAAAGGTATAAAAGGTCGGTTATGCAAACAACATATGACTGACATAATGAAAGACATGAAACAAATAATTTATATTTGGGAAGACATTTACCTTGTTGTTTTTTATTAGGGCTAAAATAGTAGAATGTTTGCCAAGGGAGCAAACAACTATTTTGAAGGCGAGAGTGTTTCCTTAAAATACGTCTTTTGAGCTTAAAATAGTGTTGCTCCAGCGGTGGACACTACTTTTTATCACCCACTATGAAAAAATTAAGTAAGTGCAATTTTTGAATAAGAATAGTACGTTTATTTATTGTCATACAATTACCTACTTGAGGAAGACATACTCATTTTTTATAAAACTATGTAAAATCTTAATTTGAGTAGGTAAACAATTACAAAATAATGCTTTTCGCGCGTTTTTTATTTTTCACTTTTTTTTAAATTTGGCTTTCGTCTTGACTTTGTCATACAGCCTGTTACTTATTCATACAATGTTCGTGATTGATATCTTTGGTGATTGGAACTTTTACTAACAATATCTACATTCCAAACTCAAAACACTTTTAGTCCCAAGGGATTAAAGAGCTATTTTAGTCCCTGCTTACGAAGCATTCACTAGCTCTTTTTGAATAGATGTGATATAAAAATATTTAACGAAAAAAGATTCTTGTTAACAAAAAGAGCAATGGTTTACCATGTTATGTTTCCATGAATGCTAGATGGTTAAAATGAGAGATTTACTGAAAACCGTGAACAATCTTTTAACTAAATTAACTAAATTTTTAATGCAGAATTAACAGCCTTGCTTGTTAAGGAATATTATATTTTTATACGCTTTTTAAAAATTTCTTGGCTGAGTTTTTCGGCCTAAATTGGGTCAACGGCATTTGTTTTACTTAGGGAAATATAATTGCTAAGAATACGAAGATGAGCTAAAGTTTTAAAGTTTGCACTATGAAAACGTGAATTGTTCGAATGTTCTGTATGATTAAATTGTTGATTAAATCTTTATTTTTAAACCCTAGTTATATGAACTGAAATCTGAATATTAAATATAAACTAAATTAAATTGTTGGTATCAAGTTTCGTACGCAACCGGAATACAAAAATATACATCACAAAAAATACTCTTTGTTGTAAGTAATTATAATTTAACCTTTCAGGTTGAAAATCACTGAAAACAAGGGCGTGTAATTAAGGCTTCAAGGCTTAAAAAAAAGCAGCACGAACACGCATTGTCCTGTTTTTTTTTAAATCTGTTGTTGAAAGGATTCTTATTATAAGTTAGAAGGAATATTTTTAACAAGAAAATCAAGTGAAGCACTTTATACGAGAGAACTTTATATGGGGCGTATGTAATTCGTGGTGAAAACAATCTATTAATATCCATTAAAAAAACTTTTGATTGAAAAAAAAAAAAACAACTTTAGTCTGTCTCCGTATTCCAGTTTTCACTTTAATTAAAATGCAGTCTACGTAGCAAAGGACTTATTTAACTCAGATAACCAGTATTTTATTAATAGTTAATAAATAGTTTATAGTATTAGTGAGACGTCGACATAATTTCGTTCAGACATACCTAACTAAAACGAAAGATGGAAAGTTTAAGCAAGGCAAGCTGACAGGTGCACTTAAGCATAAAGGCTCGTACACACAAGCGCGACGCGACACGCGACACAAAGGCACCGCTCGTCGCGCGACTTGCGGTGCCTTTGTGTCGCGTGTCGCGTCGCGCCTGTGTGTACGAGCCTTAAAACTCACAAAACCGGATAATAATAGACGTTGAACATCGTATAACAAAGCAGGATAAAACTTTTCTTTCAAAAGTCAAACGTTACAAACGTTTGACCGCACTTGCTGGGACAATTCCACAAAAACTAAAAAGTGTAGGTACTTAAAAAATGTGATGTTCAGTTTGAAAGTATTCTTCATAGAGCAATGTTTAGATATAATGTACAGACGCCAGCACATCAAGCTACTCGAAACTGTAAAATTTTCCCAATCAACTTCGAACCTTATACTTTAGCGATAAAGTTGAAAATCTATTAAAGAAATTTGACAGATTTATAGTAGCTTGATGTGCTGGCGTCTGTACATGAAAATTTGCCTATTCTTTCAAAATAAGAAGGCGTTGTGATCATGCGTTATACTCTACAGGATGTAACTAATAGGAATTTAGGTACCTATGGAAAAAAACTGGATGCACAGATTAAGCTGGATGCACAGATTAAGCTGGATGCTTGAAAACGAAATGAACCCACCGCTCACGAGTCAAGCGTAGTCTGGATCCCGTAGCACAATACGCTACTGCGTAGCTGTCATTGTGCTACGATCGCATGGGCTCTACTCCTTTGATTCATTTTGACTTTAGGCAGATCTTTTTGATAACAACAACAAAATCATAAATAAATCACTATTCCTTCAGTGGTGCACTTTTTACTACAACATCAATGTGTCAATGCCATTAATTGGTTTTGATCTTCATAATGACCGTGCTGTTGATTAATTAATGCATTTTGGCATGCGGTTTTAGGCCAGCAAGCCTTAATTTTAATTTCATTTATTTTTAAGCATTATCTTCTTCTATACATATAGGTAATAATAAAATAGTGACGAAGAATTTTTGACAATTTGTCTGAAATCTGGATAAAATTTGGCACACATATAGTTTATAACCTGTATTAACACAAAGGGTACTTTTAATCCCGGTAGTGAATTCCCGTCCCGGTATTTTCCGACATCCACGTTGACCGCGCAAAAGCCGCGGACAAAAGCAGGAATACAAAATTTTGAAACAATTTAAAAATAACATTTTTGATTAAAGCCATCCCGTTGTCCTAACAATATTTGCAAATGATTGAATTTACGTATAACAAATGAAAAAAAAATCGTTTTAGATAATATTCAAGGTTGAGTCAAGGCTCATTAAAAAACGTCAAAGTGGGTAAATGCCTCACTACCTTCCTTCAAGGGCCCCGCGAGATTCAAATCGCAAATTGGGCACGAACTTTCTTAGGCTTTACTGGGTTAATTGCCCAATGCCAGCTAGCTTTATACGCTTTTTATAATATGCAATTTAGGGCGCCGACATAACGTTTAAACCCTAACGACATGTATTACAAATACAATACGCTGTCATAAACGTAAGTATGTGTTAACATAGATAGCGGAAATAAGATACCAAAGCTTTAACAGAAGCCTCTTAAGATCACCCGCTAACAAAGTCTGAAGGACCATTGTCTGTTTATAAAGAGCTGTGTAAAGTTCAAGCCTTTTTGTAACGTTTGCGCCAGGACTGATAGGGTTCCAAGGGGTTCCCTATATGTGTTTGTTTCCTGTAAGAAGCTTACCTAAACATAGAAAGAACGTGTGAGAAATTAGTTCTTGAAAATACAAAAACAAACGACGAGTTCGAATACGAACAAATGTTCGCATTCGGTTTTCGATGAAACAGAAAACTCCCATGCTTTCTGAAAAACCTTTTTTATGCATTCGCATTATCCATACTAATAATTATTATAAATGCGAAAGTGTGTCCGTCTGTCTTTTTGTTATTTCTTCACGCTTAAACCGCTGAACCGATTTAGATGAAATTTGGTATAGAGATAGTCTGAGTCCCGGGAAAGGACATAGGATAGTTTTTATCCCGATATTTCCATGAGATCGACACTTATGCGGGTAGAACCACGGGGCGCTGCTAGTAAGCTCATAAACACAGTTTTGTAAACGCCAAAGAGACTGCAGCCCAGCTACTTTTATTCCCAACTTTTGCTTCTGGAAAATGAAAATTCTAGGAATCAACGTAAATACTTACTTACTTTTTCAACACCGACAATTTTGTTAAACTATAATATGATTGGACACATTCTGTTCACCTTACAAATACAGTATTTTGAGGAACATAGATTTTCTATTAAATTTACTGAATCAAGCCCAAGCGCTGGGCTATTGATTTCCAGGAGTTGTGCTTCTGTTGAAACTGCTGTCCATAACTTGTCGTATACATAAAAAATACATAATCTTCCTTCTGGCGCAGTCGGGTAAAAATAAAACGAATTTCAGCTACATACATAGATATAAATGTTGGTCCATACAAATGGTTTTGATAAGGATGGGAATTAAAGGCGTGTTTTCATAACAATTCAAGCGAAATCGAGTTTTTCCACAATTTTCAACAATCCATTTATTTTTCCCCGTTGTGATTGTACAATAAACAAAGTACAATGAATTACCATAATGCGAATGAGAATCTCTTTTGACGTAGATTAAAGAGAACAGTGGTTTTTTCTGTTCGTTTAAAATTGAGAGCATGTACTAACAATAAAATAATAGGTTCGTTGCCAGGAAAATTTATCTTGTTACTCATGTATTTAAACATTAGCCTCCTTATTAATAAACGCAGAGCAAGTCATGCCAAACTTAAGGCTCCTTCACACAGGCGCGACACGTCACGCGACACAAAGGCACCACAAGTCGCGCAATGAGCGGTGCCTTTGTGTCGCGCGTGATTATATCGCGTGTCGCGGCTGTTTGTAGGAGCTTTTAATCCTCAAAAAACGTATGGTAAATCTGAAGGTTATTCTGGTTGTAACATTAGACTGGGTAGAAGTTGTTTGTGGTATACAGTCAGCAATAAAATCGAAAAACACTTCACTTTTTTTTAAATCTTAGTTATTGCGCTAAATATTAACACTTCAGTTTTTTTTATTCTCAGTTATTGGGCAAAATATTTGTTCAAAATTACATTGTACTTCTGCTGCAATTTTGAACAAATATTTTGCTCAATAACTGAGATTTAAAAAATTAAAGTGTTAATCGACTTTTGTTGCTGACCGTATATTTACAGTAACTAAGCAATGCTGTTGCACAAGCCTTGGAACCCAATTAACTGTTTTCAGAAGTTTCAGGAAAAACTAATTCGTTCTTCCTGCATTTTATTTGAAACTAGCTGCGCCCCGCGGTTTCACCAGCATGAATCTCGATCCCGTAGGCATATCGAGATAAAAAGTATCCTATGTCCTAATTTGGGTCATGGTCTACCTATGTGCTAAATATCATCCAAATTCGTTCAATAGTTTTAGCGTGAAAGAAACAAAAAAAAACAAACAGACAAAAAATCAAATCTTTACTCTTTATATTATTAGTTTAGTAAAACTAAGAATGTGATGTATTTGTCTTCTTGTTCTAAACACAATCGAACTTTGTGAAATACCCGAGACGAGGAGAATATTCGGTGTTGTTTATTCTTGCGACTTGTACGTTAATAAATTATTCAAATTACGGGCTAATCTCCCGGATACCTTTGTAGCTATTATTAGGACAGTAAATTAGTGGGATAAGTGCTTCGTTTCTACTGTTTATTTGCTTGTTGTTGACCGTTTAATGTTGGTATCTTAATAAACTTTTATTGTTGACTAGGTTTCGCCTGCGGCATTGCTCGCGTGGAAGTCGGAAAGTATCTCACGGGAACGTACCTACCACCGGGATTGTGCCAAATTTCAGGCAAATCTGTTAAGGCTCCTACACACAGGCACGACACGCCATATAATCGCGCGTGACACAAAGGTACCACTCGTTGCGCGACTCGCGGTGCCTTTGTGTCGCGCGCGGTTTTATCGCGTGTCGCGCCTGTTTGAAGGAGCCTTTAGTCGTTTTGGCACCATTCCGGAACATACATCCAGACGAACACACGAACGAACAAAAATTCTTCGTTACTATTTCATTATGTGTAGGTATAGATTAGGTACTTATTACCTAACTACCTCTTTACTCGAGACATTATTATACTATTTTATAAGATCACTGTGGTAGGTAATCGAAGTCAAAAATAAGTAAAGATATTGGGACTTATTTTATAAGTTTAGTAATGATTAGCGACTGTTTAACCATACATTTTTTGACGTTTAAATGTCTCTTAACTTTAAGGAACATTTTCGCTCAACTGTTGTTAAATCAAAATTTTGTTTTATAACAATAGACATTCAATTGTGTTTCATTAGCCACAGTTGAGCTAGTAAATAAAGGGGTGAACCTCTAAATAAACTTTTATAGCTTACTCCTACTACCTTCCCACGACTATCTCATTTTACTTGATTAATTCAAGTAGACGATTCCAGATATTTTTTTAATAAATACGCATACTTATTTTCTTCTTTTAATTTCTTTCTAACAATTCAGTCTGCTGATGCATTGTGCTCGTGATTATTCAGCCAAGACTGAAGTACTTTTGTAACTTGTTATTATACTTCACGATTGTCGTCAGAACTCATGATTATTTTTGGAAACTTTTTTTTCTTTCAAATTATTGTGGATTGGCATTTGACTAAACAATTAAAATTGGTTCTGTCAAATATTTTACATAATACATTTTGAAGCTACGTCACTGAGCAGACTACTGCATACAAAACTATACCTAAGTATGTATATGTAATTACTTGAATACAAATATCAAAATAGCTTACACTTTTGACCAATGTGAACCAACCTTTAAGGTGACGAACATTTTTGGCTGTAATATGATATGGTAGGAAAACTATACCGCGAAAGTTTCTACATGACAGGTCCAATCCTACATGGTCACTGTGATCGATTCGTGAAGAACTATGAAATATTAAAAACCCAATAGCTTTCGGGCGAATTGCGATTTTAGTGATAACGAACTTATCGGATTTCCGTATCCCATTGACAGTGCTTATTAACTGGGCTCTGTAAGCCTGCTTCAACGTTCAAAGAAGGGACCGTTCATTTTATACCAGAAAGTAGGGGCTTTTGATCCTACCAGTAGGTATCCATTCGGTATTCAACAGTGAAAACATACATGTTATTTATAATTCATTATGTTATCTTTTTAATATGTTTTTATTATTATTAACCTCTGATAAACAGAGCACCTGCCGTCTTATCTCTACACCACCCTTGGTTGGACTGGTAGAGATTTTCTAAGGCATTAAGTCCGCTTTTGTAGCTTATTGTGTGCGAGAAGTTCAAATAAATAAATAAAGCTTCATTCCTACCTACGGTAATCTCTACCTACTCAAATATCGTCCTCTCTCCTACATTTTGCTGTGCCCGCACTGAAAGAAATAAGCAGTAAATAAAAATGAAAAAACATTAATCTGAACTGCTTTAAAACGTTCTAAACAGTATTTTTTACTGATCCGAAAACAGTTAAAGCTTGAGGCAAAATGTTACCGTCACGACAGTAAACTTTAACGTTTAAAGTAGCTAAAAGTAGTTAAAAGGTCACAACATTAACTATTTTATTCATTTCGTGATCTTTCAAACCATTGAAATTCACTTACATTACAGTAAGGAAGTTTTTTTTTTCCTTTTTTCAATAAATGGTACCTATGTGCAATCATTAAAAGTTACTGGTTGTCTTTTACTGTTTTAAAAACATTTCTTCTTAGTGTATTAAGTCAGTAAGTCTTACGGTGTAGTAAGAATTTTTTTTTTCAGTGCGACAGTTTCGGCAATGGTCACAATTTTTAAACGTAGTACGTTGTGGAATGCAATGAACTATTGAGTATTGCGATATGATATTTCTCCAAGTGTTTATTTAAGTATGTACATTAATATTATAATAACATCATCAATAAATTAATGTCATTGCTAAAAGTCAAATTCCTAACCCATTTCCTGAACTAAATTCATGTAAGGTAGGCAGACGTTTGAATAGTCTGTCAAGCCGAATATGGATTCCATTATCTCGTACGTTTGCATAATAGTGGTATAATGAGAAATGCATACACTACACATACCGTCCCTTACCGTAGTCTTACTAACTAGTTACTAGGTAATAACCTAGTAACTGGGTTGTGGAGGTCAGATAGGTAGTCGCTCCATGTAAAATACTGGTATTGAGTAGCATTCGGTTAGACTAGAAGCCGACCCCAACACAGTTGGGAAAACGCTAGGCAGATGATGTTGATACATATACCGTGCCGTTCCAAGGGGTAATGCGACGAGAAATACATACCTACACACAAATAGGCCCCAGTCAGGGAAAATGATTGTTAAACATATTACTATGTAAAATATCACAACTGTCATTCATTTTTTTCTCCATGTAAATTACTGGTATTCAGCTGCATCCGGTTAGATTGGAAGCCGACCCCAACATAGTTGGGAAAAGGCTAGGTAGATGATGATTTCATTCTTTATCAGCCATATGAAATGACAATAAAAACGAAAAATAAAACATACGCAACTCCATTAAATTTCCCTGACTGTACAATAGAAACAAAATACAGTTACTGGTTCCTTTCAGTGGTTATGTATGAGTATAACCACTACCTAGTTCTGTTCAGCGTTCATTGTTTTATTTCGCAACAAAGTTAGATTTGGTATCGAAAGCCAAATACCTGGATCGGGGTAACTCTCACAGGAAGTTACTCGTACATCCACAGCCGGTTTTCAACTTACCTGGAACAAAAAATGAATATTGTTAGGAACGATAACAAGCGGTAACTACCAGTCGCGAACTTGCCAATATGTACTGTTTCGTGTGCGCGTAACGATGAAGTATAAACTTGTTTTGTTCCAACAAAATGAACCTTGTTTGTATTTGTAGCCAGAAAATGAGGAAGATTTGCAGAATGTCTCATAAATGATTTCAATTGATTTGATTTCTTTTTTATAAGTCGAACAGCCAATTAGATGAGAGCACTAAATTATTTGAAGAGCATCGCGAGCGTCCGATTGGTCGAGCACACTTCAAATAAACTGATAACTTGTGCCAATAAATCCAATTTGAGAGACGCTAGATTTTATCTAACTTTCACGTTTCTCTTGTTTTTGTTGTTTGAACTTTGTGACAATAAATCATAAGGGGGAATTGGCGCGCAATATGTTGTACCTTTTTCGTTTAATTAAGGAGCGATTTTTCAATCACCAACTTTTATCACGTTGGCGGTTTGATTTTTTTTAGTAAAAAAGCTGTCAAACCGTTGTTTTTATCCCTCAGATGTCCTGTCGTAACGAAAAGAAGAAGATTCCTCAGATAAAAGTTATCTTTCGAAAATTTGCTCTAAACGAAATTTCCTAAATGACCGAGTTCTACAATTATGTTTATTTGGCATTTGAACTAAACCCAATATAACGAATTTTTCAACACACTTGCTCGTAAAGTGAGCCTTATTATATCGTTCTTAGGGCCATAAACCGAACTATAACATACACGTGCATAATAATATTACACACTAGTGCATAATAGAATGATCCCTACAAAGTTAAGTTAGTACCTAACTGCAAATTATATGCGAGTAAACAGAGCATTTTCAATTTAACCGGGTAATACAGTTTTTTTTTTTTTTTTGTAACATCAAAGAGGTTTTATGCCACCGAAAATCTATTTACATTTTTGAAATAAATAAATGTGTCCCTAATTAAGACGAAAAAACATTTATTATTATCAAATTATTTATAATTCACAATAATTTCTTATAAAATATTTGCATTTTATCACAAAAATTATCATTTTGAAGTAGGCTGTATGGCTGTAATCAATCAACTTACATTTGGCGCGTGCAAAAAAAAAAATTGCGCGCCATTTCCCAATTTTCCCCTAATTTTCATATTTTGTTTGTATCGCATTTGTTGCTGTGTGGTAAATAATTATAAAAATGTCAGGTTTTAGTACAGAAGATGAACAATTGATTGATTTAACCCCGCCAGAAATACTAAATGCAGCACAAAATGCAAACGAAAGCCTAATACCTGCAAAATCTAGAGAAAAGTATTTAGCTGCTTACGATAGTTTCCTGCAATGGAAGAGCAACAAAAAAACCCAGTCATTTTCTGAAAATGTGTTTTTGGCGTATTTCTCTGAACTCGCCAATACATACAAACCTAGCTCCCTGTGGTGCATCTATTCCATGTTAAGAAGCATGGTTAAGCTCAAACATGGTGTTGATATCAAAACGTACTGTAACCTGATGGCATTTTTGAAGAGACGCTCGGATGGATATATTGGTCGGAAATCTAAAGTTTTGTCACCAGCCGACGTTGAAAAGTTTTTGAATGAGGCTCCGGATAGTCAGTATCTAGCAACAAAGGTACGTTTCATATTTTTAATCGAAATGAATCTACAATATACAAGTGTGTAACTTTAGCATAATTTCTTAGAACTAATTAATTGATTTCTTTGCAGGTTGCCTTAATATTCGGTGTTACTGGTGCTTGTAGACGACAAGAGCTGTACAATATTACAACAAAAGATGTAGAAATCCACGGAGATATGCTTCTTGTCAAAATTACCCAGACTAAAACCAAGATTCCACGATCTTTTACAATCCAAGGAACGTTTCGTGAAATAGTGAAAAAATACCAAGATCTCCGTTCAACAAAAACAAAGAATGACCGCTTTTTCCAAAACTTTCAGAAAGGAAAATGTACTGCACAAACAATCGGTATTAACAAATTTGGTAATATGCCAAGAGAAATAGCGAAGTATTTAGGTTTGCCTGAGGCCGATGTTCACTGGACACAGTTTTAGAAGAACGTCGGCTACAATGTTGGCTGATTCGGGGGCTGATATACTAACTTTGAAGCGACATGGTGGATGGCGTTCTGACGCAGTCGCTGAATCGTACATAGAAGACTCAATTCATAACAAAGCAAAAATCAATGACAAAATAACGCAAGCCATTAATTTGGAGCCAAAGGCAAAAAAGTTTTGCCCCGAACCACAACCATGTACATCTACTAGCGTGAGTTATTTGGTGCCCTCTCCTTCCAGTAATTTGTATGATTTACCTTTGTCGCCGACATTTACACAAGAAGTAAATGAAGGTACTAAAGAAGTGACAAGTACCAATGTAACACAAACTGTGAAATTGCCATCAAAAACAATCCAATATCGTTTTGAAAATTGTACATTCACCAATTGTTTTAATAATTAAACGATTTATGCAATACATATTTGTTTTTTCCTCGCAAGTGTGTTGAAAAACGTCGTATGATACACGTGTGTATTGATGATTACCGTCCTCGGCTCTCTTAAGACCCTCACCTGACGGCTCGGGTCTCAATGGCGCCTCAGCGGTAATCACCAACATTACACACTTGTACCATAATGTACTATAAACCACTGTTTTTTTGTAAGCAAGTAACCACATAACGCTTTATTTAACGTCATCGATAAATTAACATTGCGGTAAGTTTCATGACTGCTGCTGCCTTTGTATAAAGAATTTCAGATACTTACAAATAAGATCTATTAAATCGGAAAGCTGTTAATAGCCAGGAAAATTCAATATTATCGACGATACGAAATGCAAGGGAAATCTTAGAAAACTGCTAACGAGCGGGTAATTTTGTTTTTTTCATTTTTTCTTATGTTCTTCTGCGATCAGTCCCTGGACTGTAAGTTTGTTGTTAGATTTGATGGTGCAGAGTGTTTTCTCCAGCAAGATTTAACTCATAATATTCAATGGCAGCATGTCCTAGTTGGCATTGGCAAGTTCCACCACAGCTAACCTTTTCAGCTGCCGTTTATGATCCGGCTTAGTGAGCGCTTTCGCCAGAGGATTTGGATAATTCTGAAGGGGTGCTCTGTAGCGTTCTGCCCAGTTTTTCACTTACTGATGCACTGTGTTTTGGTTAAGATATTCATGAAGCTAGCAGTTTCTTGTAAACCATGGTGCATTTGTACATTTTGAAATCTTTGGAGCATGTTAATATTAGAGACACTTGCAGTTCTCCATAGTTGGATGCCATATGTCCAAATTGGCTTTAAAATGGTGATGGATCGAGCCGGTTATTAGGATAAGTGGAATCGATCGATATACTGCACGAATAACAACTGACTAGACTTCAAACTACAGGACTAGGCTTTGTTTTATCAGGTCAAAATTATTGCTGATGATAAGGAAATTGAAACAGAACTAGTAATCCCAAATATTAACTGCCTTCAAATGGGAGAAAACCGTCTTCATACAGTAGTGGCTTTTAAATTTTACCACGGAAAGGTACTACTAAAGATAAAAGTACCCTTTGTGTTCATCCAGGTTATAAACTATCTGTGTGCCAAATTTCATCCAAATTCTATTAGCCTACTAATAGAAATAAAAGCTACTAATGATTGAAATACTATCGTGAATTCATGCAAGCCACTTTTTGTTAGGTTACTTGCTCAGAAATTGTGCACAACTTGTCGGAAACAGAATACCGTCTAGTATGCATGCAACTTGATGCAACATACTACCGAGATAAAAAGTATTCTATGTCCTAACCCAAGTCATGGTCCACCCATGTGCCAAATCTCATCCAAATCTGTGTAGCCGTTTTAGCGTAATAAACAAACAAACTCATTTTCGCATTTTTATTATAGCCTCTGCCCCCGATTTCGTCCGCGTGAAATTTTATCCTCCTCCCATTCATCCTCTTAGTGGTGGAATTTCGAAAAACCCTTTCTTAGTGGATACCTACTCTTCACAAATAATACACCCTCCAAATTTCATGTCTCTAGGTCCAGCAGTAAAGGCTGTGCGTTGATATATCAGTCAGTCAGGATTTTGAATTTTATATAATACTAGCTGACCAGGCCACGCGTTGCTGTGGCTAATTTTTTGCAATATAATAATATTGCGATTATAAATGGAGATGTGAGCTATCCTATCTTTCAAGTTGGATCAAACTGCACACGGTGTACAAATTTGATTAAAATCGGTTAAGTGGTTTAGGAGTCCATCGCGGACAAACATCGTGACACGTAATTTATATATATTAAGATATACATAGGTGATTAGGCACCTGTTATAAAGTAATACATTTTTGCGAAATTTTGCATTTTTTTACTCTTCCTAATAATAATACTTGTAATACGTGCTAATACCTACTTGAGACTTTTCTCTGTAAAGGATTGTCTGACATTTTGTTCTTTTTTTTGGAGGCCGTGACGCTGCTTTTATTAAGCTCCCAGCGAGTCAAAAACCGACGACGTAATTTATTTTTTGTCAACCTACGTACCTACCTAATAAAAAATATTTACGTACATATTACTCACGTTTATGAATATGAGATTCAATTTATGATAAATACAAATGTTTGCTGTTAGTGTTATGACGCGTCAGAATACTTTATGGAAAGTTATGATTCGTTGAATTTTTACTTCACTAAGTCATAGTTGAGTTTGTAAATTCAGCACCTAATGTCGTGTCAGAATACTTTTAGGAAAGATATGAGTCGTAGAAATGTTACTTTGAAAAGAAAATACAGGTCAGACAGCCGGCCTTCATTAGGCGAGACGCTTTTAAGAACTTACAAGTCAAGTCACAGCACTATATTTTTGTCACTTTATTGTCTACCATGTTCACACATAGTACACGTGTTTACATCGTACAGGGGTTACGGTGTGACATATCTCACCCTCAGGATTGGTAGGCTTTAGAGAATGAATGTATACGTTCGGAGATAAACACAGCGGTTGGGACGTGTTTTATCTTGTACTAACTTCTGCCCGCGAATTCGTGGGCGTGAAATTTTATCCTCCCCCCATTCACCGTCTTATAGGGGTGGAATTTCGAAAAACCCTTTCTTAGTGAATACCTAATCTTCACAAAGAGCACACCCTCCAAATATCATGTCTCAGGACCAGCGGTTCGGGTTGTGCGTTGATATATCAGTCAGTCAGGACTTTAAATTTTATGTAATAAATATAGAATATAGATTGTCCCCGGATCGAGAAGTTCAACACAGAATTTTGGTCCATCAATTTCTAGTTCTTGTCCCTTGAGACTGAGAGACTGAAGGATAGTTTATAGAAACTTAGCATCCGAAATAGTTACGACAATCAACGTCAATAAATTATTTAGGTGCATTAGAAGTTGTACCGACATTTGCTAATATGATAGATAAGTACTGTAGAGAAATTCTCTGACCTGCATACTTTGTGGCATGCAAGCTTTTCTAGATAATTGTATAAAATTATGAAATAAACGCTAATACGAATTTAGAAAAAAAGAATGGTGTCAGCGTGCGTAGTACAGACACCAGCACATCAAGCTACTACAATCTGTCAAATTTCTTTAATAGATTTTCAACTTTATCGCTAAAGCATAAGGTTCAAAGTTGATTTGGAAAATGTGACAGTTTTGGGTAGCTTGATGTGCTGGCGTCTGTACATACAGAGTTAAATTATAAATTAGCTAGCGAAACTGGATGGACGTCATTTGACCCTGTACATATCGATAGTGTCAGCTAAGAAAAGCTTATGTCGTGATAAAAATATTAAAAAAAAACTTAAATAAGTGGATACTATTTAATTCCAAAGAATTGACGAACCTCTCCCATAGAATAAACGTTAAAAAAATACACATTATTAATTTACTTACGAGACCAAATACCGTTAAATATTTGCGTCATAATGTTTGAGGAAATTAAGCTACTTATGACGGCTTATCAGTTATTAATATTAAGTAAGGGCGACGGACCCGAAAGAGGAAATCACTTTGACATTTATTAATGTGCGAGCCACAGATTATATCTGTGGTGCGAGCACATGGATCGTGTACTCGTGTAGGTATGTTCTATATCAGCTTTTATGTCATCACGCAGAGCGTTCTTTCAGTGTCATTACTTTTGCTTTACAGAACAAGTTTCAAGCACCTTCCTTAACGTGAAAGGTGGCGTTGAGGCGGTTAAGCTCAGCACGATAAAAAAAAAGGTAGTAGGTAGGTACCTGAGCTTAGCCGCCGTCGCTTTTATGTGAAGAAAAGGACTCTAATCACCAAGTCAAATCAGTAATAGTAACATAATCACACAATCACTAATAGTAACATATTAGAATGGTATCCTAATACAGGTATTAGGATACCATACCACCAGGGTGGTTAAGCCATTGCTGAGCAAGACGTCAATAAATACATGCATATCTTGAATAATGCAGACATTTTAGATCTACGAGACAAATGTTATCTATTTTTGGCAAATAAAACCTCAGCTGTGTTATGAGTAGCATTATTAGCCTATAATGTTCCCACTGCTGGGACACAGGATCTTCTCTGTGAGAGGGAATGGGCTTAAATATACCACGCCGGCCCAGTGCGTGTTCGTAGATGTCACATAACTTCGATTTGATTCCTCACGATGTTTTCCTTTACTGTTTTGAGAGCAGTGCTGATGAAATTATTTACACAAAGTAAAGCGGCTGCCTGGGGTCGAACTCACGACCTTCAATTCGTAAATCAGACCGTTACCACTGGGCCACCACATGCACTGCTGTGTCATGATTAGAAAAATGTTAAACTGTTCCCATAATTATACAGCTCTCATAAAATGTTTTGGCATAGAATTACCATTCTTTTCAGTTTCCGTATTTGCCTTTCGTCCGGTTTTTAATTCTTTTAATTAGTAGCCTCACTTTTTTAGCAGTAGTGCAGTATAAATAAAGCATACTGCACCGGATGCTGAATTAGCATATTTTATACCTACTAGGAAAAGATTTTTGAGAAAATGTTACTGTTTGTCCTTTTGTTGTTGGAAAGAATGGACCACCGAGGGACTTTCCGTGTAAGTAATAAGTAAGTGATATGTGATGTGATCGAAGGATTTCGGTCACCAACAACATAATATTTTATTTAAACAAGTTATCATAAAAAAGCCCTTGTTTTAAAAAAGGAGGCTTGTGCCTAGTATTGGTAAAATTATAACTGATTATGCTTAGGTAGGTAATACGAGCTGAAGGCCAATACTCCTCAAAAAATCCATCCACAAAATAAAGGCCGATTCTTTTAATTTAAAACGTTGAAAATCTAGTTGCAGTGTCATCTGCTGTGTTACCTGTATTAAGCAAATAAATGATTTGATTTGATTTTATTTTGATTTTGATTTGATCTCGGCGACAAACAAATGTCAAAAACGTGTCAAAATGTAGGGAAATTTGAGGTATTTTTGACAGATTGAGACTGAAATCAGACTGGGAACATTCGTAAAATTACCCCTGTGTCCGCAAACTCTACGTCAATGCGCGTATTTTGCGCATGTTTATATCTGCTTCGTCAACATTTCCAAATTTGAAACAGGTAATAATGTCAAACGCCACTAAAAGATATTTCAAAATTGCAACTTCACTTAAGTTTAATAGTCGCATCGTCAGCGTCGTCAGGGAAGTCTTTCTGCCCCACATATTAAGTAATAATTTCTGCGCAGTTATCTGCACTCGGCCCGGCGTCCCGGGCTCTCTGAGAAGATTACACCTAAGTGTGTTTCTGCCTGACGTTTATTTCCTGAAAATCTTCGTGATAAAATTTTAAATTGCACTTAAAATGAGGCTTGAACAATCTTGACTGTTAAAAGTTGAAGAAGCTGTTGAACAAGGGCAATAACAGGGCGTGTTATGATGAACGATTGTCTCTTGTCCTTTCGCGAAATTCTCCATTTGTTTTAGTTAGATTTATAGGGCCTTCTTATTATTATGATAAATGTTAGGAATTTAGAGCGTTTACGACGTACGGCATTACATACAAACTTTCAAGCCCTTATTTTTCGAAATGAATACCGATTTTAATGAAACCCGTTTTTATTAATCTATTAACTATTTGCAACATAAGTTTTTGTCTTGAACCCACAAAATACGTGTTCATTATAAAGGCTCCTTCAAACAGGCGCGAAACGCGACGCGGATCGCGCGCGACACAAAGGCACCGCTCGTTACGCGACTTGCGGCGCCTTTATGTCGCGCGCGATTTTATCGCATGTCGCGCCTGTTTGAAGGAGCCTTAATAATGTAAAATATCATAAATCGTTTCATATAAAGTCCGAGTTCAAATATTTAAGTGGGTCCAGACTTCCTCTCGATGTAATTAAGAAACTGCTAGACTGATTAAAAAAAACCTTTTTGCATTTGATAGCGCAATTCTTGAGAAAGGCTATTATATTAATATCACGCTAGGGCCCTTAGGAGTCGACCAAAAAGAAAAAGAAAGAACGCTAAGCGATAACGAAGTAATAGCGCCTGCAGGCGATGCGATGCGACGGGTTACTAATGAGTGTACTTATGACAGATTTCCTATTGCGAAATAATGAGTAGGCTCTTTAAACATTTCTATTAAGATTTGACATGTGGGTTTTCCGATGACCGATGATGAGTAGGTACCTACCTATCTTATTATACTAATAGAATCATTATTTGATAAGTTGGTATTTCCAGGCATTGTTTCGTTAAATAGTAATGTCATTAACAAAGTTTAACAACGAATGAAGTCTGTCGTAATAGAAAAAGTGGGTTTTATATGACGTGTGGGAAAATTACACTACAACGTACTTACATGCCCAAAAAATGGTCTTTGCTCTCTGAAACTTGAATATAATAGAATAGGTTATATTTATTTGCAAAGAATATAGCCTATTATAAATCAGATGTAACACTTAATGTAAGGGTATTTGAGTCCATGTCCTTATGTCTAAAGCCAGACTACACGTAAGAGAGCACGTTCATAGGAACCATACATACGGATGGACTGCGCTACAATTGGCACGTCCCGCTTCGTGAACCAATAAAAATGTTAAACGAAGCTCCCATTTCATGTAGACATAGTCTTTGTGCACAGTGTACACCTGCTTATTTTATTCTAGGAATTGAACAGGAAAACGGAACCATTTATCAAGATCAATCAATTAGTACCTAACACCGGGAGAACATCAATAAAGCTTCGTCATTATGTCACGCCTGTATTTCCTGCAGGGTTAAGCAGTGGTGTTTAATATATTTCATTTGTGTCTGTCTTTATTACTGAATGGGCTCTTGACCTCGATCACGCCTGATCCGGGCACAAAACTCAGGATCTTGGCTGCTACTGAGAAATTCCTGATGGTAAAAACAATTTTATTATACTCTGTTCGACCTGCGAATCGAATTCCAGGACCTCCAGCAGTTGCTCTTGCGACCACTACACTACTGAGGCATTCAGAATAAAGGTAATGTTTATCATTTAAATTACCGTTTATATCACCATTACCAGGTATTCGTATTTAACGGACGAGTAACCACATTGTTGAGTGTTAATTAATTGAGATCGGAAAGCAGTATATTTTCTGCCAATCGCTTAATTCATTGAGCAAAAAATGTTCATTAATTAAAATAGGTAGTTACGGGCTTGAAGTCTTTGCATTTTATGCAAAGTTTTTATGTCTTAATTATTGAAATTATTATTGGTCTCAAGAGAACGGGAGGTAAAAGTAGGTAGACAATAGTAGATTGTTGCATCGAGCGCAAAGTGAGTTATTAATGCACGAGTGTTATGTTGGTCCCCGAGCGCACGCGAGGGCACTAGATTAACGCGAGTGCATTAATTACTCACTTTAGCAAGGTGCATAATCAACTTTTCTTTCAACTACCAATCTATCTACCATGATAAAATATACCTACTCAAAATAAAAACTCACGTTAATGAAAACAAAGTTTTCCTATGCTTTTAAATATTTATCCCGCGACTTTTGCGGCAAAATGTTATTAACAATTTCATTTGCAGCTGTTTTTATACTTTCTGGAGTTGCATTCATATCGCTACAAAAACTGTGCAACCATAAGATTTCATACAACATTTCTGCACTGTTTTGGTTCTAAGCAAAAAATACGTCCTTTGTGATCGGTTTTGTAGTGATTAATGATAACATAACTACGTAGTTGAAAGAAAACATATTTATTGGTGTATTTGGCTTTTTTTGGTATAGAGGCAATAAAGCTTAATTGCTCTATCTAACTTTTATCTATTGGTTGATTTGTCTATTCATCAATAGCCGTTGACAGGGGCTGAGCTCAAAATAAAATTCTAACTAAAAGAGATGAACTGAACTTATGAATTTATGACTGAGCAAGTGAGCACTGGTGGGCTAATGGTATGGGCCCCGACTTACGAGTTGTAGGTCGTTAGTTCGAACCCGTGTATTAAACTTCGTCACCACTGCTTTCAAAACGGTGAAGGAAAATATCGTGAGGAAACCGGCATGACCTACAACTAAAAAAAATTAAGACATAATATGACATACACCAATACGCACTGGGCCCGCGTGGTGGATTATGGCCCACTCCCTCTCACAGAGAGGAGGCCTGTGTCCCAGCAGTGAAAATATTATAGACTGATAGTGGTGAACTACTGAACGGCAAAATGTGAATTGGGTTCACGCGATGTTTTTAATCCACAAAATTATGTATGTGCCAATCTATAACGTGTAATTTTAGGAATATAGGTACATAATTATTTTAATGGTTACAGGCTCCCTTGAAGCCATAATATCTTTGTGCGTTTTATGCTACGTTTATGTAAATTATTATAACTGTACGTTCTAAACACGTTCAAGTTTCGTAGTTAAGTAAAACTTATTTGCATAAAGTCTCTTGGAACTTATCGTTGTAGGGTTATGTAAGTTACAATATCGTACTATGTGGACTAATTACATACATTAACATGTTATTACGATAAGCAGACGATCGCGGTTCGGTGCCAGCGCGGCGTAAAGCAGCGGCCATAATTATAATGTATACTGTTTTTTCTTATAATTCGCTATGAACTGATTATATACCTACTCTGTGAAGTTTTAACTTATACAAAACCGATATTATGACTTTTACGTCGACTTTATTTTAGTAGGTAATTAATTAACTGACAAGCCTCATCGCAAAACAGACAATAAACTAGCGTTGCAGCTAGCAGTGAAGGTTGCAATCTGACCAGAATATGACTATAACATTACATTATACATGCTCATAGGAGATAGCGGTTCATGAATATTTTAATTAGGTGAATAGGGATATAGGATGATTTATCGTGATCACTGTATCCAATGGTTATACGTGGTCCGTAAGTGGGAAAACTTGGGAAACTTCTCCGTCTTGTCTCTTTTTCACTCCCGAAAATTACGGCATACTGTCCTACTTCTATCTGTCATCTGATAGTGTGACTTTATGCTGTTTTTGAAGATCGAATGTTGAGAAGGTAACCTATCTATCTCTTTTTACTTATAATATTATTGATTGTGGCCCTATTTTCTTCATCCGACGTCAAAAACATAATAAATGTCCTACATAAAAACTGTCCTACATGAAATCAGTCGTAACATATCGGTAGTAAAAGGGAAGTAGCGGATAAAAGCCGTTCAGAATGTCCATGTTCGATGAAATGTCGAGACGAACCGATACCCGGAAAACTCTATAAAGGTAACAAGGTTCCGAAAATGGTCATCCGAATTCACTGATGTACGTACATAATACCCTTATTTTTTGCTTTAACCCGACTGAAGATAATGATAAGTTTTTATTTTGTGACTGGGCAACTAAATGACTTAGGAAAAGCAGGGCAAACTTTTCGAGCTGTATGGCCTTATGCCTTATATTAAACACAGAAAATTGTAATAAGTATGTTGCTCTAAAACTTTTAAGAACGCTTGTAAGGCAGCTAAAGCCTTATACATTAGCAACAAGGTTAAATCAGCAGACAATAAAATAAAGACGGTTTGTAAAATTATCAATAATGAAACAAACAGGAATAAAAAGCATAATTCTGATAACACACTGCAGACGTCAAGTGATCTCATTTGCGATAGCAAAGAAGTGGCTCAAAAATTTGTAAATTTCTTTACTAGTATCCCACTCAAAACAACTGAAACCTTAAATTCCTCGCCCTCTCTCGCTTTTGATTAGTAAGGGCGAACGTTTCTGCCCAAAAAAGAAATTAGATTAAATTAAATTAAATTAGCGACCTATGGACGCTCTACGAACAAGTTACTTTCATAGTCATGTCTTACGGTATTTTACTTTGGGGACGGGCTGCAGACATCGATTCTATTTTGATTCTGCAAAAAAGAGCCATTAGAGCCATATATAAAATCCGCAGGCGCGATTCTCTAAGGGAACTGTTTAAGGATATTAACATCATGACATATCTACAAAAACATCATGTATGTAAAGAAAAATTAGTAAAAGAGGTGAACGACATAATTATAGTACTAGAAATAGGAACCTATTAGTTCAACCAGGTTTCAGACTGGCTAAAGTAGACTCAACTTTTATGGGGTACTGTTTAAAATGTTATAATAAAATACCTCCCCACATTCTTAAATTGAATGAGACGAAATTCAAGTCTTGTATAAAACGCACACTATACAGGCAGGCATATTATAAGTTAGGGGATTACATCGCTGATAAAAATGCCTGGCTTAATGCTGGTCCTGCTCCACAATCACAACTAATTGATTAACACTTGAAAATATTGTTGGAGCTGCTGAAGATTGTAAGACTATCTTTGCATTGTATAAGCTCAATTTCCTTTGTATAGTATAATTGCATAGCACAGATGTGAGTTCTATGTACTCTATAGCTACCATTTACCAAGTAAAAATATGTCTTTCATTGACTTGAAAGTGCCCTGGCGGCTGACAGTATGTCATGCTCACTCAAATGTCTCGCTGACGGTGGCGTGTGTGTAGAATTTAGCTCCCTTCAAAATGGTTGAGCTGAATGGTGCTGATCTATGCGTCATGTTCGTGAACAGGTGCCGTCAGATTGGGCTGGTCATCACTTAGCTGCCTCGGCTTATTTTTAATTGTTACTATTTGATGTACTCTGGACGCTTTTAACGCGTACATAAAGACGTAATAATGTGAGAATAATTATAATGTGAGAACGATGTAAAATAAAGTTTTTTTAACGAGAAACATGTTGTACGTTCTCACATTATAATTATAAATTCAAAAGTAATGATGTAACTAATATTTTTGTAAAATATAATTTACAAAGAGTGTCCATGGAGTTTCTTGTCCGTTCTTCTCCATAGGTACCTACTACGCTTTGGAATAGGCAACTAGCTTCATATTTTCTGACTGACCGACTTCTTGACAATTCAAAAGTGCCTGTTAATGGTTTAATTGAAATAAATGCTTTGAGTTTGAGAGTTTGATACTTATTTTGTATCGTTACAAAATAAGGATTCTAATGGTGGATTTATAATATTGTAATACAATCTAGATGCCGAGCGTAGCAACTTGCTATCAAATTGCTACTAATTGCGTAGAGGGGGAGTTCGTAACCGTAGAAGGTTGATAATAAAAGAGACTGAAAACATTGGAAAACTGTTGCTTTGTTACTTGGATTAAGAATATTATTAGTATAGTGTATAAATAAATACCTTTATTTTATACTAGCAGCGCCCCGTGATTTCAGCCGCATAAGTGTCGATCCCGTGAGAATATCGGGATAAAAACTATGATATATCCTTTCTCGGGACTCTAACTATCTCTATACCAAATTTCATCTACATCGGTTCAGTGGTTTAAGCGTGAAGAGGTAACAGACAGACAGACACACTTTCGCATTTATAATATGCTTGCACTTGCTCGTAAAGTGACTTTTATTGAACCGCTTTTAGGTCCATAATGCAGTGTATTAAAAACGCGTGCTTTTTACTTTATGTTATTCCACTAGTGCGATAACGCCACAGATAACTATTTACTAGTCGGAGATGCGCGCTTTTTATCTCATCAAAGAGACTTCATGCCAAAAGAAATCAGCGGGCCATAATATCACTTTTTTTTTAAATAGTCTGTATTGTCCTTGGTCCCAAAATTAACTAATATTTATTTACCTTAAGGCGAAAGCGCCAGGGTAGCCCGCGAAATTCAATTTTTTTAAGGATTTTTGCAATTTATTGGTCAGTATTAAGTTGTACGTTGATTAATATATGATTCGCGGGCGTAAGATACAGAATACAGAAACACACAACAGAATACACAATACATACATTACAGAATTATAATCATTAAAGTCATCAACACAACTTTCTAAGACCACGTAAGTCCAAAGAATAACTGTTTCATGAAATCATTATTCTTTGGAGTTACGTGGTCTTAGAGAGTTGTGTTGATGACTTTAATGATTATAATTCTGTAAATACATATTTTTTACGGCCGCGAATCATATTTTGATCGACGTACAACTTAATACTGACCAGCAAATTGCAAAAAACGTAAGAAAATTTGAATTTCGCGGGCTACCTTAGCGCTTCCCCCTTAAGGTGAATGCGCAGTGGCAGACCGCGAAATTTAAATTTTCTTAGGCACGTTTTTTGCAATTTTCAGGTCAGTGTCAGGTTGTGTCTTGATCAAAATATGATTTGCGACTATAACAGGTACGTATTTAGAATTATAATTATTAGAATCATTAATACATCTTTCTAAGTTAGATTTGTTCCTTAAGAACAATGTTCTTATATTTATATGTCTCTATGCCAATAGTATTTTTTAATTCCATACTAATTAAACTACAATTTACACATGTCGACACTACGAAACATTATTTTGCACTGACTTGTATTAAATACTTGTTTGATAAAGGTCAGTGTTAGGTAAAATAGGTAATAGGTAAAACGGGCTGGTGTCCGCAACTCCACGTCAATGCGCGTATTTTGCGTACGGAAAGGTCAGTGTTATTTTGTGTTTATTATATTTTTTATATAGGCAGTTTAGCGGTTTTGTCAGTGCTTCTATTTACACCTGCTGGAAAAATAAAACCAGCGCGCTATTTTCCATCCAAGTTAATATGCAACAATACAAGTCTGCTTTTTTCCGCGCAAGTGTGTTGAAAAATGTCGTATGAAACGCATGTGCAATTGTGCATTGATCATTATACGCTCGGCTTCCTTATCGCGCGAACCGCACTCGAGTATAATGATAAACATAGCATACATGTATCCTAATGTACTATAATACCTTTTGAATTTTTGTCCGCAGTTAGAACTAAAGGTAACTTTCTCGTGGATACACTTTCTCTTTATCTAAAGGCAAAATCCAGACTTTTATATTCACTTGTGAACGTGACCTTTTCACTTTAATATCCATTACATCAACGTGATAATACTCAACATTTCCCACTCTACATCGCCCATATTCTACATTTATCCCACACAGTTTTTTCTCAGCCTTAAAGCTGACATTTCACTACCACATTTTTGGTGTTTAAGCTTGGCACACAGCTACAGTTTGAAAACTGTCTTTATTTCGATGCCCGAAAAGAATTTGCTAGCACATGTAGTCCTGAATTTACGAAGGATTTTCTAAAACATTTTACTGGCCGCTTCTGTATTTGCCTCTAGGGTGTTATGATGCATTACTTATGTCAAAATTTAATCTGCCGCGCCTTAATTGCTAATTAGCTGTGGACACTCTGCGAACGTTAAAATTGGCCCGCTTAGGTTATGAGATTAATTATTTCGCGTCTGGTTTTAGGCATAAAATAATATTTTTTAATAACGTTCGCTAATTTAGCAGAAAATTTATTTGGCAAATAGTGCTAAATTACACCTAATTGGTTTGAATTTAATAACGCAAATAAGCTGTTTTAATGCAAAATGAGTTGCAGTGACCTATTCAATTTCTATGATACGAGAATGCAGTGTAATAAAAACAGTGACCTAATAATCTTTACGGTTGGTTTAATGATGAATATTACTCACAAAATAACATTGGCATTAAACTAAATAATGTTGGATATTATCTACGCTGTACTGTAAATTGTGCACTGTACATTAATACGATCAGTTTGGATCGTTGAAACTCATAAAAGTCCGCTTTCATCCAGCCAAGAGCTAAAATAGTTGAATATAAACCTGAATGTTCATAAATTATGTTGCTTTGTTTCAGAACAAACGATAAACAATACATGAGATTTTGAAGATCTTATACCCTTGACGTTTTGTACACGCCATTTGAGTTTATGAATTTGTTATTTATTACGTTTCCACGGCAATATTGATTTAGGATTTATTTTTGTTCTTCCTGAAATATGGTAAATGGATCATATTTAAGTAACTCAATCCTGATCAGATCCTGAGTAAATTCATGGAAGCTACCTATTTGTAAAAAGCAAATGCTGGTAGATGTTTTTTATTACAGTTATATCGCATCTAAAATACAAACTCATTCGGCACACACGTTACAATTTAAATAAACAAACCCAATCAAACAATCCCAGACTAAATCATAAATTCCACTAATTAAGCTTTCAAATCCAGTGCGAAAATCCTCGAATTTGTTGTTAAAATCAAAATCATCTGCGGAGTTAGGATGAAATGTGTAAAATAAACGGGAATATCTATTGATTTTTTTTCAGCGCTTCTCCGCACTTAATTTTGTGAACCTTGAAGATGACGGCCAATATTTATTTATAAGTCTACGGGTTCCTTCCAAAGGCTCTTGAAGCTGTTATTAATGTGCATGTATCAGCAACATTTGGTTGCCAACTCATACCTATATTTTGTTGTGATTGATCTGAAGGTTAAAGTCGACCTTCAATTTTATCAAGTTCAGTGGATCAACTATTGCCAGAGGTTTGCACAGCTAGGTTAGCAAAGTAAATCCATGTTTACAGTACAATAAAAATTCGCATCTGTCTTGTACAGCTGGCAAAACCCTCATGAAATAGCTCTCATAAAACTTCAACGATCATAAATTAAAATAGGTAGAAACTGGAAATATATTTATAGTGCCAACACGCAAAATATGGTAATGTTGAGGAAGATGAAGGTAGCTCAATTTCTACGTAAATCTAGGCTATGTTTATGTTTAAGCTCTTAGACTTGAGGCAGGGGTACTCAAACAGCGAATTGTAATGGTCTCGCTGCGGGCGCTTTGTGTAGTTCATGTGCTTACTCAAGGTATAAATACCGTCTAAATAGGCTAGAAATTAGGTTTATTTTATATAAAGTACCTATGATCTCGATTTTGTGAAAATGTGATTATAGGAAAAACATGTCTTACTAATAAATGTTAATGTTATCAGTGAAATTAAATAAACAATCTTCTACATATATGATACTTTTGTAACTGGCTGTTGGACCGACAGACTAATCACAGCGTATTTGGTCCTCTGACGGATTAATAACGAACTAAGAAAATATTTTTAGTGCTCATCTTTAGGGTTTGTATGCGAACGTGTGGCGGGCTAAATAACAGCTGTATGAATACAAAACCCATGATTTAAACATGTAACTAACTCATGATTAATCCCATAGATCACTGTCACTCTGTCTTGTTCTCATGTCTAGATTCTACTAAAATCTGAGCATTATAAAATGACTCCTCTACCTTTATATGCGTGCACAGATTTCACAACATCCCGTGGCGTGTGGCATGGTAAAATATTCAGGAGTGTCAATCGTGCTGAGAATGAGTTGACACTAGCTTTCACCAATACCTACTAATATAAAATCACTACAAAATCACTAGTGTTGAATAGACAATTACAAAGAGCTTTAACCCTGCTTTTACACCCAAAACAATTTGTGATACTTGTTTTCAATAAGTCTTGTAAAAAACTTGTTAAAAACATGTCGTGCGTGTATAAAACATGTATCATACATTGTTTCAGACATCTGTTGCTAACTATTTTGTTCACCTTATTGACAAGTTTTCTACAAGTTCTATAACTTGTCTTTATAACTTGTTTTAGGTGTAAACGTTAAACGAAAACACATATATGTATAATACATGTTTTATACCTTGGTGAGAACGCGGGGTAAAACCGCACTTCCATCTAAATTTGCGCACACAGAATCGCGCAACCTGGTGGTATTGTAAAGCGAGTGCTGTAAAATATTCAGGAGCGTCGCGGCGTCAGTCGTTCAGTGAATGAGTCGACGCCGACGCCAGCTTTGACTAATACCGCGATATCTTCGCCTTGCCAACAATTACTACCGCGTTTAAAAATGCAGCTGCTATTGATCGTAGTTAACTTTAACAAGGATTCCTTAGGCTTCGAAAATATTCAGTTTTATAAAAAAAATACTGATACCTACTCAATACTTTTTACGTTCTTCAAGTTACGCCTTATCTTGTACCTAAACAATTAAAATCAAGCGTGTGAATCAATTTGATTATGAATATTTGTATTATTGTAGGTACATATAGATAAAAAATTGCAATACTTTTATATAATGTATAAAGTTAAAAAAATATGTTAACTTTGTAAATTAACCGCAAAGTAAATTATTTTAATATTTATTGCTTGTAACAGGATATTAAAACCCAGTTCCGATTATCTACTACAAAAGGCCTCTGATGGAAGGCTTTCGGCCTAGTCATTGGAGGTAAATTGCCGTTTGAACGAAAGCTTCTTTGTTTCAAGAAAAATAGGGGTAAGCTTTTACAGGAATATGGCCAGAATTAGAATTTAGATTGAAAAATCCGATGTAGTAATCCGGCTCGTTTAATTTGTGTTAGGATGTATTTTACGAAAATAACTCTATTCCAGTGACATAGTGCTCTGAAAACGGTAAAGGAAAACATCGAGAAGAATCCGGCATGTCCTAGAACAAAAAATTCGAAGACATGTGACATCTACCATCCCGCACTGGGCCCGCGTGGTAGATTACGAACCGTTCCCTCTCACTGAGAGGAGGCCTATGTCCCAGCAGTGGAACGTTATAGGCTGATGATATGTATGTTATGTAATGACATAGTGTATAATAAAAAACAAAAATAAGACGAAGCGCAGGGCTTTTTCTTCGTCGCCATGTGAGTGTATGATCTTATTTATTTATTTATATTATTTTAGTATATTTATTTAGTTATTTATTAAAGAAGATACTAATACCTATATACACTGGATATACTTATACTAAATGAACTAATAAACTATTAAATATAGTAACCTAGTAAAATTTCTCCTTACAAATAAAAATTGTAAAATCTTCGCATTTCACTCGTTTTTTTTTAATCCTTAAGTTCAATCGATTCATAACTGGCTGGCTGTGAACATCACTGGCTGTGACTGCAGCCAGTGATTTTATTTTTCTAATGGTTCACTACCTATAGATCCTACCATCTGTCATTTTGTTTTCCTACTTAACTTTTATCTTTGGAAAAACATTAAATTAATATACGGATAGATGCGTTAACATAACAACTTACGAGTAAAATAAAAGTATAAATATAAAAGTCATATCTTATTGCAAGTAATTGCAATAAGATATGACTTTTTACATGTAACCATTTTGAACAACGTTAAGGTTCCTTCAAACAGTCGCGACACGATACGCTACACAAAGGCACCGCAAGTCCCGCAACTTGCGGTGCCTTTGTGTCGTGCGCGATTATATCGCGTGTCACGCCTGTTTGTAGGAGCCTTTACAGTACCTTATTTTATGTGTTAACGTTACTTTAACATGTAATTATTTAAAATCAAATCATACCAAACTATATAACATGCATGGCATGGAAACGTCATGAGGGATAAAGTTTCTACAGTACCTATGTACATTGTATATTACATTACATTACGTTTATTACATGTCTATCTCGCTATACACTTGTAGAAAGAAATTGAAACCTATCCAACATTTTATTTTCAACAGTCCATCACGAATTTGTGCGGTTTTTTTTTATATACGGCACCAATTTTTTCGTATGTTTTTTATATATCCCTTGTTTGCGTTCAAAAACCTGTTGTGTTATTTTGGTAGTGTTCCATAGTGGTGCCATTTTAAAGGCCTCTCTGGTTTTCTGTAGAAAACGAGATCCTCGTTAAGTTATTTGAATAATTATCTGACATAATACCCCAGTTTCCTTTAAAGAAACCCGCGACATAAAGAGGAAGGAAGGGACTTTCTTATAACGAAAGTGCACACAGCACCAATTATCTTGAATAATATTGGGAAACTCTTCTTACAAATGCTGTCCCTGCTTTCGAAACAAAACAATAGGTCGAGTTGAGCTCCTGTCAGCTGCAATAGAGTGAACCGAGCTAATTAATACTAGGTGCATTAGACAGGCACAAAGGGAGGTTGTGAAGCCTGCTTTTGATCCTGATAGAGAGCTTATCCACTCTACCTATGCCACGCGTACCTACCTATGTTATGATATCGTTAGCAGTGTGCCTTATTGAAAATTCCAATGCTTTTAATACAAAGGTTTCGCTGTGATTTTTTTGAACGAAAGCAATCCCGACGTTTCATTTACATACCAAAGTATTTGGATAAGGAATAATGGATTGGAAAAAGGATGTCTGTCCGCCTTCCGAGATATTGTAATGTGAAGAAATAATGATTAATGTTTGCTTAGCTAGTAAATAAGTGACAGATATTTTTTGCAGATGTGAATTTTTGTTGAGTAAGTGCTAATTTTCAATCCTTAGTGAAGTTGTCGAATCTATCTAGAGTTTTAAATTATCTGGCTGTTTATCAATTCAATTTTTCGATGTAGTCTATGTAAGCCTCGCATGCAAGCGAGTTTCACAGATACAGTATTTAACGTGTTGAATAGAATAGCAACAAAACGTGTATTTGACATTTTTTCTTCTTTTAGTTTTTATTAATAATATTACAAGCGGTGTCCGCGACTTATAATGATGTAGAGGTATTAATTTTATGTGTTGTAATATACCCTCTTTAGTAACCTAGCTATATTTCAGCCAAACTATCAAAATCGGCTCAGTTGTTTTGCGGCTAAGTTCTACCAAACCGACAGACTCACTGGTTGTTGTGATTGGATGGCTAAATGACACATGATATTGAAAGCTCAAAACCGGCAGGTGAATTCCAAATGTCAGATGCTGAAAGACACTTCTGGCAAACAAGCTGAAATGTTCGTCCATTGTTGTCAACACGTACAAATCGGTACAAGTTTTTTTTAATTTAAAAGTTGGAATAACTCTTGGCACACTTTATAATGTGGAAAACAAACGAAACGACGTGCATGTGATTGTGCAGTATATACGCTGTATAATTTATGAAAACAAATTGTTGAACTGGTGCAACCATGCACAAAGTATTGTGGGATTTAGAATTTTATTTCCATGGAAGTAAAATTCACAGTGGAATGCAAGGGTCTGGAGTTTAGAACGGCAGTTTTTAAAACGGCGCGGCGGCGCTTTAAATCATGCTCGGCTTTTTATTTGTTTTTGCTTTTATGACTTCCGCTGTTTATTTTCAGTTTTGTTCTTATTTTTAGGGTTTGCTCATACGATATACCGATATATAGGTAGGTTAGTCCTACCTATAAGTGTTTCCTTTTATTTCAGGTTAATGGTTTATACAAAATTTCATATATGTATATAAGTAGAGGGTACTATTTGCAACCATAGTAACTTTTCTCCCACACACGTTATTGACGCTTTATATGTAGGTTCGTTTCGTTTCGTTGAAAATATGGCAAAGAAAACATTTTCAGGCGAAAACGCATTTTTGTTTAAAGTCTCAGTCAATGATTGACATAACAGTAAACAAAACAAAGTAATGTATTCCCTCTTTTTATTATACTTGCAAATCAAATCGATTCCTTTGCAAATAAAGAGGATTATAAATATTTAATATCAAATTGCCACCTTAAGTCCTCGAGTGGACACAATTGAATCACAAACAAAATTCTGATAAATATGAACATAATTTTGATTTTTCAAAAAAGTTTGATCGGGAAGCCTTCACGAAATTCTACACGTGCATCTTCGCGTGAGGAGGATAGTTTCACGTTGGGTACCGCACAACCTCACCGATGCTTAGAAGCAGGCCTGGGTGGAATGGTGCCGTGATATGATAAACAAATTTTAAACAGGCTCGTCTCGGCGTGTCTACGACATCATTACAGGTGATGAGTCTTGGATTTATCAATACGATCCAGAAACGAAGCGCTAGTCGACGGTTTGGGTGTTTCAAAACGGTTCAACGCCTACCAATTTCAAGCCATCTAGAAGCGGGGGGAAGATTTTGGTCGCGAGCTTTTTCAATTTGACTGGCTACTTGGTGTCAATTTCTTTATGGAACCAAAGAAGCATCAACGCTGAAGGGTACTACCAAATGATTGGCAGAAGTTTTCTCTGTTGTGAGCAACAAGCGATCAAACACAGGGCTCCGCGGGCTACTGCTCCACCACGACAACGCGCCTTCGCACTGCACCGTGCTTAACGCAAGGCACTTCCTGGTCAGCATGCCGGTCAAACTCCTGGGTCACCCTCCTAACAGCCTTGACCTAGCACTGTGTGACTTCTTTTTATTTCCGAAAATAAAAAAGCAGCTCAAAGGGATACAATTTTCGTCGCCGGAAGATGCGCTGTCAGCGTTCGAGCAGTCTGTAAACGAGGTGACTGCGGCGGGCTGGAAAAAGTGTTTCAAAAACTGGTTCAGATGTATGAAACTCTGTATAGAGGCTAGTGGAGAGTACTTTGAAAAGATTTAATAAAAACATATTTACATATAGAACATTTATTTTTATTTTCGCAAAACTTTCTGAGTGTCCTACGTATCTAGGATCCTAGTCCTAAGTACGGTCCTAGAATGTCGTGACCTTTATATTTGTAGGAACATATCCTATCTCTTATATCACTGTATATGTATGTGGCCGAACGAAACAAATGTGTCTCGTATTTTCTCTGTCTCCCGAATGTCGAACTTCGTAAAATAAATGTGTGTAGCAATAAAAGGGCTGAGGTCAAAGGAAAAGTAAAAGAAATAACACAAACTGGTTTATTCTTAATTATACAGGGTGAAATTTTAATCAGCGTTTTTCACTTAAGGGGTCATTGTACTCATCATTATCAGCATGAAAAAAAAAACACTGGCACTCCGGTAGTGCCGACAGAAGTGAAAACTTGAACAATTACGAGTGTATTTTGTGAATCGTCTTATAAACAAAACACGCGTGTTAAGGTGTGTTCCTTATTTTATAGGGTTTTTTGCAAATCAGGTATGATGACCAAAGTGACTGGTTTATTCTTCTCGTGAAAGGAATTTATTCAGATTTACAAATAAGCACAGTTATATATCCGTGGTTCAGCGCCATCTCGTCGTTGTTGGATGAACTACGTAGTTAGTACGCGAGGCCCTCGTAGTTCTTCCCGATGTGCATAGATGGCGCTGTCCTCAACAACGCGCGTCTTAAGTTTTACGTCTGACGTTAGTACGCGAGGCCCTCGTAGTTCTTCCCGATGTGCATAGATGGCGCTGTCCTCAACAACGCGCGTCTTACGTTTTACGTCTGACGTTTTACGTCTTACGAATTTTCGATCAGGGTCACGTGACCTGACGCGAATTTAGAAGTTTTTACCCATCCCAAAAAAAGTACACAGCGCCGCTAAAGAAGTTTTCACTTCAAAAAATCAGCTGTTCCCTACATTCATGTTCGCATATCTCGTCAAAATGTAGGGAACAGCTGATTTTTTTTCACGATTTCATGTTTCGTTTCATAGTAAAAGTTGTTCTTAATGATGAATACAATGACCCCTTAACAGGAAAACGGTGAATAAAATTTTAACCTGTATACCATAGTATGTAATTGTGCAGATGTGTGTAAAATGTGACAACTCTACTTGTCCCTTAAGAGAAAACTGGGGGCCTAATAGGTCACTTTAGCAGAATCATAAAAGGATAACATTATGAATTATAATAAAGCGAAGACAGTCCGTGTTTTTGTTTTTTTCCCTGCACTACTCAAAGAGATTGGGATTGGATTTGAATTGGATTGATTGGTATTTTAGCACGGACAAAAAAAAGTAACTGAAAATCTTTAACCAATAGGATTTGATACGATTAACTTAACAGTTAACTGTCTATTTTGATTCATAATGTTATCTTTTTATGATTCTGCCAAAGTGGCCTTTTTAGGCCTCCAGGTCTATGTAGTAGGTACATAGGTTGCGTCAACCATCATGTTTCGCTGATTGGTCAGCTTGTTCATGACGTCACGAGACGTCACGCTGAAACACCAACAACACGATTGCAACAGTGTTTGCAATAGATGTATAAATATACTTGGCTCACGTCGGCGTTATCATAAATTAGTAGATATAGCCAGTTAATTTCCAGACATCTCTTAACTGCCATATTTTTGCGGCAATTGGCAGTAACGACGCACATGCCAAAAGTTAGGTTTTTATGAGGTGTTAATTTGTCCCGTTATTGATTAACGATGACTACTTTCTTTCAGCTGTGTAGTAAATAAAGGTGTATATTCGTATAAAGGCTTCTTCAAGCAGGCGCGACACGCGATAAAATCGCGCGCGACACAAAGGCACCGCAAGTCGCGCACGATTCGCGTCGCGCGTCGCGCCTTTTTGCAGGAGCCTTAATATGATCTGCTTAATAAAGGATATAAGAAAACAAAACATATACAGACACGATCACAAATATGATACACGTAACAACATTCAAAAGAAATTTTGTGGTGGAGTATCGATTTATAAATTTGAACATGTTGAAATAATATGTATACAAACTATAACAGTGGCGTGTTAAAAGATTCTGTCTGAAAAGCACTTTATTCTTTCGATCAACAGTTTCTCCTAAACTGTTGATCGAAATTATAAGAGAAATCGTTGTTTTCACTAAGTCTACACAACATACTTAGGTAATATGTTTCGGACTGTATCTGTAAATATAGGTAGGTACGTTATTGTACCTAAAGTCAGATTAAATCAACAATTCCATCGTTGAAATTCCGTTTGAAATCACAAAACCAGTGTTTACATCTACGTTTACTATATACACCTGTTTATTTATTGATCCAAGATGTTATTCGGAAGGTACACACAAAACCACAAGGATTAAGGATAATTACTCCCCGGCACGGTTGGTTGAGCACGCTAAGCCGTAGACCACAGTTAATGTGGCTATGTAGGTGCAGCTCGACTGTACAATATAGCTTGATCACAGAGACAAAAGTAATAGGGGATTTGCGATTGCTTATGGGAGAGTCCGAGGTGAAATTCCGGTGTTCTTGTAAAACGTAATTTAATGCTGTGAAGAAGGGTTCTTTTGAAATTGTGAGATGTTTATTAAAGATCGTTAATCAATAAAGAAATATAAACAATAATAACTTCAAAGAATAGACTGTCAAAAAGCCCAAATATCAGTTCTATCTGTAATTGAAACTACAATATTTAAAAGAATGCAGGTCTAAACACTTTCATTTAGCTACACTTTACAATATGGTGCTTCGTAATTAGTAAATGTAGGGAACATAGAGAAACCTGGCTGGATGGCTTATAGAGTACGTGTGTCCTGAATTGAAACGAGAACATGGAAGCTTCGTAATCTAACGTAGTCCAAATATTAATTGCTTTTAAGATGATCAAGTAATTGCTTATTCATATCTAAATATAAACGACGAAATAAACGACATTACGAAATATTGCTCAGACGTCTTCAATCCTAAATATTTAGTCTGACAACAACGTGTTTTCAAAACAGACAGAGCTACAAGAAAACGCGTTGAAACTAATATCAAAACGTAAATAACTATAAACTTTCTGAGCGCATTAGTCACGAAGCGCGTGATTCATACGAAATTTCAGTGACGTCCATTGTGGCGCTTAATCCAAATCTTGACGCACGCCTTGCGGTCTCTTGGCTCAATTTCCTAAAAACCGAAAGCCTTTATCGGAATGTGTATCTTTATCTTTTATGGCTCTTACAGATAACGAAACACTTATAGAAGTGTATTCAGTATATTAACTTGGCAAAGGAACTGCAGGATGCAAATACATAGTGACAACCATCATGTCATTTACCTCGCCATTTTTGTCCTTATTTTCCGAGCACCTGAGTGTCACATGTGCTACGTGCTGCTACGTGCCACATTGTTCCGAATCAGTCAATAGATTTTGCGCAGTCTGATTGACTGGATCGGGATTTGCACTCGGAATATCAATCAATACTAAAAGTCAAACATGTCAAGCGAAAAATACTTGAATTAAATTCGTTTCCTGTGTTAATTTTCGGTTGGACTTTCACACTTGTTAGATTGTTGGTTTTTTACGTTTCGGTGTTTCATATCTTCGCGTAGAATACGTAGACACGGGTAATTATTCGTACACTCTCTTATCTATTGCAGATACCTAATTCAATAATATTAGTATATTTTAAGTCATAGAAATAAAACTAAAAGATTCGGCTCTACTCTGTGACTGTACTAATGATGAAATTGGGCAGTGGCTACAGTAGACCTATTCAAAATGTGATTGGGTTGAGTGATCCCGTGGGTCCATTTAGAGTGGGTCCAGATGACCAAAGACTCTAGTGATAGGTAATCCAGTACAATCTCGTACGAGCACAATAAAATTGGCTTATTAGTCGATTCGCACGAATTAACTTACCCGAAACGCGCGAATTGAAGAATTTTTTCAATGGCGACTCGCATTAATTTAATTTAATTGTGAGCGAGTCGACAACTCTAGAAATATCTATAGGCAATTGGCACATTTCGAATTTTATGCCATGAAGCTAAGAAAAAAGTACACTTTTTATAATATTTAACTCATATCATTTCTGTGCGCTAGTGTCCTTTTTTCTATACTTTATTCCATATCATTCAAAATGTGCCAATTACCTAGTGCGAAATCGACTAATAAGCCGCATAATCAGGTAGTTTCCAACTTAGTTCGAACAGGTTATCACAAAATAGATAAGTACATGCTGAGTAACATTGTTTCATAACCATATCAATTACAACTTCGATAACTTATCAGCTTATCATTCAATATCTTTGTGTGTTATAAATCAATTTGCGGCAGGAATGTATGAAATCATTTGGCTGGGTATAAATGAGAACAGATTTCATAGCGTTCGACGTGGTTTGCGAGAATGATGCGTTTAGTTTCTGATATTGAAATGCCAATTTAATTATGATGTTAGAGGACTTTAGAACAGGTCTGAAATAAAAACTGTTAGCTGTACTTGCAAGAATCCTTTGCACTGCAATTGCTTTAGTCGAAGTACTCATTTGTACAATGAAACAGTGGCTGTTTGTACAGCACTTAAAACCATTTTCACTTGCAATCTTCTTAAAGAGTTAGCGATACTCCCGCTTCTGTTTTGTTTAATTAGTGTTAACATTCATACAAATTATCCATTCTGGGACTTAGGTACTGCTTGTAGACAATTGTTTTATTGTAATAGTCTTCATTGTTTATAGCTGGAAGCTTTAGCTGCGGGGCGATAAACAGAACAAATAAATAAAGATTCTATTCCTTATTTTAACATTGTTTAAGAAAATGTCATCTAAAATTAGGAACAAGTATTTATCTTTGCTGGACGCCTGGACGATAACGAGTCTAGAATCAAAATACTGGAGAAACGTGAAGAAGAGATAATTTGCTTAAACAACACAATTACCGAATTACGCGAACAACTAAGTAACCAGCAACAGGCGTCTCTAAAAAACGAGATAGAAATCACCGGGATCAATGAACTGAACAACGAAAATCCACAACATATTATTCGTATTATGGCACAAACAATTGGTGTGGCTTTGGAAGAGCAAGACCTAGACTATGCGACTAGGGTAGGCCCTCGTCGCCCACAATCTGCAGATAACACCGAAACTTTCCCAAGAGGTAGTCAAATTTGTACGGCGCTACAAACGTGATGAGTTTTTGCAGGCCGCAAGAACAAGGCGAAATCTCACCTCCTCTGACATTGAAATAGAAGGACCTTCGAGAAAGCTATACTGCAACGAACGCCTCACTCGGGAAAACCGGCAGTTATTTCGTACAACGAAATTATCAGCAAAAGAAAAAGGCTTTAAATTTTGCTGGATCAAAAACGGGTCAATCCTCATCCGCAAAAAAGAAGGAATCCCGTCTATCCACATCAAAAATACCAATGACTTGTTTCGCTTCTTGGAATCCGTACCGGCCCATCCCGTGGATGAAACGCCGTCTCCAGCGCCCTCCTCAGCCCGACCACCAACTGGACTTCTGCAACAGGACGCCAACTTCTAACATACCCGCAGTTCAGTACAAACCTCATTTCACTTTTTATGTAATACTTAATTCCTTTGACTCCTACATGTTTTTATTCATAATTCATTTTTTCTTAAACAATTTTGTAATCTTATTATTACTTTATACACAAAAAACACATAACACAGACGTGTTATGTGTTTTTTGTGTATAAAGTAATAATAAGATGTATGAGAAGTATGAGAGTGAGAGACCTCACTCTCATACTTTCGTACCTTAACAGGACCAAATATTACTCTACATATCATACATATATTCTCGCGTTGACATTTTCACAATATCAACAATTCGCGAACAGTTTTTTGCTTTTCTCGCTAAATGAACAAATAATTAACTCACACACATTCACACGTACACACAATTACACCTTAGATTCCCTGCCAGCAATCTTCGTTAGTCGGTTAGTGACATTCCAAACCTTGATATTTACTATAATTATCCATATTTCTCACTATATAGATGGCTATATTTAATATTATACAGGATATTGATGAAAATATACAAATTGAATGTCACTCTTACGATCTACTAGAAAGCTGCAGGGAACAGCTACTACAAACGGACTACAACTTTAAAATACTTACATTTAATATCAGGAGTTACCACCGTAATTTTGATAATTTTTATTGTGCACTACAACGTCTCGATTGTGATTTTGATATTATTGTTTTAACAGAATGTTGGCTAAGCGAAGGTTCGTTGCTCGAATTATTGCCAGGTTACACAGGCTCCAGAACGTACTCACAATCAAACAAAAATGGTGGAGTCGTCATTTACACCAAAAGTACATGGCATTTCACTGTTAGTGAACCAAATATAGCAGACGCAGACAGCCTTTTAGTAAAACTTAACAGTGAAATTGCTATTCTAGGAATCTACCGATCGCCATCTTTTCACAATACTGATATCTTCACTACCTCTTTAGATACCACACTGAATCAGTTACACGATTACGCTACAGTATTTGTAGCTGGAGATATAAACATCGACATATGTACCCAAATTAACAGCAGAAACTCGGATTATTTGTGTATGATGGCTACACACGGTCTCCTTCCAGCAATAACTATGGCGACTAGAGCAAATACTTGTTTAGATCATATTTTTATAAAGTCCATAAATAAAACTTCGGGAGCAATATGCAAATGCTCTATCACGGATCATGACATAGCGATGGCGATGACCTGCCTAAAACACAATCAATCTTCCTCCTCCAGACCCAGATGGAAAACTAAAATAAACGAAAAAGCCGTTGTCGCTGAGATAAATAATCTGTCTTGGACTGAAGTCCTTAACCATGAATGTACAAACTCTGCCGTTAATACTTTTATTGGAATTATCACAAATATCATTAAAAAACACTCACACAAAGTTCGAACAAGCCGAAGCAAATATAACATCAAGCCCTGGATCACCCCAGGCTTAATAAAATGCATGCGACATCGCGACAAACTCCACTTAGCTTCACGTACCCACCCTGATGATCAAATGCAGCGACTCGTATACACCCGTTATAGAAACTTCTGCAACAATCTGCTACATAGATTAAAAACAGAATACCATAGTAATTTAATCGAGACCAACCGCGCTGACCCCAAGAGACTTTGGAAGTGTATAAAATCTATATATAGCGACAAAAAAACATCAACCGATGCTTCGAAGTTAGTCACAAATACAAATGAACCCACAGAAGCACTCAACAAATGCAACACCTATTTCACTTCATTAGGCAAAAATCTGGCTGACCAAATTCTAACAAGAACCTATGAAACCCAAGCGTCTCTTGCCGATAATTATAGTCCAAATATTACCTGCCCGCACACATTTTTCTTGCACCCCACTGATGAAGATGAGATAAATAGCCTTATATCCCAACTCAACAATGACAGTGCTCCTGGGCCCGATAATCTAAATGTAAGATTAATTAAAAAAATTAAATCTACTGTCATTGCACCCCTGACCCATATATTCAACCTAAGTTTGGGGACTGGAATCTTTCCGGACCGATGGAAAGTAGCAGCTGTCAGCCCAATATACAAAAATGGAGCAACAGAAATTCCCGATAATTATAGACCAATCGCCCTACTGTCCATATTATCAAAGCTACTCGAAAAGATTGTAAACAGAAGACTAACAAATTTCCTTGAAAAACATAATTTAATTTCCGACAAGCAGTTCGGCTTTAGGAGGGGTAGATCAACCGAAGACGCAGCTAGACTATTAACTAACTCTGTATCATCAACTATAGATAAAGGCGAACATTCCATGGGGGTTTTCTTAGATTTGGCAAAAGCCTTCGACACGATTTCTATAGAACTTCTGCTCAAGAAACTGGAAGCCGCAGGCATACGTGGCACTCCCCTGGATTGGTTCAAAAGCTACCTATCTAATAGAAGGCAATTTGTCAAACTCGGTGAACTGTCTAGCAGCCTCCTCACCATCGACTTTGGAATCCCGCAGGGTAGCACACTCGGCCCAACTCTTTTCTTACTCTACATAAACGACATCATAAATCTTTCTCTCACCAATGCTGAATTAACAGCCTACGCAGACGATACAGCGATCTTATTCCATGGTGGGTCTTGGGATCAAGTATACAGCTATGCCGAGAAGGGACTACGGATAGTAGCTAAGACTCTAGATAAAAACCTGCTGACCTTAAACGTAAAAAAAACAAAGATAATAACATTCTACAAATCCAAAGCATCTGAACCCCCCACACACCTAAGTCTCAAATTTCATACTTGCAACAATAGCCTCCACCCTCAATCCACAAACTGTTCATGCACCGTAATCGACCGCATTCAATCCATGAGATATTTAGGAATTACCTTAGACGAGAACTTATCTTTTAAACAACATATACACACACTCTCCGGTCGAGTAAGGAAACTTATTCATATAATGAAAAAACTACGTGACTGCACACCCATCCCCATACTCCGCACTATCTACCTGGGTCTCTGCCAGTCTGTCCTTCAATACGGAATCTCCGTTTGGGGTGGTGCTGGCAAAACTGCATTTATCGAAGTCGAAAGAGCACAAAGAGCCGTCATTAAAGTAATGCTCAAGAAGCCTTTCTTGTACCCAACCAACAAGCTCTACAGTGACTTTCCGGTCCTCCGTGTTCGACAGCTGTTTATCCTCAACGCAATACTTCACATTCATAGAAAACTAAAATTCAGGACAGATTACCAAGAAATAGTGTCAAAGCGCATAATAAGAATTCCCATTCCCCAAGTAAACTCCCTTATGGCTAGACGTTCCCCGAACTATTTATTTCCACGCATTTATAACTATGCCATAAGGTGCTGCAACATAAAAGACCTCAAAATATCCCTGTGCAAAAACGTAATAAAGAAATGGCTTTTTACTCTCTCCTACGACGAAACAGAAAATATAATTTATACCTACTTAGGTAAGCAACATTAAACAGACTAAATGTACTCCTTCGTTCTCGCTGACGTCCACAACACACATACCAACACACACACACACACACACCCCACACACCCCCTCACACACACACACACATACACACATACTCCACCCTAACACATACTCACGCTTACACTCTACACTTTATTTTATAAAATAACTGATTAGCTCTTTCTTGACTTTTATTTTGTTATTTTCGTTATTACTACTTATTATTTCGTTATTTAATTGATCTCACGCTTATGGCAATGTATATTCTAAGATTTTTTTTTTATTTTTTTATATTATATTATTTTAATGTAATTGGTTTTAGTTTAGTTACATTTTAGTTTTTGTTTTCCTGTCTAATGGTGGCAATGTACATTCTAAGATTTTTATTTTTCTCTTTTTATATTATATTATTTTAATGTAATTGATTTTAGTTCAGTTAAATTTTAGTTTTTGTTTTCCTATTTTGCAATAATCGCTATTTAATTGATCTCACACTGTTGATTTACTTTGCTTAGTTTGATCTCACGCTAATGGCAATGTTATATTCTAAGTGTATTTTATTTTTATTTTTAATGATTTTAGATTAGTTAAATTTTAGTTTCTTTTCCTGTCTTGCAATAATCACTATGTACCAACTAACTTTTAAAATGTCGCAACACTCATAACTTTTAAAATGTCGCAACACTGACTCCCAAGATACAGGCAAATAATGCCTAGTTTGGGGGTCACAGTCTACTCTATTCCTGTACAAATTGTGACTAATAAAATAATTTGAATTTGAATTTGAATTTGCTTCTGTAAAATCAGTGCGTGACTTCAAAACTGATTTAATACCCACACTCCCCTTTGTAAGATTGATGACGTGCTGAATGTTGTGTGCTAGTGGTTCCAAGTCGTGAAAGATGATTCGGGAGGGTCTTGTGACTGACATTATGAGGATAATATATAGGTACATTCAATTCTGACAGCAATAGGTATGTGTAATGACTTTGTTGTTCTCTCTACAGCTGAAGAATCTAATACTACACCTCACACCTGTCTAGTTGCAATATTCAATCATTAAGGACACTGAGGAATGCTCTGGATGTGTTCCAACTATCAGTACGTGTGTCGATATAGCCGCATGATAGACACAAGAATATATTACATTGTTATAATTATTTACTTTTCAATAAGCTGTAAACAAGTTCGTATAGAGAAAATGCCATCAAAAAATAATTTTGTTCTGTAAACTTCCTTTTGTGTGAAACTTGTGACGGAGAAATTTGTTACGAGAGAAAAGATGTTTTTCTTTGATATTTTACTTATATGTAATACCTGTACATTTTCATTGGTTCGTGCTTGAATTTCATACTTTGAGTGAGAGGTTGAAAATAGTTTTCAGTAGCTCGACAAGTTAAGCCTCCTTTAAATGGGCCCAAATACTATCATAACCTACATACAATATAGTAATTCTTACAGATATTTTTTAATGTACCTAAAGTTATATTAGTATATACAACGCTACAATCATGTAGGTATGTTGTTTGCTTACAACTGAAACTGATATTGATATTTAACGTTATAGTTTTTGTCGAAAGCACCAACGTAAACTTCCTATTTTTCAGCGGGATTGTCCGAAAGGGTTACCGCTGGCCCGACACATAAAGGGCAAAGGAAGGAACACGGGTGGGTTTTAGTCAGTAAGAGTCTGACACTCCCTTCCGCTCCACCCAGAGCGGGAGGAGTCATAATTGTGGTGTCGTCTTCATGTCTAGCTTGTCGAATTCGTTGTGGGATTTTGAAGTTGAATTTGTGAAATGAAAACTGTAATATGTTTTTCATTTCGTAAAGTTTCTCTCAAAAAGTTGAGATAATTTAAATTTAGACGGAGTAAAGTTGTTTTTTTAATATCGACTTCTCCATTGTATGTCTTTCAAAGTCAAAGTCCATATCATGACATGATGTTATCAATGTATGTTTGCTACTAGTAAATAGTCACATGCTCTCCAGCTGTCTGTGTCATGATAACAAGGCGTTATAGATTATTAAAGTTGGAAGCCTCACGTATTTCAAATTACAAGTATTGTTATGATCGATATCTAAATGAATATCTTGTCAAAATGCAATTATTATATCTTTGATATTTAAGTCTGATAGACACGTGTTATCTACTTCTACTTGAATATTACATGCTGGAATACTTGAATATTTATATCGGAAAAAGAAACGAGAATAACATAAATTAAAGGTGAAGGCAATAAAATGTAGGCATCATGAAACGTGTTTATTGTAGTCATAAGACCCTTTGTACACGGCTTTCATTACGGTACGGCGTATAAATCGCCCCATAGAAAAAACGTATCCGTCAACAAGCGTTCTTAGTGATCCATACAACACTGACGAACTGTGCTTACACACGGAGTATATACCGCGCCGCAGAAGATACGTGCCCGTGTACAAGCTTCCATAGTTATCCATACAACACTGACGAACTGTGCTTACACACGGCGTATATACCGCGCCGCAGAAGATACGTGCCCGTGTACAAGCTTCCATAGTTATCCATACAACACTGACGAACTGTGCTTACACACGGCGTATATATACCGCGCCGTAGAAGATACGTGCACGTGTACAAGCTTCCATAGTTATCCATACAACACTGACGAACTGTGCTTACACACGGCGTATATACCGCGCCGCTGAAGATACGTGCCCGTGTACAAGCTTCCATAGTTATCCATACAACACTGACGAACTGTGCTTACACACGGCGTATATATACCGCGCCGTAGAAGATACGTGCACGTGTACAAGCTTCCATACTTATCCATACAACACTGACGACCGTGCCTACACACGGCTAATAAACCGTAGTTTTTCACGGCAAGAAAAACGTGTGTGTACAAAAGGCCTAAGTCCGGTACGTTGTATAAAATATGGTGTTATGTCACCAATTGTTTCAAGCCTGAAAATAGTTCAGTAAAATCAAGATTGTGAGGAGTAAAGACTGACTGACACCTTTTAGATAAAAACGTAAAATTACAAAATGGGCCTCGAAAAACAACACGCCTATAAATCTGTATGTACGCAGTAGGTACGCCTACCAAAATAATAATTCATTGTTTGTAATTAAATTTCAACAAGCTTTTAATACAAATATAACATGTTCGCTCGAAAAGCCGTATAAACATCGAGCAGTTGTAAAAGTTTTACTTTTACTTCGCCACTGACGCACGTCGTTATAAATCTATTCTATCTCTTGGTAAATACAATGTTTTATGTCTTACAATTTTAGGCTTAATTTTTTCAAGTACTTTCATGTTTGAGTTTTGCAAGTGAAATAGACTTTAATAATAAAATCAGCATCGGAAAAGAATGAGAATGTTCGTCTGTAAAGACTTTGAGCGGTGACGGATATACTCCATGTATTTAATCATTAAAAGGCTTATAATGCTAAAATGGTCTATCAGTGTTCAACAAAAAAATATTACGAGCTAAAAGCATGACGTTGATTCATGTTAGATTCAAAAAACAACTATAGCTGTCGGAGATAAAGTAAAATTTAGAATAAAAATGAGTATTAATAAAAGTGGGCACCTTTCTAAAAACACCTCGGAGGCATCCGAGTCGCTTCGAGGCAGTATTAGTTTCGGTAGCACCATGCCTTTCTTTCGCCTTCCGCGTATACCGGAAGGCGAAGGCCACTGCAACTCCGTGATAGCCATGGGGCTGTGGGGACTGAGTATTGTGAGCCGCCGCTCGGGGGGAGGCAGGCTGAGTTGTTGCAAAGCACGTCGCTCTGTGCTTGCGAACAACCCTCGTCGTTTCTCGGCGGAGCAGCCCATGTCCTCCCCGGACAAGGCTCGCCGCGCCGGCGCACCTCGCGTCTCCCGCACATCCCGCTCGCTGGCCGTCAGAAACGAGCTCCGATGTGCGCGAACGGTTGTGCAGGAGCTAGAGGGGCGCGCCGGCGACGTTTCCTTGCTTGGACGGAGACTCTCCATAGATCGGGCACTTTCCACCCGCGCTGCGACTAAATATTGGCCGCTTGTTATTGTTGTGTGTGCTACCTCACATTCTTCTTGGCTCGAACTCGAAGTACCGCTCCTGGAGAAAGTACTCGTTTTCGATGCAAAACTTCTATCACTATACTGAGCTGCCGAAAGGCTTGAAGTATTTGCATCGCCGGATTCTGACGACGCTTGTTGCCGCACGTAGCCTTCCTCTAGTGAGGCATGGACCACTCGTGCGTTCAATGAGCTGAAAGCTGCGAGATTAGGCCGTCGGCTCTTTCTTTCATCATCTTCCTCCTCCATTTTTAAAACCTTTTCCTATAAAACCTCACTATCACATGTAAATCGAACACAACACTATTCAATACACCATTTATGCATTTAAATATATTTATTGCATACTTATCAAATTTTTCTTACATAAATAGATAAAATAAAATACTTAATAAGGAACACTGGACACAGTCTTTATCACTATTTGAGACCACCACACGCGCGGGATAAGGCAGACACCTGAAACAAAACGTGCACATGAAACATATAGATTTTATTCCAATCATGGTAATAAAAAGGATGTGTAATTGTAGGGTAGAAGGTACGGAGGAAGGACGGAAAAATAATTAGGGATTTTCGTGTTGCTCGAGTATTAGTAATAGTAAGTAACTGCTGTAATTAAGAATAGATCAATAAGACCATTTGGGCTTCGTGGTTGGTTAAATTAGAATGTTGTAAACTTCTTTGATTACAGGCATGTTGTTAATAGCGCCAGCTAATGTAGGGATTTATTTTAATTACATTCAGTTAGCAGCCTTGGAGTCGAGCGCCAGTTGTCCCGCCTCGTTCGCGCAGTCAGTCAGTGCCTTCACTTGCTCGGCGTTCAGGCCGGAGGCTTTCACCTTCACGTCTGCACTTTTCGAGTGCTCTTTGCTCTCACTGCTGGACTCCACCCTGTTTGTGGTCTCGTTTCCGAACTGATCGGTGAAGGTTTCCTCCTCGAACTCCTCCTCGTAGCTCTCCTGGTATTGTTCACGGAACTCCTGTCTCGCTTGGATGGACACTTTTTCAGTGCTCTGTCTTTGTTGGACCAGTTCGTCCATGGTCCTCTTGACGAGCTGCTGACCGGCTTCGAGTTGCTTGCTCTCAGACATCTTGATAGTACGATCTACAATTATTAGAAAATTAAATGTTATTGTGTTGCTTTACAACAGAGGTTATGTTTCCTAATCCTGATTAAACGCCTGACTTATTCAGATCTTATTATTGTTTCAGTGTTTACAAAACCAGTTCTCATAAAATCCATGAAATAAACGGTTAAATGTTGTTTTAGAAAACGTCGTAAGACAAAAGAAATGTAAAACTGTTTATCAATGTGCATGTAAATCCAGAAAGCTCAGTTTGATAGAAATTGATAGCGTTGGCTGGCTGCGTGCCAGACAGAATATTTGGACCGCATTTAAATTTAAGTTGTTAGAGAATTTCTGGGTTTCACTTCGTTTCAGTCGACTACTGTTATTTTTCTCACAACACCATTCAATGGAATTAGAACCCTGAACATAAAATAATGCAGAATTCTGATGAAACCTCGAGGAATAGAAGATAAAGCGCAAAAGCTCAGTGACGTGAATTTCACAGAAATATGTATAGGTGTACAAACTCGTATCTAATAATGAGCGTGCTTTATTAATGAGTCTAGTCGAGACAGTATTTCTGTTATTTACTGAAATAACTCGGAGATAAAATATCTAATTAGTTTCTAGAAACTTCTGGAAGATTCCTGAACTAAAGAAATTGCACTGTGTTATGAGTATATTGAAATATGGATCCGTAGGTACTGGACTCCTGTTTACTATGACAAATAGCAAATAATATTTTATTGAAATAATGCCGCAGTTTTATATAACATAAAACTGCGGCATTATTTCAATTAAATATTCTAGGTAGGTATTTTGAATGTACAGATTTTAGTTTTTTTTTTAAGTTCTTTGCAAACAATCATTATTTAACGCCAGGTTCGCGCAAACTCTGACCATGAATTCAGCCCATGATCTGGATCCCTAGGGTAGACACTTTCGGCTGTTATAAAAAAAAATCTGCTGCTTCATAGAAAGGTGATCACTTATTTATTTTTAATAACCGAAGTAAAATTTCAACGCAGGCGGGTTCAGAATCATGTACTGTTACAGGTTGCGCGGCGATGGCGCCTTGCCACCCTGTTTTATTTTCGAGACATTTTAATAAAGGAATGTCAAAATGTTTCGAGTCGTTTGGGTCAACACGTCCTTGTCTTGTCTCACCGGCCCAGCTACACGACAATAGGAATGCAAGTCTATTAAAAACTTGCGAATACCTGTGTGAGTTTACTTGACCTATATACGAATCTAAATTCCACATTCTTCGTGACTGTTGCAATGGAGAGTTGAAGATTTAAATGTTTGAATTAGAAAAAAAAATCAACGTTTATCTTCCTAATATTAATTGATTCCGATGTTTAAGAACATTAATGCAGGTTTTGAGAAAAGCACGTGCCGATTCATATTACTTTCGAAAAGCTACCAAATGCTTTAGAAATGGTTGGTGTAAAACAATGTTTGCGTTTAAATTGAAATTTCCATGTAAAATATAAAATTTCGAGGGATACGATATTCACTATTCACCTTTTAACATATTGAGAAGCTTAATAAACACGGTACACAAAGCTCTAATCACAGAAACGAAATAAATACCTTTTAAAGTGTTGAATGTAAATAAATTCCAATAATGTGATGCAACACTGTGAGTTTAGATACTGGGATATTCTGGAGTTGTTTCCTTGCGCAAGCTCGCGAGTGAACTGAGTGGCGGGAGATCCCGCGCCGCGCTTTGTTGTGTACCGCAGCTTCGCGTGGGCGGCGGGCGCTACGTGGCACTGCGTCTGCGCTGCCCGCCCGAAATTTTGGCCGAAATAATACACTACATCTGTCTTGGCAAATTAACCATTTTGTTAATTAATTTTGACAAGAAATATTGTGATTCATGAGTTTATTTATAACTCATAAGTTTGTCTATCATGCATGTCAATTCATATAAATAAGTGCAGACACTATATAATAACCGAGGACACCTAGATAGTTCCGAGAGAGCAATTTGAAGTGTCTAGACAGGATTAATTCTGTCATCTGTCAAAATGAAACATTTTTGTTACATTAATCACGCCAATCCACGAAAGCCGTACTGCTAACGTCTACCGAAAATAGCAATATGCGTCAGTAGAAGGAGAGTCGCGAACGATGACTCCAAACGATGGAGAGGCGATAAACATACGGCGTTATGAATAATGATTGGCAAAGCTCCCTCTGACTAACTTTATCACTGCTGCACCGCGAATCGAAAACCCACGAGTTCTCGAAAATATATGGAAAACAGGAATTCGCTGAAATCATCGTTTACGGAAAAAACACATGACGAGTCGAATTGGTATTTTTATCGCATTGTGTCTGTCTTTGTTTGGTCGCATCGCTGAATATAAACTCGTGTCATCGAATTGGCATTTTAACTACGTAGAGTAAAGAGCTTTCAATTAGAATACCTACTTACTTTCGTAAGGTACGTTCATAGGGCTTTATCAACGTATCAATAGAGACTTTATTGCCATATTCTTAAAAATTATAACTACTATTTCTATTTATCACCTTAGTGGTGATGTTCTTCAGAAAGTTCAGGTGCGTAGTTCTCGCAACCAGCTTTCCTGTTATGAACGTAAACGAGGCAAGAGGAGTATGTAAGGATCGTATAGCAGGTGGCGTTCTGTAGTTTCTTTCTATCCCAATGGGAAGAAGCCGTGAGTTTATGTATGTATGTATTTCTAGCAGTGGATCTGTAGGTAACCGATAGAAAAAGAAAGTTTTAATAAAACTCGCACTCCAGTTAAATGTATAACTTTTGTAGCCAATTATCGTTTCGCATGTTTTTTTTACAAACTGAAAGAATTAATTAATTTAAAAAATTAATTATTTATAATTTTTTGAAATACTTCGGGGAAAAGGCAAAATATAACCTAATATTGACTAAAGCTCTCCTAGAGTAATTTTAGAGTACGAGAAATATTTTATCTTGTTTGATTGCCCTGCGAAAGAGACTCACCACAATAGTGCCGATAAAACTCTTTGAGGAGTGGCTAGACAGGCGTCCCGGCGCCCTCACTGAACGCCTGACGCAGCAAAGCCTGTCGGGTCAGCGGGATTGTCCGAAAGGGTTACCGTTGACCCGGAAGATAAAGGGGAAAACACGGGAAACACGGGTGGGTTTTAGTCAGTAAGAGTCTGACACTTCCTTCCGCTCCACCCAGAGTGGGAGGGGTCATTTGATGATTTCCCATCCTCAAAAAAAAGGGGGAAGTGATATAAATCTATTTTGGGTTCTAATAATGATCAGTCACTAACATATTATAATTCAAATCATTTGACACGTCACATGCTTCGAGTTCCAAGCAAAGTTTATGAACCATTTCGAATTGATGTAGTTAACGAGGATATAATTTATATTTCACAAGCGCTAGAACTAAAGATAATAAACGTTAAACTGGATAAATGCTTGTAAAATATAGGATTTTAAGAATAATGTTTGGCAACTCATAATTTGACAGTTTTGGAACACGCATGTCTTTAGGAATCTCATTATTGCCTAGACTTTTTTAACGGGGTTGGGGTCAGTGTTTAGTCTATGGGTAGAATTTCAATAGTATTAATTATCGCCTTTGTCATCATTTTTCGAGACCTCGACCTTTGGAAGGCGTATATGTATAATAAGGGGCCGAAAGTAACTTGCAGAGGCCCGTTAGACATTTTTAATGAAAGGAGGCACCGACTGATGAGTATTCCTATATGCACTATAAAACTGCACCCAAGGACAATCCCTGGTTAGTCCCTATTGCAAGATATGGAAACAAAGATTTTAGACTATAATTTCAATAGTATTGATTATAAATTATTATGATTTTTACCACATGTGCTTGTGGCGGCATCTACATCGCCACATCCAAACTACACGTCACACTGACGTCACGCAACATCTAGTATATTTACTGCGCGACTAGCAACGCGCGAATACAACGTCCCGACATCAATCGTCGGGCAGTAGCTTACGAGACACAACACCCGTCTTTTCTTTTTTTTTTTTTCATTATGGGACAACACCCGTCTGATCCGAGGATTCTCCTTTTTCTATGGAGGATGAGTGAACTTTACATTTTGATTTTCATACGTCTATATGCTAAATTTTGACTGAACTGGCTACATATCTAGGGAACAAAATTAGATGTGTCTATCTAAAGCTGTCTAGCTGTCTCACTGTCGTGCTTCTCTCTGAGGATTACAAAGCGTTTAGTAATTGTCAGGACGATTCAAACCGGTTGTCATTTACTCCATTAAGTATCTGTCTGGGGAGTGATTTTACCTTTGCTTTACTGGTACGAGTAAAGCCAATATACCTACGGACACGCACGTCTGTAATTCTATATATAGGCTACCGAACTTAATAGATTGGTTTGATGGTTTACAGTGTAGGTTAAATGAATTTAATCACTACACGGCTTCCGTTGAATTCATGTATGTGGCATTTAAAAACTGGGCCTGCCTGCGTGGTGGTTTATGGTCTATTCCCTCTCCCCGAGAGGAGGTCTGTAGCCCTGCAGTGGGGGCATTATAGGCTAATTATGTGTGTAAAATGACAACGTGTGAAAGCCGTTGGTCGACTGAATAACAGTTTAAAGAAATAAGCAACTACATGATTACGACGATACGACGATACTTGAGTAATGTTTAAACCTGCCGGGTCAGCGGGATTGTCCGAAAGGGTTACCGCTGGCCCGGAACATAAAGAGCTAAGGAAGGAATACGGGTGGGTTTTAGTCAGTAAGAGTCTGACAATCCCTTCCGCTCCACCTAGAGCGGGAGGGGTCATTTGAGGATTTTCCATACTGAAAAAAAAAAGGCTTGAAGCGAGTTTGAACGAATAAACCTACCTTCCATCTCACTACCGAACAAAGTTTTTTCGTCGAAAGGATGATGCGACATACGGATATCTATGATGCGACAGGATATCCCCACTGACCAATAACGACCGGACGTATGTCATTGAAAAACTCTTTTCATGACTGTCATTTGTTACTATGGCGGTAATTTTCACATCATTGTGGGTAAAAAGTTCAGCTAAAACCAAAACGTGCGTCATTGTGACAATTGTGTCGTCTGACATTTATTTTCAGCTATAGCAGTGTTCATAATCTCAAATAATTTAGATTCCATCGCCAATTAATCAGTTATCTACTTTAGACAAATATATTTGAAGTAGAATTTTATTTATTTTAATTTTTAACAAAAAGGTTCTAAAAAGCTTTTGGTTGCAATGGAATTTGAACTTTGTTAAGTATAACATTCAGTTTGTTGTTCCATAACTTAAAAATTATCTCAAATTATTAATTCAAATATATTTTATCTTTATCTCAGTTCAAAATGTCTGTTTCAAGTTACATCCGTGAACGTTCGAGTGTCAGTCAAATGTTGCTCTATCTCAAGAGTTATCTGATACAATCTCAAGATTAGAATTTGATTCTTGACAACAAAACAACACGTAAAGATTGTGATTTGTCTTGTTTTTAGGGTTCCGTACCCAAAGGGTAAAAACGGGACCCTATTACTAAGACTCCACTGTCCGTCTGTCTGTCTGTCACCAGGCTGTATCTCATGAACCGTGATAGGTAGACAGTTGAAATTTTCACAGATGATGTATTTCTGTTGCCGCTATAACAACAAATGCTAAAAAGAGAATAAAGTAATATTTAGGGGGCTCCCATACAACAAACGTGTTTTTTTCGGCGTTTTTGCCTTGTGGTACGAAACCCTTCGTGTGCGAGTCTGACTCACACTTGGCCAGTTTTTTATTATTATTTATTTATACCTTACTATTCTTATCGCTTATTGCTTCAAAAACAGGTATTTCTTTCATTATTTGCAGACAAAATTGTAAATGGCTTTCCATCAGGCGTGATCGAGGTCAAGAGCAAGCCCGGCCCATTCGTAAATAAAAAAATCGGTTGTCTGTAAAGTCGGTTTACGGACGATAGTTTAACGTGACAACGTCATAACAAAACATTAATGAAATGATTGCATACTTTTATGAATAAAATTATTAATTAATTTAATTCATGATTTGTATATTTAAATTTTTTTTTTTAACAATGTACATAGTTCTTACTAGTATGAATGTGCTTTGAGCAATTTGTTTTACAACTTTTAAACATGTGTGATATTTATTAACTTCTTACAATTTGTGTTATTCTGTTGAGAATAGGACGATGATAGGAAAAGTAGGAAATGAAAGGGAGGGTTTTATTTCGATCGAATAGTAAAGCAATTGATTTTTTACTCATCGTGAAATAGTTCTGTTAACTTATTGTTATAGTTTTGTCAATTATAGCATAACCTACAATCGCTGCACTAGCGGACCGATGCTATTTATTTTAATGATTAAAGCACGAATATTCGACAATATATCACTGAACATATATTTAATATCGAAAGAATCATTACCTTTATCGCCGCAATTAGTCGTTGAAGTTCTAACACCACGGAAGTCGAAACATAACGCCGATTCGGTGGATCCCGTGTTGTTGCATTGTTGCATGAGTTGTTGCATGAGTTTCTATTAGCCAATACGTGTTTCTGATTGGCTAAAACGGTGCGTGTTCCGATTTTCTAGCGAATGGCATCAAAATGTCAAAACCGCCAAAAATGACTTACGTGGTGTTAGAACTTCAACGACGAATTATCGTTGCTATAAACAATTGACACCAAATTCACTTTTCACTGCACTTCATACTTGACGAAAACTTGGATTATTGTATAGCAGCTGTCCACGCGGACGCATCGCTCACTCAAGTAGGAGAGAGACAGATGATGTCGAACGCTGCCGAATCGGCCTCCGCGTTCGGCAGCGTTCGACATCATCTGTCTCTCTCCTACTCATCGCTCGTTCCGCGCTCTCGCTTGCACTTCAAGCCGCCATGGCGTACAACGCTACAGCAGAGCAAGGCCGCGAGGTAACGCTACATGAGTCATGTTTTTTTCGTGTGTGCAGCCAGCTTCATCGATTTATTAGACGTAATCACGTCAAAAAAAATTGTAGGTACTACTAAAATTCGAAAATACTAAAGTAGATACAAATACGAAATCGATCTCATTAATAAATTGACTGGGAAATGTCAAAATGTAATCATTTTGACATTTCCCAGTCAGGGCAAATAACACATAAAAAGGCATATTATATAATTTGTACGGAAAACTTTTCAATTCTTTTCTCTCTAAATAAACATACAGAGAACTTGCAAAGATTATACATACAAAACAAGTTTGATTTTTGACGAGTTTTTGACATTGATAGTCGCTGAGATGATATTGCGCCTAGATTGGGAATTGGCTGGGTGATGAGACAGTACTGTCATTTACTCAAAATAAAAAGAGAAACATAATATTCCGCCATCATAACTAAATATCTATATATATAAAACAAACTTTAGGAAGCTGTTGTAATTTGGTATAAGGAATACGTTAATAATATATCAAAGCCTCTGAGTGTTGAATTATGGCCCTAACCTAACAATTAACCTTTAAGGGTTTGTCACACTGGACGCGTTCTGCGGTCTGCGGTCAGCTCAAAGTGAAGTGTTGTTCATACATGATGCGCGCTGTGTTCACTTTGACCTGACCGCAGACCGCAGAACGCATCTAGTGTGACTGAATCTTTTAGGGAAGAAGTGTAGTACAGAGCTGCCATGGTATCTTTGTTTGATTTAATTAGAATGATGGAAGGACTGGCTAGATATTAGATCTACATATACCGCGTAAAATTAAATTAGATCACGTCTGCGGAGTTTCGCTAGATAATTTAATTTGACCCCGTATATAAAAATGGATATTGGTACATGTATTGTGAGATTGATGAAGTCCGACACGGTTTGACCATGAAAGTTGGCATATGTACGTATATTATCATGGAAAAAAAAATCTTTATTTCACCAAAGCCATTTCATTAAATTATAATATCCAACTAAGTAATATGTTTATATGGAGAAGGTTCATATTCTTTTTTAAACGACTGCCCAAAAAAAGGAGTGTTATTTTTTCAGGGTTCATGTATGTTTGTCCACCATAACTTCTAAATGGCTTAACCAATATCAATGTATGTGGTAGAAGCGTTGGGTTATCCCGGGTAACATAGGTTGGTGAAAATAAAAAAATAAAAATTAATGAGGGAGCCGATGCCATAAAAAAAACGTTTTTTTTTTTCATATAGTTTTTGTTGCGATCTCCACGTGGGCAAAGCTGCGGGAAAAGCTAGTAAGTCATAAATACCAAGAGGCATATGCATAAGTTGCAAGGTAGTAAGAACATTAAGGGTAATGTAGGTACAACTCACTCCTCCATATTGACGTAAATTGAGTATCCGTATTGAACGACGGAAGCGTGTTATACGCGACCTGGCACAAAGAAAATCAAGTGGACCATCTTATTCAAGTATCTATCTCTTCATCAGCATTTCATTAAAACTTTTTATGGAATACAACGCAAAGTTTACAACAAAAACCGGCAAAAGAAAACAAGATAAAAAAACTTACAAAAGTAAAACACAATTCTCGTTTACAACTGTATATATTATATATTACAGTATGTATTGAAAACCGTATGCAGTGATGTATTTATGGAACCTGACCTTTAGTTGCCTCGAGACCTTTACTAACGACGAAAGTATAAAGTCGTAGTGCAGCTTAACAATGCAGGCACGCGAAGGTGGCGGCTTCCGTCCCTCGATGCCTATCTACCACCTAATTCCACCGACCTCCGCCCCTTACACGTAACGGACGACTCAACCGTGCGTGTCTATTCGTTCGCTATCTTCGCCATGCAAAACGGTAAATTTTCACGGCCGTCGTGTTCGAACGAGGAATATTTTATCCACAATAGCTCAAAGAACTAGTAGAATATTCTAGATTAGGTACTGTTTGTATCTACTTGGAATTCGCAAACTGAAAATGAAAATTGAATAGAGCGCTCGGACGAAGGAGTTAGTTATTAAAATCCGGGACGTAACAGCTTGTTCAGTTTTCACGCCGCATTCGCTTCGAGCGGCATACTCTCGAAAACCAGTAAATTGGATATTATTTTTATATTTCTCTAGTTGGTAAATATCTATAAAATATGCGACGTGATTTTTTTCATTTACGCCCTTTTTGAAATATGTACACATAGAATTTTGCATTACGTCGACATTTTCTACTCTTGGATTAGGTTCTAAAATTATCTTATCGATAAAATCATCTAGGTATCGATAAAAATCACATTTCAGGGTGAAATATAGCGTGCTAAGCACAATTTCGAGGTTAAACATTATGATGGAACTTTCTTACGAAGTTGCACAGAAATAATTTGGTGTATAATTTTCAAGATTTTCGTAACCTAATGCTGACCTTTGTACACGCACGACAGTAATTTGTTACAACTTAGGCAAATAAGCATTTATTAGTGTTATCGAATGTCATTTAACATTTATTTGTAGTTGAAATAAAATGTATAAGAGTTGTGTTCAATATGTTTCTTACTCATGAAATTCTAGTTTTGATGGCTCGATTCCGATCCCCGATTTTTCATATACGGTTAACAGTTTTAAATGTTCTCTGAAGTGAAATGTTTATTTGTGTAAGTAGATTTTTTAATACACTGTTCCACGTCATTATTTTGTTGGTGAAGATTTTAAAACTAGATGACGCCGGCAGTTCCTATCTGACTGACCCCTGAGAAGAAATGCCGAAACAAACTAAGAGGTCATGGTCTCTTTTAAATTCTAAACATTATATTATTAGGATTTTATGTGAGTCAAACAATGTAGGGCCATGTCTGGAAGGGCCTTTTGAAGAAAGAGCCATTGCAGCTTTGAGTTGACCAGTCCCAACAGACGGCATGCATGCATCAGTCATCGTGTAGCTCAACCCATTTTTAGGGAGCTCAACGACCCGTCTCACGACGCTATCAGGGGGCCTAAAAAGGCCACTTTGGCAGATTCATAAAAGGATAACATTATGGATCATAATATGGCGAAAACAGTCCGTGTTTTTCTTTTTTTCGCTGCACTACGTAGGTATAATCAAAGATATTGGGATTGGATTTGAATTGGATTGATTACTATTTTAGCACAGATAAAAAAAAATAACTGAAAAATCCTTCACCAATGGGATTTCATAAGATTAACTTAACAGTTAACTGTCCATTAAGATTCATAATGTTATCCTGTTATAATTCTGCCAAAGTGGCCTTTTTAGGCCATTTGCGGCCAGGATATTTGCGTAGGCCATATACAAAATACTCAAAACCGCCAGACAGTTATTAAGTCATGTATACGTATTAAATTTAGCCTGCATGGTACTCAAATTCACAGTCAGTTTTCTCTTTAAATGTCATCAAAAATATCATAATTTATGTTACGCAAATCAATAAAATACCTATCAATATTCTCTTGTAATGGACTCCCTTGTCAAGATACAGGAATGTTGAAAAGAGAATCCATTACAGCGAAATATAGAGAGGCAACTCCCCAGTGTTTGCGAGTGAGAAATGTCACTTAGAACTCGGAAAACTCGTTTAGAGCGTAAAGTGCGAGGCAGTAGTTACCCCGACGGAGATCACAGTTGAAAATACGTACATACGTTACGAACGTGTATTCAGATTTAATAATAGCAGTACAGTTTTTAGTGGCAGAGTTTAATTTGTTCGCGACGCCATTCCTCTCCTTAACTTTTCTTATTTCAGTCGACTCGCGACGCACGTTGCGGGCTCGTGTTGGACTTTTTGTCGCGACAGATATTACGATATATATAAACGAGAATGCGACAGCCGAGATGCCCAAATAAGAATCAGTATGCGTCTTTTACACATACAATCTCGAATCTGGTTAATCCAGAAGCATAAAAGAGTACTTTTGAGATGGCGTTTGTCTAAATTAGGAGAATTGACGTCATAGCAGCTCTCACAATGCTACAGAACAAATATTAAACCGTGTGTTCCGAGGTATTTCGGATATTAAACATAGGTGGGTATTATTGCCCCAACACAAAGAGCGCAGGCAATGCTACCCTAACATTCCCGAGATTTCTGCTATAATGTACAATGCTTTTACCAATATTGCTAGCGTGTTTGTTCATTCTCATATTATTAATTCAAGTATAAAAAAGATTTCGGTCTTTAAGTGAATGATATGGTAAGGGACCTTGGGAATTACCTTATGAACAAAATTACCTATGAGTAAAACATAAGCAAGCAATAATTTATTGCTTCGAAAATGTTATGCTTAGGGCGCATTCCACCAATTTTTTATAAATAGAATAAGTCTTATCCGAATAAATTTTGAAATTTTTGACAGTTTTTCAATACTAGAACTGTCAGACGTCAATTTTATTCCATGAATAAAAATTATCTGTCAAATGAAAAATCAGAAATAATCTCAGTAATTGCTGTGTAGCTCTGAGTTATGGAACGTAGAAAATGAAGTGGAAATATAATTCATGTATCGCAGTGAAGAGAATTTAATCATTTATTCTGTTTAATATGATAAAATTGCTGTATCTTGTATCAAAGTAAGACCTTTCCTTTCTGAAGCTTCAGTAACTGGAGCTTTAGAAAAGCTTAGGAATTATATTGAAGGACGTAATATTAATAAACGTGCTGTTATTTTTTATAAAAAATCATCCACTTTGCTGCCGACTGGTAAATACCCAAGAGACTGGGGGCATTACAACGTCGTATGGCAATGCTCAGCCTCTGGCCAAGGTAAAAGTGAGCCCTTAGGTCACGGGAAGTGTCAACCAGTCGTTTTGACATTTCCTTAAAGAGACCACGAGCACTCGGAGCTCAGGGAGGGTTTCGACCCTAAACGGCTCGAAACTATAATTCCAATAAGGTTATTTATTACATACTGCAATACTTACGCCACTTGAGGTTTTGTGCTGAAATATTTTTTTTTATTCAAAGTGGAATAGACATTTCACACAACCATTTTGTTTGTTGCTGAAAATATTCAAAGAGCCTTAACTCAAAATGGAATATTTAATCGTTTTTAAGCTGCAATGTGATTAAAATCATAAATTGTTAATACTAAGCATCAGGGTGCTTACTCTTCAATTTAATTCCGATAGATCGACATTGGAATTGTGACGTTTCGTACTCTTGAGTTCGATGCTAGCGCCAAATGATTTTTAGATTGGGTGTTCATTTTGGAGACCTAAGTGGAATTGGGTTCGGGCTTGGCGTGGGGTAATTGTTGACAATATTGTTTTCAAGAGTACCGAATCACGTGACTGTAAAATTAACATTGGAATCATATTGGCATCTCATTGGAATTATAATTAGTTTGGAGAGTAAGCCCCCTGATCTCTGTATACATAATAATGTTGTTTCATGTCTGGTAAAGACAGAGTTGGCTACAAAATTAGATTGAATAAATAATGAAGCAACCATTGTAAGGCCGGTAATGCATCAACGGTCCCCCGAGAAACGTAAACTTTCAGTACCTCTAAATACAAATGGATACTTTGGATGTTACGCAATACATATCCGTTAGTCGACGTCTTTCTTTCATAATTGTTCGATAAAAACAAAATAAAAACGTGTGCGGCCCCCGTCAGGAATGAAGTTCCTTAGGCGATACTCGCACGCAATCACTCGTAAATAGAAAGAGACAAAGGTAGTTTTAATTTTTCCCGAGGATGCTAAAGCCGATAGTGAGGTCAAAAAGAAAATCCATAACTCTTTTTATTTTATGTAATAGAGAGAGACAAAAAATCGCATAACACTTTTTCGTTACGTGCCGATTTCTACCAGTTTATTCCTACCATAAAACGAATTAAAGAACTGTTCGTTCTAAAAAAAAAACTACATTTCACTTCTCTAAACCTGTGAGTTTATATTCTATCAATTAAATGCAAAACTGTTTAGAATACTGGTTTAATATAACTCATAAATACGGTGTTGCAACGCAATAACTCCATTCAACTTTTTGCTAGATAGACTGAGTTTGTTAGTCATAAAACATCACTTTGCACAAGCGCTACTGTACACACATACATGTACAAGGTGGGGGCAACAATACGATAATAAATTAAACTTCGTAAATCTAATGACGTTCCCAGTTTGCATCCAAAAGCAATTAAATATATCCAATAGTTCAGTCACTGTAGGTGTTATCAAGGGGTATCGTATTAAGGCTCCTTCAAATAGGCGCGACACGCGATAAAATCGCGCGCGACACAAAGGCACCGCTCGTTGCGCGACTTGCACAACGAGCGGTGCCTTTGTGTCGCGCGTGATTATATCGCGTGTCGCGCCTGTTTGTAGGAGCCTTTACCCAGTAATAGGGTTGTGGAGGTCAGATAGGTAGTCGCTCCATGTAAAATACTGGTATTCAGCTGCATCCGGTTAGACTGGAAGCCGACCCCAACATAGTTGGGAAAAGGCTAGGCAGATGATGATGAGTTCAGTCACTGTAGCTAGTCAAAGATCGGCAAAACCCAAAGTCGGCCCATCATTACTACTGCTATTAGCTACTACTATTTAGCTTGTTTGAAAAAATCTCGTTTTCAATTTCTATGTTAGGATTTATTTCATAGTTTCAAAATAATTCTATGCATTAGTATTGTCAGTGTCAACCAATGTCGTATTGTCGTCTCCACATTATACAGGGTTATTTTTAAAACATTACCAACCTCTTAAGAGGTCATTGTACTCATCATTATAAACCAAACCTGAAATTGCAAAAAAAATCAGCTGTTCCCTACATTTTGACGAGTTAAGGCTCCTGCAAATAGGCGCGACGCGCGACTAGAATCGCGCGCGACACAAAGGCACCGCTCGTTGCGTACTTGCGGTGCCTTTGTGTCGCTTGTCGTGTCGCGCTTGTTTGAAGGAGCCTTTATACGAACACAAATGTAGGGAACATCAGATTTTTTTTTCGCGTATTCAGTTTTGTACCCATAGTAAAAATTGTTCAAATGATGAGTACAACGACCTCTTAAGAGGTTGGTAATGTTTTACCAATAACCCTGCATAATCATGGTCTTGTTTTTGTTCACTAACACAAGTCTCTGTTATTTCGATAAACCAGAAACATGGCTGTCCATCATTTGTAGACAATGACAACACAATTTTCTTCTCGCTAATTTGACCTGCCGGACATTCCCCGGCCAGTGTTTACGAGCCCAGTCCATTTCCTTTCGCCTTGTCATGACAATACAAAATACTTTTTACTACCATGCTCCGCCTAGTAAGCTTAAAAAGACCAGAAATATAAAGCTGCCCGATGCACGCAGACAAGTTAACTAAAGTTAAAATTAACCACTACCCGATGCGTACTTTAATTTTGCAAGAATAACGTTTGTTTGTTCCGCGGTATAATATTTTTCCTAAAGGTGTGTCCAGACCTGGCGAATACACTGCGAATGCGCCGCTTGCGAACTGCGCGCATGCATTTCATGTTCGCACGCAGCCCCTGCGCCATCCGCGCGCCTCTCGTGCGCAAGGTACGCGTCGTACTCGAGCGGCGCAAGCAAATTCACAACTGAGGCTCATATTTCCAACGCGAAAGAAGCTATGTGTGCACGTGATGCGCGCGCGCTGCACGCGCGCCCCACTCGAGACTTGCCGGAGTTAAACTAGAGCGGCGCACCTAAAGGCGGAAACATACTTACGTGTCGTGGCGTGTCGTGACGCGCCAGAAGCCTATCGGTTTCATACATTTAATATGGTTAGGGACATATTTGCATGTCGTGTCGTGTCGCAACGCGTTCTGTCGTGGCGCCGACTGCTTGCCACCGATTGCGCCAGAGCGGTGGTGGGGGTTTATGACGCGACCTCTCTTTAGTACCTACCTATGGACATACTATGTGGTGTACAAGTATGTACACCACATAGTATGTACTTTTTTTATGTGTGCTTTCTTCATTGTAAAGTACTGATGAAATTTCTCTTCGTCACTCTCTAATTCTTTAACAAGACGATGACATTCACCTTTATCTTGTCTCCCCTCTGTTTATAGGGTGAACCCAGTATCTTCTTTTCTTTTTTTTTGCTCATAAGAAGTTTCATTGCTAAGAGAAATTAAAGGTCTTCATCAAAATCACTATCCGAATCAGAAGAAAACATTATGTACCTACTTATGTTTGAACGCTGCAAAGGTTCGTTAAGTAAATGTTCAGAAATAACGCCAGAGTAAGCCACGACACGACACGTTAGTGTGCACACTCACCGTCACGACAGTAAGCATCACGACACGCCACGACACGTAAGTATATTTCCGCCTTAACGTAGGCTGTAACCGCACGCGAGCAACTCGCGCGCAGTTCGCAAGCGGCTCGCGAGCGGCGCATTCGCTAGATCTGGACACACCTTAACAGTTAGTTTCAATGGAAAAGGCTCGTACACACAGGCGCGACGCGACACGCGACACAAAGGCACCGCAAATCGCGCAACGAGCGGTGCCTTTGTGTCGCGTGTCGCGTCGCGCCTGTGTGTACGAGCCTAAATACGTCCAAAATGTAGCTGTTTTATGAGCTTCAAATTTTTAATATCCGAGGTAGATTTGCGTTTCCCTCGTAAAAATACCTAAGCAATTTCCCCTTTTATATTTTTTCTTTTCTTTTTGCTACCTTTAACTTTCCATTGAGAAAGCCTTCAGCGATCTAAGAAAAGAATACACGCTACTAAACGTTTTCAATTAACAGGTGTAGCACGCACAAGTATAACCTCTCCTATCTAGCTAATCTTCTTTGGATCAAACACTCTAGAACTTTGATATTGGAGAAGAAAAAGTATTAAATAAATGAAGTTTGTTTAAGGGTTGCTTGTGAAAGTATAGGGTCGGAATTAACTATACCTTATTAGTAAAAGGATGACTATTATCAAGATAATGACGTGCTTGTTACGAAGCTTGAGTGTGAGGGTTGTGTAATTTGGAGTGATTAACTACCAGTACTCTATGGCGTGTTGATTTAATTGTAGCAGTAAAAAGATTCAAAAAAAGCTCAAGCTTAGCTTTTTTTTCAAGGCATCTTCCTTACTTGAAATCTCTTTTCATAACAAAATGTCTAAAAACAACATAGTTTCAATAGAAAATGTATCAAAACGTGATCTCTATTGGGTTTCACGTATTTACATTTACTTCGTTCAGTTTGTACAAGGTGCTAGAGAATCGAATAAAACAAATAAACATCGTTCGGTTGTCGACCAATGAACAAGAACGGTCTAATTTCGTTACGCTCGATCTATCCGATACTTGTCGATACGTCATCAGAGCTGCCTATCGTAATGTCTAGTTGAATTTAACGGTGTGACACCGGCCTACTTACGGTTATGTTACATGTAGATTTCTTTTGTTTCATTTTATCCCAATAACAAGGGTAGGTATATTCGATCGAATTTCTTTACCACCTTTAGATCGAGTTACGAACCGACTACGAACCTAACGTGAGAGTTGAGTTGTCTGATTTATTATAACGATCATAGGTACCTACATGGAATGTTGATCCCTATTCAGTTTGTCAAAGCCAAACTAGCTGAAACCGAATCTTCTTTTCCAACTTCAACCAAATATTTTTATATTAATGGAGAAAATCTTAGTTCATGTCGAGATGTGATCTGAGACAAATTTACTATCTATAAATCTTACTAGCTTCTGCCCGCGACTTTATCCGCGTGAAATTTCACCCTCTTAGGGGTGGAATTTCGAAAAACCCTTTCTTAGTGGATACTCCACTCCTACTCTTCACAAAGAACACACCCACCAAATTTCATGTCTCTAGGACCAGCGGTTTTGGCTGTGCGTGTGATTATATCAGTCAGTCAGGACTTCGAATTTCATATATATTGATTTAGTGTCACAATCTTCAAATCATCGATCATCATCTAAAATAATGTGCCGTGGGACTCTCTTTACAATCATAGTTTTTAGAAGGAGAAACTTCAAGATATTTGTTTAAAATGTCAAAAAATTTCATAATATTTTATCTTATTATTAGAAAAAGGCAAGTTTATTCGCCAGTATCGCTATATTATTAATAATTTGTTTTGGGTTTTCGGAACTTTTCGCATTGACTGCGATGCGGACGAATTTAATGATGCCCTATAATTCTTTGCCCCCTTTTGATACATGTACATAATAATAGAATTATTATTTTAAGCCTATTAGCTTATTAATTAAGTACTTATTATTGATAGATGTTACGTTTACAGAAGATTGTAAATTATCTACGGAACATCAATTTATAGAGTTTGTAACGCCCATGCTACAAAACAGCAAACTGTACGATGTAATATTATGTGCAAGGGAACGTTGTATGGCTTTAGTTAGGCAAGTTATACATAAGGGAGCTGTTCATTTATTACGTAAGACGATTTAAGGGGGAGGAGGTCCAAACAACTCTTTTTTTTTACGTGGGATGGAAGAGGTCTAGATTATTCTTACATAAGATCACAAAGTAAGCAAAAATAATAAGTTTTTAATTGTCTTTAATGAACAGCCCCTAAGTAGTGTAACGTTCAGCTACAAATCACCGTGGCGAATGTTCTGCGATAACAGCGCGACATTTTAATGCTGTGCCTCCTGTGATAAGTGATATAACTCGAGTTGTACCCTTTTTGTGATTTTCACATGAGCATTATCAAAAAAAAAATACGTCTTTTTTGGTCTAACTCACGTTCTTCTATCTGCTATAGTTTCGGAGATAATTTTGTGCAAAGTGATACAACTATAGGGATTTTGGCAAAAAATTCGTTACAATCGATATTTGTCAAGATGTAACCCCAAAACCGGTCACTTATCACACAATTTTTCGTGCTTCGTGATTTAAATGCTATTGTATTTAACTTCACATTTTATTTTTCAGTTCATTTATCGTGAATTTTGATGTGACTAGAGTAATATCCCTTTAAACTAAATCTTTCGATATGCCTCTAGGATACAAATCGACATGTATCTACAAATCTGAATGTAAGGTATGCTCTTTTTTGTGAAAAGTGATACAACTTGACTTAAATCATTCTACACAAATCTGTTTTTTTATGTGTAAACAGATATAAATGTAGTTGTATCTAAAATTCCAACCAATTGTAAAAACATGGTACAAAATAATAAATGTGCTAAGTGATACAAGTGCAGGTGGCGGGGGTTCGAGGGGTAATCGGAGGTGCGCGGGACGTAGAGCCGTATTAGCTCACTCGTGCGCTCCGCCCGCACAGGCCCGCAGTGTCACTGCGACTGTAATGGTGTGTGCACGTCCGAATGCGCCATGGATCGATGCGTAAGTTGATAGATGTATCATTTTACACGAAATTCAATAATATTGAGATTTTTGTTATTGTATTGAATTAAATCACCTTACACCAAATAACGAAAAGTTGACACAATAAAAATATTATGTTGCTAAGTTGTAAGTATTGTTTTTAAGTAGGAGGTCAAAGTAATTTTCCCTCGTTGTAATAAATCTAGACATTTAATTTTATTATATGATATTATTTAATAGTCCAGTCAAATTAGTCCTTAAAATAGAGCTAAGGTTACAATAATTCCCATAGAGCTAAAAATTGGTATGAATGTTCAGAATACTATTATAAATGAATTGTGAAAAGTCCCCATCAATCCCCCTTGTGCAAAATTTTTTATTGATGGTGAAAGTTTGCAAAAATAGGTTTTTCGCGTTTTTCAGCTAAACGGTGAGTTTTACAGCAAAAATAGTTCAGACAAAAATTGTAGATCATCCGATTCTCTACAAAAAATGTCTCCACACTTTTTTTCATAATTATTGCCATTTCCGTGATATAGCGGTTGAAAGAATTGAAAAAAATATTTTATTCGTAATATGCACGTTAATGTACTTTTATATACATTTTTGAACCGTTATACGAGTAAACATACGAGTCCCTGTCTTATACATACAAAATACCAGACATCTGTAAAAAATCATGTGCAGTGTCGAAAAAATTATAGGTACTCGAAAAAGTAGCATTGATACCATGAAAAGACGGCGCCAAGAAGAAGGAGCTGATTCATCAAAAATAAGTCCTCCTCGTACTAGAGCACGAGTAAGTGAAACTACATAAATCTTACGTCGGTAAGTACTGCAGTGCTTTTTTCTTCTCCAACTCTTCATTTAATTCGTTGCCGCAAAATAAACAACACTGATTGGAGCAAAATGTAGTTTCACTTACTCGTACTCTAGTACGAGGAGGACTTATTTTTGATGAACCAGCTTCTTCTTCTTGGCGCCGTCTTTTCACGGTATCAATGCTACTTTTTCGAGTATAATTTTTTCGACACTGTACATGAATTTTTACAGATGTCTGGTATTTTGTATGTATAAGACAGTGAGGCGGGGTCGCGGCAGACCACGTAGGAGATGGCGGGACGAGCTGGATAGGTTCCATCAAAACTGGAAAGAGGACGCGCGGGCTCGCGAAAGATGGAAGGAGTGGAGGGAGGCCTTTGCTTATGAGTGGGACAACGCAGGCTAAACAAAAAAAAAAGACAGAGATGTTTACTCGTATAACGGTTCAAAAATGTATATAAAAGTACATTAACGTGCATATTACGAATAAAATATTTTTTCAATTCTTTCAACCGCTATATCACGGAAATGGCAATAATTATGAAAAAAAGTGTGGATACATTTTTTGTAGAGAATCGGATGATCTACAATTTTTGTCTGAACTATTTTTGCTGTAAAACTCACCGTTTAGCTGAAAAACGCGAAAAACCTATTTTTGCAAACTTTCACCATCAATAAAAAATTTTGCACAAGGGGGATTGATGGGGACTTTTCACAATTCATTTATAATAGTATTCTGAACATTCATACCAATTTTTAGCTCTATGGGAATTATTGTAACCTTCAAAGTCTTATTTGACTGGACTATAAAGAATACCTATGGTTTTCTTACTCTTTATTTTTTTTTCAGCTTAAATCTCGAATTGATAAATAATGAAATTGGCTACTAAATCGGATATTGAAGAAAACATTTTGATACCCAGGAAAATGGCTGCGAATCAAGAGAGGAGCAAGAAACGAGCAAAACGGTTGACGGGTCATGGCACCGAGGTCGCTAGTAAAGGCAATAACGTAATTGTATAACACCTTATCAACACTTGAAATATAGCTGTTTAGCTAAATCGTGCATTCAAAACATAAACGGCCGTTTTTGTTACAAATGCACGATTTAGCTAAACAGCTATATTTCAAGTGTTGACAATGTGTTATAAAATTACGTTATTGCCTTTTCTACAGTAATAATAGACCACATTTTGTATTTTTGATTCTATTTACGAGTTATGACATTTTTTCGATTGGCGGCGCTAGTGGACTGTAAAAGGCCCCTTAATTAATAGATGGAAAGACTATTTTTTTCTTTACAATGTTAGTCTACCTACAGGTGGACATTTAAAAGGTTTTTAGGTTTTATTAGAGGTTTTTGATTTAATTGTACTTTTAAAAACTATGTGAGATTATCTACCTCTAAAGAAAGTTTAAAGTTTTTTTTTTTGTTATTTTTATAGATTAAAACTTTATTGTGATACTTTGTATTACACTGAGTAGGTCAATTGCTTGCTGTGATAGCTCATCAAAACTGATCTGTGCCATTACTTAGTTTTAAGTTTCAAACTTTTGTTTATGATATGTTCCTTTTGAGAATACCTAGTTACAATCGTATTGTCAGATTGTGATGATTTGATCTCCATTTAGTTGTATAAGAATTTTGATAAAAATGTGCCTTAACGACTGTATTTTTAGTTTAATAAACGTTGATTTTTTATTTTTCTAAAACTTGTATTTATTTACACATATCACTATCTTTTTTCTTTGAGGGGTACATCTTGACTTACATCATTTAACATATCTTCTGAAAGACTAGGATTTTAGTAAATTGATACAGTTCAACTAAAATATGTAAAGAGGTGACTGATAAGTAAAAAAAATAAATCTTAAGGGTTATATCTTCATCTTTTGTTTTAGCACATTTTGCTAGAATCATTATTCTAATGAGTTATTAGACGTTTTAACTTGATGTATATCAGTTTACACTAAGACAATTTATTGGTGCAAGCTTGGTGCAACGTAATATAACTGTACAAGTATCATTAATAACTTAATTTTAGCACATAAAAACTAAGTAAAAGTTACAAGTCGCAGGTTTTTCATGAATTACTTCCAAAATTAAATATCTATCAAAAAATCTAAATTATATAGAGAAAGAAATTGTTTTGTTCTACAAAAGAGTGCACTGATATTTTACCTAGCCCACTTAATTAACGAACTAGATTTTTTTAAATCTTGTTTTTGCTGTCCTGTAAAATGACGTTTTTTGACTTGTATCACTTATCACAGGAGGCACAGATTATGGATGCCGCGCGCCTGAACTTTACCTTTAGCCTATCAATTAGGCTTAGCTTTGTGTAATTTATATGTTTAGTTAGAGGGTAATTTCATGTTCGATGTCAATAAGATTGACAAACGAGTTGAAAGATGTGTTCGAAAAAAAAAGACTTTTTGTAGGTACTTTGAATCAGGGTAAAATAATAGGATTATATAATGTAGTTCTAGCGTAATAAATCTGATTTAATCAACACCTAGAGAGCTTAGGTTTTATTGTTTTAAACATAATATACTAAAGGCTCCTACAAACAGGCGCGACACGCGATATAATCGCGCGCGACACAAAGGCTCCGCTCGTTGCGCGGCTTGCGGTGCCTTTGGGTCGCGTGCGATTGAGTGAGTTAGGTAAACCTTCATGTGTAATATTGTCTTAATGGGCTATTAGACTTAATATTGAACAGTGGTGGCCCAGTGCTAACGGCCGCGACTTATAAGTTGTAGGTCGTAGATTCGAGCCCAAATAAGCACTTTATGTAAATTATTTCATCACCACTGCTCTCAAAACGGTGAAGGAAAACATCCTGAGGAACCCGGCATGGCCTAGAACCAAAAAATCGAAGACATGTGATATTTACAGATCCGCACTGGGCTCACGTGGTGGATTACGGCCCACTCCCTCTCACAGAGAAGAGGCCTGTGTTCCAGCAGTGGGTAGACTGATTATGCTATGGTTATTATCGTAGATGTGGTTATTATGCTAGGCTATAAGCAGGTTTTTGCATAGTCATAATTTTCCAGCAATGAGCTACTATAGTATGGTTTAAGAAGGTACATAAACTTCTACAGTACCAACATTTTAACAATTCCATATATTCTTTAAATCGGTATAATGACTACCTACCCTTTATTCAGGTAAGGAGAAGTTTATAAGCAGACCGACCTTTGAGACCCTAACTTTGGTTTGTGGGCCAGGGTTGCTGAATAGGCCACATTAGTCCCAATACACTCGTGTGGTTATTTAAAATTCATGAAGTTAAAGCAACGTTTACTTACGTTTTTGAAAAAGATTAATCTTTTGCTCTTAAAACGGAAATAAATTGTATAAATACTCGAATTATAATCACGTAAAATCAATTGCCTGATATACAAACAGATTTCATACCACAAATTTCCTTTACAAAATATAAAACCAACATGTCTATTGAAATAATAAATGTGTGAAGAATAAACGCGAGAAACTCAGAAATACACTACCGCTCAAAAGTATTTGGCCACCTAGTAAAATACATTTTGTAAAAGTCTAATTGAGTGAAACTTTTACTAGCCATGATTACTGTTTATTAGCCATTTTTAGACATAGCAAGAGCTATGTCTAAAAATGGCTAATAAACATGTTAAAATAGTTATGAAGTAGTTTCACTCAATTAGACTTTTACAAAATGTATTTTACTAGGTGGCCAAATACTTTTGAGCGGTAGTGTATTTCATGGGCTCAGACAAAGATAAGGACGTTTGCATTCCAAATGAGACCGAGGAGGCTATAAACAACTGTTTCATTCAAATATGAGCTTTATACACCTTAACTACGTAGTTTAGACATTATTCTAGGCTAGTTATTCTGCTTCCCACGCAATAAGGCTTATTGACATAAACCGGGCACAAACATGATTGGCAAAATGTGATTTGATAATGAAATTAAACCTCTATCTGTCGTGGGATTCAGGCATGCGTGTTATACTCGTATGTTGGTAATTCAGACTCTGCGCTTTTCCATAGTCTGTGCGGACCGTAATTCTGTGGTTTCATCTAGGGTCATTGCGCACTGTATCTACAGGCACCGTATGTTACCGCTAAAAGCTAAAGCGCGGCTGCACATAGCTGTAGTCGGTTCTAACTAGGTTTAGCCGAGCGTATATCCAACCGCGGTTTACGTTCCCTGATATAGGTTCTAGTCGTCGCTTCTAACTTGTTGTGGTTAACCTCAGATTTATTTGAGTTTAAACCTGACCTAAGCAAATTGGATTAGACGAAAAGGTTAAGGTTAATTTTAGTCGCAGTGTTTATTGTAACTCCTACTCAGATGCCTTCCTTATGAATTACCTGTTCGGTCGTTGCCAAGAAAACCTTGAAGATTTATTAAAGGGCTTACATGACCTAAAGCGCGGTCACTGTCGGACTGCATAGAAAAGAAAGAGAAGCGCGATGACACAACGCTGGTAATTTATTGCAAAATATGAAGCAATTATTTAATTACAAAAAATATATTGATTGGACGAACTAGTATTTTAGTATGTTGCTTGTAGAATAATCCGACAAAAAATCAGTATGTTGTTGTATGGTTTTTATTGTAAAAATAATGTTTTTAGAGGTATCTTCATGATTTTTTTCTATCGTATCAAATTAGTTGTAATATGTTTTCAACACGCTATCTACCTAACATATATCCTGAAGAATATCATATATTTCACTGATTTTGTTTACTTGATTGTAGTCGATCATATACTTTTATTTTTTTTTCTAAAACTTGCGTTTTTTGTGTTTAGGTCCTGTAAGCCCCTTAACGGATAACATCTTAGAAGGAATCGTTCGTAAGTCTTCTATATGTCGAAGCCTCTGACAGGCATGAGGGTTGATTGTCTATCCAAGTTTGCTTATAAATCAATGGGCGAAACTTCCGTGTTTAACCTACTCTATTATCACTGTCAGTTTGATTTGACCAATGTAATAAAAGTTTGTCGAAGTGGTTTGTTTGACTCAGTAAATAGAGGTTAGTAGGACTTTGCGTAAATATTTGTTGTTTTTCAATATGATGTGTATAAAAATAAAACTGTATTTATAATATGTTGGGTCAGAACTTAGCTGTAAATTAAAATGTAAGTAAATGATCTTCCTACTCTATAAAAAAAATATCAATAAACCTCTATTTACAAAGTGATATGCTAATAGCTATTTTTAGTTGGGTATTTCCATAATGAAGCGAGGCCTAAATTGGAGTGACTTCCTCATCAGCTGATCGATTAATGGTAAATCTATTTAATATCGATTAACGAAGTCCAAGCTCGGCTGATCGCATCGCCAGCCATATTGCATTCAATTAAAATTATACAGGGCGGGAGAAACAAACGCAACAGGGAAAATATTTTTTCATCAGAGGGATCTGTTGGGAACTTTGGCTTTATCGACAAACAGGCGTGTGGCATACTAACGAAAACAACACCTTTTTTGTAAAGTTATTTTTCGCTTCAATTTCAGTGGCATACCCAGCAGTTACAAAAGCATTTTTTCCCGATTTCTAGAAAGGCAATTTTTGGGTCAAAATGTAACTCTTGCCAATTTGAATTTGAGGTACTTTTTTCATTCATTTGAGTGTCTTGCCACCCTGTATAGATTAAGCTTTACACCAGAACCGATATAATTATATCGTTCGCAAATTAGTCTGATTGATTGCCACTATAGTCTGAGTGCAGAATTGGGATTTCGATTAAATATTCGTAGTAAAGTTCAAATGGCATTTGTGGCTGTAAATCCTTTGTTGAAACAATATTGAGAGTGCTGTATTTAGTAAATGTACTTAAGGTGAAATCTTACAAATTGCTTTAAGGCTCCTGCAAACAGGTGCGACGCGCTACGCGAATCGCGCGCGACCCGCGACTTGCGGTGCTTATGTGTCGCGCGCTATTTTATCGCGTGTCGCGCCTGTTTGAAGGAGCCTTTATTTGGAAAGCTGTTATGGTAACATAGGTACGTAGCGTATCTACCTGTAGCAGTATTGCCATGTTCACGAACGATCTGTTTAAATTTTATTCCACAGTTGGACGTTAAACTTTTATACGGCTACTTTATTTCCATGGTCGTTATTTTATTTGGGATGGTTATTATCTCACATTAAAATGAAAGTTCAAGTTCAAAATAATACAATTACAATGATATTATTAATTTGCAAGTACGTCAAGTTAATTGTTACTGACCTATTTACTTCACAAAAAAACATAACTTTAAAAGGAAGAGATAACTTTAGAGGGAAGCCATTACTTACGCTAATTAATTTTACAGTTCCGCCAATCAATTTTGGCTTGTCGTATCGGTAACATGAAAATACTATTTAAATACATATATTAATAATTTTAAAGGAGCAAGCCCAGACATAAGGCCCCCCACTTCATTTACATATCTACACACTTCAGGGAGTATCTTGTACTCCAAGGATATTGGTATATAACCTAAGGCTTGATTGAAGTCATGCCAATCTAGGCAAAGTTTTGAGAGAAAACATAGGTTTACAGAGAAGGCAGCAAGACTGAATAGCACATGCTGTCTTTACGACGTAGAAGCGTCCGTAACTGGTACACAGTGGTATTTAGATCGTAGATATTGAAAAAGCAAGTCTATAATATAGTGTTCGTGATGATGCAATAATGTTGCACGTTTTCACTTAATATTAATCTTTATGTTCAGAACAGATGGCTTTTCTATTAGGTAGCAGAATAAGCTTTTAGTAGGACATGATTGCCAATTTCACACGTTTGTGCGTTTGTTTGTGTGGATTGCCAATTACGTTTGTGCGTTTGTTTGTGTGTGTGTGTTTGTGTGTTTCTGCATATGTTGGTATGTACACTATAATGCTGTAGAGTCTATAACATATGTATTTATTGTTTCCCCGACCCACCCCGTCGCATCGCATCGTCATTGCCCGCGCTATTACTTCGTTTTCACTTACCGTTCTTTTTGAGTTTTTTCTTCTCTTGGCTCTGCTGGTGGGGGTGAGGGTCTTAGCGTTAAATAGCCTATAGTCTTCTTCAAGAATTGGGCTATCAAACGCAAACAGAATTCTTCTAATACGATTGGCAGTGCCAGAACGTAGCGCGTCCAAACAAACGAACTGTTCAGCTTTATTATTTGTATAGGTAACATTTAGGTATGTAGATCTGAAACGGTACATAATGCGATTTCAACGCTGAAAGCTCTAAGCACGAAAAAACATTGAATTATTTAGATCAATTTCAGACACTTTTTTTTATTTGATAATACTTTAGAAGTCCATCCCAAGTTTTTACTTTTCAGAGAATCTCTTTTGCTTTTTGTGGCTCTATTACATACAGCTCACGTAGAAACCTTTCGGTCTGCCGTTCAATAATGAGTTAGTGATCTCATTCATTAGGGTGAATGTTATGTGTGCAGCAGCTGTGCTCGTAATATCAAGAGTTCCGACATGTATTGGACGAGACAAATGTGTTGTTGGGGAGTTTTCTTAGACCCCGTCTTTTCAGAAGCTTTCTCTGGAATCGACAAAGGGTTAACGTTAAGGGCAGTCTTTTAATGTTCGGAGTTCGGAAAGAGCTAGTAGGGTTACTTCGATATTTTGATTTGATATGAAACTCTAAAAAACTTGACATTTTTAATAGCAGGCTTCTTACAAAAAATAAACTGAGGGTACAAACAAGTAGAATAGAATACTCTTTATTATGTACACCATACATTACAGATATAAAAACAAGCAAAGCAATTGTCTTGCTGGTTATTGTCTTAAATAAACCAATTGAATTTAATAACATCCCGTTTTTGGTAACCAACCAATTTATTATTCCCTAGGTTAAATAGTTAATCGAACTGTCAGTTTCCCTCGAGATAAGCAGCTGCAATAAAGTTACTATCCCCTGGGGTGAAGTTATATAAACTTGAATATAATACCTACATTATATTATCTTAAATGTTCTCCTCAAGACGAGTTTTCATTACAGTTTTCGAACAATAGAAACCTGTCTAATACACATTCGTTAGTTAACTGACCTCAAGTTAATTAATATAGCTTTTATTTCTACGAACTTAGTTCATGCTCTGCTACTAGCAATTGTTTAAGTTGAATGCGCAGTGGTAGACCGCGAAATTCAAATTTTCATGTTTTTTAGCGATTCTGTAAATCGTACTTATAGTCGCGAATCATATTTTAATCAAGATAAAACCTGACACTAATCTGAAAATGACAAAAAATTTAAGAAAAATTGAATTTCGCGGGCTACAACTGCGCATTCACCATAAGTGTAAAAGTATTAAAGCATATTTAACACTAGGTAGGTACATATAAAAAAAACACGATTTTTGTAAGGGGGTTTATAGCGGCAATAGAAATATACACCGTATGAAAATTTTATCTGTCTATCTCTTACGGTCCGTGAGATACAGCCCAGTAGGGTTCCGTTGGCACCCTTTTTTTAAATTCTTAATTTTCATCAAATTACAAATTTTTTTCGCCGATTAATACCTATAATGGATTCATTAATTTGGTTGCGACCGTTGTTTCACTATTGTGTTACGAAATGCTTCAGCTTCATTTCAATTAAGAGTATATTACATTGTTCATATAATGCAGTTTTCTTTTAAAAAATCTAGTATAATATAAGCTGCTCTTTGATCCTGCAGATGCTAATAATAAATTGGACGCTTGTGTAGAAATGAAATTAATTAAAATAAAACGTTTTAAGTCCTGTAAACCGAGGTCTTCTTTTTAAAATAAACATTTTTCTTATGGTCGAAGTTGGAAGATGAAACTTAACTATGAGTGAACTGAATAATAATATTTTAGCAGCTTAAGTTCAGCGAAAGCTTTCAGACTTCAGAGTCAAGAGATGGGAAACAGATAATTCCCGATATTTTTGGATACGCGATAAAATCGCGCAACACCAGTCGTTGCGCGAATTGCGGTGCCTTTGTGTCGCGCGCCTTTATGAGTTATGATCGTGAGTTGGAACCAGGCAGGCACTTTACTTTTTGTATTTAATTGAATCAACACTGCTCTCATAACGGTGAAGGGAAACGTGAGGAAACTGGCATATCCTAGAACCAAATATCCGAAGACATGCGACATCCACCAATACGCACTGGGGCCACGTGGTGGATTACACCCACTCCCTTTCGCATAGAGGAGGCGTATGTGGGTACCTACATTATAGGCTGATAATGCTCTGTTGGTTACCATGTTTGAATTGTAAACAGTGAATGTGTCAACAAATATTTATACAAACAGTTCAGTCTCACTACAAAGTGTCCTTGATTAAATTATAATTAATGAAGCTACGCAATTTCATTAATTAAAAGTCCGTTGCCTTTCAAACTGACGACATAAATTAATTTTTGTAAACCATTTAAGCTTTGATTCGCTCATCACATAAATAAAGTGATGAAGACTTGTCAATATTAGTCACGAAATTGAAAATTTCTTAGCAAATGAGGTTACTTTGCGAAATATATTTTGTGAATTTCATTTCAGATTACTGTTTGTGGAGGGGTTTGTGGTTAAGTAATAAGAGACACGGGTCGATCGATCAGGTTAAGCTACGCTTGCCGCGATTGGTCCGCGGATAGGTGACCATCTTTACATATCAAGACTATTCAAGACCCCTCCGTTCCTCCGAAAGCACGTTAAGTCGTTGGTCCCGGTCAGCGGGATTGTCCGAAAGGGTTACCGCTGGCTCGGAACATAAAGGGCTAAGGAAGGAACACGGGTGGGTTTTAGTCAGTAAGAGTCTGACACTCCCTTCCGCTCCACCCAGAGCGGGAGGGGTCATATGATGATTTCCCATCCTCAAAAAAAAAAAGTCGTTGGTCCCGGCTGTCATTCGTGTATCTTTGGCAGTCGCTACGGGTCGTTAGAAGCCCAAAGTCTGAGAAGCAGTCTTACCAAAGGGTTTCGTCTCATCCAGTAACTGGGTTGAGGTCAGATAGGCTGTCGCTCCATGTAAAATATATGTATCCACTATCCAGCTGCATCCGGTAAGACTGGAAGCCGACCGCAACATAGTTTTATTTATTGACATCGGCCATATGAAAAATCTTGAATCTTATTCGCACTTTAGATATCTTGGGAATAAAATAAGCAACGAAAAAGTTTGTATATCAAATTAGAACTAAGAACTTTTTGCTGAGGCTTTAAACCTTTTATTCACCAAAGTTTGAAAGTAGTTAGTTACTATGCTTAGCCTTTCTGCGAAATCACAAAGTCTTGAACGAATCAAGTATTTTAAAGAAACATGGAATAACTTTACTGTAACTAAAGGCAAACGAAGTTTATAACCTGCGTCAACATCGCCGTAAAGTTTCTCAGAGCAGATTGTTCGCGTTTCTATACCTAGATTAAAATGTGTATTAGTTCTAGGTATACCTAAGTTTATTTTTAGATCCATTCTAAACAATCGAATGGAAGCAGCCTATACATGTATGATAATAAGACTTTTTATTTTATATACTGGCAATATATATAATTTTTATTTAATACTAGCAGGTGACCCGAAGAGAAGTGGTGGCCCAGTGGTAACGGCCGCGACTTACGTGTTGTAGGTCGTAGGTTCGAGTAAATTATTTCATCACCACTGCTCTCAAAACGGTGAAGGAAACCGGCATGTCCTAGAACCAAAAAATCGAAGACCTGTGACATCTACCAACCCGCACGGAGCCTACATGGTGGATTATGGCCCACTTTCTTTCACAAAGAGGAAGCCAGTGTCCCAGCAGTGGGAACAGTATAGGCTGATTAAGATGACTAGCTGACCCGAGAGGCATTGTCGTGTTCAAATTTCAATCATTCATACATAAATCCCACAAAATAAAGGCTCCTTCAAATAGGCGCGACACGACAAAGGCACCGCAAGTCGCGCAACGAGCGGTGCCTTTGTGTCGAGCGCGATTCGCGTTGCGCGTCGCGCCTGTTTGCAGGAGCCTTCAAGCAATTTTGGTTTTTCCGATTGTTCCAATTTCCGGGTAACTTTTCCAATTTTTCATTCGACAATAACCTTATACGGACTATTACGAATATTAAAAGGACAAAAACAATTAACCAAATGGGTTCAGCCGTTCTGATGCGCTTACAAACGGATTTCATTTTATTTATATAATAGATTACGATTTCTTTGTTAGTTTTGAGGTCGTAGGTTCGAACTCTGACAGGCGCTTTGCTTTGTGTAATTTACTTCATCCACTGCTCTCGAAACGGTAAAGGAAAACATCGTGAGGAAACCGGCATGTCCTAGAACCAAAAATTCGAAGACATGTGACATCTACCAACCCGCACGGAGCCTGCATGGTGGATTATGGCCCACTTTCTCTCACAGAGAGGAAGCCTGTGTCCCAGCATTGCGAACATTAATCAAAATATTAGTAATCTAAACTATAATGACAATAGTTAGGTGCTTAAATAATGTTTCCTCTATGCTACTAACCTACTACACAACAAAAACACACTAGTTTCCTATCGATTATTCGAAGTAACGTGTGTAAAACGGTAGGATTGGAAACAGTGGCAATGATTTATCAGTAGTATATTTACATTTACATAAGTATAGGCAATCAAAGATTAGTGGTATAGGTATATTAGCATATTGTGTGAATTAGATTGGAGCGTCTGCGCGTGTCAGAGATCAAGGTAGTTATTACTGTATACGTAATAAGTTATTACGATCGTAATGGAATGTTATCCATTATTGGATTCGCAATACATGTATATAATGTAGCCATACAGCTTCTCGTTGTGTTATGTTAATAACGTCCATCAACGTTTTATGTGGTTGGCCAAACCGCACCGAAATCCGCCTACCTGTTTGGATTAGTTTGAACAATCGGGCACTATAGTTAGAGGGAGGTTAGTTTAACGAGCTTAATAGAACCCTCCCAAGTGGGTAAAGAATGTGAGAATATATTAACAGCTAAACAATATCGTCCTTATTACAGAACAAGATTTACCTTTAGACCCACGTTTGAACTATTGAGCCATTTTTCAATTTCAAATTATATATAATCCGAAAAAGTTAAAGTTCTTTTTACAAAAACTGACGTCAAACCCGTGACTGAGTTTTCAATTTTGCATTAAGAACTTTACGTTTGTCGGAATAAAGTTCAAAACACAGTAACTGGCTCGAAGGTTTAGGCTAGGTCTAAAGATAGAACTCTTTTTGTAATAAGACAGTATAGGTTTAGTAGGTAGTTATTTTTTCTCGTAATTTCTCTAGGACCCTAAGTTTGAATGTCACTTGCACGTCATAGAGCGACAAGGTATATTTGACTACGTGACAGTTAGATAGTTTCAACCTTAGTAAAGTTTAGATTTTTAAGGTGCCTTACCCAATCGATGCCAATGGGTCATATAGTCACAGGTCTGTATCTTATGAACCGTAATAGGTAGACACTTGAAATTTTTACAGAGTATGTACTATTATAGCTGCTATAACAACAAATAATGAAAATAAAATCAAGTAAAACATTAATGGGAGTCACCACAGAAGAAACATGTTTTTTCGGCGTTCTTAGAAAATATTGTACTCGCATTTGGACGTTTTTTTGGGAATTGTTGTCAAAAGTTGTAAACGAAGAAGACTATAATTATCTACAGTCGATATACAGTTATATTTTGTCAAAAAAATATCTCAGTATTTTATGGGTACATTATTCCTGATTCATACCACTATTATTTTGAGTTATTCCGGCCTGATTTTGTTACTAAATTCAAACAATAGTACGAAGCTCCATCAATATTGTGGTACGCTGCTGTTGAAAGCTATGAAATAGGTCACCATAAAACGTCAACATGCGGCGTTACATTTACATAAATCATCAAAGCATACGTGGTGATCGTGGCGTGACGTCACAATAGTAACCGGTGCCTATCAGTTGCCCTTTGTGACTGGCGTTATACATAACATGATAAGTAAATAACAAGGAAACCAATCGATTTTGTTTTGAAAATATTTGATTCATCCAAGAATATTTTTTCATAATTTTCAGATTGGAAACGAACAACATACGAAAACATCTAGGGGCATCGTGGCAGACCCGGGAGTACAGATAGTGCCATCCACGAAGACGTGCCCCACTTTTTTCCTAATGCTAATTCCTAATCCTAATAATAATTTTTTTTTCAGGGTGGGAAATCATCAAATGACCCCTCCCGCTCTGGGTGGAGCGGAAGGGAGTGTCAGACTCTTACTGACTAAAACCCACCCGTGTTCCTTCCTTAGCTCTTTATGTTCCGGGCCAGCGGTAACCCTTTCGGATAATCCCGCTGACCCGGCAGACCATGATCAAGCAAGCAGGCAAGTCATGACCTTGAGTACAGATCGTTGCGCTCTTTACAGTTTTTTCCTAATGCTTGCAGCACAAGTGTGCAACATTCCGCTAGTGTTTTAGTTTTGTCGATACACACTAATTTTATTATTAGTGGGTCATTAGTGTATTTCGAAAAAACTGAAACACTAGCGGAATGAACTAGCAATAACCACTAACGATTAGGAAAAAAGTGGGGCGCGTCTTCGTGGATGTCATAATCTGTAGATGTCAGGGCGAGCTTGACGCTTATAGGCGGCATTGACCCATGTTGGTGCAGGATCGTGTTGAGTGGAAAAAAAGGGAACGAGAGGCCTTCGCCCTGTCGTGGGACACACAAGCTGATTTATTTATTTAATATTAAGTATCAGATTGGATCCGTAAGTTACACACCGTGATATAACGTTTTTCGAAACACATCTTATATTGCGCGATCAATGCTCGTACCTTTTCTGTACAAGAAGAAATTTTTGGCCTGTTGTGGGATGATAATACATACATATATACAATCGGCTAATTTCGGCTTCGTAGAGCGTTATCTCTGTCGCACGAAATACAAACAGTCCGGTATCTATTAGGAGCTGTTAAAACAATTATGATTTGCTTCTTTTGATAATTATTTTTATTCTTTGTATAAAATGAAAAAAAAAAGGTAAAGGTCGATGTGCAATATTTATCGCCGGGTACTGTAATGATAATAGACTGCTATTATTATTACCTATGTTATATCTTGTAATATTACGCCACGAATAAATAGGTAAGTAGGTACTGCTTATGTAGTAAATAAGTTTACTTAGCCGTATTCAACGCCTCAGTTTTCGTTGGAGCTTAATAATAGGCTTGACGCAAAAACGTTTCGGGTTGCTGGGGACAACGGATTTATACAGGTGTAAAAAGGTTGTAGGCAGATTTGTGTTGACTGGAAACCGTCCAAGTATGTTTTTCAACAAGAAAGGGCTAATAGGGTTATAACATAAGAAATTTAATCCTGGTAAAGTCCGTCATGTTTAAGCCAGCGATTATTACAAGTTGTTATCAGTCTTAAAATAACATAAGCAATTTTGCTAAAAATAGAAAATTGTTTTTTTTTCAAATAATTATAAACAGCTTAAAAAATTGGCACGAAATACGACGAATGGCGATGGTACCAACAATTTAACACAAACTTTAACTTTTTTTAAAGTATTTTTACCAAATAATCACAAATTATAGAATAATGGGCATTTTTGTATGGAGCATGGCCTGATAATCGATAGAATTCTAATGAGATCCACAAATGACAGCCGGGACCAAGAGCTCAACGTGCTTTCCGAGACACGAGGAGGGGTTTTGTTATGAAAAATGGTCACCCATCCAGGTATAAACCGCGGCAAGTGTAGCTTAACTTGATCGATCGACCCATGCGGCTGTTATTACTTAGCCATAAGCCCCCTCAATGTTATGAGTCAATATCTAATTAATATTATTGAGAACTGCAGTCAACATTAGCGGCATAAACTAATACGTTTACATGGTACTTGCAGGTCTGATATCTCTTTAACCCGGTATTTCACAGCATTCTGCTCATAAAGAAAATTGATGCTTATGATATAAACTTTCATTTGATGTATATGTGGTTTTTATTGGACATACCGGCCCAAACGACCATCATTCTTTAATGTTGTTACATACTAAAAGGAAAGAAAAGGTCCTACGGCCAGAATGTTAATTGTCATTAATAATTATTTCCATTGCGTATGTTTAAAATACGTAATGTAGAATACGTGGTTTCAATTAATGTGATAACCTAATCGCCCCATTGATTGTATACGGTTTAATAGAAAAGCTGTTTCGTCATAATACAAAGGCCGTCATGGAAATCTCAAATTTTCACCAGTATTTTACATAAAGGTGCCAAAATTTGGAGAGCCGTTACTGTGTGTGACCGTTTTTTGCTTTCTTACGAAACCAAAGCTCAAGGATCAAAGCAAGTTTTAATGAAAGAATTAAAACAAAACACTACTTAGCACGCTGTCAACCGTTAATATGGCTATAATACTGGTTTAATTAAGGATACAACGTAAGATTAATTATTTTATGGACGTAATATAACTACAAGAAGTTATTAACACAAACTAACTATGAATCGGTACATAACGTAACTTAAAACTGTTACAATGAATTTTGTCTAATAATTTCAGGAAGGTTTTGTAAGTTCATATAATATGCATGTTCTCCGAACTGTTAAAGAATTGTAAGAAAACAATCCTAAATACTATTAATTTATTTTTATGGTTTCCTATTTTGTTTTACTTAAGAGCGTTTACGCCGTACGGCATTCCATACAAATTCCCTTATTTTTCGAAATGAATGAATCGATTTTAATGAAACTATACGCATACGCAAGATACAAAGGTCTTAAAGTTAATAGAGAACATTTTCGAAAAATAGTGTTACAGCCAAATTAGACCGATTTTAAATTTTCCATAGAAACAGAGATTTCCAGTTATCTTTTTTAAATAAGAAATTTCGAAAATGTTCTATTGGTATTGCCATTTATTGAGTACCGGTATACTGAGCACATTTATTTTGTGGTCAAAGATACTGAACTGAAAGATGTTTGCGATGTGCCCGTGTGCAAGCAATGCACATCTCTAGAACTAACAATGCCGTTGACATCGACCACGAACTCGTAGATGGAATTATTAATGTCAACCTTTTTGGTGCTATTTTTCGTACGAATGGATTAATCCAGGAAACATAAGAGCGGCTGTTTCCTTGCCAAAAATTAGCCAGGTTATTTATCGATTGAAAGTGAGGCCATATTTTCATGGAAACTTTTTTATATGTGGATATGGCAAATAGTGAATTCGTTGTGGGCTATCAATGTTTACGTCGAGTTCTTGCCAACTTGCCTAGTTTGGGTGAGGTAGCTTGAGGTAGGTACGTAAGTATTTTGCATCAAGGTTTACGACCTCTCCCGAAAAATTTGATCTCGTGGTCGAGATAATCGAATGGACGAAGTTGAATGCATGTCGAGCTTTACATTAACTTGCAATGTTCTGGTCGGGAGGGCCTTGTGGTTAAGTAGTAACAGCCGCACAGGTCGCTTGCCGTGGTAGGTCCGTGGATGGGTCAGGTCAGGTCATCTTCACATACCAAGACCCCTCCGTGCCTCGGAATGCACGTTAAGCCGTTGGTCCCAGCTGTCATTCGTGGATCTTTGACAGACGTTACGGGTCGTTAGAAGCCCGAAAGTCTGTGTAGTCTTACCAAGGGGTATCGTATTTCCCAGTAACTAGGTTGTGAAGGTCAGATAGGCAGTAGCTCCATGTAAAATACTGGTATTCAGCTGCATCAGGTAAGACTGGAAGCTGACCCCAACATAGTTGGGAAAACGCTAGGCAGATGATGATGTTCTGGTCACCGGGAAATTTGACGTGAAGCTAGTGCAGTGTCGATTTATTTATAGATTACCCAGAACCTAGAAGAATGTTAGTATGTTACAGTGTAGTGAGAATGTTAGTATGTTACAGTACCCGGCGATAAATATTGCACATCGACCTTTGGAAAGAGACTATCGGCTAATTTCGGCTTCGTAGAGCGTTATCTCTGTCGCACGAAATACAAACAGTCCGGTATCAATTAGGAGCTGTTAAATCAATTATGATTTGCTTCTTTTGATAATTATTTTTATACTTTGTATAAAATACAAAAAAAGGTAAAGGTCGATGTGCAATATTTATCGCCGGGTACTGTAAAAAACTAATGAATTGTTATATTTTCTCACGCTGATATGTAATTTATTTATCATAGCGTACAGCAATTTTAAAAGATCTTCACGTAGCACAAGAACTGTTCTTGTTGAATTGTTGTCAGTTTTCATCGTTAATGTGTTAATAAAAATCTGCCAATTTCTATTTTCAGATAATTACAATAGTAGGTATTACTATTTTAAGAAACGAAGGCCCAGCGACAGTGTCGGACAATGAACTCAATAAATGACTTTAGTTTGTAACACGGTTTTTAAGCGGCTTCGGTCCATTGTGTTTTTTCTTTAAATGTTATGTAGACCTATAATTTATGTACAGACGCCAGCACATCAAGTTACTACAATCCGTCAAATTTCTTTAATAGATTTTCAACTTTATCGCTAACGTATAAGGTTCAAAGTTGATTGGGAAAATTTGAGAGTTTTGGGTAGCTTGATGTGTTGGCGTCTGTACCTACACATTAGTAGTAATTAAATACGTAAACCAATGTTTAATTTATATGCTAATGGAGTTCTCAATAAGTAAATATATCCGTAGGTACCTATTATTTCGTTCATATTCGCTTAAGATAAAAAAAAAATCCAATTTTTTTATTATTATATTTCTCATTACAGTGACAGGAAAATATATTTATTTACCTAAATATTTCCTTCCTTTCATTTTCATGAAAATAATTGGAAGAGCTATATGTGCCGACATTTTTTTAATAAGTATTTTCTTATGCTTCGTTTTTAATCATCTCATGTAAATGAGATAATTTATTTTGGCATACTTGCGAAAAATATGATTTTTAAGTGTAGTTTAGAATCTAATCTGGAAAGTCAATTTGCAATATGCATATCATAACAATTCTCCCGGGAAATAATCGAGATACGGTGCGAAAGGGTTCAGAGTGCGAATCTCTGACACAATATGATCCTGCAGACATCTACCTCCTACATACACGATCCGTCGTAAAAATAATTAATCCCTTTCGAGCAGCCGAGAAGACGGAGACGGAGAATTTAATATCTGCAGGCAGACATAAATACTTGGGAATAGTTTTACTAATTATTTTAAGGTGTATATTTCAGTCGGCAGGCGAAATGAAAACATTTTTACGTTTTTAAAACACATTTTATATAAAACATGATCATTATTAGGACGCAGGTACTTACCTACTTATAGTAATTAACCAGATTTATAGTGTTTAATGGTACAGAAGATAAATAAGAAAGCCCAACTATTTTACTGCCACCGCAAATAACAATATTACAAGAAAATAATGTACTACATTTAAAATCTGAATTTCGCAGGCTGACTGTAGAAATCACTTACAGAAGTCTCGACCTATGTGTCTTAAGGATTACTTTACCGACAGCTGAAGAACATTTATTTTTACAATTTACTGATACACAGCAGGTGTACATTTGGTACGTATGAAATCGAAAACAAATACCAGATGACTCAATCGATGAATTTAGCCAAAACTTGTGAGTGATATTAAATACACTGCGAGCTTGAAAACTGTTCGAGGTGGAAAATGGAACTTTCATTTTATATTTTGCCCTCTGGCTCGAGTTGATTTTCTAAAATCATATACTATTTATTTACGAGAGCTAAGGTGGAACTTTTACCTATCTCTTAGAGATAGTTCGTAGTTCATTAAGACGCTTAGATAGACTAGATTCTTTCTGTTTAGGTAAGTGCTTAAATACTGAGTGCTCATGAAAATTTAATTAAGTAGGCACATAGATTGGGTAGAGACTCGAGTCTAGAAGTAGTTACTGAACAATATTTATCGCCTTTACTGGCGTCTTGATTTTCTTTTTCATTAAGATCAAGGAGAACTGCAAAGTCATACAAATAATTATGAGAACATTTTTGTAGCTTTAAATGGTGCGTTAATAATAACGTAATATGATGCCTTCAAAAACATTGCTGTCGTGCGGTCGTTTACGGTTTATTTGATATCATGAACCTATACAGGATGAAATAGAACAGGTGCGCCAAATTAAAATATCTAATTCAACGCATTAAGGCTCCTTCAAACAGGCGCGACACGACACGCGACACAAAGGCACCGCAAGTCGCGCAACGAGTGGTGCCTTTGTGTCGCGCGCGATTATATCGCGTGTCGCGCCTGTTTGTAGGAGCCTTTATAAACTAAATACATATTGAATGTCGTTTAGGAAAGGGATGCACATACGTGCGTATAAGCGAGCGATTTGGCAACGTCGTTGCGCGCCCTTTTTTTCGTAGGAACGGTCAAAAGTAGGTAAATAGGTACTGCTAGTCCAACTTGTTTCATTTATACTTTAATTTTCTTATTGATTTTGATTATTAAAAAAAAAAAGTTTTACTTGTTCGACGATAATTCGTGTCTATTTGATAAGACAATAACTAGTTTGCACTATTGAAGACGATAATTACACGATTTTTTTCCAAGAATTCAGAATGACAATGACAATATGATTATGTAACAGTTATTGCACCTGCTGTTTTGATTTGGCGAGAGTTATCAATTTAGTCCTGTATTATTAAAGGCTCCTTCAAACAGGCGCGACACGCGAAAAAATCGCGCGCGTCACAAAGGCACCGCTCGTTGCGCGACTTGCGGTGCCTTTGTGTCGCGCGCGATTTTTTCGCGTGTCGCGCCTGTTTGTAGGAGCCCTAATTCTTTGAATGTCCGGTGTATTGTTATACACATCGCTTGTTTGACTATTGCGACTTCTTCTCGGACAGTTTTCATATTAATGTACTTTCGAAAAAATACTTCTTAAGGATAAGCAAAAGCACTGCTGTAGCGCGGTCGTTTGCAGTTTATTTGATATTATGAACATACTCGTATATTATTAATTCTTTGTCTGCCAAGTTTATTATAATGCACAGCGATTGTTAAACTATTGTGTGTGCTTCGCAGGCAGTTAGCGTGTTAACGTACTTTCGAATAAGTACTTCTTATGGATAAACCATAGCCAATGTGTCGTAGACGTCTTCACTTAATGTTTAGCAAGTATATACCTCAACTGGCCTATTGTTTTATTACAATACGGTTTGCATTCGATTGTCCCTTGACACTCACGTCATTTTCAAAAGCAATCTCATTAACTGTCCAACTGTGACGGTAATGTGTGACGTTTATTACCTATCTGCTAGTTACGAAGCGGACAAAAAGCATTCACTGTCACAATTAAGTGAATTATAGAGCACCGATAATCGTGATTTGCATTGCATAGCGATGAGCGTCCCGTGTCACTCATTAACATATCACATATGCGCATAAAGTAAAAGTAACTAACATTCACCACAACGAACCAGCCTTCATTATGCTAGCAACATTATATTGTCACGTTACTATCTTGCTCTTTCTACATACAAGTAGTAAGGTCAGGCGCATGTATGAACAGGTGTAAGGTTTATAACACCTGTAAAAATCTTACCTCATAGTTACATGTTTTTGTTGACTAAGAAACTTTGTACTCGGTGACTCATCGAAATGAAACGACGATGAAAATTCGGGGAGCGACCATATTCTGTGATGTTAGTATTAAGTTAAAGGAAATTGATCGGAAGGGAAAAGTGATTAAATGTACGACCGTGTCCATACTGGCCCTTATGTCCATCCAACGGACGTAAGATGAGAAATTTCTTTTCCAAGACCTAGACGACAAAAGGAATTCCTAACATGTGGGATCGGAATCTTCTTACAGCTCACAAAACGAATTTCCTTAACGTGAAAGTAAAGTCTGATGTGATCTCACAATTCAGTTCTTAACGAAACGGATCATTTGGTGGTACTTCGCGATAATAGAACATTTTCTTTGCCGGTTTGGTGAGCGAACGACAAAACCACGTGAAAATGAATATCATTAAAGTCCCCATACAAACTAACAAGCTCTTTGTACACCAGCTGTAATGAAAAGCATACAGTTATTGTTGGTAATCAGCCTCATTTACACGTGTTTGTCAGGATTGCCAGCAGAAAAATATAAATACACATTAACTACATTACAGTGTTGTCAGGATATTTGTACTATCGACAATTTTCTTTATAAAAATATCTTGCAACTAATTCTATTACCTAAACTGTAACTGTTAACATGTAACAAATTCGGACTAAACTTTAAATCCTAGTATAACATTCTACACGGAATAAATTAAACGCTTGGAAATAAAGTTATTTCAGCGATTGTGGTATATTTTCATGAATGACACTTAAAAGTAACTATGACTAATGCCGGGACGATGAAAAAAGAATTTTACGCTTGTTAGATTATATTTTCAGTCATTACATTACACATTCTTTTAGTTATAAAATTAATTTTATTCCGTTCGGCAGAGATTGTTTTGTAATAAAAATATGAGGACATGCTTGTTCAATGCTTCTTAGAAGCATTGATGTATTTTAAATGTGTACGTCTAGTGTTATTTAAAATTGTACTTAGCTATTTACAAGCCCTATATACGTGATAAAATCTTGAACACCAATTGAACGAAGTAATAAAGTAAAGTAAGTAAACATTTTGTACGAGGAAAATAAAGCAATTTGATTTCAAAATTATATGAATTAAAATACGACCTTTTCTGTTTCGTTTTCGAGAAAGCAAAAAGTAAAGTAGGTAATTATAAAAGAAATTACATCGGGAATGTTCGGAAGTATGATTTGTTATTTAACCTTATTTCAGTGGAGCAAAGTTATTGAGAAAAGACGAAAACTCTGTAACTGTTTACCTTATTCTGTAATACAATGATTAATTAATATATAAGCTGAACAGTAAGTCGAGGCAATAAGACGCTCGAAAATGGAGAGAATATACATTCCATTACAGGTTTAAGCAATCTCGAAGGTGAAGACTCATCCGGGATATTGCTTTCCATACCTACCATTGTGCCCTACGGCAAAGAATCTGTACAATTATTTATGTAACCTACTTTGAAACACTGAAAATGTCAAATAAATATTGGCGTAATAACCCAGAGATAACACTCAAGATAATTCGGCAACCAATAAAAATATGAATGGAAAAAAGTCATTCAAGAGGAGATAAAGAAATAAAGCGTGGTAGCGGAAAATGTACGTAAACACACCCACCTGAAATTGTATTCTTACGGATAATCGCGAACTGAAAAAGCTACGGATGTTTATGTAGGTAGTAGGTAGGTACAGTCAACAAAAGACATAAGTATACAGGACCGTCGGATATACGTAGTTGAAGTTTAGTAAGAAACCGATGGATGTAGTCGATTGAAATTTAATTTGATAAATGAGCTGTTTGTATTCTTATAATAAAATAAAATTTTCTTCGAGAACATCCATCGTTTTCTTACTAAAATTCAACTATATCCGAGGATCCTGCATAATTATCTCTTTTGTTGACTGTACATACATTCCTTCACGACTAAAATATAAAAGGCCCTCGTAAATATTTGCTCAACTATTGGGAAATGCGAAAAATAGGCGAACCATTCTTCCTTCGATCAATTATAGATCGAAGCATTCTTCCTTGTGACACAAATGCGGTCTGCGTGCGGTTGTGATGGCATTCTCCTTTGAGAATACCTGATAAAACTTTTTTAATATGTGTTGTGTTTGGAGAAACCTATTTGATCGAGTAGAAGAAAATTGAGAGATTGATCCAGTGAAACTGTGAAATAGTTCTTATATATACTTATTTAGATTTGGCTTTTGAATGCCACAGTCAAACTACTCATACATGTTGTAATTACTACTGGCTCATCTCAATATTCCTAATATGGTTTGCCTTTTCTTCTTTATCTGACAAGTATTTGTTTTTTATACATGACACGTTACTTCAAAGAAAATCTCCTTCACAGCAATATGTTACTGATTTCTATACCAAACATTACCAAGTTTCCTTTAATTAAAACGATACAAATGTACACAGCTAACCTACCAATAATCTTCGTGTTGGTTTTTTGCGCCAGGAAAACCGAAATCTTTTTACAACTATTTTAAGGTGAATATTAGGCATTAGATGAGAAAATACAAGTCTAGATAACTGTGATAAGTGAAGAACCTGAAGCCTAAGGATTAGGTCTAGAAATAGCTTTATCACGCGCTCTATCTAAGATTGCGATAACGTTAGAGTAATTCATATAATAAATGTTAAAGCGACTGATGATTACTCTTTTTTTTAATAAAAAGATAATTATATTTTTTCTGAATAAGCACAAAGATACAAAAAAAACTTCGTAAAAAGCCCTAATTACTCGGTATTTTCCTAGTACAAAATATTACAATATGTACTTTGTGGAGGAGAGGCTCATTAAGTAATAGAAAGATACATTAGAAACGGTTTGGTTAATGATTCATATATTACAGGCTAAACAAGCTAAGGTCTTTCAGAGCAGAACAAGATGAACTAAAATTCTAACCATAAATCTGTTTTATTGAAAAGGCTGAAACGTTTGCGATATCTGACATCTGTTAGGTCAAAGGGACAATCATAACAAGTGACTCAGAGTAACAGACACTTCAAGAATTTATCAAAATTTCGCAACCGTAAAGGTAGCAAAATCTAAATTCGGACACGTAATACCGGTAGCGATAAACGTAATGAATTTATCGATGTTGTATTTATGAATTGCATAAATTGCGGTTATTAATTGAAATAATTTAATATGAATTTAGTTAAAACTATCGATGTTTGATCATCAACAACATAATTGCGTGCATCAACATAATTGCGTGTTGGTTAGGTTGGGTTTAGATAACATCATTTATTGAGTTTGTCGATAGATTTAGTAAAAAGGGGTGGATTTCTCCTTGTATTTTAAAAGACGTGAGTAATTAAAGCTAAGTGATTATTCTTGTCTAAGAACGCCTTCAAGATGCTATGCTAGTTTTTCTTGTGAAAACTGAGACTTAAATAACGTAATAATGCATACATAATGAGATTCTTTGCGCTAGGGTAACACTATACTTTTAATTTTCTTTTGGATGCAAATAAATTAAAAAGATGCTGTTAAAAGTAGGATTGTGAAAACTAAAGTGGTTCAAATCAAAACAGGCAAAAAATGCAAATATAAACTACTCGTAGAAGTGAACAGTGGTGGCCAAGTGGTAACAGCCCCGACTTACGAATTATGGGTCGTGGGTTCGAACCCAGGCAGGCGCTTTACTTTGTGTAAATAATTTCATCACCACTGCTCTCAAAACGGTGAAGGAAAACATCGTGAGGAAACCGGCATGTCCTAGAACCAAAAATTCGAAGACATGTGACATCAACCAACCTCACTGGCCCATGGTAGATTACGGCCCATTCCCTCTCACAAAGAGGAGGCCTGTGTACCAGCAGTGGGGACATTGTAGGCTGGTTATTTATAATATATAATAGAAGTTTATGTAATAACTGTGATTTCTATTCAAAAAAGTTTTCCCAATATTAATTTTCCTTTTGTCGTTTTTATGTTTCGCCGAGAAAAATACAATAAAACTTTGTAATATGAGTTTTTTGTTATTGTTGTCTAACCTTTTGTTGATATAGCTAGTAATTGGATAGATATTAACATGAGCTTGACGTCCTAACATTCTGTTTCGTTTTTTACGAAGTCGATAGAAATCATGTGCAAAATATGTTGAACAGAAATATTAAGATTAGTATTATTACTTTGGCAAAATTTTAACATTTAAAAATATTGCCTTTTTAGCAACCTAATATATAGCAATGCTAGGATATTTGAAGAGAAGAGGTCCCAAACGACATAACAAGTGAAAACAATTAATTTCACTCCTCCGTAATTTATACCTTTCACGGTGAGGCAGAGTGAGGCTATGCTAAATTAACACAATTAAAATTTTAAAGGGGTTAAAGAAACAACTGTACTTATTTTGTTTACAGCCAGCATTAAATTTTGCGTTTAAAAATATAATTTTATTAAGTTTGCTCTGTCTGTAATGGACCTTGCTAATGTCAACATCACCGACAGAATTCCATGGCAGCATTGCCATGGAATTCGGAAATTTGAAATTTCGAAAATAAAGAGGGAAATCTCGTTGGAGAAACTACACTGCACTATCAAATCATACAACAAATCTGCTCATAGTCCAAGGACTGATCGCAGAAAAACATAAGAAAAAAAAAATACCTACCTATTATGCTCGTTTAAATAAAATTAACTGAGTATAAGTATTGCGGCCAAAAATGTAAAAATTGTGGAAGATGAGTGTGTCGTGCCAAGGTCGAACAGCTGTTTTTATTTCACGTGCTGCCATTGGCTACTGACAAATATTGTCATACTTTAGAACGACTATATTTTCATTGATTTTGAAAAATAATATTATTTTTTCTATATTAACAGAGTAGAAAGAGAAGGAAGCAGTCAATTGTTTATTTTTGATATTAAAACGGAGATTTAAAGAGAATAGTTTATGTAAGGTCTCAGAACAAACCAAGTGACATAATTCACGTGTTATCGTTTGATCCCGCTATATCTCGGTGTTATAATACAAAGGTTAAACGCGTCAACCGCCTCACCTATCAATAATAAAGTTTACGATGTTAACACTACCAGTAATATGAATTTACGATCAATAAATCAACTACGTCCTGCCAATGTTTAGGATGAGAATCGATCGCTTTTTGGTAATATTAATAGGCACTAAACGGTAGCCATCTCGATAGATGGCTATCGTTTCATTATCACAGTGCGATCACTGTAATAATGATTATTTATCAGGGTATTGTTCGGTAACCTTGTTTATCTATGTTAATATAACAAATGTTGAAATGTTGAATGTAAACTAGTGTGTGAATTCTATCGATGCTATCAGCTGTAATTCTCATCAGCGATCGTGTCAGTATGTTTGAAAACAATGATAAACAAGATCAAACGGACAAGTAAACACCAGATTTGCATTCAATCCTTTATCATAAGATAATTGAAAGAGAAAAATCTTCGCTTCTTTGTCCTCTAATCTCAAAGTCGTTGCAGGCTTATAAGGTAAAAAAATAAACCCCGAATTTATGAGTTATTTATCTTTGACCTACTTAAAAAGACAAACCGGAGGCAATTTGGAATGTTAGTCCCTAGAGGAGTAAAACAAAGAGCGCAGTCGAGAATACTTAGTAAATGAATTAACCTGATGAAATATCATTACCTCTCACCATTGCAAATATGAAATTCCGTCAGCTGATTGATGTGTTGGAGCGAAAAATTTGAGTGAAGGATTCCAGCCGAACAGCGGTGGTTTCGATACGTATTCAAATTACCTCACGAAAACCGATCCACTATCGAGTGAGAACCCTTTCGTCGTGACGAGATTTTCATCATTGATTGCTCTTCATTCCCTTCTGTGTAACGAAATATTTGAGTTTGATATCTGAGTTTATCGCCAATTGATTCCTAAGCAATTCTTGATATGATCAGCGCTTTTAATGCTTATTATTACTATGTATTGGGCTTTGGCCTAGTATTGTCAATTCCTCAATCACGACATGACGACTTATTAGTGTCACATGAATGCTTTCTATTGACACTTCTTGTGTTCAACTTGCTGTAGTTTTCCTTAGAATTTTGCATGTTAATACATAAATGCGGTGTGCACATTGTATATTCTCTGTGTATTGTTGATTACACCATTTGTTTGCAACGTTTTTATGTATGTGATGTTATCGCAATGTAACATCTCATTAATCTTGATAAGCAGGTGGAATTCAGACTCATCTCAAGGCCTCCGAACCGATAAGAGGGTTGTTTAGTCTAGTGACAAAACTAAATCCACTTAACTTCCACCTTTGTTACAAGTAGTTACGAAGAAACTCATCCTTTTATGCTGTGACTTATTTTCCTGCTGGCCAATTTGGGGATGGCTGTATTTTAATTTCTCGTTTTTCCTAAATTTTGAATCTCTGACATCCATTTCGTAATGCCTTGTAATCTTTATTAACTTATGATCAGCTACTAACTGAACATCCATGGCTTGTCTTGCACTCTGGTATCGTGCCTCGTGTTTCTTCGGTAATTAATTAGTTACAAAGCAGACTTGTTGGAACTCACTAAAGGTGAGCCATCTTCCTGAATTATTTGTAGATGTCAACTATGTCATACACGTCTATCAGTTGGCACTACAAAAATAAATCATCGAAAACAAAGCACTGAAAATTTTTGTTAACAATCCAAACCTGCAACTGGCACTTAAAATAAACAAGATGTTATTTATTTTGTGGAGACAAAGTTCGAGCACTAGAACTGGGTTTGGTTTGGAGGGGTGTTGGGATGTACTAGGTATGAAGTGTGTTGAGGAGGTCCACTGTTTGTTTACCTGTGTGCGACGCGGAGCGGGGGGGTGCGGGGGCGTGGGCCCGCGGCGGAAGGCGCGTGTGGCCGCGCGTGCCAACCGACTGTGACTGCCGCCGCCGCCGCTGCCGCAGCACAGGCACCATCGCTTCGCCCGGCCTGCGCTTATCGGCCGCGCCACCACTATGCACTTCGAGCGATAACGATTTAAATCCCATGAATTATCTTCGATAAGTATCGCTCAATTAAATTAAACTTGAGTGGAGCTATTTTTATCGAGTCGTACGACAGCGCACTTACAAGCACTTCCGATACACGATCCGCGACAGTTTTTACGACAACAAAGCGACACCATGTTATATTTATGTAGGCCAGACGCAATTAAACTCGAGAACTTCCTGATTATCTCGATCCCGTTAAGCTTTAGATTAGACTCAACAATGTGGATATTTTGAAAGGAAAACGAACTTGGATTTAAACACATTGTTTTGATTAAAAAGGATTGGATTAGTTGATATCCAACTTTCAACAGTTGTAGACTAGACAGGTCTCAAACAACTCACAGATCGTTAAATTTAATTTTCTTCACTGAAATACGAGCTAGTGATTAATTTATTCCCCAAAAAGTGTTGTGACAATTATGTTAAAAATGGTTCATTAAAAGTTTTAATTTGTTTAAAATAAAATTATATATTAATTTTTACTTGTCATCATCGTCACTAACCCAGCTGTAAGTAATCCCTGTAATCCATCCATTGTTTTATATAATATTGTCTTTCCCCGATAGACCTCTTCTATTTTTCTGTGCCCCTTTCGCACACGAAATCGAATATGAATATTTCTTCCATACAGTTTTCGTATTGACATGAGTTTGAACTATTCGCCCTAAGTTATCGCATTTGTGCATAGATAATGAGGAGCTCATATCGTATATGTGTGAGACGTAGGTACAGACGCCAGCACATCAAGCTATCCGAAACTGTCAAATTTTCCCAATCAACTTTGAACCGTATGCTTTAGCGATAAAGTTGAAGATCTATTAAAGAAATTTGACATATTGTAGTAGCTTGATGTGCTGGCGTCTGTACCTACGCACGATGACATACGTCAAAACACGTTTCATTTCCAAAACTTTACAGAAATACCTGTATCCATTGAATACTGAATGAAAACCATCCTGGATTTTCTTTGGCCATACGTATTTAAATCAAAGAAGTATAGCCTAAATATCAAAAGTGTAACGAGCGTAAATCATGTTCAATTGTTCATCCGTTCAAATTGAGTTCAAATTATAACTTATTGTTCAATTACAATCATTTATTTTATTCAAATTAAACAATTACATTTGAGACTAAGTTCACAGTTTCCTATTTTGTTAATTTTATTAAAATCCTTCATCAATGTTTAAGTTACAGCCTGTTTAATAACGTATGATGTAGGTAACATTTGATAGGCATTAGGGAATCTTCGCAGGCACTATTTCAGCTGTTAGGTACTTGAATGAAAAAGCATTTGCCGTTGTATCAGTAAAGGTCAACTAAAAGTCAACTTTGGCTGATAAGTTGTTGATGAAGAAAATGGCCGTAAATATTGAACAATTATGATTAATTTACTCAACACACCTATATAACATTCATACATACATGCATGCGGCTATATGTAGCTACGTGGTTCTTTTAATGAAAGAAACTTAACTTTTTACTTAGATTCGTCGCGTTAGTCAGGATAACGGGTGTTTTTTCTTTTATAAGTAGTTTATCTATCCATTAGTTTGTAGTTTTGAAGTCAAGCGATGAACTAACACGTTTCTTTCCCAAAAAAGTCATAATACTCGTAAACATGACTTGGGCAAAAGAAGGAAAAACACGTTCAGGAAACTCTACACAAAAAACTGCAGTTTTTGATGATACTTATAATAATATCAACCACATTGATTAAATACCAAATATATTTGAGTATCCACGTGCCGAGCATCGACCATCTATCATCTAAGTTCCCCTTCCCAACCATCAAGAGAAACGTGACAAAATTGTCAGAGGTTCCAACACTAAAAATAGGCATCAAGAACCCTGAAATATTCACTTAGAGAAATTGAATAAGCTTGCCAGAGTCAGTGAGCAGTGTGCGCTGTTCATGTGAACGCACACGGGAACACGGTCCTAACTATACATGCATACATAAATCATTAGGTAGAGGAGTGTTACTGGTTTACAGTGCAACTTGCCTTTGCAACAAGTCTGTATTGTGTGGGTTTGTGTGGTGGATTTAACCACCGATCACGTTTCCGAGATCTTTTTTTAAGTAGCCGCTTTTTATTTTAATTGGGACGGTAATAATATTTCGAGAGGGGTTTGTGGCTAAATGATAACAGCCGCACGAGTCGCGGCCGGTTCTGGGATGGGTGACCATCCATTACCTACATATCGAGTCCCTCTGTGCCTCGGAAAGTCCCGGCTGCTGTTGTCATTCGTAGATCTTTGACAGTGGTTACGGGTAGTCAGAAGCCGAAAAGTCTGACAATCAGTCTTACCAAGGAGTACCGTGTAACCGGTAACTGGATTGTGGATGTCAGATATTCAGTCGCTCTATGTAAAATACTGGTATTTTATTGTAGCTGCATCCGACTAGACTTGAAGCCGACCTCAAAATAGTTGGGAAAAAGCTAGGCAGATTGATGTTTGGGTTATAATATGGCGAGAGACAAATTCCCCCTAATTAAAAAACGTTTAAAATGTCTTTGGGTGCCAAATAAGCCCCACCTAACCCACCTGATGGTAAGTGGTCACCACCGCCTATTATCATCATCTTAGTTATTATTTCAGCCGAAAGACGACCACTGCTCCCATAGGCCTCCCCCAAGCACCACCACTGCGACCGGTTCGGTGCTTCTCGCATCCAGCGGATTCCTACGGCTTTCACGGGGTCATCTTGTAGAAGGCCTTCCAACGCCTCTGAAGATCTGCAGTATTAGCGCCATCGCTTGTCCGATGAGACGTTTCACCTGTCACTGGTATGGCAAAGCTCCCGATGCCTTGCCATCCCATTAACAGCTGAAATGCCTCATCGTTAAAGCTCATATTGCAATAAGGGAGATTCATCATATGCAGCAATATCATCATCCACTGATTCCGGATATAACAATATTCCAATGTCCTGTTAGGCGTATCGGTTCTACATGGAAGAAATTAATTTCCAAATTGAAGCATACCAGTCGAAGTTCGGATTAAAATACTTCAGGTATTACGCTACAACCATTGTCGTCTGCCTTTCATCTCTACCCGATTTCCTAGAATTTGATACCGAAAGCTTTGGTCTACGTAAATACTGTGGTACCCCTTAATGGGATATTAGACAAGTAAATGGTTCAACAACCACCATATTCTGAAGTTGCCACAACGTACCGACAAGCATTAAGCGCTTCACTGCTCATTTTAAGCCAAATGGCTTACCCCCTTACTAATAAACTTTGCGTGTGTGGGCGTCTGTACGAGTATATATATAGCGTTTTGTCTTCTGTAAATGTTTGAATTAATATCTCATCATAATTAAGTGTAATTAGGGCTCAGTTTTCACATAAATATTGAATACAAATTTGAATAGGGTTGTAAATGTTCCATGTCGATAATGTGTCGATAATTTTCTTCAGACAGTTAATAATTTACGTCTATCAAATAGAAATTTATTGTCCCCTGAATTTTCTGCAATTTAATTAGTTAAAAGAAATTAGCAAATACTAGTTTCTAATTTCAAAAGATTAATCCATACTAATATTATAAATTCGAAAGTAACTCTGTCTGTCTGTATGTTACGTTTTCACGCCTAAACCACTGAACGGATTTCGATAAAATTTGGCAGAGAGATAGATTGCATACCGGGAAAGGACAAAGGATAGTTTTTATCGAAATAGCTTGCGGGCGAAGCCGCGGGTGAAAGCTAGTATTATATGTAATGTGTACTTGATTCCGATGTAAAGCCCTAACATTGAAATAAAACTTGCCGTCTACAATGTACTGTATACTTTAGTCATTTTTAGGTACTTTAATTAATTAGATACTTAATTTCAGCCTGCCAATTCTCGTAATTTAAAACGTTCAAAATCTAGTCTCAGTCTCATCTCGGCGTCAAACAAATTTGAAAAACTTTTCATAATGTTGGGAAATTAGAAGTATTTTTTGACAGATTGAGACTGAGATCAAACAGTGAACGTTCTTAAAATTACGAGAATTACCCCTCAGATTTCCTACCAACTCAACTAAGCAGGGCTGAAAAACATGAAAATGGAAAATTGGAGTCCTAAATCTAATTATCATCTTTGTAGTAAACATTTCACTGCGAACTGTTTCGTTACACTTTACACGCAAGCTCTTCTCCATACGAACACTACCTTTTGGAAGACTAGAATCAAGTCTATCTATTGTATTTTTTGAAGTTCAAAAGTGCCTTTAATGTACTTATTTGAAATAAATTATTTGATTTTGAATTTGTTATTTTTTGTGTTTTTTTTCCCATTAGTATGCACGCTATCCAGATACCCAACAATGAAAATGGAATCACTCTCCTTTCCGCTAGTAATCACTACATGGTAAGGTGATGTTACACGGTTCACTTTTGGCATTCAATTTGAGTGAATGCGATTGAATTTGTATGGACGCTGTTTGTTGAATGGTTAACTTTTTTGTTTACATGGTTCAATTCTTCCAAATTGAACACCAAAAGTGACTATTATTTAAGTAATAGCTGTTACATAAATGTAGTGCAATATAGCTCACGAATACAACTGCCATTTGATTTACTAGGTTAGACCGAAATGGCAACATAATAGCTCTATAGATTTTAGTTCACATTGCGAACTACTGTGATCCCAGCTCAGCTTGTATAACTAGTGTAGTCGAGCCAGGATATATTAGCTCAACTATAGTAGTTTTTAGGCTAAGTTATAAGCCTATCCTCATATTGAAAACTCATTGATCTGACCGTCATGCGCTATAACTTTACTAGGACACTATCCACTAGTTTATAGCTTGCGATCTGACCGCGCCCTAATTAATTTTCAGTTGACCTTTACAGAGCAATTATTCTATTACTTAAAAATGAAGCATAAAAATAACTGATGCGATATTTTTCTCTTAAGTAATGTAAATTACTCTCAGTGGTTCTACCGATCGATAAAGTTCATAAAATTATTTTTTTATCGAAGGATATATCCCATCCCTAATATTAGTTCCACAGTACCTTCACGTTGCTATCAGCGCCAAAATGGGGGGTGGAGGGGGGCGGGTTCAGGGGATCAGACCGGAATAACTCGATATAATTGATGTAAGAAAGAAGTTACAATCGAAACACAACACGGCTTTCACGACAATTTCCTCTTCATCTTATGAGACAATTTATTTACGTTGAAAATAGTGGTATCGTTTTCCGCCTCTAGCAACGAAATGTTTCCACGACCCTAACATTGAGAAAATCTTGAGATAATGGTCCGAAATTGTCAACACGCAGTTACTCGTAGTAAGCGTGGTGATTAATGCTCTGTTGCTTTTATTTACGAAAAAAGCCTTTGCCTTGTAGCTTTTTAATAAAACTGGCTGTTATAATGCACTTTGATTCACAATCCAGGGTTTTGAAGTAAATTCTTAACCCATTGCTCCATAAGTTTGTAAGATTCGTCTTCTCAGCTACGTAAGTAAAGTAATAAACGTGGCTTAACTGCCAAAATTAAAGGCATTGTAATTGCCATTGTATGCCTGTAACGCAGTTACTTAATGAATATCTTAAACTCAAATCTGTAAGTATATTTGCGGCACGTTTGTCCACAACATGCGGTCTTAACTACTTGGTTTGGTATTCTTATGTAAGTACGGCTATCGGCGGTATCAAGCTGTATACACTGTGTTCTTCACGTTTTCCATAAACTTTGTCAAATGCTTCTATAGCTTTTACAACTTAAATCTAACAAAAGGAAGTAGTACTTAAAAAGGCTTCGTTAGAAAGATATTTGTAATTTCATTTAATGAAATTTAATTGAGCTATGCAGTAAGAAAGGGTCTTAACTTATTTTTGACAAGTTTCAGCCCGCCAAATCTTATAAACGAAAATAGTTCGTTGCCAAGTCGGATAAAGAGGCATGCATATCGGGTGATTTACGTCAAGGTATTTAGTTTGTATGAAAATGAACAAAAAATAAGAATTCATTAATGTATCCATAATAAAAAATGCTTGTTTCCATGGTCTGAACATCTGATCGAAGTTTATGTATATTGTCCGGAATACGTTGTATAACCGGTATAAGCTGACTTCCGATTGTACGGAACACCTATACAATGCGAGGTCAGCAAAAACTGGAAATGCATAACTTGATGTGTCGCCGTGTGTTCCAAACAATGCAGTACAAATTGTAAATATGAAGCTTTGTTGGCTTTCTATCTAAAACAATGTATCCTTGATATGTACAGCTGCCGTAGGGGTGGGATCATAAATGTGTTATGTTCGACAATGTATTTGCGAATGTAGCATTGACATCGAGTGAATTCGCGATAGACGGAAATCACCACAAAAGGCTCAATCCTTTACAAAGGAGTGAAAATAGAATGATTTATAAACATAGTAGTTGCAATTTTCTTTTAGAGCTGGAACTGGATTTTCCTCAGATCATACTAACAGGAGCAAAAATTTTTCTCCAGAAAATGCATTTAGATTTTCCTCAAAATTGCCTGCGTGCTTCCCAGCTAGGTTTAAGTCAGTCTTTTTCCTCCTTGAGACACTTAAGGCAACAAAGGCATCACAAGACAATGAGCAGGATCACGCGAGTTAATTAATTGTCAAAATGTTAATTTAGGATATGGTTCTACCCATTGTTGTCTCGTTGCATTCACATTTGGCAAGTACAAATTGGGCCTCCCCCCCTGGAATGGGAAAAGCAAGTGTGTATTGTTGTAAATTAAGAAATAAATGAGTAGGAAGATCTTCGATAATACAGTTGGTAGTTAGGGATATTAATTATTTATCAAATTGGCAAACTACGTCAATTTGCCGTGTTATAGCCATTACATACAACTGTCAAGGAATGACAGATGTGATTCGAATAAGTATACGGATAATTTAAGTTGGTAGTAAATTCTATAAGCAATTAATTTTCCTGACTGTACGTACATACATATCTAGAGGGTAAGACGCTTTATTCACTTTTTTTTGCTTTATTTTTTTTATTGTTTTTTTTTTTCTGGACAGTCATTTGTTACAATTTCCAAAGGGTAGCTATATCCTGTCCATTAGGTAAACCGTTTTTTGACAGATGGAACTAGTGATTGCAGCAACGTAACATTTCGACTGTTTACACTTTAATTTGTAGCGGTATCTACAACGCCACATGTGAACAACGCGTCATACTGACACAACACCCGTCTGTTCGGAGGATCCTCCCTTTTCTATAGACTATGAGTGAACTTTACACCCTGTTCCTCATACATCTATACTGGTGACCCCGAACATGAACGTCAGCGCAGCCTTCGTGCAAATACTTCAGCGTGACGTCATCATCATCACACCCGCAAACTTTAGCGGCGAGTCACCCAGCCAGCCAGAATCCACGGCTTCAACAGGTATCCTGACCGCCAGCACGCAGCGACCGCGCGCATATCTAGTCATCACCTTCAGCCTCATCAGCAACCTCGGCACAGCACACTGCACTTTTGGTCAACAAGAAGAGCTCTTAAAAAAAACTCTCTCCTGGTCGATCCCAGCAGTCAGCTTCAACCCGGCGCTGTACCACATCCGACGCACTGGAGTATAACGCAGCGCCACCCCGACTCACTGGGGAATCCTCGCAGACAGTTCCGACTCCCCGAGAACTATGCGGCAACCGGTTCCGACTCACTAGAACCTCGGCTGGCCTGGTAAGCATGGCAAGATACAAAACTCAGCCCACTATCGACTTCCGGTCTCCGGGGGGGATTAATGTAGCGGTATCTAATCTACAACGCCACATGCGAACAACTCGTCATACTGACGTCACGCAAAATCCTGCATCTCGCAAGCAGAGTTTACCGCGTAACTAGCATAGATACAACGGCCCGACATGAATCATCGGGCAGTTGCCCGCCAGACACAACACCCGTCTGGTCGGAGGATCCTCCCTTTTCTATGGAGGATGAGTGAACTTTATACCCTGTTCCTCATGCCTCTATAAATTTGTTTGTAGTATCGATTGTATATTTTGGCTGTCGAATAAAAAATGGTGGGGTTTCTTTATTTTTTATCTCTGTGTTACAAATTAGCCGCTTTATTTACTTTAGTTTAAATTTTGCAGGTTTTATAGCAGAAATAAGCGTAAAAATAAAATATCCACTGGTTTGTACGCAAAATACGCGCATTGACGTGGAGTTGCGGACACCAGCCCGTATTACCTATTACCTATATACCACTGGTTTGCCGTATTGATTTATTGTGTTGTAGTGTTTACACATAAATATGTAATATGGGTTTATTACATATTAAAACACACCGTTTTTTATGCAAAACCTTAAAAGAAAGGTTTAAAATCGAAATAAAATATTAACAGCTTGTTTATGGTGGCAAATCCTTATCCTGGCAAATAATTTATATATTTTATTGATTTTTGAGTGGATGGAAGGTTTTTATATACTGTTTTCCTAAATATATATATATATATATGTTATTTAAAATGATAATATTTGATATATTCATTTGAATCGATTAGATTCGATCCTGTCACTTAGTACGATAGATTGTAATTTAATACGCTTAACAATATTATATTTTTTGTCAAAATTGATACACGTACGGTATTATAAATTTATAATGTCTGTAAGAAGTCATAAATAAGAAAATTCAAGAAGTTAAAGCAGTTTATATATTTATTTTATTACGCGTTTTAAAGTTGATATTTACGTAATCTATTCCAGCATGTCGATTCTGTAAAAATCTCACCGTGAATACTTGCGTGGAGTGAGCTGTCAGTGTCATCCTACTGATGCTAGGGATTGACCAAGCAAACATTTACAATCATAAAAGAGATTTTTTGATTCTCACGTAGTTTGTGTGGCGTGATCACTTCACCCGATTCACGACACTAAATGTCGTAAATCGGGTGAAGTGATAAGATCACGCCGCGCTTGCGTGTTAATCACTGTCATTATCACATTGCAGATTGCGTGATCACTTCACCTTCCCTTCACCCGATTCACGACATTTAATGTCGTGAATCGGGTGGAGTGAAGGTGAAGTGATAAGATCACGCCGCGCTTGCGCGTTAGTCACTCATCACATTAGAGATTTGTTTTTACATATTTAATTTGTAAGGCGTCATGTATAAGAACATTAGGAAATTATGGTAATAATATTAATAATTAATATAATACACCATGGCGACCCTGCCTTAGAGTCTGCCAAGGGGCAGATTAAGCAAAGTTTTCGTTGAGCGATTTTCAAAATGTGTAATCATAATAATCATAATCATTTTTTATTTGTCTAACATAGGTAGTAAATACAGTTCTTAAATTAAAATTCATAGGTCGCTATGTTATGCCAAGAGGCGTACAAATATGGTTGCATGCTAATTAAATACAATCAACAATATGGAATCATTTCTACAGTCAATGCATAAATAAATAATCATAAATTAGAATTAGTCACAATATTCAATTAAAATTAGTTAACTCTAAAGTAGAAAAAGACGAGGTATTCGTCAATCAAACCGCGGCTGGTGGAGGTGTTGTTGACGCCGAGGTGGTGTTGCCATGGTTACGAGATTCGAGTGGAGTGATATATGGTACATTCCGAATTGCACTGTAATCGACTACAGCGTGCTTACACCTTGACCCCAATTCTGCTGTATGGTATTTATCTATTATTCCCCGCATAATCTTACCACGCCGTACGTTTGTCAAGCGTGGTATTTTGACAGTTCAAACCGGTTTCGGTCATTGTGTCATAGAGAATACGTTAATAGCAGATGTAGTGATTAGGTTATTAGGGAATTGACGTGGTTTCGAAGTAACGAATCATTAAGTGGTCATAGTGAATTAGGGCCCTTTTCTGAATTAACGTGAACGCGATAACGATGTCCCGTGAATCGACATATATGAAGTCATGGCATGTGCCATCTTGCGATAACGCCGACTACCGACCATGCCCTAAAATTTAGGGCATGGTCGGTTTTTCATTTAGGGCCTAAATTAATAATTATCACCGATCTTTAAACTAACGTGGCATTTTCGAAATTGTGCTTCTGGCTACAGTCGCCACCTTACCAAAGAAGAAGAAATTCGTGGTGTATACACAAATAAATACTATAATCCAACCATGAGTAACTATTCAAGTGAATAGGTATATTACTGACTCTCAGCTGCCATAGTGGTGATTTATCTAAATCGGAAAGCAAATTATTCATGTGAGCGATGATGACTTAATTCGGAATGAGCCATATTTCACGCCGCGCAAGCGCGTTAGGCGCTGGCGCTGTCTGGCTATATAAGGACTTACTAGTCTAGGGAAAAAAGAAAAAAAAAACAAGGTTGAGATTCTGACTGCGCTTCTGTTTTGCTATTTTATTGTAAGTAAAACCCCACAAAATATTACTGTTTTGACCACTAAAATACTAGCTTTGAATTATATAAAAATATCAATAGGATTAGCATTAAAAAATATTATTAAAATCTCGATTATGATTGTAAATGTATGCTTGGTCAATCCCTAGTATCTGGTAAGATGACACTGACAGTTCACTTCACGCTCACTTCACCTAAGTTTTCACGGTGAGATGGTTACAGAATCGCACTGCAGCATGTCGATTCTGTAAAAATCTCACCGTGAATACTTGCGTGGAGTGAGCTGTCAGTGTCATCCTGATGCTAGGGATTGACCAAGCAAACATTTACAATCATAAAAGAGATTTTTTGATTCCCACGTAGTTTGTGTAGCGTGATCACTTCACCCGATTCACGACACTAAATGTCGTAAATCGGGTGAAGTGAAGGTGAAGTGATAAGATCACGCCGCGCTTGCGCGTTAATCACTGTCATTATCACATTGCAGATTGCGTGATCACTTCACCTTCCCTTCACCCGATTCACGACATTTAATGTCGTGAATCGGGTGGAGTAAAGGTGAAGTGATAAGATCACGCCGCGCTTGCGCGTTAGTCACTCACCACATTAGAGATTTGTTTTTACATATTTAACTTGTAAGGCGTCATGTATAAGAACATTAGGAAATTATGGTAATAATATTAATAATTAATATAATACACCATGGCGACCCTGCCTTAGAGTCTGCCAAGGGGCAGATTAAGCAAAGTTTTCGTTGAGCGATTTTCAAAATGTGTAATCATAATAATCATAATCATTTTTTATTTGTCTAACATAGGTAGTAAATACAGTTCTTAAATTAAAATTCATAGGTCGCTATGTTATGCCAAGAGGCGTACAAATATGGTTGCATGCTAATTAAATACAATCAACAATATGGAATCATTTCTACAGTCAATGCATAAATAAATAATCATAAATTAGAATTAGTCACAATATTCAATTAAAATTAGTTAACTCTAAAGTAGAAAAAGACGAGGTATTCGTCAATCAAAACGCGGCTGGTGGAGGTGTTGTTGACGCCGAGGTGGTGTTGCCATGGTTACGAGATTCGAGTGGAGTGATATATGGTACATTCCGAATTGCACTGTAATCGACTACAGCGTGCTTACACCTTGACCCCAATTCTGCTGTATGGTATTTATCTATTATTCCCCGCATAATCTTACCACGCCGTACGTTTGTCAAGCGTGGTATTTTGACAGTTCAAACCGGTTTCGGTCATTGTGTCATAGAGAATACGTTAATAGCAGATGTAGTGATTAGGTTATTAAGGAATTGACGTGGTTTCGAAGTAACGAATCATTAAGTGGTCATAGTGAATTAGGGCCCTTTTCTGAATTAACGTGAACGCGATAACGATGTCCCGTGAATCGACATATATGAAGTCATGGCATGTGCCATCTTGCGATAACGCCGACTACCGACCATGCCCTAAAATTTAGGGCATGGTCGGTTTTTCATTTAGGGCCTAAATTAATAATTATCACCGATCTTTAAACTAACGTGGCATTTTCGAAATTGTGCTTCTGGCTACAGTCGCCACCTTACCAAAGAAGAAGAAATTCGTGGTGTATACACAAATAAATACTATAATCCAACCATGAGTAACTATTCAAGTGAATAGGTATATTACTGACTCTCAGCTGCCATAGTGGTGATTTATCTAAATCGGAAAGCAAATTATTCATGTGAGCGATGATGACTTAATTCGGAATGAGCCATATTTCACGCCGCGCAAGCGCGTTAGGCGCTGGCGCTGTCTGGCTATATAAGGACTTACTAGTCTAGGGAAAAAAGAAAAAAAAACAAGGTTGAGATTCTGACTGCGCTTCTGTTTTGCTATTTTATTGTAAGTAAAACCCCACAAAATATTACTGTTTTGACCACTAAAATACTAGCTTTGAATTATATAAAAATATCAATAGGATTAGCATTAAAAATATTATTAAAATCTCGATTATGATTGTAAATGTATGCTTGGTCAATCCCTAGTATCTGGTAAGATGACACTGACAGTTCACTCCACGCTCACTTCACCTAAGTTTTCACGGTGAGATGGTTACAGAATCGCACTACAGATTACGTAAATGTCAACTTTAAAACTCTAAAAGTTACGTTCTAAGGCAGCTTAGAACGTAACTTTTAAAGTTTTAATATCTTTCCAGCAGAATTGAATCAGTGATGTACTGTAATGTTTTAGCATACAACAACCCAACGTATTGTAAAATATCAAGCACTACAAGATAATACGTTTATATATGCGTGACGTTACACAAAACCTGCATGTGAAACATGTTATGTTACAGAAACACTGAAATGTGAAAACATTTATTCTAATAGACTCGGTCTACTGCGCAGTAGTTATCCTTTACATGAATAATAAAATTATTTCACATTTGCTTCTCTTGGTTGGAAACCTGAAGAGTTTTCTTTGTTCTTTTGTTACATATGAAACTGAAAGAGATTTCCTTTTGCATTTTTATTAAGTAACCGAGCTTTTCTAATAACTACATACTTTGTTTTTTTTTTATTAAACCTTGCACAATTTAAGTACGTAGTAACAAATAGGAAGCAAAGGTAGGTAAAATTTTTGTTTGGTATGTATCGTTAGTTACGTAATATGGTTGTTGGCACGGAACTGATTCAATCTGTTCCCCGTACTAGCACAAACTGTACTACTACGAGTATATGGTAGAACAGTAATGTTCAAAAATTACAATAAACTTGAACTTAATAATAAGTTCGTCTGTCAGTTTTTGCAATATACGCGACGTTGTCATTATCAGAGAGAATAAGATAATCTCAAACAGAAACACGAAAGGTCACCATCATAATAATCACAGGGGTAGACGAATAGTTAGAATGAGTAAGGAAAATAATACGAGGCCAAATACATTTTCGTATGTAAAACATGATGAATGTTTCCACACTAAGAAAGAGACAAAGCTTTGCTAACTAATTAGCACCATCTTGGATCTTTGGGTTGTAATTATCGTTTCGAATTTACGAGCAATTTGCGTTGAACACAGACGCGCATAAGTAATGAAATAATCTCATAAATGAGACCAACATTTATTGCCGTCTAACGCAACGAAGGAAATGGCCTAATATCCACCCAAATACTTAAACCAAGGTCAAATAAGCTAATTGTTTCAATAAGTAACGTAAAAATTTACATGTTGAAAATGTACAAAACCAAAGCTTATGATGTAACATTTTTTGTGCCGCAGTGAATCCCGAAAACCATTATCATTATTCAGCGCGTCGGTTCATTGGGTCTGTGTTTTTTAGAGTAAAAACCGTTTCCCTTTAAAGCTCATTTAATTAGGCGACAAATTGAACGAACTGCGAGTTTGAAACCGACCTACGGAGATGTATGAAGAATAAGTTCAATATGGCGAAAAGGCATTTGGGAACGTGGAATGTGTGCCTTAAAAACGAAAATGAATTCAACCGATATTGGAATTCGATTTGCAGTAAGTTTTATTAGCGCAATAAAACGTTAATTCACATTGTAACGCAATAAGTAGCAGATTTCCATCGTCGCGTCGTCTACTTTAGGACTTTGTTTGATTATGCGTATCGATTCTATCAGAGTGACATATTTTGCTTTATGAGACATTCTGTAATCGTGAGCTTACCTTAATGAAGCGCCCCCTCATGTCTTGTGCAGTAATTGATTGTGAAGCGCCGAAGATTAATTGCAGTCATCTGGTACTTACCTGAAAAAGAAAATTTACATATTTATAGACAGATCAGATCAGGTTTTTGCAAGTAGGTATATCGCAAATATCATAACCAGCCTATGTTGTTCCCACTACTGGGACATAACCCCGCGGGCCCAGTGCGGGTTGGTAGACGCAATGTCTTCGAATTTTTGGTTCTAGAACATGCCGATTTCGTAACGACGTTAATTTCCTTCGCCTTTTATGAGAGCAGTTGTGACGATTTTATTTACACAAAGTAAACGCCTGTCTGGGTTCGAACCCAGGACCTACAACTCGAAAGTTGAGGCCGATACCACAGGACCACCAACTGTTCCTGAAACCAAATTTTCCTAGTATCGATTGGAACGTATAAGCTGATGCCTACACGTGTCAAAGATTTTTCCAACTGGCATATTTTTACGCATAATCGGGTTTTGACATCGATAATCCTGAAAGACTTTCTTATATCCAGTGAAAAGGTGTTCAAAACTATCCGAGAAAGGTGAATACGTATATGCTTAGTTCTTTTGAGAGTACAGTAGTGTAGGTGTAGTGAAATAAGTTATTTACTAACACGATAACTCAGCCCGTCCGTACGTGGAACATCTCTCGGCAATCTCGTCGTTATAACTAAGATTTACAGCCGTAAGTGTAATGAGGTCTTCTCACACTGATAATTCTTGAAGTGAACTTTACTGTTACAACTTGGGAACTGGGAAAGCAGATGACATTTATTTTCTTTTTAGATCGTTTTTCTTTGGTGTGTAAAGTTGTTTTTCTTGGTAGCGTAAAGGTGTTGATCGCGTGGGTAGATACCTAGACATTTATTTCCTTTATTTTGAATTGATTCTGGATTGAGTGTCGCTATATTTTGCTGATAGTTTGTTTGGTAGATACTTAGATACATATTTCTTATATTTTTAATTGATTGTCGCTATATTTAGGTGGCATTATCCTATCGGTATCTTTGGCGCTTTCGAAGGAAGCTACTTGTTAGCATTGAGATCATTTACTAACTCGTCTTCGTTGGAATGTGACAGGCTGTTGCAAGATAATAGCTTAGCAGATAGTTTTTAGTTTGTGGTCCGTCACTATTATTATAGTTGTAATTTATGTTAGGTAGTAGTAGTTTGCTTTCTTTGCGAGGAACAACTCGCAAGGAAAGCAATGAATGCACCAATGCGGATTTCTCAGTATGGAAAAAATATTCTATATAAAAATATCTATATTTATAGAGATATTTAATAATAATAGCCTTCCGACCTTACATTTCTTGCTCCCGACCGATTTCGGTCACGGTGGCCAATCTCAACGGAGATTAGCCAGGTACGTCGTACGTATTATAGTGCACAAGTGCACTCTCTGTTCCTTTACTCTCATAGTCCGATGGGAGGGCAATCCGACACGACCAGGGAGAGAACAGGCACAGGACCAACGGCTTTACGTGCTTTCGGAGGCACGGGGGTGTTAAACCGCCAACTTCAAAACTCCAGGCTGTTACTAAGAAATGCCTAATGGAAAAACTCATTAACACTTTGCCCGTTTTACACTTTTGCACTTTATATTGATATATATATATATGTTCTTTGATATTTATCAGGGCGAGCGAAGCGAGCCCTGATAAATATATAATAAATAATAAATAAATAATCCCACAACCTGAGCATTTTGTGGTACACTTTACGGAAAAACTATTACGCCTATTGATTTGTGCTTTAACATAATAATTTCTATTTATATGTAGATGTGTTATCAGTAAAAAAAATAATAAATATTAAAATATTAAAAAAAAACTGCCTTAAAGATTATTACCACGCAGAAAAACGACGCGAGCCCTCACAAAGCTCTGTTTTTAGCTAGTATATATATATATATCAATATCAAAGAACAAATATATCAGTAATCAACCTTCTGCGGAATACGAAAGACAAATGAACAATTTGGTACAAACATTATCTCAATACGTTTGGTAACTGGTAAGTGAGGACTTCCCAAAACTCGCTTATGTTGAACCACCACTTGTTGCTTTATATTTGGCATATATAACGTTAAGTATTATAAAAGCCGTAACATTGGGAAGAATAACTGTACAACTTTATACTGTTTTGTAACATCGAAAAATATGGTTTGCTGCTTGCTTTTATTGCAATGCAACGCATCATGTTAGAAGGTTCCTATTGGGAAGGAAGGAACACGAGTGGGTTTTAGTCAGTAAGAGTCTGACACTCCCTTCCAGAAAAAAAAGGTTCCTATTGAACCACTTGAAATAGGCCTATTTAACATAATCAGTTTATAATGTTCTCACTGTTGGGACACAGGCCTCCTCTCGGTAAGAGGGAGTGGGCCGTGATTCACCACGCGGCCCCAGTGCGTGTTGGTAGATGTCACAGTTCTTAAAATTTTTTGTTCTAAGACATGCCGGTTTCCTCACGATGTTTTCCTTCACCGTTTTGAGAGCAGTGTTGATAAATAATTTAAACAAAGTAAAACGCCTGTCTGGGTTCCTACGGCCTACAACTTTACTCGTAAGTCACGGTTGTTACCACTGGGCCACCACTGCTCTGCTCTATTTAAGACCTTTTATGTATACCTATGTATGTTCACAAATAAAGATTGATTGATATTTTTGAATATAGATGAAAAAAGGTTATCACTCTGTTATCACTCTATCTTTTTATTCTGAAAAATAAGTCCTGGCCACTTAATTTATATTTCAGGATTGTAGAACAAACTTCCAAGTTTACATATACCAAGTTAAGCCTGCCATTCCACCAGAGATGAGCGAGGATACGTAGCGAGGGATGTGTCTAAAACTAACCAATACCAACGCTTACTTAGTTCAAGCTATAAAAATGAAGCGATGTTAATGGTTGGTTTCACACACATCCCTCGCTACGCATCCTCGCCCATCTCTGGTGGAATGGCAGCCTTAATGTGGGAACAGGAACAGCGCCACTTAATTATATTTTATTAACTGGATATGGCGGTAAAATAAAGGTATTAAAGGGAGGGTTTGCACCCGTAGGCTAATATATGACAGCAGTGTACCGAAATATAAAGAGGGTGAAATTGATTTAGCCAGTGAAACTCGGCAGACGTGATAGGTATGGATATATATATATATATGGTATGGATCTCGTAAACATGATAAAACAAAAAAAAAATGATGATTTTTTCCGCTTGTGTTGAATCGGAGAATGAGTTGAGAAAATCAGTGTTTTTAGTATATAAATATATATGTATAAATAAAGTTGAATTCTGTACTCTAGCGAAAGTCAGTAGACCTGAGTTGCTAACCGAAAAAGCAAGGCCTGACTTTCTAAGAACGACACCACTCAAAAATTAATACATCTTACCAAATTCAATAATGTGTACGGAATGAGGGTTGCAGAATATTAAATTTAGTATCTTTTTATCTTAATAAACTTCCAGAAGACTTGCAAACGTTATACAAAATGCGTTCGAAAAGTTATAAGTACAAATCAAAGCGTTTCCTTACACAAAATTTCTCCTAATGTATGTATTAATGTAATGTAATAATTTATTAACATTGTTATAAAATTGTAGATATGAACGGCTCGCCAACATGCAGATAAACCCTGAGAAGTTTTCGTTGTGTGGCTAAAACTAAATGTGAATTAGGCTGTTTTAGAAATTAAATATAAAAAAAAAGTTTTATCGTGTTTTAATATTGAGCAATGTAGAGTTGCATTGCATTGGCCTTTTTAACTCCCTAAGCACTGTTGTTGACCTTACCAGATGTTTGCGATAAATCAAACAAAGATATTTTCGTTTTACAGGTTTAATAAAACCTTTAAAATTATTACAATTTTGAACATAGATTTCGTTACGACGACGGAGCAGTTTCTTGGTTGATGAATGAATGAATGAATGAATGCGAACATAGATTAAAATAACATTGAATGATGATTGAGTGATTGAATGATGAATGTGTCGTAGACACCAGAGTTCAATAAAGAGTACACAACATCCACCAATTGTCCATCTGATACGCTCGGAGGCCTCGTTCAATAATAATTTTACACGCCAATTGCTTTACGTAATAAAGGGGTTGAAACCCTCGGGCCTTGGGATCTGAGTGCTCATGGCTTGTTCAATAAAATCTCTAAATGGCTGGTTGACACTTCCCGTGAACCAAGGGCTGCCTTACCTTGGCCAGAGTATAAATATTGCCGTACAACGTAGTAATACCGCCAGTCTCTTGGGTATATCACCAGTCGACAGCAATTCGAAGGAATATTTCGACGCCATACTTTAGTTTGTTAATAGTTTCAGATGGGTTAGGATATTATATTTTTATTTTAACAGTTTGTTAGTCCATTTAATAAATAAAGATCTCTTACTTTTCTAAAAATAAAGGACCTGAAAAATGTTCGCAATAAAGTTTGTTAATCCTTAATTAAAGGGCCTATTATTTATTCATGTTATTAGAATCATCAAAGAGATAATGGCTTAATGTCGGGATCCTTTTGGAAATAAATGGGCTGGTTGACATCTCATTCTCTTTTTACAGTTGACCCGTTTTCGCTTGATGTTTAGGTAATTATTAGTTAAATTGTGGTTTGCGGTTGCTAATTACTTTGGCTAATTTAGTTATGTGGTTAAATTGTGTATGTAGGATACATAACTCCTAATTATGTTAACGTGCGACTGATTCGATTGGATTGGATTGTAGTGCGAGTAGGTAGTTGGGTACCGATTTTGTCCCGCCGAGCTTCTCCACACACTGAACTGTCATCGTTCGATGACGCCCTATAAGATACGTACTCACTTTCTTTTACGTAATATGTTTGGTTCGGTCCGCCAAGTTGCACCGATGAAGGTTTAGGTGTAAGCCAGCTGTTAAGTTGACGAATCCATGTCCATACTAATGTTATAAATTCGAAAGTAACTCTGTCTGTCTGTCTGTATGTTACCTTTTCACGCCTAAACCACTGAACGGATTTCGATAAAATTTGGCAGAGATATAGATTGCATCCCGGGGAGGGACTTGGGATAGTTTTTATCGACACACCTCGCGGACGAAGTCGCGGGCGGAAGCTAGTATTCAATTAATATTTTGCCTGCATTGGGGGTAAATCATAATACGGATACGTAGATGTTTTTTGAAAAGGGTTAATTAAGTTCTTTCTTTAACTTTCAACTGTTTGATGTGTTAGAAAATTCGGTTACATTAAAAAGTTTGTTTAAGTACATATTAGGTACCCAATGGAATAGCAATAAAGGCCATTCAATTTGAGAGTTTAGAGAAAATTTATATATACTGAAGAATTCCGTTTTTTTTTAAATACATAAAATATGGGTTCCGAATCCCATGAATTTTCGCCTATACTTTATGTGGTGCTTAATTGTTGCAAACAAATTACAAGTCACCCTGTTTACACAAGATGTACAAAAACAACACAGTGATGTGGGACATGCATCGCTGTGTTGTTATCACAAAACGAATCATGTTTACAATAAAAACAATACTCAAATCAGTAATACCGATTTTATCATTTACACAAGCTTACACATTCAAATAGGTAGCAGCAGACATAGATAACAGCTGAGCATCGATACACAACCTATACCTAACGGCTGTTATCGCGATAATATAAAAACAGTAATAAATAACACTGATAACATTTTAATGGAAACAGTTTTCCACTTGAGCTTATGTAAATCTTCATTACGTGCTGTATTTACTTAAAATTAAGTCATAAATATTAAAGTTTTGGTACCTAAGTCTAAATACCTATTACGTTTAAGTATAATTACCTAAATTAAATTTCTCTACCGTGCACACCCTTTTGGCAAGGAATCTCGCGAGCAGATCCTCAACGTCCGTCACCTGATAGATAAGTCATATGTAATATGTCTATCACACTTCTTATTATGTGCTTCATAGACTACAGTAAAGCCTTCGATTGCGTAGTCTTACGTGAGCTCAGAATATTGACCAGACTCTCTACGACCTGTCTCCGCAGAGTTTTGGAATTTTTCGGCCATATAGCGAGAAAAGATGGCAATAAACTCGAGGTTATTGCCATTTTTCTTCTTACTTGCCGGTAACCATCAGTTGTTCGATCAACTGATGGTTACCGACAAGGTGGATGGTAAACCAAAAGGTTCCAGCCCTTTGTGATGGTCTGACCAAATAAGCTTTTCTCTTGACACGAAATTTCATGATGCGCTTCACTTGCCCAAGGATAGACGGAGATGGCGAAACATCATCAGGGAAAATGTTTTCAAGGGAGGATCACGACCCTCAGTAATGAGGAGTAAGACTTGAGGAGGAGGAGATGCACACCCTTTTAAAAGTCTCTATTTTTTAATACATGGAGATAATGTAGATCATACAAAAATAAGTGTTCACGCGAGCGTCGTAAAAAACAAAAGGGATCCTGTTAGACGTATTATGGCACTGAAATCAGTAAACGTTAAAAAGATAGGCGTAAGTACTAAAATTATTAGTGGATTTTCACTTTTCCAAAGAAAAACTCAGTTCTGGTTAAAAAAAAAAAAAAAAACAAAGTGAGAGACAGATGGCAGTGACAGACCTTACGATAGAAGCGAAAAACCTTTTTAAAAAAGGATTTGAACTGATTGCCTCCTGACTACCATACCATTAATTATTATTATCAACATTTCTTACGGACGGATTTCAGGTATGTTCATTTATTTGCTTCCTCTTTTTAGATATTTAATGAAGGTGAAAGGTACCCAATTAATGCAGATGTACCTGTCTGTACCTTTTCAATTAATGGTAGATACCTTTCAACTTGAAAAGCTCTTTCTCTCCAATTTACGTTTTCCGTGAGAAAATTGACAGTTGTGCTTTGTTATTCTTTACAAACATTAAAAGAAAACAATTAAGTCCAAGCAAAATATTCAACTGAAAGCGTATTTCTGTAGTAAGTTTCGTTTATTTTGCGATATTGGAACAGGCACTGTTGCTTCCTATTATAGAAGGCCTGAGCTTCAACGATGAAAAGACCAGACGAGCGAAAAAATCGATTAGCGTGAAAAGCGCACGCTAATCGATTTTTTCGCTCGCCATCAGCCATCAGCTTATTAGGAATTTATTTATGTTAGAGCTTTCTTGCTGTGTTTTATTAGATCAGTAATTTGTATCACATTACGCCAAATATGAATTTATTGCAGGATTTAACAAGCACGCTAAAGGGGAAATAAAAAAAATACCAATTCGTTGAACTGGCTCGAACAGGGCTCATCAGACAGATTCAGTAATCTGTCCCGCAGGCAAAGAGGAAACTATGCCGTATTAACAGTATCAAGTAGCAGTCGTAAAATTTCAAGAAGGATGATGGTATAAGCTTCTTGCCTTACTGCAACTAATTGCAGGATTAAATCGAGCAAACCTTCTTAGCAGCCAGTGTAACAATAAATTGCAGCAGCTTACAACGCATTAAAAGTATAATTAACACTATAAATGCAGCTATTCGGGACGAAATTTTGATGTTATATTAGATCCACACTCGACTCCGAAGCACTGTGAACTTTAGATAATGATTGTTGTTTAAGAATTGAATACTAGGCGTCACTTAAATTACAATATAATTAATACTTAATCCACTTTGTACCATTATAATTAGCCGGTTTATTCTGTAACAATCTCACCGTGAAAATTTAAGTGAAGTGAGCTGTCATTCCACCTGATGCTAAAGATTAACATTATTGACAGCTCAAACACCAAATTTTTCACGATGAGTTGTTTACAGAATACTTTGGGTGGAGTATAAAATCCTTCGACAGGTACAAAAAGCCGCATTTCTAAAAAAACAAAAGGCCGGTACGTTATCGCAAAAAAAACAACTTGACAGTTTGGGAACAAATTCAGCTTAGGTAAATACTGAATCTACATAAATAGCCTGATCCCTGGAGCGTGGAGGCCCGTATGTATAAAATTTTCGTACAATTCCCAGTTCCCAGTAGTATTAGGTAACTATGAAAACTCTTTTTATTACTAACAAGTTAAACTAAAAATGGCAGTAAAAGTTTTTCAACTTTTTATGATTTCTATTAAGTTAGAAACAGTGGCGACAAAAAAAAATATTTGTAATTTTTTCTGACAGTATTTTTCATAATGAGTTAAACCTTTTTTTAAACAATTTAAAGCTTTATTATCTTAAAATAATAATAATATGTAAAGAAACTGACAGAACAATCGTTAAGAAAATCACGCTTGGTACACATACGCTTCCCAGCGAGTAATCGCCAGTCGCCGTCGCGCACTCGCTGGATAATCGCCAGTGGTGGGACAGGTGCCTAACACTGACACCTGGGCATTATAGTAACAAATGCCCGGGCGGTCCCGGCTGCCCGGGCACCTCGCACGTCACAGATATAGGTCACTAAACTTATTGGAAATATGATCGGAAATTTTGTTGCTTCAAAAGAGCAATTTATCAGGGTCTGATAAAGTTCGTTCTGATTCTCTATCTACGGCGGTTTTGTCTTTCATGAAAATTCAACACCTTATGGTATTGTTACCAAACGGCTACAATGTTAATTTTTATTAATTATTTAATTGAGTATGTTTAAAATACCGTGATTTCAATTAATGTGATAACCTTATCGCCACACTGTATACAGAGTGTGGTCAAAATCAAGGGTTGGGTATAGACCATCAAACTAAATAACTTTCTCCATGGGACTAACCACGTAATCGCGAAAAATTTGGGTCGAATATCTATTGAAGCTATGTATGGGGCGACTGACAATTTTTTCGCGATTATGATGTTGGTTACGAAGGCCAATACCTCCTCCTCCCACTGGTTGTGGTGGAGAAAAAAAGTTCATGCACCAGCACATGAATTCTCAGAATAATATTTTAGTTATTATATTACAAAAATTAGGTACCTACTGCAATAAATCAATCCGTTTGCTGAAATATTAATTTTCCTCGCGGCCTCTTATTGTATCAGCTAATTTAGGATTTATTTTCTTTATGGTCTGTCACAGCCTAGTTAAATATTGCAGTGAATGTAAGCAGACTGTGCGATAAATGATTTTATAGTACCTATAGTTAAGTAGGTTTGCAGAAACACTTTTATATGTCAATCATATTTTAAAAACTAGATGAGGTCGGCGTTTGCTATCGGACTACTCTGAGAATAAAGGCCAAAACAAACTCAGAGGTCACGGTTTTTTTTAAAGTCCAGACATTATCTTGGTCAGATCATGTAAAGGCCATGTAGATCGATGTCTGAAATGATATTTTGAGGAAACATAGATTGATTGGACCTGTCCAAGCAGTGCACGCATTTATCAATAATCGTGCAGCTCAACTCAAAACTTAAAGAGATCAACGATTCGACGAACAAAGAAGCAAACGAAACCAAACCAACCAGCCGACCAAAGAAGTGATGTTTTTCTTATATTTTTCTTTGAGGACTAAGATCTAATAATTTATTCAAAGCTATTGAGCGAGTTATTCTAAATGTGAATTCTTTACAACCATTGTCTAGTTTCGCAAATAAAAATTCAGTGTCGATGAGCACAATAATTTATGTTTCCAGACTTTGATATGTAAATCGTAGAAGGATTGCTCGATCCCTGGGGCAGGATTCAAAGCCTGTCTACACCCACAGCCAAGTTGGACAGCCCTATCGTTAAAATCCACCCTCTTTACAGCCCTTTAACTAATTTGTGAGTGAAATGCTTTTATATTTGCACGCTCATTTTAAGGTTGTTCATGTAAAATGGTAGCTCGTGTTTTAATGATTAGTCAAGGAATTTACATCGATTCATTGTGTAGGTTTATCGCTTGATACATTGTAAGCCTAATACTTTTGTTGCATTGTATAAATCAGACAAAAGAGATTATTTTTATTTTCTTAAAAAATGTTAACGCCATAATCGTTACAAGAAACAATCGTACGGTACTAACAGGACTACTCCTAAGGTTTTTGTATTTCAAGCTGTTAATAGGATTCAATGGAAATTCGCGAATTGAAACATAATAGCGATATCGACCATATGAACAGTCATTTTGAAATCACATTAGTTTACAAAATAGCCGAACCATTAACTACATAGCATAGATGTGAGTGGCAATAATAATGCATTTTAAACATTCCGCTAATAATGTTTGTAACACTGACAGCCGTGTGGTCGGCATCTGTCAAACGTGCGAATGACATTTTTTAACTAGCTCTCTGTGCGAATGTGCGAATCTGTGACACGTGAATAAATATCTATAAAAACGTGAATAATAATAATTACCAATAACTGAAGTTATTTATCTTTTCTTAAAAAATTGTTGCAACAATCAATCGTTAGGTACCAAAAGGACTACTACTTAGCTTTTTGTATCTGGGTTCAATAGAAATTCGCGATACATTGGGAAATTGAACAGATGAACAGCCATTTTAAAACCACACCAATAGACGTGCAAAACACCCAAACAATTATTTGGCATAGATTTAACAGTGGCAATAATGCTGCATTTAAAACCTCCTGCTGACAATGTTTGTATCACTGACAGCCGTGTGGTAGGCACCTGTCAAACGTGCGCAGCCATCACCGGCGGATGACGTTTGTTAACTAGCTCTCTGTGCAAACCTGTGGCTATTTCTGCCTCTGTACTGTCTGCAGCACAAAAACGTGAATAATAATGACCAAATTATTTTACTATTCTATTTCTGTTTTGGGCATCTTACTACAGTCTTCGGTTACAGGATATCGAACAAAATACAGTAAAATATTTTAAATTGTGATAGGTTTATGAAAATGAGCAACTTTTACCTACCATGGAACAACCTCTAAAAAAGTAAAAAATATATTTATCTTTTTCATTCATTTCATTTGGGTAGGTATTGCAATGTACGATCACTGAAAAAAATAATTTATTACTACAGCACATGAAAGCGATTTCAGAGAACTTAAGAACTACTGACTTTATACAGTAAGAAGAAATGTTTGTAAAACAGTAAAAGACAAAACAGTGACTTTTGATGATTGAACATACTATTAACTGAAAAAAAAACACTGGCACTCCGGTAGTGCCGACAGAAGTGAAAACTTGAACAATTACGAGTGTTTGTGAATCGTCTTATAAACAAAACACGCGTGTTAAGGTGTGTTCCTTATTTTATAGGGTTTTTTGCAAATCAGGTATGATGACCAAAGTGACTGGTTTATTCTTCTCGTGAAAGGAATTTATTCAGATTTACAAATCGTCAGTTATATATCCGTGGTTCAGCGCCATCTCGTCGTTGTTGGATGAACTACGTAGTTAGTACGCGAGGCCCTCGTAGTTCTTCCCGATGTGCATAGATGGCGCTGTCCTCAACAACGCGCGTCTTAAGTTTTACGTCTGACGTTAGTACGCGAGGCCCGCGTAGTTCTTCCCGATGTGCATAGATGGCGCTGTCCTCAACAACGCGCGTCTTACGTTTTACGTCTGACGTTTTACGTCTTACGAATTTTCGATCAGGGTCACGTGACCTGACGCGAATTTAGAAGTTTTTACCCATTCCAAAAAAAGTACACAGCGCCGCTAAAGAAGTTTTCACTTCAAAAAAACATAAAAAAAGAAAACTGCTGAATAAAACAGTTAATTTTGTGACTTTTTAGCTATGTACAGACGCCAGCACATCAAGTTACTACAATCTGTCAGATTTCTTTAATAGATTTTCAACTTTATCACTAAAGCATAAGGTTCAAAGTTGATTGCGAAAATTTGACAATTTCGGGTAGGTTGATGTGCTGGCGTCCGTACTTAAAACGTTAAAGTTTACTGTCATGACGGTAACATTTTACCTCAAACTTTAACTGTTTTCAGATCAGTAAAAAATACTGTTTTGAACGTTAGGCTCATTCAGATTAATGTTTTTTCATTTTTATTTACCGTTTATTTCTTTCAGTGAAACAGCAATTTTCTTGCGATATTTCTGACAAAGTCCAATATCTAATGTTTTTAATATCATTAGTAAGTACTACCACCCATTAAAATAAATAAAAACACTGATATTATTGTCAGACGTTACATATTAGAATGGAATGTGAAACGACGAGTAGAGTACCTACAGTATAATCTTAATTCACGTATGTGTATTCACAGCGTGTTGCCCAACTCTATTTATTTCATAGTGGTTGTTACGTAACTTTGGAGGGGCATACTTTCAGCAGAGAAGTTGGTTGATAGATTGATTTATTGGTCAAAATAAGTTAAGTTAGTAAATACTACGTAACAGTGCTGGCATAGTTTATGATTCTTGTTTTGTGGTACTGGGTTAGCTTAGTAGTTATAAAGCTCCTTGTGAAAGCACCGTACCTAATTCTAGATTTCACCTTTGATATATTTTGAAGAACTCGCAGGCACAATACCTCTTACCCTTTTCAACTATTTATATTTCTTGTTAAATGCAAACTTGAATGAAGTTCGACACGTTCAAAATGGACGTGGTCAACGAGGTATCTCGGATGTTAAAAGCAAAAGTTGATATTGAATATCAAATGGGTTAAACTACACCAGAAGCAATTTTCCTACAGAAAATAAAACAATGTTGTCTATAAATAAAAGCACCAACAGATTGATTCCCCGATTGATTAAGTGCTGAAACAATTACGGCCAAGCGCGTTGTCGCGTCGTCGGTCCGCCCAAATCTTGTTTACGTCCGGAAAATTCGGTTTGTTTTCTCGAAATTTTGGAATATTACCGAAACAGACGATATGGTGACTCGTGCCAGTAAATCGTGTCTCGAAAATACATTAACACATAATCATTTGCTTGCATAACGTTCAAACAAGTCGGGCATTTTAGCATGTCCGCGATCGCTTCCAACAAGGTGCACAGCGCTATCAGATAATAGTTTACTTGCCAAAATGTAAGTCTTATCATTATCATCTTGCAACAATACTAATCGTCAAATTAGCCTTAGCTCGTTACTAATTGAGTTCTTCACTGCCTCATTAATGTTGATGAACACTTTGTTTACTGAAGCACGGGGTAATTAAGCAAGTATTTATTTTATGAACCCTGCATTGGTACTGAGACAATAAGAAAAGAATGTACAGTCACGTGCAGAGAAAAGGTACCCCACCAAGACTTAAAGATTATCGCCCGAGCAAGCTCGGGCCCGCGTGTCACGTGAGCCTTGAGCAGCTCCCTCCCCCGCCGCCGCACCCATCTCTGCCCGCGTGCATCCACCGATCCGCCTCAAATAATATTTGCAAGTATTTAATAATTTTATATGGTATTTTATCGGCTTCCTTCTGGCCGAACTGTATAGATACCAAGAATAACTTACAAAAAGACACTGCGTGCGATTAAGATACGAACCTGCTTCACCAGGCGCCAGCCGATCAACTACACCGTGCCTTATACCACTAGGCTATTGGCTCAGTTATCAACCTCAACGAAAATTTTAATAGCATTACTCCTTTTATCGAACAAGGTTATTAACGGTCTAATCTTCTAGATATTAAGGTTTAAATTTCAACTTCCGTGTTATATTATTTTAATACTAGCACCTTACCGTCTTGTTTTACAAAATGCAATACGCAACTCCTCAATTAACTAAAACATAAGGTTGAAATTAGCATAGATTTCTTGTTTGGTTGAATAGAATGTGTTGATTCCGATTGTTGCACTACCCTCATTTTACTTCAGAAACTTAACGGACGTATGAACTGCGAGTTAAGGTTGAGTTTAGTATACTTCTTCGCCTTATTTACTAAACTGTAATTGAGGGTATTTTTACTTTTCAAATGGTTTCATTTTCGTGCCGATTCGCTTGTGTCTAATTATCTTCATCGTAATATTATCCAATTTATTATGTTTTTGGCCAGTTGATTTTATTAATCGATGGTATGGTTCGATTAACAACTTTATTGAAGGCTAAAATTGTTGTTCTGTGGGAAAAGGAACAAAACAAAGTAAATATCACAAGATATGATCATAACGGTAAGATTTACGTTATTCTTACACATATACCTATTTATTGTTGCAATCATATTGCATTATTACTTACAAGTTGGATTTTTTTTAATGTATTTATAATATTATTATTTTCATTACAGAGAAAAACAGTTCGTAGATGGATACAAAGGTATCAAACGACGGGTGATGTGAAATGTGATCACCAAGGCCCTCGCCCGATTGCTTACACTAATGAATCGAAGCGACAACGTAATATGTATTGTGAAAGTTCACTCAGTGGCACCCTTCAAAACTACGCGTTCAAATGCTGACTTCAAGAAGTGTTAGACAGTGACGGCCTTCCTATCCGTTATGAATAGGCAACTCGGCAGATTGACTGTGTAACTTATTTGATAAAATTGCATTGGAACATTTATATGAGCAAGTGTTAATAATTCCCAATATCATTCCATAATCAGTGGGATCATTATCTCGTAGTTAATCAAAAATAAACAACCTTTATTATTATCAATCCAGTTACTCTTGTTTACAAGTAGTCTTTTAACGATTCATATCTGACCTCACATATTTTTCTAATATTGTGTTAAATAAGGCTAATCAGAAAATGTGATAAAAGAGAAAGATGTATATTGCTATACTGTTATAGTTTAGCATGTTGGTTCTTCCTCTGTAATTCACAGGCACAAATGACAACATTTCATTTTCAACCAAGCTTTTTTTCCGATAAGATCATACAGAGTAGGTATAAAAAATGTATGTTTTCACAACTTTAAATAAATAAATATTACTGTAGTTATGTTTCTAGAAATATCTATAAACGAACCGTTATCTGTTAAACGTTCTAAGACAAAATAAGGTATCTATTTTGTGTTTAGTTAATATTGTAAGTAAACAACCCCAATTTAACATAGACAGGAATCTGTATATTCAACCAGGAAGTGGATTCCATAAAGTCCTAGAAATGTAATTAGAAAAATAAATGAATATTGTTTATGCAAAATGCCTAACTTTTATTACAAACCTCCATTTGATTTCTTAATAATAATAAACAAAAATCACCTACTAAAGAAACTAAAAATAAATAATAAAGGTAAATAAATAAAATAAAAAAAAAACCTTCTCATGCGCGGATTTGAACTCGAGACCATCACATTGCTAAGCCGCAGTGTATACCACTAGACCAACACGCCATTTGCGTTACATTACAAAAAACTTAAATAGGTTCGATGTCCTTACCAAGGGGGTAACTATCACTGTGAAGCGGACTGTACAATAGAGCTCTTTTTACTTTGGGTGCTTTCAAACTGGGAATAGAATGCTATAGCAGTGCACCACAGTTCAATTATTAGCTGCATGCAGTCGCCAATATTGAAAGCGCAGAAAGAACGCACTGTCCCCTTATAGTGTCAGACAGAATGCCAATTTGTCGGATGTCTGCCTTTTTTGTATTGATTGTACTTTTGTATGCAGTTTCAGTGGAACGTAGCTAGTGACTCACTGCCAATTTGGCTGCGTCCAACGAGATATTTTGAACAAAAGCTAGCCGATCTTGTTCGATATCACATATTAGATGAGTCGTTTTACTATAATTAACTACAGACATAATTTCGTGTTTAGAATAATTGCGCTAAATAAAATTCGTTCTAACATATACAAATTAATCTGAAGTACGGGAAGCAAGCATTGGAATGGAAATAGGGTTCAATTCAAAGACTGCAATATTAATGTGTCGTCTGTATCTTTGAACAGCTGTTAGCCGCGAGGGTCGCTGGGGGATTCGTTGCCATAAAGGGCAGATTCAATGAGCTCATAAATTGAATATGAATGTCTGTAATTTGTGAGACAAAACCAGAATCAATCATCTATAAGACATTGACATTGAAATGTTAGCTTTTGTTATAGACAACCTTAATTAACTGGAAGGAGTGTATCCGCCTACGAACATCAAAGTTTTGACAACTGACAAATGTAGGCTACAAGAAGGCGATATCGATTGATAAACTCAAAGCATTTATTTCAATTAAACCATTTACAGGCACTTTTGAATTGTCAAAAAGTCGGCCAGTCAGAAAATATTAAGCTAGTTGCCCATTCTACGACGATTTCCGTCAACGTTTTGAGAGCAGTAGTGATGGAATTATTTATTCAAAGTAAGTGCCTGCCTGTGTTCGAACCAACGACACGTAAGTACCAGTTGACCACCACTGCTCTATTTTACTCCATAATAAACCATATTTCCTTCTGCCTAACCCTTCGGATATTCTATGTTCGATCTATCTTTAAGACCGTCAGTTCAAAGCGGGCCCGTGATACGGTATACGACGAAATTATGTCTCCGTCTATATCCGTGAGGGCATGTTGCCAAAGCCCGGGGCAGTTGGTTATCGTCCGTCACCTGAACCACTGTAGCATGCGTGGTATGGTGACGAATCGTAGAAACGCGTCTGGTATGACAATGCGAATGTCTCCCAGTTTGAGTCAGATTTTATGTACCTACCTAGTTATGTTTGGTTGCTGAGTAATCTGTCTGTGGGGTCGTGGGTAGAGCAGACGGGTTATTGTTAGGATTTTATGGATGTACTATAGGTATAAATCTGTGCATAACCCTTCGAGGAAATCAGGCGTGATGTTATGCTATTTTATGGGCAGATGCCGCCGATATATGAATGAATGTATGTATGTGTGTGCATGTGAGTGTGTATGAATGTGTGTGTGTGTATGTGTATGTGTATGTATGTTCCTACGTGAACGTCTTAGTAAAGGTGTCCTCCGAAAGGTCACTGGCGCTAGCGTAGTATCTTATAAAAATATTCATGAATGACGAAGTTAAAATGTGTCGGTACTCACGTCGGGATCATAACACGCGATGATACTTGGTTTTATTCTACCTACTCTTTTGAGGAAAGTGAGCGAACGAAGTGTATCAGCTTCAACAGTTTTATTTTTTAAAATAAAATCAAACAAACATATTGTACACTAACGATTTATTCCAGTCTGACCCCTGAACACCCCCTCCACCCCCCCTCGATCCTCTGGACGTACCGTTTGTGTAGCAATACTTTTGTTCGTTTTTTTTTTAAGTCCATAAAACGAACATCCTGTATAATCCCATAATCTCATCGGCGCAACAAATAAATCTTTTAATCCCATTCAACAAATACACCCTGTGGAGAAAAAATACCTATAAAGCCTTTATATTTTTATAACGACTTTGCTCTAAAAATGTATTTATACTGAGGACAAGGTTTTGATGCTCAAGGACATTTTTGGATTTCCAGTAGAACGTATGCTGTACAAGAAGGTATAAAGAATCAATTCAATCCAGGGATTTGAGAGGTTCGTCATAGAGCTAAAGGAACTGCTGGATCTCTGCCTATTCCTCCAAGAATGTCGTCTAAGTACTTTGAGTTAAAATAAAAAACTAAAACAAAAGATTGTATAAATAATACGAAGTCACTGAACCGTTCGTCATATCGACGAGATAAAACATTGCTGTTAAAGTTTGCAGCTGTTGATCGAGTATAGGATTTTACTTCGGCCCGAATCCTAACTTTTATATTATTTTTATATATTGTATTATTATTAATCCTAACTAATATTATAAATGCGAAAGTAAGTTTGTTTGTTTGTTACCTTTTCACGCCTAAACCATTGAACCGATCACCCTGAAATTTTGCATATACGTTGTCAGGTGTACAGAAACGGACATAGGGTAACTTTTATCTCGAAAAAAAGTGCTGTTCCCGAGGAAAACAACAATAAAGTAATTATGGTAATAGATGGCGCCACGTGTCTTTCGAATCAAAAACAAGACCACGTCTGTCGGGTCAGCTAGTAGCTTTAAATTTCCCCGAATGGTACTGAATTTAAGACACTGTAACATTCTCGGGCGATCTGAGAGACTTGTGCATAAGTATATTTTTCGTGTTTATAAACAAGATATACTCGTACATTGATGCTAAGCATTCACGAAAATTGAATGACCTTTTTGAATATCGACCCGAGCTTTGACCGCTACGAACATGCTTTGACTCGTTTTCTTACTTGAAACACCATATTTTAAAGACAACCTTGTAAAAGATAAGATATTATAAAATCTATAACATAATCAGCCTATAATGTTCCCATAGCTGAGACACAGGTCTCCTGTCGGTGAGAGAGAATGGGCCGTAATCCATCACGCGGGCCCAGTGCGGCTTTGTAGTTGTCACGTCTTCGAATTTCTGGTTTTAGCACATGCTAATTTCCTCACGATGTTTTCCTACACCGTTCTGAGATCAGAGCAGGTGATGAAATAACTTACACAACTCCTAACACCGGATCTACAACTCGTGAGTCGCGGCCGTTACCAGTGGGCCACCAAAGCTCTCATAAACTTTACCGGCCTCATTACAAAACGCGTTCTAACTTTAGTCCAAGCTTAACTATCGAGCCTGTTATCGTATTTTGATCTTTGTTCCGAGCAAGGTAAAGTTCTTAATACAAAACTTACAACTTAGAGTCGGTTTTAACGTTATTTTTTGTAATTCGAACTTTGGCTTTGTCAGAATAAAGTTACAAATAAAAAAATGGCTCGATGGTTTAAGCCTGGGTTTAAACATAAACCTTGTTTTGTAATACGGCCATATAAGTTTTTATTGAAGTTGCATTAAGAAGATACTTAGAAATCGTTATTTCTTTTGCTACGTTTTTTATTATATTCCGAGGTGGAAGGCTTAAATTATGGTATTTCCACGTACCGACGCATTCATAAATTATGTCTTAACATATGAAAAGGTGCATGGTTGTAACCTTTCGTTAACAAGAACATATGTGAAACAAAAACGAATATGTAAAGGTAGGATAATCCCAACTCGACATAAAACCTTCTAAATAAAAACTGCGCGGTTCTTTTTCTCGAATAATCTCGAGGTTATTCGAAAAGCAAAAGTTTAAATTACGAAAGGAAAATCTCCTGCAAATGTGGCAATCAGGTGCCGGTGAAAAAATTATACTGAATAATCCACTCCGACTGTAACTTATACCATTTTGTAATGGAAATATGCGGTATAATTTCGGAGCTCGTGCGGCCACATCATTCGCTAGTTTATATTTCACTGGGTAATATTTAGCAGTGTATTTTAATTTTCATGTTTATTTAGTCGTTTAACTGAAAAGGTAAATTAACATTTATCGGGAATCAGAAACGGTCATTTGTATGTTTTAATAATAATAATATTTAATAAAATCTTTCTTTTCCAGTTTAACGATTTACATTTACCACTTGATATATCATACCATTAGATTGTTTTATAAATTATAGATTTAATAACTTTGTATAAACCTAAAATTGATGAAAACCTAAAATGATAATTATGCTGGAATTATTTACCGAATTGCTCGGGCGATTACAATGTGTCGGTGAATTTTCGGGTTCAGAATAATTCATGACTTCGTGAGGCTTAGTAACATTCTGAGAATTTTGTTTAAGATAATTGTTTCTAAATATTTTAGTAGGTATTTGTTAGGTATCGCAATATGTAATCTGTGAAGACTGTGTTCTACTATTTTGGTAACAATGGTGGAACAAGCGAAAATGTCAGAGTTTTATTCCCTACAAAATTTGCATTGGCGCCGAAACTGAGTTGGCTGCTGCTGTTGGCTGCTATGCAATCGCACTAATATTATAAAGGCGAAAGTTTGTGAGTGTGTTTGTTACTTCTTCACGCACAAACGGCTGGACCAATTTTGATAAAATTTAGTATGGGGTAGCTGACACCCTGGATTAACATACAGACTATTTTTATCCCGATATTCCCACAGGATCGAAACTACACATTACATAATAATTATGTTTGTACCAATTACTTAGAATGCTCAATATATGTATTTGTTTCGAACTCGAGTATTCATGTACAATGATAGATTCCTAAATGCTACGAACCCTGTTTACGGGAATTCCTGTGGAAAAAATCGCCGTGGCCTGAACGTTGTAACCTATTACTCAAAAGGTAGTAACAAAATTAACTTGTATTGTCGAAACAATGTTTTAGTGAAATGATTAAGTACCTCGTTACCATAATCTTGTTTACGGTTTGTATACATTCTGGTAGACAAGTTTATCTTTTACTCTTTGTGTACTCTGCAGCTTAGAACTGAATCGCTTAGCTCTGGTAGAAAAATAATATTTATAACATAATGCATTTTTGAAAAGCCTCAAATGGAGACCAGAGTTAATGGAGTTGGGACACGTATTGATGACCAAAAACATAGATGTTGTTTTAGCATTTTCTCGTAGGTGAGTAGACGCGTAGCAATTAAATATTAGTCTACGCGCGGCGTAGAAGGCGCATGACTGCTACGCCGCGTAGCCGATAGCTACGCGTACCTAACTCGATGTCTGTAACTTAGCAACGAAAATGCTAAAACCTTGCTGAATGTAAAGCAAGCATCGTATTTTACTATCTAAGGTGAACGTCAAACTTACCAATTAACCTTGGTGATGTTAGCATAGTAAATAGCTCGCAGTTATAAAGCAATGCAGACACTTAAAAAATTGTGAAAATGTTCGGTATTCAAAGTACTTTGAGCTGTAAGCCACTTTTTACAAAGCATAAAATCCTCACACTGCCGTCACTTTATATTTTAGAGATCGCCTTATTTATAAGAAATAACCCCCATTTGTTTCCTCGAATATCGGACCTTGTAATACGAAATCGCCGGGATAATAGTAAACTTCGTGTTCAGTCAGCTAAGACAGCACTACTGTATACAGTTTAAGAAAACAATTAAAAAAATACTGACAGGAAAAGCCTACTATAATATCAATGATTTTTTAAATGACAAATCGTTCTGATATACTGACTGAATATTTATTTTGAATCACATGAATATTAACCAATTGTTTTTTATTTTTTTATTTATAATTTAATATTGATGTTAATTTTTATTTTTTTTAGATTATTTAACTTTGTATATTTTTATTTTTTATGAAATTTTATGGTCTTCCGACCTAATTTGTACACCAGCCATGTTCAAACATCTTGTGCCAGAGAATATCCTGTAACACCTATAATAAACATAATATCATGTATATATTATCTTCACATGTTTTTGCAATAAATGAATCTTTATCTTTTATCTTTATTACCATAATTCAGTTCACGAAGGCTTTTCACCTTCTAACCTAATTTATTTGGTCGGGGTGCTTTATTTTAGTAACTGCGACCAACTTTGAGAAAAGGCCAGAGTTATATGAGTTTAATTTATTTAAAAAAGCGTAGATACATCAGTCGAAGACCAAAAAGTTTTTAAAGGCTCATTTATCAAAAAAAAGGTACATCGCCAAAAATTTTTTAGAGGATCAATCAAGTGTTTCCCATAAGATGTGTCATAACTTCCTGTTCATGTAGCTGATAAAGGGCTTATTTCCAGTTTTTGCGAGAGTAATCAACACTCTCATTAGCAAATCTGCTGTCAAACATCATGTTAGATTTTAGCATTGATTGATATTATATTACCAATACCCAATCAAATTACTTGATAACAGATTTAATTGAATTCGCTTCCAGAAATTGGGACTGAATTGATTGATTGTTTAATCAATTTACTTTGTCTAATCCTTACCTTACAGGATTTTGTGAGCCATTCCCCCCTGAACCCCCAACCCTGGATTGCTAGTTATTCTTCTGTTATAATCTCCATCTTATCCACTATAAGCTTTCATGAATGACGTTGTCAAAATCGGTTCGTATTAGTTATGATTTTCACTAATAAGTGTTTCTCCCCCACATTTTTAAAATTTTGAAGTGAAAACTTCTTTAGCGGCGTTGTACACTTTTTTTGTAATGGGTAAAAAATGTTAAACTCGCGTCAGGACACGTGACCTGATTGAAAATTTGTAAGACGGATTGCCGTAGCCGGTACCGCGCGTGTTTTGTTTATAAGACGATTCACAAAATACAAACGTAATTGTTCAAGTTTTCACTTCTGTCGGCACTCCCGGAGTGCCACTGTTTTTTTGTTAGCCATTTATGTCCCACTGCTGGGCAAAGGCCCCCCTAATCCTTGACCACCTCTCTCTGTCCAGAGCTGCCAAAGATCAATCTTTATTAAAGGAGTCTTTTGGGATGTATGAAGAAGCTTCCTCGTGTAGCGCAGTTTGTTCCACCAGTTACTCAACTGAACCGAGCGCTCGGCGTACCTACTCAGCAATAAAAAAAAGGAGTTCAGCTCATCATATGTTTTTTTTTTATTTATTCAATACGCATGGTTATTATTGGTTTAACCTCTTTCACTTTTAATAAAATATTTTAAAAATACAAGAGAAATGTTGCAAGGAATTTAATCCTTGATTAAGCAGAGCGTTCTTCAAAAATACTGGTTCCCTTGAGTCGCCATTACATATATTCCTCTTGAGGGTCATCTGGCAAAGATGACAGATAAATACGCTGGTTGCACGCAGGCTGGTACACAGTGGCGTAGCTATCGGAGGGCTAGGCGGTGCCGTGCACCGGGGCCCTCAAGCTCAGTGGTCCCCTCGGCCCCTGACCAGCAAACCTCGAACTGACCTACCAAAAAATTTCTTCCACCTTCAGAACATAGATGTAATAAATTCTTTCTGTTGTGTTGTGTAAGTTCTTGTGTTTAGCCACTTCCACAAATCGGTCGCATACTTACTCTACTGAAATATTAGTAATGAACTGCACTCCCTTTTTTAACAAAATTCCATATCCTTGACATCTTCTACAAAATATTGTTACGGTACTTATACACCCTAAACCATTTACGTATGTAAGTATTTATGTTTTTTTACTTGATAAAATAAAACCTAACCAGTTTAGATAGAGCCCCAACTTGTTTTTTGCACCAGGGCCCCTGGTTACGTAGCTACGCCACTGCTGGTACATATACTAACCTATCTTATATTTACGTACTATTAAAAACAAATCAATACAATCAATTGTGAAACTCTCTGCCAGCGTCTGGTTCCCCTTTCATATATAGCCCGTCAGCCTTCAAAGTAAGAGGTATTTTTGTAAAAATCTCACTGCCGTCATTCCACGTGATGCTAGGGATTAACTCTATTGACAGCTCACTTCAAGCTCACATCACCCAAGCTTCCTAAGCTTTCACGGTGAGATTTTTACAGCAGGTATCCTTTGGGCACGCTCGTTCCATCATAAACTTCATCATGGATGAATTTACGAGTACCATCAGGCGAGATCGACGTCAAGAGCAGGCCCATTACGAGATAAAAAAAAATCTTTCAAGTCCAATACATTTCATATTTCTTTGTGGCTTTGAAATCTTCTCCAAATCTTTTGAAATTTTGTGAAGTAAAGCGTGTAATAACTTCGACCTTTGTTTGATTTTTGATAGTGTTCTATTAAATGTTATTATAACGAGGTCTAGCAAAGTTTCAGCTAGACTAATACCTTATTGTCTGATAGATAAAATATTAGGTATGAAATATTAGGAGGGGTCCGTGGCAAAATAATAACAGCCGTACAGGCCGATCGATCAGGTAAGCTACGCTTGCCGCGGTTGGTCTGTGGATGGACCACCTTTACATACCAACACCGTGTCTCGGAAAGCATGTAAAGCCGTTGGTTCCGGCAGTCATTTGTAGATCTTTGATAGGCGTTACTTTACGGGTGGTCAGAAGCCCGAAAGTCTGACAACCAGTCTTACCACGGGATGTCGTATTACGCAGTAACTGGGTTGTGGAGCTCAGATAGGCAATCGCTCCATGTAAAATACTGGTATTCAGCTGCATCCGGGTAGACTGGAAGCCGACCCCAACATAGTTGGGAAAAGGCTAGGCAGATGAGATAAAATATTAGGTAAGCAAGTATTTTCATAGTGAATAAAACGGACTTACTATATCTTAAAGTTTTAATATATTCAATGTTATTAGAACCATAGTTTCAAAACTTGATGAAATTAAACCCTAAAACCCCTATTTTCATTTCATAGTTCTATTATCATAGAGCGCTGCAAATTCACTGAAAATTATGTAGAAGATCCTACAGCAAACATCTAGCTAGGTCCTTTACCTTAAGATATTAGCCTTAATAATCTTTGCACAAGCGTGTGTATTGCCCTAAGCGCAAACTACGTTGAACCGTGTAGGAGTCAGACTGTTAGGGCAAACACTGAAGATAATGAAAACAAATGAACAGAATCCGAGAATAACACTATAGGTACCTAAATTCCCAAAGGTGCCCAAATTCTGGGTAGGGGACCCAGAATTTGGGCACTCCTTATTTATTGAAAACCGATATAAGTAATATTGACCCCGTACAAAAAGGAACTTTCGAAATCGTTATCGTTACCTAATTCGAAACATAAAGTACGTATCCGAGAAATAAAACACAGGAAAAAAGAAACAAGATTATACACGGCCAAATACGCAGACCCTTAACATTTAAGATCCAGGCTACTTATTCACGGGATGTAAAACTTTTTCAAATAAACATTTAGCGGATGAAACTGCTGTAGTGTGCTCAACATGCCCCAGGGGCTCGTGCACCTAATTGCCAATTACGGCGCTACCCAAAGCTGCTTCAAGATAAAGTCGGACGTTGATAGAGAAGAACGATGTATTTATCTCACGCCTCGTTTTATACTAAGCTTACTTTATTTATAAGCAACCAAAAGTTAATTGAGCTTGCGGGCTCCATTTTGCGACTATTTTTGTTCTCTTAGAATCGATACATTTTTTTTTGTTTATATTCTAATACTGTGAATAATTTCAGATTTTCGACATAATTTCATACTTAGGTTGTAAGAAAAATGTTTTCCTATATTATTTTTCTTACATGCGGAAATTGGTTAAAGCGTCATCTAGTGGCGGAGCTCGCACTTACCTAGTTTCCAAGCCCACTACGGTCCAACCCCGCCGGCGCCGCACGGCGCGCATTTCAGGCGTGACGACGCGGTCGCGGGTTCGCCGGTCGCGCGTGTTCATCGATATTCGCGTGGTGGCGCTCTCGTCTGTCTCTGCGATTGGCAACATTGTCCCTTGGTTTGTTTCGAGGGTAAGAGGTGCTGGCACTGAAGTCTAGATGTCGCTGTTTTAAAACCTGTCACATTTTATCACTGCTTGCAAGAAACTTGGGTTGGAGAAAAGTATTTTGTGGTAACTCATTCAGAAGCAAATAGTGAATAACGATAACCTTAATGAAATAAAATTGAAAACATAATATGTTGGTAAGTGATGGAAATAGAAGTTATACGAAAACCTTGAAAACCACAGTCCAAAACATCTAATTTTCGTAATTTCAATAACGACAACGTTTCACGTTCTAAAACAAATATTGTGGTCAAATTAATTTAGCAACTTTTATTAAAGAATCCTTTGTGCAATTTCTTACGAAATAAGTACCTACTGTTTAGATTTTCGTAGAAAACAGAACATTAATTTGGTTGTACCTAAGTTTTACATAGAGCTGGGGGCCTAATAAGGACACTTTGGCAGTACCTATCGTAAAAGGATACCATTCTGAATCATAATGGACTGTTCACTGTTAAGTTAATCGTATCAAATCCCATTGTTGAAGGAAATTTTAGTTATTTTTATTGTCTGTGCTAAAATACCAATCATTCCAATCCAAAGCCAATCCCAATCTCTTTGATTGTACCTACGTAGCGCAGCTAAAAAAAGAAAAACATGGACTGTCCATATTATAATTTAATAATTCATAATGTTATCGTTTTAGGATTCTACCAAAGTGGCCTTTTTAGGCCCCATAGTACCTTTTACATTGCTAAATTCTTATAAGAAGTAGGTATCTCGTCTTCACCTATAATTAGATAGGACTCTCTAAGATACAGAAACAACATTAATATTCATCGTCTTGTTTATTTTAATATTAAAATATACAGTCTTTCATTACAGGAAATTCGAAACGAGAAATAGGTCCCAAAACATATTAGTTTGTTCCCCAGAGAGGTCGTTTCATTTCGGAACGAGATGTAAGCCCGACTTCGTAAATAAACTATTGTTACATTTTGTTTACATTTTACAGTGAATACATTGAGACAGTGTTTTTGCACAAATTGTATAGACAGCAGAAAAAGTAAGCAGTAAGTAGTAGAAAGTGACTTTTGCAATTTCAAGTAAAGTCAGTAGGTTTTTTTTTATTTAAGTACTGCCAATTTAAAATTGTCCGTTTATTTAAATTCATTTTAACACAGCTTAGTTAGTATTACGTTCAACCACAGATCCCCGGAAGTTAATTTGTTTTTCGGAAGCAATATTATTTCCCATGGTTAATTGTCACACTACGTCAATTTTATTAACAATTTTCCCTGACTAGGTTAGGAACTAGTTATGGTACTTGTGTTATCAATTAATTGTAGATGCTGAATTATCATTAAACAATGCGAGCTTGTCCGTCACCTGTCTAAAGTTCATTTTTGCACTTAGGTACAGTACGATTCACGAAAGATGACCACGGCGCAGAAGGCATAAAAACAGTTACAACATGCATTTTAAATTACTTACGTTTGATTTATTTGCATAACCAGCATTTACAACATTACACAAATTATTTAACTATCATTTAAATATTATTTTTCTTTTCTTCATGAGTTTACGTGCGCAGAAGGCCGCCATTTGTGGTCATCTTTCGTGAATCGTACTGTAAGTAATACCGACGTCAAAGCACGTTTTTTGCGTAAGTACCTTTTTTGTACGTATGTAAATAGATAAAGGGTTCTCTGAGGCATAGATCTATGTATAAACGTTACTTAGCACGTACCTTCTTTGGCTAAGAGTTATTCCTGTCACGGTCACACAACTGTCAGACTGCAAGTGCAGAGATGGGAACATAATTAAGCCAATCGACGGCTCACCTCGCTGTATTGCCACATGACGTTGGCAGAATAGTCAACATCGGCTTCGTTGAAAAAAAAGAAAGAAAAATAACTAAGCCAAAGCACGTTATAAATGTCGTTTATAATTTTGCCCTAAGTATTTGTTATTGTAAACTAAAAGATAGGGGGCTAAGTGTCACTTTATTGAGAACGTGTTCCCAGCTTGAGGATAAAGATTTACTTTTATCTCGATATATTGACAGACTATATGCGGCTTTAGAAAAGGATTGTCTTAGACTTTTAGCTTTAAATAGATATGTCATAATTACATGCTACTGTCAAAAATATTGGAAAAAAATACTGTTGACCTACACAAGTTGCATAAACGGAAAAAAAATATTTTCTACAATACTCTCGTATAAGAACGCATAGGAAAAAAAATTTAAGATAACGAGACATTGTTCTTAGCAACAAGAAGTATATTTCGTTTATAACTTTAGAGCTCCTGCTGCCTGTGATTGTATAATCCTAGTACAGGAATCTACGAGTAATATGTACCTTCATCATTTATCTAAGATTCATATTTTTATTTTACCAATAATTAATAAATAATTAATAATAATTAATCAATAATTAATATTTTTAATGAATTATTATTAATTAATAATTATTAATTAATGATTTTATTTTATATTTAAATAAATGTTTATAGATCAAAATCTATAAACATTTATTTAAATATACCCCAATGTATTCGTTGGTGGATGGAAGAGGCTGACACAAGAGCGTGGGATTGATACAAAAAAGAGTGGCCAAATACCCAAGAGTTGGTAAAGTTGAGCAGTGACTGTGAATCATGAAGATGGTTGCAGATTTTTTATTTCCAAAGCAAGATCTGTACAAGTTCTCGACTACGACCCATATCAGGTTCACAAGGTAGTGAATCCTGATTTAAATCTCGAGATATTATAGCCTCCGAACGTTTATTGCTCAAATGCGGACTTTTCTTTATTACGATGAACAACCCTGAAGAGGATCACCAAGCTTGGCAAACGTCTTTATTATTGCATGTTGTTATTATTGGCACACCTGCGTGGATTCCTACCACACAGTAGGTAAGTTTACGCAAGTTTAGGTTTAAGTTTGTAGGTGTTTAGGTTTTACACAAGTCAAAACAAACATAACATCATGCCTGTATTCCTGAAATGTTAAGGCAGGAGGTGTTGGGTACACCCATGTTTCACCAGTAATGAGGAAGTGGGGTGATCCCTAGTCGGAAAAGTGTTATTGAACTTTTGCATCAGGCTAGTATGATTTGAACCCGAAAATGTCAAATGGGAGGGGGACTCGAACCGGCGTTCGAGTCCTACTCCCATTTGACATTTTTCATTACATTTTTAGTTACATTCTTGGAAAATGCTAGGTACCTACTTACAGCCCAGCCGTCGAGAAAATGCGTGCCTGACACATGTCAGTGCGACCATTCTAGTAGCTAATGAATAGCAAATTTGCCAAACACGTCTTCGTTTGTAAAAAAATGACAGGTGTCAAGAACGTATTCTCTCGACGGCCGGACTGTAGTGTAATAATTTTGAACCTAAAAAAAATGTTTGTAAGCTCAGAACTCTGTTATTTTTAAGCCGATTTGCAAAATTATTTTTTTAATGGATAAGGTATGCCTCATATTTATATGCGACCAGCATATAAATTTTATTAACTTTTCCTTAGTTTTTGAGTTAGCTTCAATAATACGATTTTTTCCACTGAGTTTATATTGATGATGTTTTAATAACTTCCTGTTATTGATATTTAAAATTTGTTACATAAAAAAACAAACGACTTCCAAAAAAACCACTGCAAAGTGAAAAATAACTTTAATTTCGGAACTCTCCGGACCTACCAGGCGTCTGGCCATACCCTGCGGGTAGGGTGGAACTGAACCATACCACCATAGAGATGTTCCCCACCCCAGTTCCATTACGTATATTGATTTATAGGAATGGAACTACTGCGAATAACAGGTAAGTAATAAACCTTACACAATGAATGCAATTTTGAAAGTCTTTCCAAATTGCACTATAAAGGGATGCTATTACCACTGGGTACGCTCTGAAAGAAGAATCGTGGCAATTACTGCCGCCTTACCGCTTCTGCCTGCTGATAGGACTAGATTATACATATAAAACAGTACGCGAGAGCTTGAAGCGGTTGGACAAGTTCATAAGTAAAGTGTTACATGCTATGTGTTTATAAAATTTTTGGCTAAAAATACATAGGTACTCCTGACGTATATTCAGCGTTTACGGAGAGTGACATCGGACAACCAATGTTTTAAGAGTCGTTACATTCAAAATTAAACAAATTACTAAATAAGAATACAGTAACTCTGATGCGATTGTTAAATGTCTTATACAATATACAAAAACTTACTCCTAAAAAACGTCGAATGGAACAAATATTTTATTAGAGAAGTCCAAATGCTGAACATTCCACAATGAAATCACCATAGGGGCATGCATTAGACAAATAAAGAACATAGGTTATTATAATTATTTGGAAGTGTTTTTATTTTAAGTTAAATAATAATAAATTTGTATTTAGACCGATATTGTTTTACAATTTTTCAAATCCCAACACTACTACTATGGTGGTATGGTTCAGTCCCACCCTACCCCCAGGGGTATGACCAGGGGTATGGTGGGTCCGGAGTGATTTCGGAAGTCGGTGTCAAATAATTAAAATGCGGAACCAACGACCCCGTCTTTCCAAATTCAAGTTATTTTTCATTTTGTAGTGTTTTTTTCGGAAGTCGTTTGTTTTTTTTTTATGTAAAAATGTTTTAAAACTATTTAAGGGCAATTATTGCCATGACACTTTTTATATTTCAATAGTAGGTATAGGTAGTCCATCCCATCTCATCATAATAAAATAAACCTCGTTTGACTGTTGTTGGTAAATAAGAACTTAGTTAAAATTCATAATAAAAGAAGTGCGATTCATTATTATTTAACCTCTGAAAAGTTGTTGACCGAGGTTTAAATTAGGTATGAATGCAAAAAAGTGTAAAGGCTCCTACAAACAGGAGCGACACGCGATATAATCGCGCGCGACACAAAGGCACCGCTCATTGCGCGACTTACGGTGCCTTTTTGTCGCGTGTCGTGTCGCGCCTGTTTGAAGGAGCCTTAATTTGGCAAAAGTAGCTTAAATACATTTAGGTAATGACAGCTAAATGAGATAAAAATGTTATATTGATTCTTATTACTCTAAAAAATCATAATTTTTTTTAAATTTAAATTTTCTTAAAATGTTGACTGTCTCATTACGCATTTTATTATTTCAGTCTTTTTAAAACGATATTCTCTTTTATACTTAGGCAAATCCTAAAAATATTATGACGACAACATAGATAATAATTAATCCTCTTACATAAACTGTAATTCCTTCCTATTTATAATCTAGGGAAAATTCCGCCTATGTAGGCATCATTTAAAAACGCTCAACCATTACGACGTTTTGTTTGACAAAAAGATTCTGGCACCAAATTCTTTAAGTGCTATAGTAACTAAGCAGCATTACTTGTATAGGTATTACTTGCAGTTTGTTTGACTCTCAGAATCACTCAGTCAGTTCATTGTTCGTCCCGCTTAAACAGTTGGTAAATAAGTAAATAACAACCCGCAGGGGTTGTTTGTCATTAAGCTCCTGTGTCATCACCCTCGAGCCTTCGTATAAGAACGTCTCAGCTCAAGTAAAAAAAAAGCTTGTAAAAATTGAGAAAACAATGCTTTTTTTAATTTATTGTCTGTCACATAAATAAGCCAGAACTTATCCGGAGGTGGTACAAAAGTCCTTAAATCCTAAAGCCTAAGTGTATCTCTTGCCACCTAAATAAATTAATGACAGTTGAAAATCAAAGGTCAAATCTAGGCCTTAATTTACAATAGATAAGGTTCTCTTTCAAGACAATATAAGTCGTAGCTACCTTAGATACGATTTATATTTTTACTTGGGTACAGCCTGACTAAGTAAGTAAGTAGCTTCGAATGGAAAATTCGAATCACTGTACAAAAAATATTATTTCTCTAATAAAATATTCAAAGGAAAATAATGTCGTATTTATGAAATTAGGGGTAACCGCCGCCTCCGACTGAAAAGGAAACAAAAACATTATATAGTTCGTAAACTATGGAAAACTCAACTTTCGATTAATGTCACAGCTTTAAAATAAGCAATTAGCAGAGTCAGAATTAAACAGTTTGGAAGAAGAAAGAAACTGTTACAAAAACAGGTGCATACAAAATAGATTTACGAGCACGGAACAGAAATAGCCGGCAGTTGCACGTCGTGACTATGACGAAAAAGGCTTCCACTCAGCATGATGCTGTACCCATAGCATAGCGCTGATTTTCAGTGGTCACCGGAAAACGGACCACATCACTACGTTCTGCTACCAAAACGCGGTGATGTGCTTAACCATGTCCATTGTCCATTGCTTGTTTGCGCAGTAAATGTTTTCGGAGAAGTACAAGTATCGTCATGATGTTGTTTAGCATCTTTCAAGCGCCTTGTTTTCATCAATGACTAGCTAGACAAACAAACAAATATTTTCTCAGGAAAGTGGGATTACTTTATCAATAAACGGGTTAAGCATTTACGGATTATTCTTAAATGATTATAACAAATTCCATTTCATACATAAAAATACAACTGGAATTTTGGCAGCGGTATTCAGAAATATGACCTAGACAGCTTAGATACATTGTTTGTGGATACAAATATATTAAAGTGTAGAAATTATGATTAGTTGGATAATTAAACAAAAACCTTGGGGTTGGGGTACCTATTATTTACAAATGAAGAACAGAGAAAGAATGACATCTTTCGCTCACTACACGTAACTATGTTCAGACTGATAGCACAGATGTGAGTTCTATGTAATGTGTCTTTCAATAACGAAATGGTTGAGCTGAAAGGTGCTGATCTATGCGTCATGATTCGTGAACGGGCGCCGTCAGTTGGGGCTGGTCATCACTTAGCTGCCTCGGCTTATGTTTAATTATTTTAATTTTGAATTGTTGTTTTCTTAGTATCTTTTTTACATCGTTCTCACATATAATTATAAATTCAACATTAATGATGTAACTAATATTTTAGTAAAAATATAATTCAAAAGAGTGTCCATGGAATTTCTTGCCCGTTCTTCTCCATAGGTACCTACGCTTTGGAATGGGCAACTAGCTTCATATTTTCTGACTGCCGGACTTTTTGACAATTCAAAAGTGCCTGTAAATGGTTTAATTGAAATAAATGCTTTACGTCTTAGTTTGACTGTTAAAACTTGGTTCAGTCCGTAATGTCCCTAACTTAGTATGTAACTACCTATGTTTTAGACACTTCAATTAAAACTTTCTAGGTGAGCTTATCGTAAATTTTATCTATCTAAGAGGAGATCAAAGTTGCTTATCATATTTCTAAAAGTCATCGAACTAAAGTCGCTAGTATTGCATGTATTCTATACTAATAATAAGTAAAATTTGTGAGTTTGGTAGGGGGTAATCTACAGAACTACTCATCCGATTCCGAAGGTTCTTTCACTCATGGGAAGCTATTGCAGAGTTAAAACCCATCTGCCTAGCCTTTTCCCAACTTTGTTGGGGTCGGCTTCCAGTCTAACCGGATGCAGCTGAATAACAGTATTTTACATGGAGCGACTGCCTATGTGACCTCCACAACCCAGTTACTGAGTAACACAATACCCCTTGGTAAGACTGGTTGTAACACTTGGGCTTCTGACTACCAGTACTGTGTGTGTGTGTGTGTCATAGGACATTATTTAATGTTAAAACAAGAACATGCGGACGAAGTCACAGGCAGAAGCTAGTACTTAAATTGCGTTTGTGTACTTAATCAGAATTCAGAACACAGTTTAAGAAGGGACGGGGCCTGCGAGGAATTTGAAAAATAGGTATTAGAAGAAACTATTGCCGTCGCCTTACCCCAAGTCTTCCCCCGTAGTGTGTGATAGGGACAGCTGCAGCTCAGACCGAAATTATCACAAAAATTTTAACAAGATCGAAGTTTCATATTCCCCTTTTTCTCCTCGAAAACTGAGCCGATTCAATTTTTTTTTACACTAACATTTTACGAAAGAGTATGTTTAGGTTCCTATTATTTTTTATGTTAAAAACTTTTCTAATTTGTCTGGTAGTACTCTAATCATGGCGGTAAAAATAGGGGCATATTTTGTCATTTTTAGAGGGTCATATTTTCTTTACTAATTAGTTGCTGAAAAAAGAAAATGACAGGGACGTGTTTACAGCAGACCTTGATTTTATGAATAAAAAAATTTTGCTCTAGAGGCATTATTCAGAAAGAAAAACCGGGCAAGAGCGAATCGGACTCGCGGACCGAGGGTTCCGTACCATCATGTTTTTAAATTTTCATCAGCGAGGCCTATATTTGTCAGAGAATTTAACACTGTGCACTGCGGTGTATAATAATGCAGTTTTATGTCAGCGCCATCCCTTGACCGATAGTGGAACTAATGTAACTTTTGTTGATGATTTCTGAAAAAGTGTGCTATTTAGAGACTTCATTTAATTTTTCCTGTAATTTTTACATTAACTGCTATCACATAGAATAATTTCAGATTTTTTTATTTGCAAACTTACGGATATAAGGGGGGAACGGTATATTTTTTTACATATTCCATCAAAAGTCGAAAACTATGCTGCTTAAAAAAAAAGAAAATATGTTTGAGAATGTGCAAACTGCGCTCTTTCATATGATACCCCACATGCCCTAGTAGCCCTACTTCGAGTTTTTCAGACCCTGTTGCAAAAAATATACATATATTTTTATTTCTTTCTTAAAATAGTTGGGCAAACGTAACCTAAAACGATTCCAAATTTCAAGTTGATAGCATTAGTAGTTCTTGAGATATCCAGCTTTGACAGACAGACAGAGTCTTGCCATAAGGGATCTCCGTTTTACCATTTTGGTACGGAACCCTAAAAGGGGAATATATATGGGAAAATATATGGAGAATCGCACGCCCTGTTCCCTCATAAGCAGATTATCATTAGCTACGTCACAAGAGAAGCTAATTAACAATAAGTAAATAATGATCAGTTTATCAATTATTATTAACGTAATTAGGACACATATTGTATTGGACATTGTAACAGTAGGTACGTCATACTAATCTTAGCTACAAATAGTATAAACAGCCTATAATGGTCCCACTGCTGGGACACAGGCGTCCTCTCGGTGAGAGGGAGTGGACCGTAATCCACGATGACGTCGACCACGCGGTCCCAGTGCGGGTTGGTAGATGTCACACGATGACATGTCTTTGAATGTTTGGATCTAGGACTGGCTGGGTTTCCTCACGATGTTTTCCTACACCATTTTGAGAGCAGTGGTGATAAAATAATTTACACTAACTAAAGCACCAGTCAGGGTTCGAACCTCCGACCTACAACTCGTAAGCCGCGGCCTTTACCACTGCACAACAAATAAAATATAGTATAATAGCAACAAATAGGCACATACATAGTTATGAAATAGTTAATCTTTTAAAGGAAGAATAGTTGCTTTCGCTAACAGAAAGGGCTTACACAACAATGGTTAATTTGTTTCTTGATTTGGATGTTATATTTGGTGGTTTTCCTATTAAAACAAACGTATACGCATATCTAGTTGGTAATTACCTACTGAGCGTATTAAAAGTCTTTTGATTCCTTTGTGGTTGGATTAAACTACCAATAGATTATCTGCGAGGTAATTGCGTAAAGGCTCCTTCAAACAGGCGCGACACACTACAAAATCGCGCGCGACACAAAGGCACCGCAAGTCGCGTAACGAGCGGTGTCTTTGTGTCGCGCGCGATTATATCGCGTGTCGCGCCTGTTTGTAGGAGCCTTAACAGTAGCAATGGCTTTCATTTTGACAGTTCAATAACATTCATTGCGTTATTTACGTTGCTGAGCAGACAAATTTTTCGAACGTACGAGGCAATGGATTAGCAATAGCCTTTAAAATGATTCAGATTGTGATTGATAGTGTTTTGTGCAATTAAGATACTGTCTGTATACGGAAAGCTGGAATATGGCTGGGCCATAAAGCCTACGAACGCAATATAATTATTCGCTATACAGTAAATTGCCTGTCAGACTTAACTGATAATTTCGGCAGTAATTTAAATTACTTCGCGTTAATGGTAATGAGCTCGCCTCCTATTATTAGGGACCCGCTATACCCAGCTTTCAAATGTTCGGTGTTATGCCAAATTGCCAAACCCTTCGGCGGAAAAGGCGTTATGCTACATATAAATGTAGATACCTAATGTAAATAAACCTAACCAAATAAATGTGACCAACATTTTTTTAAGGAAATGAGTAATATTTTTTTTGTGATCTTCAGCTTAGCACACACGACCCGTCTTTTCTCTAGTGGGCATCCATTCAAGTGAAAACGGAAGGGATTTTGTCACAAGTACAAGCCAAGGTCAAGGCAATATTCCTTTGTCTAATATTAATAACGAACTGCTGTCACCAATCAGACTGTGTGGGATCGTAAGCATGACAAATTCTCCCAACTCCGTTTGTGGAATCAAGACCCATGTTCAGTAGTGATTTACGAGATATATTTCCGAATTGTCTATTAAATTTATGGTCACTTGTTCTCGTTAAACTTTTCCAATCAGTAGATTTCGGTTAATAAATTGGCAAGTATTTTCAGACCATTGTTTTACACTGCGAAAAATTGAGGCAATTTTCATACGCCTTTGTGTTCGGAGAAATATAACTGAATACATGTCGTTTTATTGCCTTTTAAAAGGCAAAGTTAGTCATCCAAGTTGACATCGTTTTTGAAACATTTTCAAAAGATTGTGGAACACTGTATCACATTTTTATTTTATTTGAAATGGGTTTTCTCTTGACTCTAGTCTAGGTCAGAGGTGACAGAGACAAAGTCTACGATGGAGTGAGCTTACCCAGAAGAAGCCTGTTCACTCTTACTTTGAAGAGATTCGGGTTGTATGCAATCGGAAACACAAACGGAGGTAGAGAGTTCCACTCTTTTGCTGTGCGCATTACAAAGGACATTTGAAAACGCTTAGTGTGTAATGTTTAGTAGGTAAAATTTTTGCGGAAACGTATTTCTACTAAAGTATCCTACCTAAATAATGGCTTTCAACATAAGTTTCCACAGAACAGATAAGTATTATTCATCTTTACAACAAAAAGTGTAGGTACTTATTAAAAAAACTTTTAAAAAAAAACCGACTTCCAAAAAAAACACTACAGTGTTGTTGGGTTCACATCTTCGTTGTTTGCCACCGACTTTCGAATTTTCGGATTAAAGTTACTTTTCACTTTGTAGTGTCCTTTTTGGGAGTTGGTTGTTTTTTATTTTTGTAAAAAAGTTTTTAGTTTTCACTTTTATGTTGTACTTAGTCCACACAATATCGTATATGCTATGTAAATATCAGTGACAGAGAGTTATTAGAACATCATCAATATAAACTTAGTGGCAAAAATACATATTATTGAAGCTAACTCAAAAATAACCCAAGCAAAGTTAAATTTATATGTGACCACCCCTGAGGCGTACTCTATTCGTTAAAAAAATAACTTTTGAAATCGATTTACAATTGCCGGAGATATCGCGTAAAATACAGACAAAAAAATACAGTCGAATTGAAAATTCCACGCCACCACTGAAAAGTCACAGGAAAGCAAACGACGCAGTTTCGTTTACTTGAATTTTTACCAGTAATTTTTGCTTAAAAACCAAACTACTGAACCGATTTTGATGAAATTTCTATGGGACCAATCTGAAAGTATAGCCTTTTCAATAAAACAGAACTTTGCAAATCGGCTAATAAATAACGGAGTTCTGAGGAAACAAAAAAAAAATATTCAACCGAATTGATAACCTCCTACTTTTTTTGAAATCGGCTAAAGAAGAAGTAATTTAGTGCCAAAGTTTATACAAAAAACTGTTGTTCAAGTACTGGAAAATAAACGGATAAAACCGAATTGTGATATAAAGGTTGACATTCACTGTCACCTTTCTTTGTTATGGGCCGAAGGCCATGTGGAGTTACGTAAATGGGCTTTATGCCGATACCCTGGAATAAAGTGGTCGGTCAATGAATATGATCGTCACAAGGCTAAAAGTTTATCAATAATATTCTATTCCATTCATGTCAATATTTGCAGCGCTTGTTCATTAATTGATGGTATATTCGTATATTCAATAATCAAACACATTGGGTCATGAATTGTCGAGTAATCGTAACACGTATTTAAAGACAGTATTACTCAATTTTTATTTTAAATGGTTCTTAGTATTACTATCGCAAAGACTCAATTACTTTCATTGAATACTATTCATGAATAATTACCTACAGAAATTAATAATTATTCCCACCCGTGTGTTGCCAAAAGTTATTTTACTACGTTACCATTATAAGCATACCACAAAAAACTTTTCTATCACAGCATTATCATTATCACAGAGAACAAAAGCACGATCACAGTTTCACGTCACATGTGTTCACAAAGTGCACTCACTCCACGAGGTCACAACCACGAAATGCGCAATTTCAGATGTTTGGAATACATTTGTATTAAGATAAAGTCCCGCGCATACTTTCTCGTTATGTTTTAATTTCGATCGACGTTTATATTGGTCGAGGCGAGGCGTGGACTGCGCGTGCGTCTTGGCGCGTAAACGGTCACATCTTACATCCAAGCGCCACTTTACTCCACGACCAGCATATTGTCGCGATGCCGATGGTATATAGGTACCTGCCTTACTTATAATATTTTTCCCAAAAATATAGACCATATTACTCACTGTCGTTGATACTTATGACTCATGAGGTAAGCGACGAAAATTCCGTGAAAATGTTTTTCTATTTCCTAAAATTTATCTCTGTTCTTCATTGTGTTAACGGTGTAATATATTTACAGAAGCACACTATGTCATATTTTTTAATATTCCTATGTAAGAAGCTGTGATTTACGCACAAGAGCTTACGTTTCAGCTTCGACCGAACATAATTGTTTCAGTTTGCAATTTAGGCAACAACAGTAAACTTTATATACTTAGCTACAAGAGTTTCAAGTGGTTACATAGATTGTTTGATAGCTGTTTTAGTTTAATTGGCATCTCCAATATCTAATAGTTCCAAATACTCCCAATTCACATATTGAAATGAGATTCACAACTTCGTATTAAACTCTATTATTTGAATTCACCGTGAAATGTTTTTATTGTGCCGGTTAGCGATCTTCTTTGAAAATGTCGAGTTAGTATAAAGCCTTTAAGAAACTTTGCAAGAGTTACGTCGGAAGTTACATACAACTCTGAATGAAGTTTCAGAAATTCGGTGAACGACGAACAGATCCACTCTAAATCGGCATTGGTATTCGGCACAACTGTTTTATATCCAACCTACTAAATTTCGAAGCATTTCTTTGAATTCCAGTAAAGGTTATAATAGTCCCTTAGTTTATTAATGCAAGATATAATAATATCTAATATCGTCTTCGTCTCGGTGTTTACGCGCGACCGGAGACGAGAATAGCTCGTGGCAGAGTTTCAAATATGTCGTCGCGTGCTAAACCGCATCTTTGAAGATTCACGCACTGTCACCTGTAATTTATGTATCACTTATTGCGCGATATAACGGAAATGATATTGTTCAAATGCTATGTACACAATTGTGACTATAAACTTCACTGTTGCCAATGAGGAATATCGTAAAAACCCATCTTGCTAGACGATGATTAAAAGATTGGCAATTTTAAATAAATAAATAAACTATTTCGGTATCTCATTATAATCTAAGATGTGCACTTAGTTTTATCACGCCTTTGCAGATACTCGTGGATAGGGGAAGCACTTTATTTTGTGTTCAATATACTTGGCAAGAATTTGCACATTTTTCGCAAAGCGCTTTTCACGAGCTTCGTCAGTTTTAATAATCGAAGACAGCGTCGGGCGCCTTGACAAATTACTTACAAATTCTGATAATTATGTTGACCTATTCACATAATAAGATATTAGAAGCTTTACAAGCTAACTAATCACGAATTTATCTGATTCAGCCTATAAAATAAACGAGATTGAGTGAATCCAATCTCCTACCTTTATTTACTTACCAGTAACAATACTTACCTACAACTGGGATTACATTAACCAGTAAATACTGTAACAAGATTGCAGAAACTAAAGCCTACCTATTTCATGATTGGAATGTAAATGCTGCTTTAAATTCCACGTAATATTTATCTCGTCACAATGTTGTTTGCAGAGCTAACGCCATATCGTCGACGAATAGAAAGTAACTTAATCCTCAAATTGTGTTGAAATTTAAATTAAATTATAACTACAGCAAGTTTATAGGCACCATTAAATAAAAGACAATGCACCCTCAGTTGATTGATGACATTTTCCTGCTCAACCACTCTTTATAAATGAGCTTGCTCTCTGAGATATTAATATTTTTTCAACAGAATAAATAATTTTACGAGACTGTCAATCGTTTTCGCAGAACCTTTACAAACAGTAAATTTATTTTCTAGACTTTGCTTTGTGTGTGAAATGAAAGGTCATCTATTGACGATAAACAAAACCAACAATTTACGATCTATAAAGTTAATTCTCTCGACGGTAAATTACCTACACTTTATTGCCTGTGGCAACTTTTTGGTGGAATAAAATTAATGAAAATAAGTAAACACATTAAACTGAGTGGGGAACTCGGGAAGCCGGAATACGGCAAGACAATTGAATATATTGTAGCACTAACAAGGCAGGCGTAAAGTCGTAAAGCGGGCCTGAAGTGGGTGGTTCAGGTAAGTGAATTAAAATGTGGGTAGGTACTTACATGAGTAGGCCAATGAGCTACCACAGACGGCTCATATGAATATTTAGGAAAATCAACACCAATTTAAACCCAACTCTGTTATTCTCGTTATTATTTTAAATACAAAACCTTTTAGATTTTATACACTAACTCTAGCTCCGAAAAATAATTAGCTGAATGATCAATCTATCCATACTAAGAGCACAGGCTACGTTTTATTCATAATAAACGCCGTGCGGTCATGCCATTTCATTGGTCACGTATCTTTTCCTAAGTAAAACTGTATCTTAAAGGCGAAGTACATAACAAAAAGCTTTACATAATTCATACAAAAGTAAAATATTTTAGGAACGTGCAGGGAAAGTAAAGAGGTGCTACTACCCTCTTAATTCTCAATTTATATTTCTCACATTTATGTGCATTACCCAAGAGGAAAAAGAATCATAAAGAGCACGAAGGTAATTCCAATATAAGTAGACAATTTCGAGTATAAAGTTTTCGAGTGATATTTTCTTTATTCTTGGACACGCGAAATGCGCTGCTTATGTGAACTTAATGCAATCAGCACGGTCTGATTTGATCAGGATAATGACACTTTGTGTGTATATATGCGGTTAATCCATTTAGATCTTCAGACGACGGGATCATTTTCAGAGTAGAGTGAATGGCACAAGTTAGGCAGTTGAATTAACTGGATAAACTTTCCGATTGAAGATTTCGCTTGACTGGACTCTTTCTAGTTTATCGTGCTATTGATATTGATGTTCAGGTTGGATCTTAGAAATTACCTCAGAGCACCGTTTTGAAATTTCACATTCCTAAATTTTCTAAATACGTTAAAATATTCAAGAGCTGAAACGGACACAGAAATCCCATTGAAATTACGCCATGAGCTTGTAAAAACATCTGAATAAGCTTATTTACCTTTCCTCTTTTTCTTAGCGTGTCGATAGCAATCTAAATGGACTTGGCCCAGAATTCGGCTACTTGTTCGGCGCCATCGCTAGCGTCCACCAGTTCCTGTAACGTACAGCTGATTGGACACGCAGGACACGATATTAAGTGTCCCATTGTTTGTGGAACAGCTTATTTACCTTGATTTTGATGTTATTTTTTGAAAAGGAAACGCTATTAACTCGTAACTGGCACCTCAAAGATAAAACGAGTAGCAGCTCCGCTTTGATAGAATAAGCCTTTGAGTAGCGAACAAGAATATATCCAACGTTCGAATTAATTTTAACTAGATTAAGTTTCAGAGAAATGCTCAGCAGTAATAACTTAGTTATTGTAATAGAAATGTTATAGGAATAGTCCTTATTTATAGTGTTCGTGTGTTAGATATTTGAAACACTGTCATAGCAGTAACAAAAGTACCTACTGAATTTAATTTATATCGCAACAAGTACCGTTTTGGACGAGAGCCGAAACACAGACCTATTTTCGCGAAACTGGAAACATACTGTACTTATAATAGTATCATCACATAAAATTGTACATTTGCCAGAATATGTAGGTACTGAAAATTTATGACTTTCCAGTCCTTTGTTTTTGTCTAAAACTGACCCGCAACTTTATTGTGAAACACAAACACGTACTTTTTGGCAATTGATCTATTGGTCTGGCGGCAAACTGGACGGGCTTTGAAAACATACGACGTTTTTCAACCATATAAGTTTTTTCGAGATATCGCCAAGCGGTTGGTCGACTTTTGTGACCAGAGGGCTGGCCTATTTTTTGGCCAAAGAATCAGCAAATCAACCTTTTGGGAACTTTTCCTGATGACAGCGATACGGACGAATATTTTGATGCTCCATGAACCTTTCCACCTTTTTTATACATGGACATAATATTATTTATTATATTAAGTCTGTTAGCTTATAAGTTATATTATGTAAATATTATCTAGTAATTATTAAAAATTAACAAAAACTATTTAATTATCTAGCTACCATATAGGACATTATCAAAATAAAAGCTTTGCAAGTGTGTCACGCAATTGGTCTGCTGGTCGACGGAGACTACTTCAAAGACAAGCCTTTGAGTTCACACTGAAGAGACTGAGACAAAAGCGATGAATGGGCGCAACCCTAAGGTCGGTCCCAACTCACTGCGAGCTAAGCTTCTCAGTGAAAATTCCTGTTACTTTCTAGAAAATATTTTTCTAGACATTTGTATGTGTATAGCCTAACGGTCTCATTAAGAAAGTTGTTTTCAGTGGCTAGGAGCTATGCAACGATAAAACTTAACAGCGCTTGAAAGTTTTTCAAGACATGTAATGTTTTATGTACGGTCAGCAAAAGAAGTCGTTTAACACTTCTACTTTCCACATCATTTGATTTTTTTTTATTTCATACAATGGCTGAGAGTTAATGTTTTCAAAGTTTTACTTCTGTTCCAATAAAAATAAAATCATTTGCTCAATAATCAAGATTTAGAAAACTTGACACTTTCGTCTTTACAATTTTTGTTGTTGAGCAAAATATTTATTTTTCAACAGACTTACGTTGCGGGCTGTACCCTTAACGCAAAGTTGGCTCTACACAGAATTTATAAGGACATAATTGAAACCGGACATGCACATTTACCAAATTCCGTACCGTAATAAACTTTCCGTGTTTGTGTGTGACAGTTTTATTCAAATTGGTGCACAAGAGCTAGAAGTTCGACCCACTGTTCCGAACTAATCAACATACATACGTATGCAAATCATACGTCAAAATAGTAGCTCAAGGTAGTAGTGGAAAGGTATTGATGGGACTTGCTTACATGAAAGTGGAATTGAAATTATTGAAAAAATTCAATAATTCCTGTTCCTGCTTTATTAATAGTTTACTGGGCGAAGAATACCCCAAATTCTACGCGCTTATTTCTTCATTTATATCTGTAATTGGTATGGTGTACACAAAAAAGAGTATTCTATTTATCTATCATTTTATGTGATTTACGCTTAGAATTAATTTCCTGAAAAAATTATGGCAAGTAACTGTATTTATAAATTCTAGGATTAATTCTACAAAAAGACTCCTCGTATTTTCAGTAGAAGAAATCCTAGAATTTTTAAAGAATACCTACTAATTGCGCTTATATTGATAGGTACACTGTAAAATGTAAAAATAAAACACGCATTCACAATATCCATGAAACATACTGAAAAAGTTTAAATACAGTAGTCATTTTAATGTTCTCGATATAATTACGTGAAATGTACTGAAGCTAGCGCCAACAGAACTTGCACAATAAAAATGACGCTCTTATCGAATTAAGAAACTTTTTACAGGAAATTGAAATCACAACCCCAGAATGTTCAGTTCCTTCTTTAAAGATATTTATTTCCATTCAATTTGCTTTAAGTACTTAATATGTTCGTAGCAGACAAAAGACAGGCTTCATTAAAGGTTATAGATTTTTTTCCCCACGTTCTCATTCGAGCTTGCTAGCTCGAATGAGAACGTGGGGAAAAAAATCTATCTGTGCTCAGAGAGCAATCAGACATCAAAGCCGTGTTTAATTGGACCTATTTCCTACTTCCAGATTGAGCTATTTCCCCGTGAGCGTATTGATTAACTCCACACACATAGCTACTGTCACAATAGGTTCTCAGTAACCAACAGATTAACGTCACCCCGCTCCATCCCGAATAGGCAAAACAAAACAGATTGCCCAATTTCGTGATCTCGAGAAATTATGTTAAATACAGGGATATTTATATCTAAAATCACAGGTATATTAATAGGTAGCCGCAACCGTTTTCTGCAAAATGTGATATTAATAAAGTGCTATATTCGTCAAACAAATATTTTGATATTGGATAAAGCGTCGAAGGACGACGTATCAGCGCTGCCAATGTCAGATTAATGACTTCCTTCAATGTGCCGTCTAATGTCGTGATGAAATATCACTGACAGACGAAAGAAAGGAAAAAATCTCAATTTTTTCGTGGTTTTCCTTCGCCAATGCGCAGTTTCTGTAGATAACTTGTATGTAACGTTTTGAAATTTATCGTCTGCTTTTCAATAAAGACCAGTAAGTATTCGATGAATAATAAAGTTATGTAGCGGAGGAGGCAATTTGGGGAGAAGGCGGCGACTGTATTATAATGATTCATGGGACGACTCTAGTGAAAGCGTCGACGGGTATAATGGAATACAAAAACAGTTGAAGACAGTGATCTCAGTACAATAGTCGAGGTTAGCTCAGATGAGCGTTTACGTGGCAGTCATTGTTGTGCTAATGCCTGGGACAAACCATAGCCAGAGCCCCTCATGAATATTAACTGATATTTGTCTTACAGATAGCCACTCACTGCTGAAAATATCTTTCAATATAGACAGAGACACGACACTCAGGCTACATTGTTTTCCTGTAGGTATAAAGCGAAACTAATCTAAGCGTGTTTGTACGCGAGAAATATGAATAATAAAAATAAACTGAGAGACGGAATGGGGTTCTGTTGTCAAAATATAAGGAATAACTATTAGATTTATTTATGCGTCTAGCTTTTTATCTTTGATTCCTACCAGCTGTGCCAGCAGTCAATTACATAATATTTTTATAAATAAAGTTACTTTTGAAGTTTAATACATTGACAAACGGATAACCCACTCACTGCCGTGCCTTCAAGCGACTTTTAAGACTTCCCTAGAACGCTAATCAGCTCATCCGATCTATATTTATCTTTTATAAGATTACCGCTCTATTTATATTCAGTAAATAAAGACACGGTGTTAATTAATAAAATAAACTTAAATACTTGTTCGAAAGATGTCAAAAGTTTGCACAAAGTTACATAATTTTAGCCTATTAGAATAATGCTAAGTTAGCAAGTTGATGAAAAGGTAAAGCCTACGCATTTTCGTGTTTAGGTTTTGTTAACATTTAACTTAATTTTTATAGAGTTGATTAGTAGGTTATGAAATGTATGGGGTTAAGCATAACTTTCTTATTCACATATTTTAAATTGAAAAAAAAAAACGAAAACTTCTTCAAGCTTCTCCATGACGTAGTGCAGCATGATCACCGATAAAATCTAGTTATAAATAAAAATGAAGTATCATCCACGTCTCATTCACTTACCCGCATATCCAAGAGTGCCTTCTTCTCGGTATAGATGCAAGCGTGAGCGCGAATGGGTGTAGCGCGGTGGGGGGGTCGTCCTCCTCCTGCGCCGGCGCACCACTCACGCGCACCTCCGGTACGCGCAGCTGGTGACGACTCATCACAAAACACTTATCTTTAAACGCCCTTAGTAAGAACAAATTCCAACATTTTTCGCGCTCTCTAAAACGTTTGTAAATCCAAAAATCGTGTATCAAAATTCAACAATACGCCTCGTAGTAATAAATTCGGTTTGATTGATGTACGTCACCTGAAATGGAAAGGAACTTTTGTAATTTTCGTCAACTTGAAACAAGTTAACAAAAATTACAATTTCATATTTTTGGAATGTGCTGCTGAATTCAAATTTGTACAGTTGAAAAATCCTCTACTAAGTTGTGCCGACTCTCGGTAATATGTCTCGCTAAAACATCGTTAATTCATACGTCTTATTATATTCATACTAAGGTGGTCATATGAAGAGATTCTATAATTTGTTATGTCTCCATATCCATTAGCTGCTCATACGTCAACCGAAAATAATATTACGTCGTAATCTGAGGTAAAACAAACGTTATTACGTTATTATGTGGTTATTTGTAACTATTAGCTTGTGATTCGTTTTATGTGGATCGTATAAAGATCGTGAAATGGTATCTTGAATTATCTTTGTGACCATTGAAGGTGCGGAGGGCACATTGCGGAGAAGCCTCATCGGAACATCCGTCCCGTTTTAAAGAGATTTGTTTTTATCTCTCACCCTTGACGGTATTCTCTAATCGCTACTTTACGTAATAAGCACAACGTACGAGATATAAAAATATAACGTCAATAAAACGTATAACTGTGAAGCTGAAAATAAAGCTGACTTGGGAGAAAATGAATGTTTTTTTTTGCTGTCTGCTTTTTAACGACCGTTTTTATTATAGGTCGATGTTCTTTGTATGTAATATTTTGACTTATGGCCAGTTTCTTTATCAACGACTAAAGTAGGTAATAAGTCAAAGTATTGACTTTTACTTGACCTCTACTGATACTACGGCAAATGTTTTTCTTCACTCAAGTAACAGCTAAAATAGTGAAGAAACAAATTTAACCGTTACTTTGACTTTAGTGACGTTACTTTGGCTGTTACTATTGATGAAGAAACTGGCCGTTAGAGATATGTAGATATGAGCTACTTAGGTAAATTGGACTAATGTATAAGTCAATATTATTAAATTCCCACATCAAAGATTACATTTTATGGTTCGTAAATACTAATTACACGACTGGAAAAGCCCTCTAGCTAATGAAATGATAAACATTTTCTTTCAGTGAGTCTTTACGATGGATTTCTTTTGTCTAAAAATAAATGAAAATATTGGTTGTAAACTCACATTTAATCTTTATTAGGAAGTATCTGATTTGATTGTATTGTAATATATGATAATACACAACTGATATTGTAGATTTGTGACTGGTGGCTTGGCTTATGTACCTACACACATAATGTATACTGAGCTAGATTTACTTGGCAAGTTGGCAAGGAAATTGGTGATCGCAGTATTATGAAGTTATTCATACACACGGGTGAAGGCTGCTACCCACCTTGATGATATATTATAAATCTCATATAGACATACACGATTTGTATAGGAAGTCATACCCCCCTGGGACTTTATTCCAAAACTTAGATAGTAATCTTGGTAGGAGGCTATGTTTGTGTCAGTTAAGAGGGCGCCGACCAAACGCCGACCGCGCAGTGGCGCCTTCATCGTTTGTTTTATTTTAGAATGAAAATGCAGAAAATAAGCACGTTAAGTTATGCTCCACAAGATTATACGTTAATATTATTATAAACGGTAGTTTTACATTGTTTAGTTTTATTATAATCACTAAAACGGATAATAGTGGCCACTATTTTTAGACTAATATAGCAGAGAATAAGTGGCTAGGGTTTCTATGTTCACATAAAATACATATTGAAAGGGAAATCTCATTTAATTTCGAAATACGAGAGAAAATAAACGTCTAGCTGCAATAAACAATGGGTGCGTTAAGGAATACAGATAATCTCCACACAACGTTGGAGCGGAACTATTGTGCCATCTGCTGGCGGAGTGCCAAACACCTGGCCGTGACGCGACCCCGACCTCTTTAGGAACGTTATTTACCAAACAACTGCTTATATACCTCAGAAATATTAATTATTCAAATATTTAAAAATGAGAGAGAGAAATAGAGAAAAAAGAGACAGATGAATGAGATGGACGTCTCTTGAAAGGATTTGAGACGACCAGGAAGGAAAAGTGGAACAAAGGGAGACCTTAAATTGTTCTGCAGTGGGAAAGCATAAGCTTTTATATTAAAATCTTAGTACACTTACCTTCAAAAATATGTATATTTCGACAATATTGTTTGGTTATAAATTGGGAACAAAGATTGGAGACAATTAAATAAATTCTTGTGGATGTACGTAATAAATCTTTATGAGGCTGACTATACCCAAGCCTTAGCTTTAGGCACTGAAGGGTTTCAGTTTCAGTATTTTTTTCGATACTTAGGTAATAGTACACCGACACTAAGCTTGTTTTCGGACGTATGTAAAGGATCGCCGATAAATATTTTTACATGATATTTTTTACATGAAAGTCCTGTAATCGGATCTATGCCAAAAAGGCTATCGGTACATTACGAATATTATGTAGTAGACCAAGTACAAGAGTTTCTATAGATTACTCATCTACTAAACTCTAAAGTATCTACCTAGGTAGCCGTGCTGTCAGCTACAAAAACTCTGACATTTTTCTTTTGAGAAATATATTTCAGAAAAAGGCTGCTCTCAACCAAAGTCTTTTTTCCTCATTAATTTTTTACATTCAGAAATTCTATCCCGGATAGCTGTAAAAGTATCTGACGCGTAATGGCCCTTAGGAAATTTAAAACCGCTTAAAAATCAAGTAATTATAGGATACATTAAACTTGATGACGAAGGTTATATTTAAACTTCGGACCTCGGATTAAATTTATGGGAGCTCTCCAACTATTTCATTTCACCTTTCAACTTTAGGACATAATTTTTTTTGTTCAGTTGGGAGACAGCTAAATTTATTCATCTTATAGACAACCTTGGATAATCTGACTTGCACTTTCTCCAGGCTTTATTTTATGAGAGATTCCATCAAAGGCTTACGACCCACTTTAAGAGGGTCGATTGGGGATGAGATTTTTTGTGAAAAATCTGTGCACGTAGGGCGGCGAATGTGAACGGAATATTTTGTCGCTTTTAGAGACAGTCGCAAAGATGGTATCTGAAGCGGTAACGTGGTAATCTTTGTAAACAAATTCAGCTTTTCTCCGAGCCACGACAGTAATCCGCACTATTCCAGATGTCGGTACGTCGGATAGGTATTTGAAAAGGTGCGATCTTGGTGTTTTTAAAACATCTCATGACTTTATAAAATCTCGTGACTTTATAAAATGCTTTTGTGTTACCAAAATGTTTACTAGTTGACTACGAAAGTTGTATGATCTTATTTTCATCCTTAAATGTATATTACATTTAGACACGGAAAACACAGCATGTAAAATAATCTAATAGCTATATTATATTTAATTTAATTTAACTTAATATCTATTTTATATTTAATTATTTTTTTTTAATTTTTCTGATACTTTGAGTGTAGGATGTGTCAAAAAAGAACTTGCCTGAAATAAATGAATTTTAATTTTCAATTTAATTATTGACAAAATAAATAAAAGCGTACAGGTAGATTAGAAAAAACACGATTTGCAAATGCAATTAGCGGTTTTAAAAGCACTCAACATGTAAATGGCCCGTGTAACAAATCCTTTTAGGTCAAAACTTTGTACCATCCTACTATACACAGTTCATTTCTTAGGTACCTTCATGTCACGTCAATCACCTGAACAAAGCGTCAACAACGCTTTCAGCTCTGATTTCAGAGCGACGCGCATGAAAAAAAGAGCATGTCATAAAAAACTGGCCAAGTGCGAGTCGGACTCGCACACGAAGGGTTCCGTACCACAAGACAAAAACGCCGAAAAAAACACGTTTGTTGTATGTGATCCCCCTTAAATATATATATTTTATTCTCTTTTTAGTATTTGTTGTTATAGCGGCAACAGAAATACATCATCTGTGAAAATTTCAACTGTCTAGCTATCACGGTTCATGAGATACAGCCTGGTGACAGACAGAGAGACGGACAGTGGAGTCTTAGTAATAGAGTCCCATTTTTACTCTTTGGGTACGGGAGCCTAAAAAATAATACATTTCAGTCACAACAGTGGGTATAACTTGCTTTGATTCAGAAAATTAGAAAAACCGCACGCCCTTCGTTTGTTTGGTTTCCGTTTTTCTTACAACCTGAAATTGGGCAGTGGGTCCGGTCGACCTATTCAAAACGTGATTAGGTCAACTGGACCCGCGGGTCCAGTTCGAGTGGGTCCAGTTGACCAAAGACTCATAAACTATTGACAGATCGCTACTGATGGTAGCCAGTACAAATGATAACTGCCACTATAATATAATCATACAGATCGCTACTGATATAGATTATTGGGACGTTAAAACCGTTCGGCCGTAAGAAGGATCCTGTGAATCCGTGGAACTACGAAATTCTAAGTACCTACGTTATATTATACTCACTAGAAACCTACTCAAAAGTTCAGTATCGTTACATATACCCATATAAACTGGAACAGCCTGGAAAAGGTTACACCGAAATACTGACATACCTACTTCTTTAAATATCCGGGCAAATATGAAGCTTTATTGATTTCAACATTTTCTCTATTTGGAAATTCATTATGGCACAGTTTATTTAAACAAAATATTATCTGTGACTTTTTTCTTTTTCATCATAACTTCGTTGCTAATTTATATTTGATAGCGTGCCGATATTCTACAGAAGTATTTAGATTGCGTGTTTGGATTATTCAGATTATTTGTGCACGTAATTAATTGACAGTTATTTTATGTTCAAGACATTAATGGTTGTGTGAGCTCATTAGCTCATTCACGCACACGTCACGACACATCCGCTGATACAATTTAGATAACGAGACGCATGCCATAACACCCGGATGCCTGCTACACTAATTATTCTAAATTGTACTCTATTAACTGAAGAGCTATTTCGCTTCGCAGGTTGTTTATGACTAGCATTAGGGGAATATGATAGTCTGTCCCTAAGGACCATTTTCATTATCATTTAACCACAAACTGAAAGTGGTGGCATTTAAACTCACGTATTTATAATATCAATGTGTTTTATAGCAGTGTTCATAATTTCAGATCATTTACATTCCATCGCCACTTAATCAGTTATCTACTTTAGTGAAATGTATTCTAAGTTGATTTTTGAGTGACCATTTGTAACAAAAACTTTCTAATAAGATTTTGGTTGCAATGAAATTTGAACTTTGTTTAGTATGACCTTCAGTTTGTTGTTCCATAACTTGAAAACTATCTCAAATTCTTAATTCAAATATAGTAAACTAATGTAGGTACACAAAACATGTCACTTTGAAACGTGACAGTTTGATGAACGATATCTCAAGAGTCCACAGGTTGTGAAATTCAATAGAAAATAATTTGGGGTAGCCTAGAACAAAAAGCTATTCAAGAGGTGTTCATGAATACGAACACATGGCTCGTCAGCGCCTGACGTAAGTAGGACACGACATACTGTGTGAAGAATATAACACCATTTTTAGGGTTCCGTAGCCAAATGGCAAAAAACGGAACCCTTATGGATTCGTCATGTCTGTCTGTCCGTCCGTATGTCACAGCCACTTTTTTCCGAAACTATGTATAATTAATTAATTTATTTATTTATTTCAGACATAATTCTAGTCCATAGATTCAAAATATACATTAAAATTACTTATAAAATATAATATTAAAACAGTTAAAAACTCAGAATAAAATTGTGATCAAATTAAAAATAATAATACATAATTAAATTTGTCAAAAAGAAAAAATACATAAATAAAATTATAAACATGTCAGAATTTAATATAATAAATAAATAAAATGTCAAATACAATTTATTACCTGCCCCACGCCCGATATACGGGTGCGTGTAAGCCCTGCCAGTGCCGCATGAAAGGCCCGTCCAACCTGTTGGCAATAACGGCAAGAAGACTGTTGCCGCTGCCCCGCACTCTACTCGCTATCGAGGTTGCTCTCTTGCGCATGGTGGCATAAAAACAGTCAATGCGGACACTCGCGAACATTCTCGACGCGCTGCAGAACCGAGGCAGCCGCATCAGACCCCTCAACGCGTTATTATATTGAACGCGGAGAGCGCTGTAGGATTTCTGCAAATATGACACCCACAGACTACTCGTATAAAAAGATGTGCAGTAGGCTCGAAACAAGGTGATCTTCACGTCCTTGGAGCTACGAGCAAACCTGCGAGCAATCATATTCGCCCTCACCGACAGCGCCCTCCTTTCTCGCTCAATATCAGCATCGTCCTTCAGGTCGGACGTCACAATATGGCCCAGATACTTAAAAGTATGTACCCGCTCCAAGGGCACCCCACACAGCCTTACTGGTGGAACCTCCGCCGGACATTTAGAACCCGCATTGAAAACCATAAGCTCGCTCTTTTTGACGTTATATTTTAGGCCATGTGTATGAGCGTACGTTTCGCAAAAGCTTATTAGTTCTCTGAGTCCCCCTATTGACGCGCTCAGCAGCACCATATCATCAGCGTAGCTGATGTTGTTAAAGCAAACATCATCAACATGGCATCCAACATGGCGGCTGCTGAGCCCGGCAACAAGTCCATCGATATACAGATTGAAGAGCGTTGGTGAGCTCAATCCTCCCTGCCTCACCCCGCACTCCAACCTGTACGAGTCCGACAGAGCTCCCGACCATTTAACATTATTGACCTGGTTCCCGTACCAGTGCTGGAAGATTTTAACAATCTCAGGTGCAACTTGCCTATCAAGCAACTTCCTCCACAGCACTTTGTACGAAACCAGGTCAAATGCTCTGGACAGATCGAGGAAACAGGCGTAAACAGGCGTGCTCCGAGCGGTGTAATATTTGACAGCATGCTTTAAACTCAGTATAGCACTATCTGTGGACAGTTTGGACCTGAACCCAAACTGGTTATCGTGTAAAGTTATTGTATTGTTTAACTGAGCATTAAGCATGCTGTCAAATACCTTCGCGATGACTGTCGCTAATGAGATCGGTCTGTAATTGTTTTTATCTGATATATCACCTGTTTTATTTTTAACAATTGGTACTACGACCGTCCTCATCAGCTCGTCCGGCAAGTACGAATGGCGAAGGCAGAACGTGAACAGCATGGCCAAAACACGTGGCAGGTGGGGACCTGCATGCTGTAGGTGCTCGATGCTGAGTCCGTCATGTCCTGGAGACTTACCCCTGGTCATACACCCTATGGTCTTAGCTATGTCCGCAGCTGAGAACTTAACCGTTGGTTCCAGGACAGTACACTGTGACTCAGCATCGACCACCTCAGAGGGTGGACTACTGCTTGGCTCGACACAAAACTGAGATTTAAAAATATTGGCAATATCCCTTTCAGCTGACACGCCATCGACGCTCACCGGCAAACCAGGCCTAAGGTTGTGCTTTTTTGTAGACTTCCAGAAGTCCCGAAAGTCTTTTTTTGTGTGCAACTCGGCTAGGATGTCCATCTGGATTTGGTCTTGGTGATTCTGGCACCACCTTAATTTGGATTTAAAGATCTTACGAGTGTCACACATTTCCTCATAAACCACACCAGACGTAGGTTTGCCACAATTAAGCCACTCATGAAACTTAAGCCTAGCGTACGAGTGAGCCTCGCTGACGTGCTTATTCCAACCCACCACGCGCTTCGGCCTACTACCAATGACTCGTTTCTCCCTGCTAACAATAGCGGCCTCCCTTAGAGCGGATACCACATCCCGATACAGGCAATCAATTATTAGATTGTGGTCCGAATCACTACACATGCGATCACAACAATCAGACAATACGCGAGGGAAGTCAATATTTCGCAATCGCTGATGACATTCTTGCCTGTAGGTGCAGGTAGCATCTGAGCTTCTTTCTCCCCACAAAACTAAGTTGTCGAAGGTTATACTATTCTTCACTTTCGGCCTAATTATATTAAGATCGCATTCGATCAACAATGGATATACTTAACACTAACACTACGAACTGTTTTCAGAGACGATTCTGTACAGAGACAATGATCAAGCCACCGCCTAGCCCCGTTACAGTCACTGACATACGTGTACGTATTCGACGTCAGTCCCAGCCTATCTACATCAACGCATGAAAAGTGATTATCACTGCAGTAGTTTAACAAGTCCGTAAAAAATAGTCCAAGCGGATGTGCGTTAAAGTCACCAAGACAATAAACCGCCTCCACATCACTACTGTCCACGATCGCACTTACCAGTCCTAAACAATGTGAAAATTCAGGCAGGTTACTCACCGCATCCGTGGGCATGTACACACTCATCACAATGAAAGGCCTTTCAGTCGTACCAATACGTATCGCACACACTCTCGGGTTATCACTCGGAACGACCGACACATCACTGACCGCACTTTTTCGCCATAGCAGAGCCACCCCTCCATAGGGTCGCCCACGGAGCATGCCAGCAGACGTGTCAACTGCCGACGTTCCCGTGCTGCTGAAGTCACCATGGATGGTGCTCAGGAATGGCAGCTCCTCCGGCAGCAGCCAACACTCCTGAAGCGCTATTATGTCGCACGTTGCGCAAAGTTCACGAACGCCCTCAATAGAACGCTTAACACTCTTACAATTAAAGCTGGCAAATCGTAATAAACTATTATCAGTCATTGTTATTGTTTACAGAGCCGACTTTAAGCGAGTACTCGTCCTTACGTCTTTGACTATAATGCACAAAACGTCTGAATATTATATTTTGCGGCCAGATGTTTTCATCCAAAAAAGCAGGTACTTTGGATTCTGGTATAAAAAACTTGTACGCATCATAGTCAACCTTTTTTCGAAGAGACAGTTTTTCCAAATTAACTACCTCACGAGTTTTTATTTCAATGTGCTTTATGATGTCAGCTGTATGTGAATCTTTGTGCACATTTGTGATAAACATCGGCACTTTCTTTTCAGCAGCTTTAAAGCAACCTACTGTGTCTTTAGCAATTCCCGTTTTCCCAGCGTATCGGTACTTTTGCTTTGGTTTACGATTCGTTGCAACGATCCATCCATCATTCTCCTGTCTAGGCAAAACATCACCGCAATGTGGCACTTGTTTACTATCGGAGTTTATTCGCTGCGACTGTGACGTAACACCCACAGCTGTTTGTACGGGCGACGGCGAGCGAGCTCGCGTCATAGAACCGGTTCTCGACACTGACAACGGCCGCTCCTTCTCAACATACCCACCGCTTTGAATAAACGGACTTTGTTTATCGGCAATATGAACCGGGAGTTTTGCGACACTTTCTTGATTTCTCGGACCTTGCACTGCATTTTTGGAAGCCTCCAGACTTCTGTATGACGAGTTACCAGGAGAGATGTCTCCGTTGCCGCTCCCTCGTTTCAAGTTCACACACTGTTCGTTCCGTGCATGCTCAATCAGCGATCCAAACTTGAGGTCATACTGAAGATCCAACTTGAGTTTCTCCAATTGATCTACCGTCACACTTGTAGACTTCAGTTCTCGCACTTCATCCTTGAGTAAGGTGAGATCCTTGAGCAACTTAGTCACATCCAAGTGATCAAATGTAACTGGGGGTAGATTGTCAAGGTGCCGTGCGACGAAAATCGGGATCACATCAGGGTCAGTAGACTTGAACAGGCCAATTATATCGGCTAAGTCACGGTGTTCTTTGCCCTTTTGCTTTCGTTTGATATTCCTTTTGTTAGTCGGAACAGATTCAAAAAGTAACGCTTTTGAATTTTTGATTTCATCGTTACTAAAGGCCGAAAAACATATGCGAATTAAGGTATCATCATCACTTATCGACAACTTATTTTGCACGAAACATAGCAGTTCGTCAATAACAATATTACACTGAGGACACTTTACTGTGGCGGACATTTCGCTCGACGCAAAAACCGATCGTAGCAAAAAGCAAGCGTCGCGTAAGACTGCGCGCGCGAAACTGATTAAATGGGTATAAGAACTATACGGTTGAAACTTGGTAAGTAGATGTATTCTGTGAACTGCATTAAGATTTTCACACAAAAATAGAAAAAAAAACAATAAATATTAGGGGTTCCCCATACTTAGAACTGAAACTCAAAATTTTTTTTCATCAAACCCATATTTGTGGGCTATCTATGGATAGGTCTTCAAAAATGATATTGAGGTTTCTAATAACAATTTTTTCTAAACTGAATAGTTTGCGCGAGAGACACTTCCAAAGTGGTAAATGTGTGTCCCCCCCTGTAACTTCTAAAATAAGAGAATGATAAAACTAAAAAATATATATGATGTACAGACGCCAGCACATCAAGCTACTACAATCTGTCAAATTTCCCTAATAGAATAGAATAGAATACAACAAGAGATATAGATAGAGATATAGATAGAAGAGATATAGATTTTCAACTTTATCGCTAAAGCATAAGGTTCAGTTGATTGGGAAAATTTTAGTTTCGGGTAGCTTGATGTGCTGGCGTCTGTACATTACCATGCAAACTTCCACAGAAAATTAGTTTGTATCAGATCTAGTTAGTAGTTTTTTTTAATACGTCATAAATCGTAAACCACAATTTTTTCGGCGTTTTTGCGTCGTGGTACGGAACCCTTCCTGTGCGAGTCCGACTCGCACCTGGCCAGTTTTTGTTTTCTTTGTATTTACTATACTGCAGAAAATTAATTTATGATTGCAAAGAATGAACTTGTTTTTTTTTAAGTTTATACAATGTCAATTAAAAATAGCTAGTGAAAATCTACAGATATGATGCGCATCTATATCTAAACTAAAAAAAAAAAAGTGTTCTTTTTACTGGATTGTAACGATCGACCGCCGTCTGATGTCAAACCCTCATTTCTTGTATTTATTTCTGTCCTAGCTATGACGTATGTGATTTTGAGGCTTCTTTTATGAACAAGTGACAATAATACTTTTGCAACCACCTACGTAAGCATTATAATTATCCACAGTGGTTGGAATGATCACATTAATTTAATATACTGACAACTCGCGTTAGCCTGCATTCAATTAATTGGTCATTCCATTTACATAATCAGCGTATAAATCAGCCTATAATGTTCCCAACGCTGGGACACGGAGAGGAGGCCTTCCTTTCTGTGAGAGGGAGTGGGTCATAATCCACCACGCGGGCCCAGTGCGGGTTAGTGGATGTCACATGTCTTCGAATTTTTAGTGCTAGGACATGCCGGTTTTCTCACGATGTTTCCCTTCACCGTTTTGAGAGCAGTGGTGATGAAATAATTCACACAAAGTAAAGGGCAGCCGTTACCACTGGGCCACCACTGTTCCTCCTGGTCATTCCATTTAGCACAATAATGAGATAATTGTGTTAAAATGCAATTAATGCTTGTAATTGCATTGTAATCGAATTATTGATTGAACTGATTACTTAGCTTCCGACCTATATACATCGGACGTAATTAGTAAGGTAATGCAATCTTATCACGGCACGGCTAAATAAACAAAGTTAGCGAACAATCTAATTAAGATCCCGAATCCAAACGCCGAAACTTTGCTGAATTCTAAGTTAGGATTTGAAGTTTTCGTAGCTGCAGATTATGAAGGAACCGAACTTATAAGGAGTTACGTCGTTTGACCTTGACATTGCTCATTTTGCAGGCACTCGAAGAGGGCAGAGAGGTAATAAAGGGCGGGTAGGGCAACCCCGGTGAGCTATTAATCGGAGATCGAGACCTTCGCGTGCGCAAAGCGCCTGACAGTCACGCGGCACGAACGCAAACGAAACTGTTTGCAGTTCTATATTGGTAGGCGTTTGAACACACTAATATTTTTTCGAGAAATGCGAGATTATTGCTTTATCGTGGGTTATTTTAGGATGGTATAGTAAGATTGGGAAGCGTATATTTTCGTTTTAGCTACATTCATGTAAGAAAACGTTGTAATATAATTTGAAACCAATTCATACATATAAATTGTTTACACAAGAAAGCAATCAAAATTAACAATAATTACTAATCAAATTAGTTTCTCTGATTAATTAACTAAAATGTTCGATGGTAACTACCAGATGAAATTTAGGTAAAATGATATTTAGGTAATAGGTAATACGGGATGGTGTCCGCAACTCCACAAAACAAAGTTAAAACAAGTTTCTACGTATTTTTTAACGTAAGATTATTTTATCTACCATCGTAATTTATAATTTTCCAGACATTAATTACCACTTCGATCTTAATAATCGCCTTGTTCATTTACAATTAGAAGCAAAAGGCACCCACGAGGAAACCGGCATGTCCTAGAACGAAAAATTCGAAGATAATGACATCTACCAACCCGCACTGGGCCCTCGTGGTGGATTACGGCCCACTCCATCTCACCGAGAGGAGGCCTGTGTCCCAGGAGTGGGAACATTACAGGTCTCAGCCTATAATGTTCCCACTCCTGGGAAAAAGGTATCAGATAATAATAATTGACGTGTGGGCGCGTAGCCACACGTCAATTATTATCTGATACCTTTTTTAAATTGCAACATAAAAGGGGACGGTCACACTAATGATAAATTCGCCACCACCATTCTCCTATTTCATTATCTACCTATTTTAAATGCGGGCCTAATGAAAATGTATACAATAGACTGTCACGAAACCCGCGGATAAATTAGGAGGTTGCTGCTAGCATTCAGAATGAGTTTGGAACAATAAGCAATAAAGTGTATTAATAACGTTTTGTATAGCGACCCCACACTGAGCGAAACTGTTTTGCTTAACCTCATGTATAGAAGGCTAAATGATGAGCTAAACTATGATGCATATTGATTCATTTATAATTTCTTGTCTATGCACTGGATAAACAACGAAATCATAAAGAAACAAAGACAAAGTTCTTTTTTTTGGACTCGCAATGGAAGATAATCATCAATCAAAACAGCAGTATAAATAATACAAGCCTTTGGAACATTTTTCGACTAAGGGAGCCTAGGGCCGTATTATGATTATCGTGATTCCAATGTAAGAGAGAGACGGATCTATACATAACCGAAAGCACCATCGCTTTTTCGCACTGGAATCATGATGACATTAATACTTCGAAATACGGCCCCAGCTTACCATTCTGGCATTTGTCAAACAGATCAGAAAGCTCTGAAAAACTATTAAAATCAAGATCTAAGCCCGACAGGAAAATATTGGCTCTTAGAAGACGTTACAAAATCAACGATAAACCTCATTAATCAGTGTCTTGGTTTCTGAAAGATAACGCACTAGAACTGAAAGTTTGACGTCGGCTTAGATAGATTTGACTGAGGTAATTACTGTTCTAATAATGTTTAAATTACTCTTTATTACGCAAAATACGCGCATTGATATGGAGTTGCAGACACCAGCCCGTGAAAAAAATTTTCAGGATGGGAAATCTTCAAATGCATGAACTCTCCGGCTCTGGGTGGAGCGGAAGGGAGTGTCAGACTCTTACTGACTAAAACCCACCCGTGTTCCTTCCTTAGCCCTTTATGTTCCGGGCCACCGGTAACACTTTCGGACAATCTCGCTAAACATTACCTATTACCCTTCATTATTGACGTGGGAGAAGCCGTGGGACAATGGAAACGGACCCGGCTTGGGTTCGAACTCAGGCAGGCGTTTTTCTTTGTGTAAACAATATCTCATAATAATCAGCAATACTCTCAAATCAGTGAAGGAAAACATCGTGAGGAAACCGACATGTCATAGAACCAAAAATTCGAAGAAAAGTGACATCTACTAACCCGCACAGGGCCCGCGTGGTAGATTATAATCCACACCCTCTCGGAGGAGGCCTGTGTCCCAGCGGTGGGAACATTATGTGACATTATAGGCTGATTATGTTTATTGGCATTATAGGCAAGTTAACGTGTTCTGTTTCAGCAAATAGCCCTCGTTGGGGGATATGATGAGAATATGTATTTATTTTACACGTTTGTGGAATACGTAAAAATGCATAAGTAGATAGTGTTATTGTTACTAGGGCATTTCTTAAGCGTGTAGGTAGGTAGCCTTGTTTTGTCCGTTTGAATAGTTTTTTATTATTCATGAATATCTGTTATTCATTTATACTAATAACTAAACTAACTATATTAATTAAAATAGGCAAGTCTAAACTAGACAAGGTTTATTTAGAGCACTTTGATTTCAAAAACACAAACTAAACGTTTGGGTAGGTACAGACGCTAGCACATCAAGCTACCCGAAACTGTCAAAATTTTCCAATTAACTTTGAACCTTATAATTTAGCAACAAAGTTGAAAATCTATTAAAGAAATTTGACATTGTGGAAGCTTGATATAAACGCGGCGTCTGTAAAAACGAAAAAAATTCTCACTATAATATTCCTTATTAATTTAATTTGATGATTTATCCACGAACAACTTTAACATGACAGTCTTCTTTTTAGTATCCGAGCTGGAAATAGAAGTACCTAAACCGACTCAAAGGTCATTGTCTTTTTTAAAGTTCACACAATATTATGATTCTAATATAATTCTACAGTTAAGTGTGCCATTTAATGTGGGCGTGACGTCTAGCTTATGACGAACGAGGCATAACAGCTTTTAAATACATACAGGATATCTTATGCTAAGCTTATGTGGACGCAGGAAGCGTCTATTATTTCGGCCTAACGTTGCCCCGGTCCCGTAAACCCGGTCAAAATTCATGAAACCTGATGAGCATTCGATACGTTAAATTATTTACACCAACACTACGGTACTGGCGAAAATGTTGTGACATGGTTCTCAAGCAAAACAATGTGCGATGGATTGGATGAGCTGCAAGATAAACTAGATATTCACAGCCAGTTAGCTGTGTCAGATTTTGATGTCTATTTTTATAATCGAACGAAATTGTTGGCAAAATCTAGTGAGGGCTAGTGTCAGAGAGTTAAAGGTAAACTTGGAAAAGGTGCACTTACAATAGAAAACGACATCTGTAAAAGTCTAATCTAATTTGGTTAGAAAATTAATGATACCACTGACTGTGCTGTTTCAAGACTGACAATACAAACGTAATAATTTGTCAACATCATATCTCATGCTGTCAAGTCATATCTAACGTTTAAACAATGTCTAATGTTGACTTTAATGTCTACGAAAACAGACGATATGGTTTGTCGGGATGTGTCATAGTCATAGCTCCATTTCTGTCAACTTTGTTTTAAGCGCCACATAATACACGCCCTTTAAGCCTAGCAACAGACGTAGACCATGCCATGGCACACGACGCGAAGATGGCGTGATCATTGGCTACATTTTGTGAATTGGCCAATGAACATGCAAGAATTGGGTGTTACAAGTGTGCCGTGGCCCTTACTATCTAACACTGTATGATAAAGTTCAAGGTTTTACTTAATTTTTGTTAACTTATTAAGAGGAACACGAAAAAAAAAAAATAACACGATATGCGATACGTTTTTGTGTTAATGTCGAGGTTGGTGACGAAAATAGTCCCACAATTTCACCTCCAAATGGGTGAATTTATACGCGTCTAAATGAACCTACAAAAGGCAATGAAAATAAAATAGTAAGGTCTTTCATAATAAAAGTCCTCCAGACCGTATTTCGGCCTCGGCCAATCTCAACGGAGACTAGCCTTCGGAGCGGGAGACATTATAGTGCAAAAATGTACGCGCAGATACAGGTGCCCTCCCTCTTCTTTCATCGTCATAGTCCGATGGGATGGCAATCCAATACGACCGGAGAGAGATCAGGCGCAGGACCAAAGGAAAAACTCAATAACATTTTCCACGACCCGGGAATGGAACCCAGGACGACACTCAGCTGTCGCACTTGCGACCATGTCGACGACGAACAACGAGGCAATTTAAAAACGAGGTCTTTAATATATATACGAGTATATCGTCGTTGCGCATGCAAAAGGTTATTTAGTTATTTTCGGTTCTTTATGCAGTTTTAATCGTTATTTCAATACACATTATTCAATACACATGCTGTTAAACAGCTAATGTGATAAGTGCAATATTTAAAGAGTTAAGGAATGTATGTAGTTATGTGATATTCATACATCGAAAGTTCCGTATAAACACGCTAAGTGTTATAATTCATATAGCTCAATCAAATACGTTCACTAATAACACATAGCGACTTTTGCACGCGCAACGACGATATTTAAAATTAAAAGATCAAGCGTTTCTACATACATAACATACATAATCAGCTTATAACTATCCCACTGCTGGGACACAGGCCCCTCTCAGTGAGAGGGAGTGGGCTGTAGCGTTTCTACATAATTAAATTCAATGAGCATTAAACTACTGGGGATAATGAAACAGATGTGAGCTTGCTTAATTAGAAAGCTTAAACGTCTTTACGAGAAAAGCGGGCGTGGCACGGGATTTAGGTTGGAAATGGCTGAGATAAGGAGTTTACAAAATAGAAAAATCTCCGACGCAGCTGCCTGGAAAAACCCGGGAAATTCCATACTTTTATACAAGGATAGGAGCGTAACTTATTATAGATCAGAAATCCATCAATCTTTTGCAATCCTTGGAGCTTAGAGCGCTTACCTACCATCATAGTAATTTTGATAAGAGATGAGCCATCAAATTGTTTATTCAAGACTAGCTATACTCGCGACTCCCTTCACGCAACACAACCTATAATACGAGTATCTTGTTATTAGGATTCCGTACCTCAAAAGAACAAGCAGAACCCTTATAAGATCACCTCGTTGTCCGTCTGTCAAGACCCTTTTTCTCAGGAACGCGTGGAGTTATCAAGTTGAAATTAATATCAAATTCTCAGAGCTGCAATACGTTGAAGCAGTGAAAAAATCAAACCCAATAAGGTAGGTACTTCCCGTTGACCTAGAATCATGAAATTTGACAAGAAGCAATGTCATGTAGCACAAGTAAAGGAAAAAATCGGAAAACCGTAAATTTGTAGTTACATTGCCAAAAACAATAATTTTAAAACTATTTACGGAACCCTCGGTGCGCGAGTCCGACTAGCAAAGGACCGGTTTTTTTCATAGTTCGTCACCAGCGGTCAGAAAAAGTTGAGTCGAGGATCGATAAATTGGAAAAAAAATGTGAAAAATTGCACGAAGCTTGGCATGTCAGAGGGAAAGCAAAGCCTAATTGCATGTTGACGGTGATAGCTTAGGTATGTTTTTGTCCTAGACAATTACTGCCGCGGCTGAAAGCGCGGGCCGTTTGCTGTGCCTCCATGTCGCGCCGTTGCGCGTGCTAAGTCCCTAGTACCTGGCACTTTGGCCGCACTTAATGATCCCTTGGATTTTAATCCAACAAACGATCTGATTGCAAATGGAATCACACGTTTTTTTTTTTAATGCTAGATATGCTTTGAGGGTTATTCATGAAAGACTTGACCTCAACTTTAAATAAATATATGGATCTCTGGGCCAGAGCTCCATATATTTATTTAAACTGGTTCAGAGCCTTAAATAAATATATGGACCTTATATTACCATTAAAATAGATGGACAAACTTTTAGAAATCATTCAGACTAAAATAAGGACGATGGTAAAAAAATATATAAATAAAACGCGTAGATACTTACAAGAAAAATAATCAGCTAACGGAAATACACTAGTGTGCCCGGAAATTTATTATTTTAAGTCAAAATAAAATCACTTTAATCAGTGTTTTTTTTTTGCTTTAGTTAGACGAACTGAGCGCTGTGTTAAAATTTGTACATCTATTTTAATGGGGCCCCGTATAACAACAAAACCGTTCCCAGGCTGGAACATAAAAGGTGAACACAGAGAACAGTTTCGCTTCGCTATAATAACCTATTAACATTGTTAATTCCAGTAGTTACTGTCGATTAACATCTGGGGCACAACACCGTGCAACAACTTTGTTCAACGTGTATCAACCTCATCAGTGATTGTATTATAGGATAGTTATTATGCTCGAGGAAGCTAGCAGACAAAAGCTAAAATAGTAGTTTGACTTTCAGAGAACTCGAATGGGTTTACGTTCAAGGCGGAAGTAACAACAAAAACAAAGCAACAGTATGCAAATGATGCCCGATTCCTATAGTTACCTTACGAACCGTTATATTAGAACTGAGTCAGTCAATTTTAGTGTAGTCGTCATTGCTATAGTATAAACATAATCAGCTTATAAAATTCCCACTGCTGGGACACATCATCATCATCATCATCATCAGCCTATAGCAGTCCACTGCTGGACATAGGCCTCCCCTAATGAGCGCCATAGCGCCCTGTCTTCAGCTTGACGCATCCAGCATCTGCCTGCAGTCTTTCGCAGATCGTCATCCCACCTGGCCGGAGGGCGTCCTACACTACGTTTGCCGAGGCGCGGTCTCCACTCAAGAACTCTGCTGGGACACAGGCCGCCTCTTGTTGAGACGGAGTGGGCTTAGATACGACGGTATAGTCGACTAATGTCAGATTAAGCGTACCAGAATCAGCCTATAAAGTTTCCACTGCTGAGACACTGCCTCCTGTCTGAGAGAGGGGGAGTGGGCCATGATTCACCACGCGGGCCCAGTCCACGTTGGTGGATGTCACATGTCTTCGAATTTTTGTTTCTAGGACATCTGTTTCCGTCACGATGTTTGCTTTCACCGTTTTGAGAGCATTATATTTTATTTATTTCATTACAATAATTTCGGTAAACGATGAGTTTTTACTTGAACTTCGGCTGTAAGTTCTAGTGTATGATCTACTTGTATATTATATGTATGTCCAAAAAAAAATCCTATCGGACAAGTGATTGATAAAACAGAAAGCCATTACATTATTTAATAGAAGTCCTATAAGATAAGATAATACGTAAAAACCATCAGTAAATTCCGTGTTTCCCGAGGTCGAAGCCTAAAAGCAATCACAAAAATTACCTTATCTACTAATTTGTAACATATTGTCCGTAAAAGCTTGCACTCGTGTATTTATTAATTAAACGGCAGGTATATTATGTACGATAAGATTACGACCGCACTACCACGGTAATGTTACATTACCGTGGTGCTACTGTTCAACTGATTATTTAGGCCTATTACACACTGGGTTTTGTTTTTTTGTATTTACAAACTGACGTGTGGTCTTTCACTCAGTTGTCATTCTGCCATCGCCGGTCATTAAAAAGAGTCGCAACGATTTTTTGTCTGAAACAAAAAACGATCGCATACCGAAATTGTGTACTTATCCCATAAGAGATTGGTTTTTAGCTTCAGTAGTCATTACAGCAAAACTTAGATACGACGGTATAGTCGACTAATGTCAGATTCAGCGTACCATAATCAGCCTATAAAGTTTCCACTGCTAGGACGCAGGCCTCCTCACTGAGAGAGAGGGAGTGGGCCATGATTCATCACGCGGGCCCAGTGCGGGTTGGTAGATGTCACATGTCTTAGGATTTTAGGTTCTAGGACATGCCGGTTTCCTCAAGATGTTTTCCTTCACCATTTTAAAAGCAGTTTTGAAAAATAATTTACACAAAATAAAGTGCCTGCTTGGGTTCGAACCTACGAACTACAATTCGTCACGTAAATCACGTAAGTCACGACCGTGACTGCAATAGCACTGCACTTGCTTGCACTGAGAGCAATAGTAGCCCAGTGGCTACTATTGCTCTCAGGTAGCGTAATTAAATTAAATTAAATGCACTACAGCTACAGTGGTTGACTCTAATTGAGGATACGCGCTCTGACGGTTTTTCTGCCTGTCACACCTGTCACGGCAGAAAATCTAGGTGATTGACGTAATCCGTCGCTCAGTTGTTACATTCTGCCGCTACTGGACGAGCATTTAAAAAAATTGTGGCGTTATTTTTGTCCCATAGAAAGGCCAGAGAACAAAAACTAAAATGCTTCTTAATTTTATACAGATACTAACTTCTGCCCGCGACTTCGTCAAGAATGAAAGATGAATTGATGAATTCGGCAAAAATGAAGAATTTTTCATATCCGTCTGATATTTCCCCATGTATATAAACTTACAAACAAACAAACAAATTTTACGTCTTTATAATATTAGTGTAGATAAACACTCACTCGGTCACGTGGTAGAAAATCGTGAAATTCACGATTATATACCTTGTACAAAAATACCGCGTGTTAAAATGACCTATGCGCGAATGACCTGAATGCCTAATATTGGCATTTCGGCAACGCCTACACTATCTAGCACCCTGTGAGCTAGTGACTGGACATGTGGCGCGATTTAATTTAATTAAATGCCACCGTGGTCGACTTAAATTGAGGATACAGAAGCCCTACTATAATCTACTGGATATGCTATATTGGATGGAATTCGCCGTAATCCATGACCTTATTGTCTAGCTGAAGAAATTACAACCTTATTATCTTACATAATCGCTCTCTCTGACAGCATGATCCTGATGATGATGATGATGATATAATGTTCCCACTGCTGGGACACCAGCCTCCTCACTTCGAGAGGGAGTGGGCTGTAGTCCGTTTTGACAGCAGTGACATACTGCTAACCGGTAAAACTCAAAGAATTAATTTTAGAATTCTCAAGACGCTGAAAATAAAATCAATTGGCCAGCAGGAAATTACTCATTCAATAAATAATTTGCCTGTCTCTGAAGTCCGTTTCGTCTTTCTTTTTCAGGTTATCAAAGAAAATAGGTATCTAAACTTACTTGAAATCAACGAGGAAATTTGCAGGTGAAGGTTGCAAAATGAATATCAATTCCCTGAGGGGTGCTTCGTAAAGTGAATCGCGAGCCCTGAACCCGCCTCGGTGGAGTTTCAAGGTTCATCGTTGCTATAAACTTGTAACGTTTTGGCTACTAGCTAGTTGACTTAATATAATTTACCAATCAAGTTTAATGATGCCTGCCTGTACTTACTCAGTGTTTGTGGTATGCGTGTACTGCGTGCCCAGGAATCTGTGTGGTTTAGTACAGTACCCGGCGATAAATATTGCACATCGACCTTTGGAAAGAGACAATCGGCTAATTTCGGCTTCGTAGAGCGTTATCTCTGTCGCACTAAATACAAACAGTCCAGTATCTATTAGGAGCTGCTAAAACAATTATGATTTGCTTCTTTTGATAATTATTTTTATTCTTTGTATAAAATCGATAGGATCGAATAGGTTGATGTGCAATATTTATCGCCGGGTACTGTATTGTGTATGCTAGACTAGGAGAGTAGCGGTGGTCTAGTAGTGACGGCCCCGACTTATGGGTTATACGTCGTGGGTTCAAACTCAGTCAGGCGGGTTACTTTGTGTAATTTATTTCAACACCACTGCACATCATGAGGGAACCGGAATGTCCTAAAATCAAAGCGGGAACATTATAGGCTGGTTATTTATGCTAGTCTAGAGTAATTTATGCGTCGCATGAATTACCCGCGCGTGTAACTTTTATTTTTACCTGCACCATGTGTAATCGCCCTAAACGCTCCCGAGTGTATGATAGATGCATCACGATGCATAAATGGTTATCCTAGCTACTAAATAATAACAGCCGCACAGGTGGATCGATCAGGTTAAGCTACGCTTGCCGCGGTTGGTCTGTGGATGGATCTTTACATACCGAGACCCCTCTATGCCTCGGAAAGCACGTTAAGCCGTTAGTCCCGGCTGTTATTCGTGGACCTTTGACACTCGTTACGGGTGGTCAGAAGCCCGAAAGTCTGACAACCAGTCTTACCAAGGGGTATCGCATTACCCAGTACCTACCTACCTGGGTTGTGGAGGTCAGATAGGCAGTCGCTTCATGTAAAATACTGGTATTCAGCTGCATCCGGTTAGACTGGAAGCTGACCCCAACATAGTTGGGAAAAGGCTAGGCAGATGATGATATTTTTAATGCTGAATAGCAAACCTTTGTTCACATTGTAGGGAAATTAGTAATTTCCCTACAATATGAACAAAGCAATATTACTTACTTAGATAAACCAACGTAGGTATAGTCAGCCTCGTATTTACTTTACCACCCTTGACAACAAATTCCAGTAAAAAGTGACTGACTGAAACTACAGTCCCGTATTCTTAAATCTAACCACCCTGCACTTTTTGTATAGAAGTTTATACCTTTTTAAATTCAAATTTGGAACAATGATGACACTGGCCAAGTACAAATATCGACCGGCATCTAAATCGCAAAAAAACTTTTTCTTTGGCTCATGATTGTTTTGATGTTGAAGTTCTTTATGGAATTGCACAGTGGCTCGATTTAGGAATTCGGAAGTGTATCTAACTGTAACATAGACAAATAGACCTTCACCCTAATTAACTAACACACTTTCAATCACAATCAGAAACATTTTGAAGAATATTGCTAATCCATTGCGTCATAAGTTCGAAAAATTTGTCTGATCAGCAAAGCAAATAACACAATGAATGTTGTTGAACTGTCAAAATCAAACCCATTGCTACTGTTACTGTGTTACGTAATCCACCCGCATGTCGTTTTATGAAGTGCAAGTGACTTTCAACCTTAGGGTGATACAAAAATTACGAGGTCGAATATACCAAATGTTGTGGAAAATAAAGCTTCAGTTTAAAAGGTAGTGAAGGCTGACTATTTTGTTAATATGAAAGTGAATGTTAACCTGTATAGACAATAAAAAGTTAGGCTATGTATTGTGTGTTATGACCGCTAGAAATGTTACGACCTATCTACAATATTGTAACCAAATATTCCTAGCGGTAAAAGGGTTTCTAGAAGACGATATTACATTAAGGAACATATTATTTGTAGTCCGCCTCGTGTGTGTTACGGTAGGTGCCACAAATAAAGATAGAAATGGATAAAAAATACCCAATCTAAGGTATTTGTTTCTAATAATAAAAGACTAAGATTAACTTGTATCTTTTATAGTTAGCTTCATTTTTTCAGACTTCGGGTTAACTGAGTAGGAGTACCCATTTCTTTTTAAACTTATAGGTACGCATTTCACACACATCTTCACTCTCATAACAATATAATTATGATTATTTCACAGACACGATATGATCACCAGCATTTTCCAGAATAAAGAAAAACTATTCACAACACACAATTCTCTAGAGTAGTGGTTCCGTCCGCATTGTTTATGGCACTTTTACGAAAATCTTTCAACTCAGACCCGTCTTTGGGATGATCCAGATATAATGACGCGCCCATAGCCTGATGACGTCACATATCACACGCCCCGCCGCGTTGAGGACCCTCGTTTTATTTTATTGCTGACTGGGGACCTTTCCTGAACAAAGCTCACCTACAATATGCCTACAGACAGACGTACCTACATATTAACACTTTTACGACTGCCCATTATTATTATGACTTGCGTTGTTTACGCGTTGGTAAAAGATGGGCCAATCAATATACATGTGCAAAATTACCAGTGACGACCCCTCGATGGTACGTTTAGTTCTGTACTCAGAGGTTCTTTGTATAAGGTACAGACGGCAGCACATCAAGCTACTACAATCTATCATTTTTTTTTAGGTACCTAATAGATTTTCAACTTTATCGTTAAAGCATAAGGTTCAAAATTGATTGGGAAAATTTGACAGTTTCGGGTAGCTTGATGTGCTGGCGTCTGTACCTATTCAAATACAAGAGCGATTCGTTGCTGCACAGAAACACGCGTCGACCGTTGCAGTTGCCTCTGTAGTCGATGCGTGTCGCTCGTGTATATGCACATTTAGAACCCAGATTATTTCCATGACTATTCACCTAATCGGTATCTTTATTTCCAGTAGGTAGCTCTATTGTAATTAAATGATGGTTTGTTAAACAATCCATAATTTAGTTGTGTAAATTTGGGTCAGTTGAAATTATTGTGAACCTGAAAAAGACAGCTTAACGAGTCTAAAATATAATTACAACGACCTATTGAGCACCCATTCACGCGACAATTTGCTTGCCAAACGAATATTTGTTTCATGAAAATATTAAATTGTGTGAAAATACACAATTTAATATTTTCATGAAACAAATAAAAATTTATGTAAAAATAATAAATTGCAATAAAGTATAGTTATTTCATGACAATTCTCTTTCGTTACATTTATGTCAAAGAAATTTAGTCCCTTTGACTGAAAGCATTGTGAAAATAACAAGGTTTCAAAAAAGTTCTAGAATTTACTTCCAGTAAAATTATTCAGTAGGAAACCGACATTTGGAGTAGGTGTAGAAACATTACAAAAAAATAAAAAATGGGATATCAACGAGTGAAACATTAAAAAAAATATTTTTTAATGTTTCATGTTTCATAATAATCAGGGTCAAAAAATTAAATTAGTTAGCGAATCCCCGCAGGCTTGATGGATCCTAAACAGGATAAAACAAAACACAAATTAATTTGATGTTTTTTTTGTACCTGAGGTATCTAGACACTTGATATATATCAGTTTAGAAAAACACTAGATGACCCGGCGAACTTCGTAGCGCCCCGCCAGCAGCTCCGCCCCCGCTTTTTAAATCTCTGATATGTATCTTCTAAGAAATTCATTTATATAAATAATATAAAATATAGCATAATACTCACAAATAATGTCGCTTTCTATTGGTAAAAGAATTTTCAAAATCGGTTCAGTAGATCCAGAGATTACACCCTACAACCTCACAAACTTTACCTCTTTATAATTTTAGTATAGATTTTTTTTTGTGTAAACTTGACAGAAGTGGGGGCGAGGCGAGAATCGCAACACGATAAAACAAAAGAAAACAGATTTTCATAACTCAAACTTCAAGTTACAAAACTACCATCGGTCGTTGACCCCAAAAAAAAAAACGAGATCATTTGTTATTTTTATATTATCATGTTTAGATATCGGCCTATCACGTCTGCGGAGTTTCGCCAGCTAATTTTATTTGACTGTATATGGCAGCCCTAACAGTACAGTACTTTGATCAGTACGGTACAGTACTTTGGTACATTTATGTTGTAGGTACTTACTATACGTCAGTATTGTAGGAGTGACATTAGATACTACCCAAAAAAATAAATTACGCCTACTCGGACGAAGCATTAATTTCCCTTGCCCTCGATTGGTCTCAGACAGAGAAAAAATTGAGGTCGTAAATGTCATCTGCTGTTTCCCGCGCAACTTGTTGAAAAAAATGTCCACTCCTGTGATCAAAGACTACCTATGTATGTACTAATGGCACGTCATTAAATTCTAAGTACTTTTATATTTAAATTCTAGGTTTTCGTGAAAGACCTCGTTTTGTAAAGCTCGATTAGCATCAGTAGGATTCTTATCTTTTAAAACGTTAATAACCCGAAACTGCTTCTGTTGTAAGTACCTACGTAAGTGCTTTTATTTTAGTTTAGTTGTATTTTGTTTTGACGTATTTGTTATACAATATCAATAGTCTTTGTAAAATATGCACCTTGCACGTAAGTACTGTGTACTATATTGTTTAGTACCTACATGCTTCATTTGAGTGATTGGTAACTTGAGCGATCATTTTAGTTTCATTCCATGTTCTCACGAAAAAACATAGAAACGAACGTTCATCTGCTCATTTCATTTCATATTTCGATCATTCGGAGTGCGAGCGAAAGATGGCGGATACCGAAATTCAACATCGTTGAATTAGTTCACTAATAAATTCATTTTTAGGGTTCCGTAGTCAACAAGGAACCCTTATAGTTTCGCTATGTCCGTCTGTCCGTCCGTCCGTCCGTAGCTTAGCTCAGAGACTCTTAGTACTAGAAAGCTATAATAATTTAGCACGGCTATACATATTAATCACGCTGACAAAGTGGTAAAATAAAATCATGAAAAAAAGAAATTAGGTTAGGTACCTCCTGTAGGTAAACGTAGGATGTAGGGGATGTATTTTTTTCTCGTCTACCCCATGGTGTGGGGTATCGTTGGATAAATCTTACAATATTGCGGGTTTGTGTAACCCATTTTTCGATTCAGGGATTCGTTTGTGAAATATTAGGCATGGAAGTGCAAATTTTTGTTAGAGTCGAATGTCCCCTGCCAGCTAAAGGTTGCTTTTGGATATGTGAAAAAATTCACAGCAGTAATATACTACTGCCGTGAATTTTTTCACATGTCCATATTTTATTTCCATTTTTTTTTTAAAAGGAGAACTATCAAAGCTAAGTAGGCTTTACAAGCTTACGAGTAATAGACGACCAACTTAAACTACGGTACCCTTCATTGTGCGTGTTTCGACACGCACTTGGCCGGTTTTCACTTTCGATTCATTTTGTGTTCATTCGGCATGTTTTACTTAAAGAAAAGAACAAGACAAAACTAAACAAATCTACTAGTAATAAAGCTGAAGAGTTTGTTTGTTTAAACGCGCTAATCTCTGGAACTACCAGTCGGTTTTGATTTTTCATTTAAAAGAAAAGAAAAATAGAAACACGTGAATACAAAAAGACAATTAACTCTTATAATAAAGAAAAACAAAATACGTATGTAGATCTAAAATCCCGAGTATAAAACAGAAATACTCGACAGCTGCAAGTCATTCATAGCCCAATTCTTGAGGAAGGCTATTCAACATTACGCTGTGATCCAAAAAGCCGAGCTAAAAGAAAAAAAAGTCAGAAAGATCGCTTAGCGAAAACGGTGCAAGCAGGTAAGGGTCGCGGAACAAGAAAGAACGCGGATGAAGTCGCGGGCAGAAGCTAATAAACACAATAAAATTATAATTATAAAACTGACCAAGAACCTGCTGCGTAGAAAATACTGTGACACTACAATTAACTGTCAAGTACTTGAATCGTCTAACGTACTACAATAAGATACAACGACGGCCAAGATAAATCAGTCACAATTTATAATAGCAATGTAACACGCGAAGAGCTAATAATAATTGTCTTATGAGTGAAACGTCACAATTACCAGGAAAAAGCGTATACATTACAAGCAAAAAGGATTTTTCTACTTGGAAACTTTGTACCCAATTAATGGCGAAGATTAAGGCTCCTTCGAACAGGCGCGACACGCGATAGAATTGCGCGCGACACAAAAGCACCGCAAGTCGCGCAACGAGCGGTGCCTTTGTGTCGCGTGTCTTGTCGCGCCTGTTTGAAGGAGCCTTAAGTATTTTATGGTCTTTAAAGATGTTTTAAGAGACCAAGGGTTTGTTTTATTGAGTACAGAGCTGCGTATAATAGATTATTCTTTACAAAGTAATGTTAACTAAGTACGGAACCTACTTTATTTATACCCGCCATTTGTTGTGGCTTTTTATTTCTGAGAGCTTGGATTAATTTGTATTAATTTTGGTATGTTTAAAACACTGGTAATTTTTTTTTCTTAGCAAGGAATTAATTAAGGTTTGAGCTAGGTCAAAAAATAATATTGGATGGAGAATACGTGAACTTTTCAACTGACACACATTACCTTATTTACCACTGTTTGATATCCTCGGAACACTTTTTACGGAGAAATAATTAATACTTAATTAAATTACTCTGGTACCTTTAAAGCTACCGCCAGAATATGCTATGAATATTGACCAAATCAACAAAACACACGTTTACGTACTTAGTGCTGTATATCGGTAGGTATATGTATCTTCCTGTAGAAGTGAGATGCTGGGAAACACCGATCTAAAATTCAATGGATTCTGATGACGTAGCAATAGCCATTAATAGCAATTAAAGATAAGGAAAATAATAAGGTATATTGACTGTAAGGTATTGAACGTAAATCCATCATTAGGTGTTGTTTTCCCCCTTCTAAAGCTTTTTAAAATGTTTGAATTTTTCCTGCCATTTTGAAACTCAAAATTCTGTTCCTACGTCATAAACGACATATTTTTCGTAAAGGTGTAGGTCATTATAAGTCTAGGTTACCTACTGACGTAAACCCAATTAAAGACTCCTTCAAACAGGCGCGACAGGCGATAAAATCGCGCGCGACACTGCAAGTCGCGCAACGAGCGGTGCCTTTGTGTCGCGCGCGATTCGCGTCGCGCGTCGCGCCTGTTTGCAGGAGCCTTAAATAGGTATTGCTAAGTGAGCAAGAATAAACAAATGATGATCAACGATTTCTTATTTAACACCGTCAGCAATCAACATTGTCTTTATTAACAATGACAGTTTTTATTTAAACAAATTCAATGAGTAAGTATTTTTATCTGCACGATGGCACATCAGGAACCACTTTCAGTATATACACGTAGTACCAATAGGTACCTACATAGTATCTATTAGTACTACGTGATATGATAAGACATATGTGACATTTACCAACCCGCACTGGGCCCGCGTGGTGGATTACGGCCCACTCCCTCTCACAGAGAGGAGGCCTGTGTTTCAGCAGTGGGAAAATTATAGGCCGATTATGTTGTTGTTGTTATTTCGGTAGGATAACACATTATTTCTCATAATAACTTAGTTAATTCAAGCGTTAACAATACCGAAACTAGTTTTGAGGATTATTATTATTTATTACTAGCTGTGCCTAAGTGTCGATCCCGAGGGAATATCGGGATATAATGTATCCTATGTCGTTTCCCGGGACTCAAACTATCCCTATAACAAATTTTCGGTCCAACGGTTTAAGCGGGTAACAGACTGACGGACACACAAACTTTCGCATTTACAATATTAGTATCGATTAAAAAGCCTCTCTACTCTCTTTCCACTTCTCTCTGTTTAAGACATCTGAGGCTAACAAGCTACCGAGTTTATAATACCGTGTAGACCACGTAGTAACACTGATTATGAATATTTGAATACACTAAAAGATTAAAATATATTAGAACTAGCTTCCACCCATGACTTTGTGTGCATGAAATTTCTTGTTTTCCCGACCCTCCCCATCGTATAGCATCGCCAACCCGTGCTTTTACTTGGCTTACGCTAAGCATTCTTCCTTATTTTTTTTTTCTTTTTGCTTGACTCCTAAGAATCCTAACGTGATGTTAATATATAGCCTTTAGCCTTCCCCAAAAATTGGGTTATCAAATGCAAAAATATGTTTTTAAATCCGACTGGTAGTTCCAGAGATTAGCGCGTTCAAACAATAAACAACGAAAAATAGTATAAAAAGATATAAACTAATGAAAACAACCAAAAAGTATCATTATGGTATGTCGTAACATAATTCGAAGTTACATTGTTTTGCTTGTTCAACAAAGAAAAGTACCTACATTTTATTTCGCCGTAATAATAAACTGTGGTAACACTAATTTCACGCTATCTACACGTTTGTAATACGGCTTTCAGTCTCGATCTCTGGACTGAGTACAGGGAAAAAAAACGAGACTCGATGTGGTCTCGAAATTCCCGGGAAAACGAGACTTTTGAGTCTATTTCAAAACTAGGTATGCAATTAGGCAGTCATAACAAGATATTTTAATCAAGTAAGTACTTTATTAAACAATCGCAAATTAATAATAAAAAAATTACGTGTTGGATTTTTTCCTTTTTGTAGTGGGCACGTACCTAAGAAACAAAGGGCGTTTAATGTGGTTTCAGACAGAGAGGACCTAATTTTATTACAAAAGTAACCCGACTTAAAAGTCTCGTTTTCCCGTGACGGGAAATGTTAGTTTCGAGTTTCGAAAATACCAAAAATTCGTCGAAACTTAAATATTTCGAGACCGAGATTCTCGGGATGAAAGCCTTAGTTTGTACTTATAAGGGCACACCGTGGTTAGGAATGTATTTTATACACATCATCTCGCCTGTATTCCCCAAAGGGTTGGGCAGAAGTTGGTACACTCACATTTCGCCAATTATATGTTTAAGTCCTATGTAACGTATTATGATACAGTCATAACTAGGACTGTGAGTCACTACATGATAAATCGTCATTCTAATCCGTCTTTTATACATTGCAAAATATTTTGCAAAAGCAAAAAACAATGATCATAATGAAACGGTTTTCTGGAAACGACACCTACTTACACAAAAAATCGTAGACAACTGTCCAAATGTGTTGATGTTGTCAGTCGATTTAACGACTACGATCTAACGACTTGCGAAGATAGCTGAAACATTTTTTTTAGTTTTTCTTTTCCCAGCCGAAGGAAACAGGGATAAAAATCCTACAGCTTTTATTATTATGGCGCTCAGAAAAAAAACTTAAAATAAAAACAACCGACTTCCAAAAAGACACTACAAAGTGAAAAATAACTTTAATTACGGAAATCGCTGTCATTGGGTTCACATTTTCCTTGTTTGCCACCAAATTCCGAAATTAAAGTAAATTTTCACTTTTTAGTATCTTTTTTGGAAGTCGGTTGTTTCTTTTTGTAAAAAAGTTTATATTTTTCACTTTTAAGTTGTACTTATCCCATACAAATTCGTATAACACTACTTGCTTGTAAATATCAGTGACACGAAGTCATTATAAAATCATCAATATAAACTAAGTAGCAAAAATACGTATTATTGAAGCTAACTCAAAAACTACCCAAGCAAAGTTAATAAAATTTATATGGGACCACCTCTGAGGCATACACTATCCATTAACAAAAATTTTTGATATGATATTACATACAAAAAAAAACAACATAGAGTCGCATTGAGAACCTCCTCCTTTTTGAAGTCGGTTGAAAATATGTCCAAGTAATAAACCGTTACGCTACATCTCCTCTCCCAACATTGGTACACATTATCATGGTACCTAATTAAGATAAAGAAATTAAAGTTTCTTTTTATATTTCATTAAAAGGTAGGGTTGCCTAAACGAATATTATATTGAACCCACCATAAAACACCGTATGACCACATGAGTAGACAAATATGACATCGTAAGGCGTAAGATATTATACTTGGCATTTTAAGTTTAAAAAAAAAAGTTTCTTTATTAACTTCAGTTGTACAAAAATACTTACCTAAACACTATGCAGCGTTACAACTAAGGGATAGAGTGATTTTGATGAACTCTGGCACCCAAAGTAAGATTATATTACGTTTTTAAAAATTTCAGGAGAGGTCATAAAATCAGACAGAGAGTTTTAACGTTCCTAAAGTTCGTTTTTTAGCCCAGAGACTAATCTGACAGGTGTAATGTCAAACTTCTAATACTAAACAAACGCAAACACAAAAGACTTAAATGTCAGCTTAGTCTCTGGGATAAAAAAACGAACTTTAGATACTAACCAAAACATTAAAACTAGACATTACAAACATTTAAAAGAGCAGCCATAGCAAATCCAATAATTTTGTGAAATTGAAGTAAATATTTGTATGGGATTACACGGAATCAGTGTTGTTGTGCAAACAGTACGCGATCAGGTGGCACTGAACGCTTGTTTATACCGTACGGGTATCGCCGCCCGTGAAATTGCTGACTGTACCTATCGTTTTTATAGCGAACCGACGCGATGCAGGTTGAAACGACGCAACCGTGTCGATGGTATTGCTAACGTTACATATTCGCTACGAGATTTTTATTAGATTTTGCAACACATATCCGTGAAAATCGCTGGATTTAACGCGGTTAATGCTTCAGTAGACTTTCCTTTGATATTTTACTTGTAAAATATACTACGATGTGTCGTGAACATCCACGAAACGACGTTGCATCGTGGTACGATGCACGGCACGTCGGCGTGTCGTGAAAAATGACGATCCATATCTAACGGGTTTTGTTAATATAGTATTTTTGATACTTGCATTTAGAATCTCGAATTTCTTAGCAAAACAGAATTATCTTGCTTTAAAGCTGCTTAAAAATACATTGACTTGAGGGATTGTGGTGACGTTAAGTGATGTCGGTTGTCAGAACTTGCTGACATCTTGTAAACATTTACATTTATTAATGGAATTTTAAAATATAGATTTTCTTGAAACAAAAAAAAAATCCAACATTGTTAATACCTACATGTATATAAGAACTATGCCTAAGACTGAATTTTTATTTAAAGAAATACAGAATGACTGAAATTCATTCTGGAGTATTGCTCTAGACAAGCCTAAGTCTGTAAAGTTAAGAATTACAGGCAAGTCAGTTAGGTCTACAGTTAGAAACAAAGTTTCAAACAAATCGATCCCAGAATAATTTGAATCGAAAGATTACCCTTGTTTAACAGTTTTATTTAAGAAACACTAATAAACAGATACAGAACTTTAGTTATAGTTATTTGTAAGTTAACTTTGCAATGTATTTTTACACGTCTAGATTTACTACGTCTTTCAAAATATTAGTTAATGTAATAAGTAAGCATATTTCGCTCTTATGACTACGTAAGTTGTTTCTATTCTTTTATATTTAATAACAGTGATTAGTCTTGGGTCTACGGTTTAGCTGGGCTAATAAATAACGTATATATTTCACTTGAGTGTTGGCTGACGTCTTAGTAGCGAACATACGTACATAATACATTACATTATCGCTATCGCTCTTTTCGGTCGGTTTAGCAACATCTTAGACTTAATCAAAGGGATTCCAGACTGTAGTAGTGTGTATATGTATATACACACTACTACAATCTGGTATATAAATTCAGCTGTTCCCTACATTTATGTTCGTATAACTCGTCAAAATGTAGGGAACAGCTGATTTTTTTTTTCGCGATTTCGTGTTTGGTCCCATAGTTAAAGTTGTTCATAATGATAAGTAAAATGAACTTGTAAGAGGTTGTTAATGTTTTACCAATAACCCTGTATATGGTATCACAAGGATTTTTTTATTTTTTATTTCTGATAGTGTATTTTTTTACATCCTTTCATACTAAAAATATATATTAATATACACATTCAGTACCTGTAAGGATTTTATTACGATTTCACTTGACACCTTTTAGTAAATCCCACTCGGATTTGACATTTCACATCAAAGAAACCCAGTGTAGGTGGTTTAATGTTACTAAATGTAACTACACGTTAACCTAGAAGACCTTCATTTAGAACAAAATGTGAGTTTCGAATTTCTTCAGAAGATAAGATGAAATAATAATGAAATGGGAAATAATAAATATTCACTTGACACTGAATTATTTACGTTGTAAAACGTTTTATCGTCTGTACTGACCAGTCTTTGAACTTGCGTCCAAATATCAAATAGATTGAGAGATTGCATCTACAGCTTAAAAATACATTGACTTTCCTTTGATATTTTACTTGTAAAATATACTACGATGTGTCGTAAACATTCACGACACGCCGTTGCATCGTGGTACGATGCACGGCACGTCGACGTGTCATGAAAACTGACGATCCATATCTAATGGGTTTTGTTAATATAGTATTTTAGATACTTGCATCTCGAGTTTCTGAGCGAAACAGAATTATCTTGCTTTAAAGCTGCTTAAAATACATTGACTTGAGGGGCTTGTTGAGTTTGGTGGTGACGTTAAGTGATGTCGGTTGTCAGAACTTGCTGATATCTTGTAAACATTTAGGTACGCTTACAAATGGAATTATAAAAGACAGATGGAATATGGTGCTACAGATAAAGGTAAATGATGACTGGTTTTTGTTCGTTAGTCACAGAGATCATAATACTGGCCAGTAAAATGTCCCTTCTCAAAAAGAGAACAAGCGATGATCACCACGCTAGCTCGTCGCAATTACTCAGCATAAAAACCGCTTTCAAGAGACTAAAGGTTAAAAGTAAAAGGTAAAGTAGTTGGCTAGACAAAATCAAACTGGTTGCTAATTTAATTATTGTAAAATTAATTCTTTTATTGACACTACTGATTTACATTCTGTAATTACTTTAACTCAACACACTGACTTATTACTTGCAAATTATTTTTGAAGTGAAACCTTATTTAGGCGCGTTGGGTATTTTTTGAGATGGGAAAAAAACATTGAACTCGCGCCACTGTTACCGTAAGCGACACCGCGCGTGTTTTTGTTTATAAGACGATTAAAAAAATACCCGCTTCGGATGGGTTCGGCTGTCCTCGGGATGTACCTACTCGGTTTTAATGTATATCCGATATGTCACTGAGTGATGGCAAAGTATTCTGTTTGTGTTTTGTTTTCACTTCTGTCGGCACTCCCGGAGTGCCACTGTTTTTTGTTTTAATGAAAATCAGCTTCTTTTACAATGTTTGTAAATGTGTAAGCAACGTGTATCTATCACATAATTAATTTATCGGTCATGGTTTCATATTTAATTCTTTTACCTATTGTGGTACCTACCTATAGTAATTTTTATTCTAGGTGCATCGTTTTCACATATAATTATATAATTAATGTATGTAAAATATTGTAAAACATTTTAAAAGAGTAATGGTGGAGTTTCTTTCCCATTCTTCTCCATAAGAAAACTACCTTTTGGAAGGGGCGACTAGAATCAATTCTATTTTTTATAGTATAAATGCTTTGACTTTGGTGATAGGTAACAATGACACCGAGTTACATCTACCTCTACCCTTATCAAGGAGAACGGAAGGTGTTCAGTAAACAGCCGTCGTGACCCGCGCAGATTTTGATTAATTTCCACACACCGCTCCACGGACCAGAATAATTACTTCCCGTGATGTAATTTTATTATGTTCCGTATTTTTAGCAGACGAATATCCGATAATGTTCTACGGTCTACTAGCAAAAATGTTTGTGAAATGGTTTTCTTATTTCCAGCTATCAGTCTTCTGTAAGGTTATTGAGAGTAATAGCAACATTCTTGAGATGTTCTTACAGGAAGAATTTCACCAGAGCGATGTGAAATTGCTCTTGAAATTTATCCTTGAGAAAACTATGGGTTACGCCTATCCACTTATCTCAGAGTGGATCAAAACCGCTTCGAATAATTTCAGTAACTAACTAATTTTCAGTTAATTCTTCAAGTGGTAACGGAAAAAGTAAGTATAGGTAAGTAGTAATAATCTATACTAATAATAAGGCTGAAGAGTTTTGTAGCGGTATCTACAACGCCACATGTAAACAACGCGTCATATAACTGACGTCACGCAAAAATCCTGCATCGCGCAAGCAGAGTTTACCGCTTTACCGCGCAACTAGCATAGATACAACGGCCCGACATGAATCAACGAGCAGTTGTTCGCCAGACACAACACCCGTCTGGTCGGAGGATCCTCTCTTTTCTATGGAGGTTGAGTGAACTTTACACCCTGTTCTTCATACCTCTATACTGGTGACCCCGACGCGATGTGAGAGCCAAACCACGCGGCGCGGCGCCGCACCGCAAGCCATTTCGCCGCGCTGGCGACCACACGGGCAGAGCGGCGTCGCAGCGTTCTACGGAGCCGCGGCGGCGCCGCAGCGGCGGCAAAATGAGGGGTTGCGACAGTCTGTAATACTACAAACAACTGCGAGCGGCGCCGCTCCGGCGCCGCTCCGGCGCCGCTCCGGCGCCGCTCCGGCTCCGCTCTGCTTACACCCCTCCCCGCCTCGTCTCGATACCGATGCGCGCGCGGCGCGGCGCCGGAGCACACCGCACGGCGCCATGTGGCTACATTGCATTTTTGTACGTAGAAAACCGCAGCGGCGCCGCTCAGGCGCCGCGCCGCCGCCGCGCCGCCCGTGTGGTTTGGCGATTTATTCTTCGTTCGTCCCGAAGTTTTGTCCCACATTCCAAAAAATTCTTAGTTCGTCCCATATCACTATTGAAGTTGTGCTTCGTCCCAAATTACAAGTACTTTAAAGGTACAGTCAACAAAAAAAAAATTAAGTACTTATTTGAAATTTTTGAAACAATAACTCAATAATAAAACAATCCTAAACATGAATGAATCATCTTTATTATCCAGTATCACAGTTAAAATCACAGAAATGGTATAATAATCACCTTATCATTACTCCAGTTTAAATATACAGAACAGTCAGATCTATATTAAACAAAATTTAAGACATGATATTTATAATCACTGAAAAATTTACCGACCAACATATATACAGTCATTTTTTGATACACTAGATGTGCAAACGTTATGAATTATAATCTTTTGAACACTATTATTCACTGTTAACATTTTCACATTCACATAACATTTCCACGGCACTTTCTGTTCACACATCTCCAAATTATTGAGCCATTTTTGTTTTTTCGTTTTTGTGTGTATTCATAACCACCATGTAGCAGAACAGGTTCACCTCTTCTGGATTTTATAAAAGAGATCGGCTCCAGTGAGGTTGATGGTAAACTAAGATTTGCTTCCATTGTAGAACAACTGAAATTAAAGCATAAATGATTTAGTTCCCCATATAGTTATATGATTTGTAAGTTAAATAGGACGTTGAAATCTAGTATCGTTTGGCAAGAGGGGGGTAAGGTGGAGTAGGGAGAAAAACTAATTATTGTAACCTAACCTCAAAACACTTTAAAGTTGCTTCGCAACTTCTTCAACGCAACGTCTTCGGTGCTGTGGGAAGTTCAGCCCCTTCGCCCTTACATAACAAAGGATAGGCACCCATGCTCACCTCCGCAGCTTCGGCTTGCTAGTTGGCTCCGGCGACCAGCCTCAGCCTCTACGGCTCGCACGGGTGCCAAAGCTTTGTTATAGCGGGCGGGGGCTGCTCTCCCACCGCGTCTCCGAATTTTATATGTATACACTATAGGGGTATCAGTCAAATGACTACGTGGAGTCAGGATGCCCCGATTCGGTTTTGGAACAGATTCGACCTGATATAACTATGAAGTGGCAGTACACTTACTTCCTTATGAGCAGGATTTATAAGGTTGTTATAATAAAAACACGATGCCGACACTTCGTGTGCGTTAGTTTTTAGTTAATGTAATTTTAATGTTGTATGTATTTATAGTATTTTTAAGTTATATTAATATTGTATTGTATGTGTTTTATATGGGCATTGACGCCTGAAATAAATGGATAAATAAATAAATAAAAACAATAAAACAAACAAATGATGGAAATTGCATCGTTTTTTTTATACGTTTCGTTTCAACGATTTAGCACGACATTTTACACACACAGACAATAAACTGAGCAGATTTGGTTGTCAATCACCCATTTTAACGTTTCGTTATTTATTCGCTATTTATCTGATTTGAGGTTAGAAACCATTTTTATTAATTTCTCGAAAATATGCATTACCTTGTAGAAAGAGTGATAGCTTTATAATCAGGGACCCAACCCCTACATTTAGTAATCTGTGCCCCTACCAGCTTTCACACCTTTTACCCCTTCCTTCTGCCAAACGGTACTAGATCCGATCCTAATTAACTTAAAAAACAGATAAAAATACAGTGGATTTCGGGTATAACGACGATGAAGGGACACTCTATTTTCGTCATTATATCCGGAAGTCGTTACAGGCAAAGGTAAAGAGATACAGACACGTTGAATAAGAAACTTTGTATTCTTTGCACAAATTAGCATTGTTTTCACCGTTTTTCAATTTTGAAATGATTTCCGCCTTTTATTTAACAGTGAATGTGCGTCTAGCAGCCATACTTATTCAAAAGTTTACTAAACCCAGTTGCTACTTAGAATATCACTTTGTAACTGAACCATAAATTTAACTCCGAAACCCCTACCTACTTAGCTGATATCTATAAACAAAAGGTAAAGGTCTCCACACTTGCTGACCATTTGTGTGGATGTAAACAAAAGATAAGAAATGTTGGTGAAAGAAAGAAATCTTTGTGTCTTTGGCGGCCGACTCCGGTCGCAATATCTGCATGGGATTTCTAGGAATTTGTTACAAATGATTCATTAAAAACAGTCGCTACACCCGAACTCGGCGTTACATCCAAAGTCGCTATAGCCACATGAATTTTGTACTAAAGTATGCTTTAAATTCAAGGGACTTAGATTTAACGTCGTTATAGGTAAATGGTCGCTACAACCAAGGTCCTAATAAATGAAATCCACTGTATTGACTTACCTATGACAAACTCGATCAATTCTCAATCTCACTTTAAACACTATAACCAGGTGACGAATGAGTTGACACTGTGCGGGCTCCACGCTAGCTCCCGTGATGCACACATCACGGGAGCTAGCGTGGAGCCTGTTTTGCTGATAACTGAAAGTAAAGCTATTGGCCAAAAGAATCAATATAAGTAAAAAACAAAGGACGCAATAAAAAAGGGATGGACCTTTTTTACCTGCACTTCTAAAGAGATTCCATTGACGTCATCTGTATAGGTACAACTTACTCACTAAGAGCGCCTAAAGAGTGATATTATAAAATAACACGAGTAATTTTTTTCTCGCGGAGAAGACAGAGAGGAGCGGTTGTGATAAATAGTTGATTGATGTTAAATATTTAATAATACGTAACCCTTTTTTGCCGAATGTACAAAAAAGTAAGTTTAGCATATACAAAAAAAAATATGGGCCGTACAAGGAATATAAAATAGGACGAAGCAAGAATAAAATATTAAAATTTATATTTTGGGACGAAGGAAGCATATTGTTTGGGACGAACCAGGAATTTTTTATGTGGGACAAAACTCAGTGGGCCGAACGAAGAACAAATCGGTTTGGCCCTGACAGTTTGTTCTACACAATGTATTTTGTTATGAAATAAATGACTATGACTAATCTCTGGAACTACCTGTCGGATGTAAAATATTATTTTGCATTTGATAGCTCAATTCTTGAGAAAAGCTTTAGGCTGCTTAACATCACGCTAGGATCCTTATGAGCCGAGCAGAAACAATAGAAAGTCAGAAAGAACGCTGAGCGAAAACGAAGTAGGTAGTAACGCGGGCAAGCGATGCTATGCAACAGGGTGGGTCAGGAGTACAAGAAAGTTCACGGAAACGAAGTCGCGGGCAGAAGCTAGTGAGAATGTACATGTGACGTGACCCGATAATATTGACGTCGATTATTCACGACTCGTCAATTTTAATCACATGTGTAAGAGCACCATTTAAAAATGTGTTCTGATGAAGGCTTGACCTACGGAAAGGCTGCGGCGAAAAGCCACGAACAATTTTACCGACCTTGTGAATTGTTGAATCGTGAAAACACATACGTGATCCATTACACATCGAGTCCCATCCGTGCTTGATCCCGGCTGTCATTCGTAGATCTTTGACAGTCGTTACGGGTAGTCAGAAGCCCAGCGTGGCAACCATTCTTACCAAGAGGTATCATGTTACCCAGTAACTAGGTTTTGGAGGTCGGATAGGCAGTGGTTCCATGTAAAATACTAGTATTCAACTGCATCCCGTTAAACTGGAAGTCGACCTCAACATAGGTGGGAAAAGACAGATTTACATTAAAATGCGCAGCAAGTTAAGGCTCCTACAAACAGGCGCGACACGCGATATAATCGCGCGCGACACAAAGGCACCGCTCGTTGCGCGACTTGCGGTGCCTTTGTGTCGCGTGTCGTGTCGCGCCTGTTTGAAGGAGCCTTTATGCATTGCAGCGCTTGCGCGGGTACCGAACAACATTCCGTCGTATTGTTATGATAAGCCGTTCACATACTCCACTTTCAATTTGCTTATCAAGGTCGCGGTTGAATTGAAACAACAAACAATACTCTAACGTATTGTTTCCCAAGCTTTTATTTTCCGTAAGAAGCGGAATCTTTGTACTTCGAGGTTCAATCAATCTGCCTACACTTTTACTATATTGGGGTCGGCTTCCAGTCTAGCCGGATGCAGCTGAATACCAGTATTTTATGGAGCGACTGCCTGTCTGACCTCCACAACCCAGTCGCTGGGTAATACGATAATCAATACCAGTCTTACCCTTTAGTAAGACTGGCTGTCAGACTTCCGGGCTTAAAGGCTTAAGGTACTTTCCGAGACACGGAGGGGTCTTGGTATATAAAGATAGTCACCCATCCTCGGACCAACCGTGGCAAGAGTAGCTTAACCTGATCGATCGACCCCCACGGGGAATCGGCTGTTAGTACTTAGCCACAAGCTTTTCTTTGTACTTCGAGTTCAAGTCAGCTAAGCGACTCAGCTCGAGTGTCGATTTCTCGGCTTAGGGGTTCGAGTTAGGTAGTTCATTAATCAAACGTTTTCCCCTTAAATTTCTCCGATTGTTCCCAATAGGGTTCGCCGTAACAATTATTACTAAAATTAAAGTTAACGCATGTATCGATATATTTCGTGTTTGATGTTGTATTAATCAAATGACACAGTAGTTAGGTAAGTAGGTACACATTTAAATTATGTACTTAAATGTTATCCTATAGGGAAGTTGCAAACGTGGGTACAGACGCCAGCACATCAAGCTACCCGAAACTGTCATATTTTCCCAATCAACTTTGAACCTTATACTTTAGCGATAAAGTTGAAATTCTATTAAAGAAATTTGACAGATTGTAGTAGCTTGATAGCCGTCTGTACATTTAAAAAAATATTTTCTTACGGTTTGTTAGTTTCCTACGTGACTGGCAACAGGACCAGTGTGCTTAGTTGACTATTTATATAAAACAGAGTAAAAAATATTAAGTATGAATAAAATATGTACTACTCTTTCCGTGAGCTGGTATTTTCCGGATTCAATACTTAGGTATGCATTTCTGGAAAAGGGTTTTTACTATACGTATTCTATTGTTACTAGTTCGTTATAAATAATAATGCAGAAGAAACATATTTATAGGTTAGGTACGATTCGGTATTCCTAGTAGAAATCTCTAATAGGTGACAGACATGATTTCTGAGAAAATAAGACATGAAAGGTTGAGGTGTACTCTGCCTTAGTGTTCCCAGAGCTTTAACATATAATCTATAGAGGCGTTCATGGTGTCTAAGTAAAGTCAGAGAAATTAATCGATTAGAAAATTAATTACCAACTTAAATTGTCCGTACCTATACTCAAATCATGTCTGTAAAGTAGTTAAGTATATGATGGCCTATAGCCATTTCATAAAACGGCAATTTAACGTAGGGTACCAATTTGCTTAACAACTAATTTCCCTGACTGAAGGATAAGATAGAGATACAAAAAAAAAGATATAGAAAATTAATACGAAAATAGCCGAGAAACTCAGCACAGCCCTATAATCACGTCATAATTGAAGCGAGTGCAAACACGTCGTTATCAGTGCGTTTATTCACACATCCACATTATTCACACATCCATATTATTCACACATCCACATTATTCACACAGGCCGATTTGTTAGTGTTGTCAATCCGAGGCGAGGGAGAAATAAATAATGGACGAACACTCCTACGTGCCGCGGCCGTGTTTCAATTTGTTTACCTACATGTTGGAGGCACGTCCGACGGCAATGCCGCAAGGTAATACGGCTCATGTGTTTAAAAATAAAATAACGAATTACCTACGTGAGCGTCAGACATGTGACAGACTTTATGGGTATTAATATGCATCGATTATTGAAATAAATGTCATACATACTTAAGGCTCCTGCAAACAGGCGCGACGCGAATCGTTTGCGACACAAAGACACCGCTCGTTGCGCGACTTGCGGTGCCTTTGCGTCGCGCGCGATTTTATCGCGTGTCGCGCCTGTTTGAAGGAGCCTTTATGCAAAAAAGTTTAGGTTTTATTTACCCTAAGCCAAAATAAACCGGCACCCGAATTGCGTAACACACGACCGATCACAATCTGAATGATTTTGACGGATATTGCTAATCCATTGCTTCATTATGTCCGAAAAAATTGCCTGCTTAACAACGTAAATAACGCAATAAATGTTGTTGAACTATCAACATGAAAGCGATTGCTGCTATGTGTGTTACGCATATCACATCGTCGAAATCGTGAAAAAATCTCCTTTTTAATACATTTTGTCGATTTAAGTGAACACAAATGGCCACAAATGTAAGGATCTACTGGTGTTTTCGCGATTTCAGTGTTGATTCTATAATGTTGTTCATAATAATGAATACAACGACCCCTTTTCAGGTTTAGGCTAAAACAAAAACTAAAGCTGCATAATTTTTTCAAGTCCATTGCTTTTCTCTACTTTCATCTGTTCCACTACTAATACATCAGACAGTAAACAGCGCCTAAAAATAAAAGTTTCCTCTGGGAAATCACTTAAACTATCGCTGCCATAGCCAAGATTGATGGCACTACAATACTCCGATCATGTTTGGATGGCCGCACTTTGGGTAGGGAGGGAAAATTCCACCCAAGGTCCTGGGATAAACTGTCTATTTTCTTTAATACTCTTACAAGTTGAGCCTTCGATGCCTCAGTGGATGCCAATACGTATTTAAACAAGAAGTCTGTTTCAGTCTTAAAAGACTTGCTACTAAAAAGGTGGTCGCAGTGACTTGGCTATTTAGTATGTTTAAGACTGACTATTAAACATTATCTCAACTGATAGTTGACTGCAACTCTCATTGGATTTATCAAAAAACACATTCTACAATGCAAAAGCATCAATCTTGTAGGTACTACTTTATTAAAAAGAGGATAAAAATTAAAAATATATACACTGGATATACTTCTTATACTTAATTAACTAAGAAACTATAAAAATATAATAACTTAACCTAACCAAAACTAAAATTTGGAGTAACTATCTAAAAATTCCTCCGCATCGCTGTCGACTGGTATCTACAGCAGCACATGCGAACAATGCGTCATTCTGACTTCACGCAAAATCCTGCATCTCCCAAGCAGAGTTTACCGCGCATCTAGCATATACAGGGTGTGGCGTAAATAGTGGTCCACTGTTAGGAATTCGATATACCAGATAATTTACTATAACATATTACAATTTTAACCGTATTAGTAGATTTTTTTTTTTACAAAAATCGCTCTTGAATTTGCATGATTATGTGAAAAATTACGGTTAAAATAGAGAACAACTAACTTTTTCTTCAAAAGCTCTAAATTTACATAAAAACCATAATTTTACACGATAGCTCTAGTATTTCAGCAGTAAATAAAATCAAAATGAAAATATAATGGATTTTGTTGAAACTACAACCAAATTTGTAACAAAAGGTAGACATTTCATAAATACAAAAAATAAAAAATATTTTTGGAACCCTTGGGTAAAAATGGTTAAAATTGTAATATGTTATAGTAAATTGTCTGGTATATCAAATCCTTAACGGTGACCACTATTTATGTATACAACGGCCCGACATGAATCATCGGGCAGTTGCCCGCCAGACACAACACCCGTCTGGTCGGAGAAAAGGGAGGATCTTTTCTATAGAGTGTGAGTGAACTTGACACGCTGTTCCTCATACCTCTATATATCCAAGAAACTGGCTGTAGGTAGTGTTTACAAAGTTATTGATCGATTAACGTAGGCACTTGAAGAAGTTTTTAACTCTCTGAAAAAGGTCGAATAATTCGTTCAGAAAAGTATCGAGAAAAGTTAAGATAACATAACAAAGTAAATAATGAACGTCGCAAAACCACGGGAACTATGCTTCAATAAAGCGATTTATCCGGATTTATCCGGACAAATACCCAAATATTTAAACATTTGGGTCAGCCAGCCTTCATGCGTGGATAACAGAACGGGGATAACTTATCGGTATTTGGGAAAAAAAAGAATATTCTGGTTATTTGATACATAACTAAAGGTTATGTAGCCCTTATTTGATTTGATATGACTGAACATCAAAAGTATTACTACATTCATAACCACATTGCGTCTACTTCTCGTCGAGGGAGAGATAAGGCAGGTGTTTATGTTATTTCGGTCAACTTTGTAACTGCTTAAGGTTTTTTAGGAGATGAGTAATGGCTGGAGAACATGGCATCCGTCGTCTACCATTAACCTATCCGCAACATTTTTCCAATTTTATTGCATTCAGGTATTCATCTGCATCCGGTTAGACTTGAAGCCGACCTCAATATAGTTGGGAAAAGGCTAAGTAGCTGATGATTGGGTTCTGGAGGTTTAAACCATAACTAAACCAGCGGACTGTATGGTGGATGACGCCAGTGACAGCTTACACATAAAAATACAGCTCAGCCATTCATAAAATTACAGTTCCAGCGATACTGATGACTGATGTTATTGCGGCGCGTACAATAATGTAGTATGGCATCTGTTTCCTAATATTTAGCAGACAATCATCATCATCTGCCTAGGCTTTTCCCAACTATGTTGGGGTCGGCTTCCAGTCTAACAGGATGCAGCTGAATACCAGTATTTTACATTGAGCGACTGCTTTCTGACCTCCACAACCCAGTTACTGGGTAATGCGATACCCCTTGGTGAGACTGGTTGTCAGACTTTCGGGCTTCTGACTCGACTGTCAAAGATCCACGAATGCCACATTTAGCAGACAATATTAATGGAAATTCATAAAAAAAAACGTGCAAATATCACAAACTATTATACCCACACGAAGCTAAAATAATAGTAGACACAATCCAATATTTATAAATAAAATGTTATTAAACGTATTATTGAAATCCTTAGAACGGACTTTCCTTTGGTGTTCCATTTAACCCTAACAGACCTATAAAGATTGTTTTACTCAAAGTGACTATTACTGAGTACTGGGAAACACTGTTGGTATTCTACGGTTAGAAGCTACAGACTAGACTAGTAATCGATATTCGCAAGACTACCAGTACCGACAGTTAAAACGTTCTCTTCGAGACACGGACAGGGTTCTATTTTTGAAAAGGATAGACTTTCGGACTGACTGAGTACAATGCAGCTTAACTTCGCTGTTCAATCGATGGTATTTGATTGGTATTTGGCCAAGAGCTCGTTCATGCCACAGCTTCTATCAGGTACCATTTGAATACTGAGTCTTGTAACAAAGAATTTGCGAGAATAAGAATTTTAAGAGCTGCACCCTGATTGCGTAACACACTGTCAGTCTCAATCTGAATCACTTTGAAGGATATTGCTAATCCATTGCTTCATATGTTTGAAAAACGTGTCTGCTCAACAACATAAGTAACGCAATGAATGTTGTTGAACTGTGACAATGAAACCCATTGCCACTGATAGTGGATTATGCAATTACCGCGCTGATTTTTAAATATTGACTAGAGTGAATATTTGATTGGCAAGTCGGTATGTGCAAATCCTAGCAAAGTACGAAATTTTCTTATACGTCATGAGGAAATTCGACGTCATAATATATTGTCATACGAGAAATAAAATTAAATAACTCTTATTACACGCCTAGCGAGGGGGCCTGTGGGGTGATTGCGTACCAATGGTTTTCATTTTGACAGTAGAACAACATTCATTGAGTTATTTACGTTGTTGAGCAGACTTTTCGAACATATAAAACAAAGGTAGTTATCCTTCAAAATGATTCAGAGTGTGTTACGCAATTAGGTTGCCGTCCCGACATCGCTTGCTGTTAGGTATGTTCATAAACTTTCCTTAAGAAATCTTATAAATTATGGTGATAACCGCAAACAAAATTCATCAAGCAGTTTGAAGTCCTAAACGAACCCTCCCTTCAGACAACCGACTTTATTTTAAGTATTGAGAGATTATACGTTTATAGCCATTAAATATATTAAGTCGTTTGTTTACAAACAAAAGTTATACAGTTCCATAAATTGTTGTTTAAATGCCTAAGTTGAGCTGGAGAATTTGGCATCGTAATGGAAACATTCCTTATCCCGTTTCTTGACGGCCGCAAGAATTAACAGCTCTTAGGCTTACGTTGTATTGTCATTAATTAATTGAAGTAACTGGGATGTGGAGGTCAGATAGGCAGTCGCTCCATGTAAAATACTGGAATTCAGCTGCATCCGGTTAGACTGGAAGCCGACTTCAACAAAGTTGGGAAAAGGCTAGGTAGATTGTTTGACGTATAGGTGTTCCATTACCTTTGCGTTGAAAAATAAAGACGACAGATTAAGTGTCCAAACACACTATGCCGAAGGTACGCGACCGTAGTTCCGCGGCTGATTTTACGTTCCGACGTATTCGGCTGATATGACATACCAGCATTAGTGCCGAATTTACTCGGCAGAAATGCAATTGCGCACATGCGGGGTGCGGGCGTGCCTGCCTCCCGCTGCTCCCCCGCCTCAGATGTTCTTCGGCAATCGAACTAAACTTCGGTCGCGTATAATGTGTACTCTACAGAATACGTTGCCGCCGAATTGCCGCCGAACTTACCTACGCCCGACCGAAGTTCGGCTGTACGCTATAACGCAACGTGATGACGTCACGTCAGTTATTCAAATAGCATTGCAGGCGTAATAATGCCAAACTTCGGTCGTGTACCTTCTTCTTACTTAAGGCTTCTTCAAACAGGCGCGCACGCGACGCAAAGGCACCGCATGTCGCGCAACGAGCGGTGCCTTTGTGTCGCGCGCGATTATATCGCGTGTCGCGCCTGTTTGTACGAGCCTTTACTCCCGACATCTTTTAAATAGAATCGAATTTTGTTCAAACTAGTGTCTAAAGTCGTTTTTTTTCTTTTCCGCACAATTTCATCAGAGTAATGTAAGTTTTTCTATTAGGAAATTCATAAAAGCAACCCGGAATGGTGGAATGCGTCGATAAAGGGTTTAAGGCTCGCATTTGGGACTGGCGGCCATTGGTGAAATGTGGGTAAACAGTAAACATTGGCGATGGGTCTTAAAATACGATTTCTCCCGCTTCCCTTTCTAAAAAAACACGGGAATTACTAGCGGATATTTTATTTCCGGAGAACCTCATGCTTCACGCCTCCTGACTAAAGTCTTCTGATTCTACGAAGCTTAAACCTGTGTACCCCTTTGCTGGAGCTAGTTGTGAACCGTATATCAATGAGTCCACAACAAACGCACTAAGCCTCCTACAAACAGGCGCGACACGCGATATAATCGTGCGCGACACAAAGGCACCGTTCGTTGCGCGACTTGCGGTGCCTTTGTTTCGCGTGTCGTGTCGCGCCTGTTTGAAGGAGCCTTTATAAACGCTTTATCTTTCATAATTCCACAATAGGCAATAGTCCCTTTGTAAAAGCCCTAAGAAATACAAATCATACTCGTAGAATCACGCGAATGGGATCGGAACAGAATGCCTTATTGGTGGTCCATTGTCTACAATTCTACTATACTAATCTTAAAGACGGAACGAATCGACTGTCTTTGAATGTTCTTAACTTTTTTGATATCTGTTAACCCCTGTCTGCAGTTGATCGCATTTAAGTCGAAATTGCGCCTCGTCAGCACACCATTTCACATTTACATATTAGCAAACAGGTGTTCATCGAAGATTACATAGGTGCAGACGCCAGCACATCAAGCTACTACAATCTGTCAAATTTCTTTAATAGATTTTCAACTTTATCGCTAAAGCATAAGGTTCAAAGTTGATTGGGAAAATTTGACAGTTTCGGGTAGCTTGATGTGCTGGCGTCTGTACAATCGTGATTCAAATACAACATGTAGATTTGAAAAATAGCACCTTTTACAGTTCATGTATTCATGCTATCCTTTGCGAATCAAAATTTTGATCTGAAATTCAGGCAGGTATTTCGGGAAAATATAAATATTCGTTCTTTACGTTCCTTGCTTATTTACTCGATTTCACACTCGGTTTCTATGCAAATCCACTATTTTATTTTATGTGTTCAATAGCCTGAAATAAGCCCGTATCACGATAAAAGTACCCGATCGTTTCGTTAGGGTTTATCTTTACGGCTCGTACGTCGCGCGTCGGTACGTCCTACACGCAAACTTTCAATAACACTGAAAACAAACAGGTTTGTTCAACTAAAGTAGGATGCGAAATCGGAAAATCTTATTTAAATTTATGTATGAAGTTTTCTAAGAGACAGTTCTTAAATACTCGAATTGTTATTTTTCGATATAGTAAAAAGATGATTGTTATTTACAGGATTATAGATATTGTTTACCTAGCTAAATAAATAAAGGCTTGAACATATCTTACTTGTTTAAATAGAACTGTATTTATAGAAAAACATGAAGGTACATACTACCGCTTAAACAAACATTTAATAGGTGACTCCTATCACTCAGGAAAATATGGACAACAAACAGAAACTTGTAACAGTTTACTATAACTCAAATACTCAAACGTGCGTGTGTAGCATCTATACATACATATTAGGTATACATTAAAGTCGGTTTTCGTATCTGTCTGTGTGACCACGTTTTTCTTTTAAACTATGCAGCAGATTATGAAGCGGTCTTCACCATCATTTAGAGAATTTATTTCGAAAGGTTTATGTGTATATCACAATAAAATTAACTTTACATAAAAGGGGCTGACCATTTATTACGTAAGACCCCCTACGTAAGAAAAAATAAGATTTGGATGAACCTCACCCTCTCCCCTTTTTAATCTTACGTAACATCGGTGTCTACCAACATTGCAAAGAAAAAGTAGCAAAAAATTAAAAACTTAAGTATAATTTTTGCTTAGGTACTCTTGTGATCTTACGTAAGAACAGTCTAGAAACCTCCCACCCCCACGTAAGAAAAAATTTGACTTGTTTGGACCCCCTACCCCCTCAAATCGTCTTACGTAATAAATTAACAGTCCCTAACTAGCTGTTGGCCACGACTTCATCTGTAATCCAGGATAAAAAGAAGCCAATATCCTTACCCAGGTCATGGTCTATCTGTCTGTCAAACATCCAAATCCGTTCAGCCATTTTAGCATGAAAGCGTACCTAACAAACAAACTCACTTTCGCATTTATAATATTGGTTAGGAATCAATCAATCAATAAAAATATTTATTTGCTAGAGTATGATACATAGGGTGTTACAGTGAATTTGTTTCAGCATATCCTGCCATCACCTGGCGTGCAAATGGAAATGCAAATGGAAGAAATTTCGATGTCAAGTCGTAATAACCAGGCGGTTAAAGTGCGGGTCGCTAGAAGTGGTATCATACGTTGTAACTATCAGCTATACCTTAAACGATAAAAGCAATTGACACGAAACAATGTAAATAACTAAAACAATATTCAAGTCGTAGCATATTATCTGTAGCTATGAGTATCATTCCCTTGTTGGTGCCTACAAAATTTGCTTATAAATTGAGTTCAGAAATGGAAAGATGTCATCGGGCCTAATTTAATGTCGTATTCAAATACGAAGACGGCATAAAAGAATCCCAAATAAGGTAATTCTTGTGCAACCGATAATAACATTATTTTGATTAGATATTAAAATCAAATAACCATGCAGTTATTCATGGTCAACAAGTCAGTACCTATAGTGCAGGGGTGGCGAACCTTTATGGATCAACGTGCCATTTTTTGTAAAGAAATGTTTGATGAGGTCATAGATGTGCCATTTTTTTTGTGATTACAGGGAAAATTATAAAACAATGCTATCGATTCCGCGCTTCCCGCCTGCTGCTCCTTACACCGCGCCTACTCACTCCGTAAAGTAGGCTCGAACGCGTTCGTTTGTTAAATTTCAGTGTATTACGTAGGTACTTTTTCGATCGAAGGCGTGCGCAAAATAATTTGTCGCGTGCCATGATTGGCACGCATGCCACTGGTTCGCCATCCATGCTATAGTGATTAGCTAAGATTTGATTGTTGTTATATTATAAGGGTTACCCAGCATCTGGGTTGTGCGGGTCAGATAAGCAGTCGCTCCATGTAAAATACTGTTATTCAGCTGCATCCGGTTAGACTAGAAACCGACGCTAGGCAGATTGCTTTTTGTTGTGATAAAAAGTTAACCATGGATGTTCAATTAGTGTCAACATTGTAAGCTTCGTTTAATAAAATGTATTTGGTTAACTGTTAACAAAATTACGCTTTAAACTAATAGGTTGACAAGAACACACAAATTCTACAATGTAAACTGAAGCTTACCCGCAGAAGTAACTGCTGCCAAGCAAAATAATAATAACAATAAATTAATAATAATAACTTACATAATAATAGTAACACATAATAAATAATAGTAAGTTGCTTTGCAAAGCAAACGGACCGTTCTGATAAGTAATCGGTTACTATTAAAGAACGCTTACTATGCAATATCTACTAAACACGACGTAGTAATCAGCTGTGTTATATATAACTTAAACATTTTCCTGTTGATAAACGATACATGTGCAGTTATGTTTTTTTACACAGATTTTCAATAAATATAATGGAATACTCTTTCCTAACTATGTTCACTTAACGTGCTTTCTGAGGCAAGGATGAGTCTTTTTTTTTGAGGCTGGGAAGTCATCAAATGACCCCTCCCGCTCTGGGTGGAGCGGAAGGGAGTGTCAGACTCTTACTGACTAAAACCCACCCGTGTTCCTTCCTTATAGCTCTTTATGACGAGTCTTGGTACGTAAAGACGGTCACCTACTAATGGGCCAACCGCGGCAAGCGTAGCTTACTTGATCGATAGACTCGTGTGGCTGTTATTGTAATTTGTACACCATACAAATTACAATGATCGCCTAAATTATCGCCTTATCGTTAAAAGCGATCTTTTAAATACAACCATTTAACCATTTTATTTATTGGGAAACGCATTATTGTATTCTGTAAAAGCTGAAGCTTAAATTCAAAGGCTTGAAAAAATGCAATTTCCGGCTGCATGAGCTTTAAAATGAACGTGACAGTTACGGTGTAATCTTTTCATCGTGAAAGTGAAGAGCCTATTTTGTATATCGAACGCGGGTCCGTCCCAAATGACTAATTAAAAACAAATTGTTGCATAGCATACAAAGCCTGCGATTTTCATCGTTAAGATAAAAAAATAATGGCTTCTGCGTGCAATTAGCATGTGATTTACTTTTTTTATTGGCTGGTGTTTTTATGAATATAAAGGCAACTTTAATTTACGCTTCTATCTTTGGTATATCTTTCTAAACTGGCTTTTAGAACGAACATTAATTATTTTATTGGTTACATAGCACAATCAGCTTATAATGACCACTCCTGGGATACAGGCCTCCTCTCTATGAGAGGGATGGGAGGGGATTTTATTGGTTGTTGATATTTAATTAATAAAGTTGAGCTCCTTATGGGTAGGTATAAAAACTATATAGCATAGGCTGCATACACTTACATAACATACGCGGTATACGTAAACGCTCAAAACTCAATAGGTAGGTACCCCGTTACACAAAATTTTTCGCTCAATCCTTCAAAGTTTAAATATCCCCAGAAACAAACAGGTTCAATAGTAATTATCTATAGTACCTACCTACGGAAATAACAGAGTTACGGAGCAAAGGGATCCCGGGTTAATACGAGTTCCATTGGTATCTTCATTTGCATAATCCAAAATGTTGGTGGAATACTAACATTCATTTTTATGATCTCGTGTAAAAGGAGACGGTAGGTATAAAGTTAGAGCGTTGCCCTGTACGAGACAACAATTTGATTTTGACGCGGGACACACTCATGAATAATAAAATGGATTTTCTGATACATATTGAATCCAAATAGGAACGAAATAAAGAATTTTGTGTGTCACTCGTTTTGGGGACAAACTGATTTTTTACTGGTCAGCCTAACTTTTTCTGAAGAATATATAATTGTGGTTTGACATATTTTCTAGACAAAATCTGTCAAACCGTAATTTTTATTCTCAGATAAAAGTTAGCTGAAGATTGAAAAATCGGTTCTTAGTTAACTTGTATCGGCTCTGAGGAGATTCACTAAGCTTGTGTAGTTTGTACCGACATGCTCGGACTTTCTAAGTAAAAATATTTATAACATGCCACGAAGCAATTACAGTAAAAGCTGTAGGACTAAGCCACATATTTTATATTTCGGCTGCGTGATTGCCTAAATAAGGCTTACTATTAACATTACTGAGTTGACGTTATAACTTAATTTAAAAGCAATGTAGATTTGAAGATAAAGTGGGAAAGAAATGAAACTGAAATCACTCTACTACTTTAAGAAAATGACGTCACATTTTCAGAGCAAATCAAAAACTTATGTTACGAAATGAAAAGACAGTCTGGTTTTGTAGCATTCCAGAATGCAAACTTGCAAAGTCTTCATGAAATATGATTTTACAATTTAAAACCACTCTCACTGGTAATGTATATTCCACAAATTATGTTTCCATGTGTTCAAAAATCACCTCTTGTGCCAGTCTGAAATACGAGTATGTACCGTAAAACAATATAATAAACGGATATTGAATAATAATAAGGCAACACACATTGCTGCCCATGTACTATAATGAGAATGCGATTACTATAGCATGAAGAACAAAGGGTACGATGGCTATTCGCACGATATCGAATAACCGTTACTATGTATCAAACTACAATGTGCTAGAACTAGATATTGAATGGCACAGTTACCGTATAATATAATTTTATATACTCCGTTACGCTAAGTGGAGGGCCTACTTATGCTTATAAAAATAAGTACCTGTTAGGGTATTTGGCTGGTTTTAGAAGTTAACTGTATACTACACTTAGTACAAAATGTTGAACGTCCCTTTTGTGTCTGGCGGCGGGGAAATATTTACACATTTTGGTCACGGGATTTAAACTGTATGGTAGAAAAAGATGAAAATTTCGGCTTTGTAGGCTTACGGCCATTATGGTGATCCGTAATGCTTGGTAATTACGCTATATAAAGAACAACAAAATTAGAGACAAACAATTGATAACTAAAACTAAGGACTACTCAAAAATGTTTATCATCGATATTCAACGAAAATAGGATGAGGAAGAACACGAAGATTTCAGCAAAAAATATTAAAAAGTATTTGTTTAAAGAAAGCGAGTCATGAGAAACGCCAAAATTATGATGCACGAATTTATGAATTAAACATAAAAAAAACGGATTGGGAAATGTATTCATGTTAAGTGTCGCCACTCCCGTTGGAGGAGTTGATTTATTCGTACATTAGGAAATCTGTTAAAACGAACAAAAAGAAACGGTTGCACAGAAACAAACTGCGAACTTCTTGCAGCCATACTTTCTATAATATGTATCGTTGACTACACTGACTAGGATACGGCTTCTCTGCTTCGCATAATTTCTAGAAGCTAGGGGAATAAATGTAAATAAAACACTAATATTCCTAAAAGATACCAAACGCCAAATGTTTCCGAGAAAACCGTTACAGTATAATTTTACGGGGCACTGAAAGCTGATGTGAAATAAGTCGACACGAGAGTCCCGGATAAGACTCACAATTTGGGGAATTAACTTAATTTAGAGTTATTAAAGCCACATTGTTCGGGTTAGGGGACATAAATCGAACCGAACGCTCTCCTGTTCGGTCCACCCAAACCTTGTCCCCAAATTTAGAGAGTAATTTGGAAAAATAAAAGCGAAAGTCGTATAAGTTGGACCTAGTACATCACAAAACTACTTGTAGGTCTGTCGTATTGAATATTCCTAGACAATACATTTTTTTTTCGTTAGCTTATGCTGTCTCACTGCAAACAATATTATTTGGTGGATATTCTAACGCTTTCACGAATAACGATAGTTGGGATTAGTGGTCTCCATAGGCGGGGGCGGGTGCTTAGGATTATGGCCATTTCAAACTACGTGATCGGGTGTTTTTATTACGGTCCTCGGGCAGTAAATGCTCTAGATAACTTTAAAAGACAGCAAAATTCAGATAAAGTGTTATGAACACAATTTATAGGCATTTTTCACTAATGTACAAGTAGTAATGAGACACTGGTAGAATAAATACATGCTGTAAGCACTTGGGGCACTTGAGGCATCAGACAGAATTTTTAGTGGCTATTAGTAAAACAAAATCTACAACGTATGATTGTCGTAAAACATTTTAAGTAAGATCGTAGATCTAGATAATTTTTCTTCAAGACAGAATATTGGAAAGAAATACTCGATAGACTATGCTAATGTTTTCTCTGACTTTTAAAAAAGGTTTTTCTATTCTGCTTTTTGGAACAAAAGAGTTCGCATTAATCTAAATTTTCCTGCTTTGCGTAATAAGTAATTAAGCGTGAGACGAGAACTATTTTTTACATAAATTTTCCTTAGTAACTGTGCTTGGAAGGTAAACAAACAGGTAATAAGAAAAGCATAAAAACGTGTTTAGTTTCGTTCGTGAATATAAAATACCTAAGAAACCATTTCCAGACCTAATTTACATCAATTCTCAACCTTAACAAAGTTTTTACATTTCTAGATCTTACAAATGTTCTTCATAGTTAAAGCAATTAAAATTCAAAACTCGATACATTTGACTTTCAAACGAAAGACTTTTAAAAAGTTATCCGACAGCGGTGTTGTGGACCGACCAACCTTTTTTTTATATTTCGTTTTGTCAATATATACAAACATGTAATGTTAGATTTGGAAAGAAGAGAGTAAAGGCATATAATCTTAAAAGTCCTTATTTTATTTTATTTGTAACGATTTAGTGGCTTACGTCCCTTACATATTTGGTGTCAGAAGTGATTGTTAGAAGAATGCCCGTAACTAGATCAATTACACAAAAGAAAAGGACTCAGGTAAGTGGTAATCCTCCAGCCTCATCGTCAGGCACTACGCCTGCTCAACCTCACAAAGATGAAGCTCTCTTACAGGAGGAGATTTCAATACCTTTATGTGATACGTTGCCAGAATCTATACATTCCAAAGCAATTTCCTTACCGTCATCGCGAGCTTCAACTAAAACGCAAAAACTGGCTGCCCTTGCAAGGCACGCTCGCATAAATGTTGACCGGGAAAGAAAACTTGCCGAACAGGAACGCAAGGCCGCTGCACTAGAGCTGCAAGCGGAGCTTGCGGCAATCGATTCAGCGGCCTCCGAAAAAAGTAATTCAACTCAAAGGTGGTTGGTAGAGGGTACTGATAGGGAACATGATATTAATGAGCCCTTCCCTTACAGCTTTAATAATCCTGAGCAAGGCCTAGACTTAGGACCTGGCGGTGCTTTTGCTGCAGAACCAGCTACTCAGCAAGCCACCGCCGCCGCTGCCATTACAAGCGCACAGTCTGCACCGCACCGTGATTATCACCAGCAAAGCAAAGGAAACACTACATATACTTTAGGATTGGATACACGTAACACTAAATTTACTTCGGATTGTTATGACTATAACAAAAATAACACAAATAATGTAGAGACACAAGACTCTTTTATTAAACTTGCCAAAGCGATTACGGACTTGGGAAGTAAACGTAAACAGGTTAGTGTCAATCTTCCTTCTTACGACGGTAGCGCTTCTGACTGGCTTTTTTTCAAGAAGGCTTTCAAGCGGTCAGAGCTTAGCTTTACGCCGGAAGAAAACTTAGCCAGGCTTAGTACTGCGTTGGTCGGGGTCGCCCGAGAGTCCGTCTCGGCGCTGTTGATGACCGCCGTGGATCCTGCAATAGTAATGGGGTCTTTAGAGAGTCGATTTGGACAACCAGAATTCATTATTCTTCACCAGTTGTCATCGATTAGATCTCTAGCCAGGTTACCGCTAAATGAATCCGCAAAGGATCTCAACATTTTTGCCTGTCGGCTCAGAAACTGCGTGGAAGTGATTCGAGAGTTACAACAACCGGAGTATCTGGCCTCTCCTGAACTCGCCAATACTATCATAGGAAAGTTGACTCCACTTTTACGATACAGGTGGGCTGATTTTGCATCATCACATCACGATTCTGGAAAATTTAAATTAGAACTTTTGGCCAATTTTTTAGATACTGAATCCAATCGCCAAATAAAACATTGTTTATTTTATTCCGATAATTATTTGTCTCAAAATGTCAAACTGCAGAATAATCTTTCACAACCTAACAAACCCAACATCGTTGCCAAGCAACCTACAAAGGTTTTTCACTCAACTTCTTTGACAACGTCAAAAAGTTCTACAACATGTAGGTATTGTAAGGTTGGTCTACATGATGTCAGTGAATGCGAAAAGTTTTCTGCCTTGTCTATTGATGACCGTTGGAAATGGGTAACTGAAAATAAGGTTTGTTACAGATGCTTAAGTAAAGGTTCACACAAATATGTTGCATGCAAAAAACATTGTGAAGTAGTCGGGTGCAAGTACAGTCGGAGACATAACACTTTGCTTCACAGACCTACCATAGAAAATACGGCACATGCAGATGTGTGCATAAACGAAGACCTAGAGGCCCAAGCACGTCAACCAAACGAAGAGGTACCAACTATTGTATCTCACAGTGCCTCACCCAATTCAGTACCAGTTCAGAGGTCTTTATTAAAAGTAATTCCCGTTACTGTTACCGGTCCTCGAGCTAGTTTCGATACATATGCGATGCTTGACGACGGGTCAACTGCCTCATTTATTGATCAATCCGTCTCTGACCTTATAGGTGCAACTGGACCTAAAAAGTCTATTCGAGTTGACTGCATTGGTGGTCTTAGCAAAAATATTGATGTCAAATTCGTTAATATTAAAGTAAAAGGCTTTCATAGTTTAGACGTGCATGATATAGTAGTAAGGTCTATTCCCAACTTGACTATAGCGAAACAGTCAATACTTATAGAACAAATTAAAAGGTATGATTACATAAGTGATTTAGCTAACGTTTTATGTTATGAGAATGCTAAACCAACGCTTTTACTCGGGATTGATAATTGGCATCTCACATTCTCGAAAATAATTCGCCGTGGAACTGCATCGCAACCCGCTGCCTCCCTGACTCCTTTGGGTTGGGTTTTATATGGCTCTCCTTCAACTATGTCCAAGCCTGTTGATTTCGTTAATCACGCGATCGCCAAAGATAGTCAAGGAGATAGCCGTAACTTAGACACTCTCATCAAAGAGTATTATAAGTTAGATTCGATAGGTATCCTTAGTAGAGATTGTCGTTCCGCCGATGACCAAAGAGCATTAAAATTATTAGAAGAAACTACCAGACGTTTACCATCTGGGCGATTCGAGACAGGTTTACTGTGGCGCGATAATATTGAAAGCGTCCCAAATAGTCGCCCCCTCGCTTTACGTCGTTTTAGAACTCTTGAGCGTAAAATGGCTACAGATTCGGATTACGCCATCAAATACAGGCAAAATATTCACGCCATGCTTGATAAAGGTTACGCAGAGATGTGTAATACTGTCTCTTCCGGACTATTGTGGTATTTGCCTCATTTTGGAGTTATGCACCCGCAAAAGAAAACGCTTAGAATTGTATATGATGCTGCAGCCATGTGTGAAGGTGTTAGCTTAAATTCGTTACTGTTGCCAGGTCCAGATCTACTTCAATCGTTATTAGCCATATTAATGCGATTTAGGGAAGGACGTGTAGCCCTTTCTGCCGATATTCGAGAAATGTTCCCACAAGTCAAAATTAGGCCAATCGATCGTGATGCTCAACGTTTCTTGTGGCGTGATGATCACACACAACCAATTCAGGAGTATCGTATGTCATCGATGATGTTTGGTGCCGTATGTAGTCCATTTACAGCCTTGTATCTTAAAAACAAAAATGCCATCGAACATCAACGATCACACCCAGAAGCAGCAGCTGCTATTATTAGCGACACATACATGGATGATTACTTAGGTAGTTGTGATGATGAACAAAAGGCCGCTGTTTTGGCAGCAGATATCGTCTTGGTTCATGCTGCAGCCGGATTTGAGATGAGATCTTGGGTATCAAATTCTTCAAAGGCCCTGTCCATGTTGCCTCCTGACCTATGTGCTAGTGGAGCAACAGAGATAAATGTAGGTTCAGACTCACGACCACCAACACGCGTTTTAGGTGTCTCTTGGAATACTTCTAATGATACTTTGTCGTTTCCGTGTATAAATTTCGATACGATATCACACAAAGTAACTAAACGCACTGTTCTATCAAACTTGATGAAAATTTACGATCCTCTTGGTTTTCTTACTCCCGTTATTATAAAAGGTCGTGTTTTATTTCAAAAGACTTGGAAACTTGCCATATCTTGGGATGAGTTATTACCGAAACAATTTATAGATAAGTGGTCACAATGGTTCAAAAATTTGGTAAAGGTTTTGAACAACTCTGTTCCCCGCTGCTATTTCAATTCAATGGACCAAGGTTCAGTTCAATTACATGTCTTTGCCGACGCAAGTGAGCAAGCATACGCTTGTGTTGCTTACTGGCGTCTCTTGTGTCAAAATGGAAACATTGAACTCTCTTTAATAAGTGGTAAAGCTCGTGTTGCTCCCTTAAAACCTACGACAATACCAAGACTGGAGCTTCAAGCAGCTTTAATCGCTGCTCGCTTAGCTGTTTATATTTTAGAATCTCACAAGCGAAAGCCAGAAAGAGTTTTTCTCTGGTCAGACTCTCAAACGGTTCTCAAATGGTTACGTTCTGACCCAAGCAGCTTTAAGTCCTTTGTCGCACATAGGGTTTGTGAAATTTGCGAGATTACCAATCTTTCTGATTGGAAGTACGTACCTTCATCCTTGAATGTCGCGGATGATGCCACCAGATTCAAGGACGAATTTACGATCAATTCACGGTGGTTTACCGGGCCATCATTTTTACTCCAATCATCAAACGAATGGCCCTGTGAACCAGCTATTTCTGACACACCAGCTCCTGAGGAAAATAGAACCATTAGGGATCTGGTGGGTCTGACATTAACTCAGTCAGGTGACTCACTATCACCCGTGGTTGCTGATTATACTCGGTTTAGTGTCTGGCTGCGATTTATTCGTGCTACTGCGCGAGCTCATCAGTGCGCTTCATTTTTTCGCCGTTCACCTGAAAATCCTAAATTTCCATTACGCGGCTTAGTAGTTTTAGACGTCGGCTTTATTTCATCTGCTGAACGCCATGCCTTTATGCGCGTACAATTAGATTCTTTTAACAGTGAATACAAGTTGATTGACGCTGCACGCCCCGTTTTAAAAGAAAGTAGGCTTAAGAATATTTCTTTAATATTAGGAAATGATAGGCTTCTGCGTTTATCCGGCCGCACGGGAGCTTCAACTGCCATAGACCCAAACCCGATTGTGTTGGATGGAAAACACCCGATAACCCGTTTACTGATCTGTTCATACCACATCAAATTTGCCCATGGCAACAATGAACTTGTAGTGAACGAACTGCGCCAACGTTACTACATAGTCAGTTTGAGACCATCTGTGAGAAGTGTGGCAAAACAATGTCAATTTTGTCGGAATATGAATGCGAAACCACTCGTACCACCGATTGGAGACTTACCTGAAGCCAGGATGGCTCATCATATTAGACCATTTACTTTCGTTGGTGTTGATTATTTTGGCCCTTTGACTGTCACAGCAGGACGTCGGTCAATGAAGAATTGGATTGCTCTATTCACCTGCCTGACTGTAAGAGCTGTACACATAGAGATCGTCGAATCATTATCATCCGATTCCGCCTTGATGGCCCTACGTCGATTCATAGCCCGACGCGGTTGTCCCACATGCATCTACTCTGACAATGGAACGGCATTTGTAGGTGCTTCGAATATATTACCTGACCTCTACGACTTTTCAGTAAATAAAGGCATAGAATGGAAATTTATCCCTCCTTCAGCTCCATTCATGGGCGGCTGCTGGGAGCGCCTAGTACGCAGCGTGAAAACAGCCTTAAGAGTAACGCTGAAAGATCGATCACCAAGAGTAGAAGTCTTACATACGCTGCTGATAGAGGTGGAAGGTATCATTAATTCTCGACCACTAACGCATGTCCCAGTTGATGAAAGAAGTGAACAAGCGCTTACACCCTTCAACTTTCTAATCGGAACATCCGCTAACGATCTGTGTCTACGGGAATTCTGCGACGCTGACCTCTCACGACGTGTAGATTGGCGGAAAGCCCAACGTCTTGCAGACCATTTCTGGCAACGCTGGACGAAAGAATACTTGCCGCTTCTGTTGCCACGTAGAACGGTTTCACCTCACCAACCATTGAAGTCAGGTGACGTGGTTTTAATTGCTGATGGCAATCTACCCCGAAACTGTTGGCCTATGGGACGAGTCACCGAGATGTTCTCGGGTAGGGACAATATCGTTCGCGTAGTAAATGTAGCAACTAAAGGGGGTGTGTTGCGTCGGCCAGTCCGCAAGTTGGTCCGTTTAAATTGATATTTGGTGTTTCACACCGCTCGGGGCCATGTTGTGGACCGACCAACCTTTTTTATATTTCGTTTTGTCAATATATACAAACATGTAATGTTAGATTTGGAAAGAAGAGAGTAAAGGCATATAATCTTAAAAGTCCTTATTTTATTTTATTTGTAACGATTTAGTGGCTTACGTCCCTTACAAGCGGTAAAAATGGATCAAGTTAATGTATTGCGAAACATTTTGTATTTCACAATGTGTGCGTTTAAACAAGGATAAGACATTCGTGCATGATGTGGGACCATTTCACAGTTCGATAACCCGCCGTGCTATAGCTGGCTAGTGACGAGAAGTGCGATCGCCTGAGGCAGCACTGGAACTATGAAATTACTTTTTCATGACTCTGTTGGGATGAAATTGTAAACGTGGGGGATGAACACACAGTCTTTTGTTATTAGGAAATATTGCTGGCTGCAGGAAAGACTTGGTGAATGTAAGCGGAGCTCAAGTCTACCGGACACGCTACTCTTTTCACTAAGAATATGTTTAGTACGAATAGAAAAATTTTTCATCCCGACTTTGATAAATTGAAGAACCTGAACTGTACGGAAGTTTAATCCAGCAAAATTAAAAAGGGATTAAGTATGTTTACCTCAGACATCCCCTTCGTAATCCTTGGAAATGCCTCTTTGAAGATACATGCCTGTCTAACATTGCACGCACATTTCGTCGAAAAGGTATTTTGGTCTTAGCGGCAAGCTGGCGAGACTATCGGTGTTTGTCATACAAAGAAATATTATATTATGTGTGTGCTTGATAAAATATAATAAAAGTGATATAGCAACATGACTTTTCTTTAAAGGGGCTTACATGATCTAAAGCGCGGTCACTGTCGGACTGCATAGAAAAGAAGAGAAGCGCGATGACACAGCGCTGGTAATTTATTGCAAAATATGAAGCAATTATTTAATTACAAGAAATCTATTGTTCCGACTAAAAATCTAAAACACTAGAGTATTTTAGTATGTTGCTTGTAGAATAATCTGACAAAAAAAAAACAGAATTATTGTATGTATATTGGTATGGTTTTTATTGCAAAAAGAAAGTTTTTAGAGGTATCTTTATGATGTTTTTCTATCGTATCAAATAAGTTGTATCATGTTTTCAATACACTATCTACGTGGCATATATCCTGAAGAATATCATATACTCGTATTTTTCTGAGTTTATTTACTGTAGTCGATCATATACTTTTATTGTTTCTAAAACTTGCGTTTTTTGTAGGTCCTGTAAGCCGTAAATAAAAATAAAATTTAACGCACCCGTAGGTTTGCTACGCAGGAACTGCGTAGCAAAGCAGTTCCTCACTTTATTTATTGTGGACGATATATAAAATGCTCACATCACATAACATTAATAGCGTCAGTTTATGACCACGTGGTGTCCATTAATTCTCGTGAATAGCAGTCATATCCACATTTTTGAGTTTCTGGAATTCGTATGAAGTGCGATATCGCTGTTAATATTTTTCATAAAAGCTTTCAGAGCAAGATTATGTCTGGACTTTAATGGAGACTTTGACCCCTAAGTTTGTTTCGCCATTTCTTCTCAGGGGTAGTCACATAGGAAATGTCGACCCCATCTAGTTTTTTTTTTTTTAATAAGACGTGTAAAAGTGATTCTGATATCCTATTTATAGAATAAACAATTTCAGAAAAAGAACTCTGATCAGTGTGAATACCTAGCTACCAATAAATAAAGAGTTTGTTATTTTTCTATTAAACTAGATGAAAACGTTTGGATAGTAAACGTACGTTATCTCTATTCACATGCTTCAGAAATATTAGAATTTACTGGAAAGTTCTCAATTTAAAATGAAATGGCGGGGTGGGTTGACACATGAAAATAAAACCTGAAGAAAAGTTGAAAGAAAATGAAGGAACAGTCTCCTTTATAATTTCAGGAAAAGAATGGTGGTGGTATAGGTACCTATAGAGTGACATCGACATAGAACCTTAACAGGTTGAAATTTATCGTCGCTTATAAAAAAATCTGCTGATTCCTACAAAAGTGCAAAACCTAACTACGTGTAATAGTCAAAGTTCATTGTGTCTGGTAACAGCACCCTAATTGTGTACAGACGCCACGACATCAAGCTACCCGAAACTGTCAAATTTTCCGAATCAACTTTGAACCTTATGCTTTAGCGATAAAGTTGAAAATCTATTAAAGAAATTTGACAGATCGTAGTAGCTTGATGTGCTGGCGTTTGTACCACACTATGTATCTCAATCTGAATCATTTTGAAGGATATTGCTAATCCATTGCTTCATATGTTCGAAAAATGTGTCTGCTCAACAACGTAGTTATTGCAATGAATGTTGTTGTATTGTCAAAATGAAACCCATTACTACTGATAGTATGTTATGCAATTACCCCGCTGGTTGTGAGTCGATATAGGCCACCTTGTATGTAAGTTCCTGATGTATAATAAATTGCTTCCTATATTTTATTTAAATATGAGACGAGTACCACTTGTACCCATGTGTAACCCACTTCATACATTATCTAGTATGGTATTGGTAACCTTGAAGTTGCGTTGTAATCGGATTGAATAACAATAAACTGTTTTTACTTTATATACAACTTAAAATTCATTTATTCTATGCTCTGTTAGGATTCCTGTGAAGGTTATATTCAGCTGCTCTTATGGAAAGTTTTCGACGAAAATAACTCGTTGAGTATTTTTTTTTATGAGATTCAAAATATCTTTTTGTACTGCTAGAATTATTTAGGTATAAAGTGAAAAAAAAAATCAAAAAAAAAATCAAAAAATAAAAATCAAAAAAAAAAAAAAAAAAAAAAAAAAACCAAAAATAAAATCAAATTAAACCAAAAATATATATAAAATCTGGTTTTTTATTTGCTAGACTAAATTGACAGCTGTGGTTGACCTTTTTTGGTCAACATTTGGGTTATTTAGTACATTTATTAGCATTTTGGTCGACAGTTTACATATAAGTATTGTTAGGTTAACATAGCTTATATACAGCATGTATAAGAAAGGTGCGATCAAAAAAGGTGTGGTACAGAGTACAGACCATGAAACTGAACAACTTTCTCCATGGGACCAATATCGGAATCGCGAAAAAAATATCAACCGTCTCATACAAAATTTAATACCTTCCTACTAGACTCAAATGTATGGAACGGCTAGTTAGAGAAAAAGTTGTATGTTTGATGGTCTGTACCAGACCCTCTACGTCTTTCTGATATATGCTACTTTTATTCAGATTTTTATATAGACTAGCCATTTTTATACAGATAACGTGTGATTTTAATATGAAAATACAAATAAATTCTGTCTGTCTTGTAACAACGTGACATCAGAATACATTTGTAATAGATCGTCTGTGTAACATAATACACGAACTACTACGAGTCACGAACGATACTCTTCGGATATTCGATACGGTAGAATCGATAATGAATAATTTTCGCGCGAAACTCGGTAGGAGACAGGCAGTCTCTAACGTAACGTCGTACGTAATTAAAGCGACTGGGCATCTGTAAACAACATACATATAAAAATAAATAAAATTAAAGTATCTGTTTGTAATTTCAAAATAACAGCTTTTTACAAAATGCATATAATAGTACATTACGATATTAGTGCGTAAAGATGGTTATAACATGCGAGGCGGAATTTCAGCCCGAGCCGAAGGCGAGGGCGTAATTGAGCCGAGCATGTTATAACCATACGCACGTATATCGTACGACGTTTTTTAACACATTTGCGAGGAAACAGAAAAAAACATTTTATATTTTGTTCATTTTTAATTATTGAAACAGTTAGTGAAATTACAATTGTTAAAATGATACGTAGTTATAGTTGATTTTTTAAATTATGTTTTTATTATTATTATTACTATTCATAATGTCATTGTTTTGTGTTAGGGTAAATGTTGGAGACGACGAAACTTCTTGAAAGGCGGCAGAAGAGCATTGTAATTCGTCATTAGTTTGTAAATAAAAAAGTATCATCAGTAGAAGAGGGGCGCGGCTCAGGGCAAAACTTCTTCGTTTGTGGCTCCAAATTTATTGTCTGAGTTATTTTGGCACTTATATTTGCTTTGTTTTGGATGGAATCTTTAAATTACCGAATAAACTGTTTTTTTTAATTTTAAATAAACTCAATCTGTGAATGCACACTGTTGCTTTCCCGCCATTTTAACAGCGCGCTAGCGCTGCCTACTGACTGGCGCCGCGTGGCGATTAGTTCGAAATTTGAATAGCAACAGCGCGCTGCTTTAGCTGGAGTCGTGCGGCGGCGATCAGTTCCAAATTTGAAATGGCAAATAATGCTGTTATGAAATTTGTATGGACTATAACTTAACTATTTGCTTTGATAACACACGCGTTTTTTATGACCCTCTTTACATATTTAAAACCGGTGGAATTATATCAGCTTTACGAGCAAGGGTGTTAAAAAAGTATATACGGTAGCAGTGGCGAAGGGTGAATTTCTGACAGAGGTAAGCCGGTGCAAAAAAATGCTACAAAAAATGACAATAGGTAAACCGTTTAATTAAATTCCTATTTCGATCTACTTTTCTAAGGTATAAGCTTCATGTGAATTAGCGAAAAATGACAGTACCAAATTCATTTAATGCCGATTGTATTACGAAATTCCACGAAACCGACCGAATGGCGATATTGCTCCATCTCGTTCACGCGCACGCATTTTCAATCATATAACCCCATCTTTTTCTCTTATTGGCGCTCAAAAATTAGCAAGCCACGTGACCTGAAGTGACGTCATGACAAGTTTATTTTCTGTTCAAATTTAATTCACGACAAATTAAATACCTACAGTAGGTATGATATGATTATCTATATTTCAATGATGAATTGACTATAGAGTGGTTGTGTCCTGAATTTTTAAGGGAAGCCGGTGGGTCGACTAGTATGGCACCTTCGCCACTGTACGGTAGGTACCTACTTATAACAAAAAACAATTTTTCAAATTTTTGTCTGTCTGTCTGCTTGTTCCGGCCCTCTCTATCCCCGAAATGACTGGATCGATTTTGGCGGTACTTTCACTGGCAGATAGTTGATGTTATAAGAAGTAAATTAGGGTACCGCGCAAAAAAAATAAAACCCATGTATTCCAATTCATTTACCGACATGCACTCGAACGAAGTTACGGGCACAGCTAGTAGTAAAATATTACTTTAATAGGCTGTTTCCTGTGTAATTATGATGTTTATATTAACCGCAGCATGGCTAAAAATTATTAGTTTAATAGTTAGGTACGTTGAAAAGAAATAAGGTGGCTGGGACAGACTGGATGCGGAAAGCGGAGGACAGGGTATTGTGGCGCAGCCTGTGAGAGCCTACGGCCAGCAGTGGACTGCAATAGGCCAATTTTATTGAGTTAGGTATGTATTTATTAATCAGAAACAAAACAATAACTAATCCTTGTTATTTACACACTAACTCTATAATAGAAATAAAAATATTTACAAGTATTAAAAAGGGTTACAGGGCGTCGAAAAATTCGTCCACATCGCTGTCAACAGGAAAAGTGCCCAGAAGGCTGGCAGCATTGCCACGTTGGATAGCAATGCTGATTCTTTGGCCAAAAAATAGGCCCGCCCTCTGGTCACGTGAAGAGTCGACCAGTTGTTAGGTATGTTGTGTGGGAATAAAACAAATTATAATAATTATATAAAACCATCCATATAATATGTCTTTATGATCACGTTCCCGCCATTTGTGGTGTTTGTTACCAACGATGTTATCAAAACGTAATAACTGGGCTAAGGTAAAGCTCAACTCTAAAACTATTATCATATTTTTCGTAACAAAACCCTCTGAATATTCAAATTAATGATGAAAAGGGTACAATCCTACGCCAATTAGCTTTGAATATTTGAAATCGAAGCTGGGCTGCCCACCTTCCGATAATCCCCCGTCGCGACAACCGAAGACCGTTTCGCCGAGAAAGTTGTATCTTGTTCAGCGATTTTGCTTTCATGGACCTTGAGTGAAGATTATCGCGGTCGTATATCTTACTCGGCCTCGGCCTTCGGCCTAAGGGATTACTTAGGCCTGGCGAGGCACTTGGACGCCCTACCCGGTGTTCAAGTAGGCATTGAGCATTGCAAGATGTGTCAATCAAAATCAATTCTTAGGGTCGTTACGGAGATTAGTGGTCATAAATATATCAAGAAAATAGGGAGTTAGAAAGTCGAAGTGGGTAGGCACTTTCGTCCGAAATACCTCATAAAAAAATTTTTGCTATGATGTGTTGCTGCATTAATATATATATATTTTATTGAAATATTGCTCTTATTTACTGTAGCTGTCAATCTTCAGCGGATATCCGAACACTTTGTTTACTTAAACAAAAATTTAGTATACTTTTCATATATAAATTATGTGTTTAAAAGTAAACCGATGACCTGACATGCCTACCTACTCATTCATCTGTCTACTTAAGTACAGTAGAATTCTTGCCGATGTATATGTACAGACACACCAGTACATCAACAAGCTACTACAATCTGTTAAATTTCTTTAATAGATTTCCAACTATATCGCTAAAGCATAAGGTTAAAAGTTGATTGGAAATATTTGACAGTTTCGGCTAGCTTGATGTTCTGGCGTCTGTACACCTTTTTGATTGTACCTAAATAGACATAGATGAATGCGTAGCTGTCAGGTCATCGGTTTACTAAATCACTTAGTTTACATGAAAAGTATGTTAAGTTTTTGTTAGAATAAAGCGATTTGTGAAAAAAACACGGAAATCCGCTAAAGATTGACAGTTAAGTATAGTAAATAAGAGCATAATTTCAATAAATGTGTTTATACAGCAGCGCGTCACGGCAATCTGCAGGCGACAGATAACTGGGCTTATGAATTATTAAATAATATTATCATATGGCTGATTGTGATTCATTGGAAACACGACATGTCCTGAGATATTTTTGAAAAACACGTAATACGTACTTGCACATCAGTTTTAAATTATGTAGATACCATCTTATCTGAATGAGGAAATTAACGTGGGTACATAATGTACAATAATAATAGGTTTTATTTAATCTATAGGTAAGGTGGTAGGGACATCGATGCGCAAACGCATCATCATCTGCCTAGCATTTTCCCAACTATGTTGGGGTCGGCTTCCAGTCTAACCGGATGCAGCTGAATACCAGTATTTTACATGGAGCGACTGTCTACCTGACCTCCACAACCCAGTTACTGGGTAATATGATACCCCTTGGTAAGACTGGTTGTCAGACTTTCGGGCTTCTGACTTGGTACCCGTAACGACTGTCAATGATCCACGAATGACAGCCGAAACCAACGGCTTAACGTGCTTTCCGAGGCACGGAGGGGTTTCGGTAAGTAAAGATGGTCATTCTTCCATAGACCAACCGCGGATAAAGTAGCTTAACCTGATCGATCGACCTGTCGGGCTGTTATGATTTAGCCAAACTGAAACCGTGAATTCACCACATGGTTCTAGGCCCCATACATAAAGTAATTTTTTTAGTAGGTTACCAAAAAAAATCTGCTGAAAGTACAATTCCAACGCAGTCAAAATGTATAACAGAGCTTTTTTTAAATAACCGACAAAATGCAGCACAGGTTGGTTCACAATAATAATGAACTAAATCGGTGGTAACAGCCGGTCGATTCTGTAAAAATCTCACCGTGAAAACTTAGGTGAAGTGAGTTTGTTTTTGCTAGGAATTGACACTATTGACAGCTCACTCCACGCTCACTTCACCTAAGTTTTCACGTTGAGATTTTTACAGAATAGCACCGCAGGTTGCGCGTCGATGTCCTTGCCACTCTGCACCCCGATTGCGTAACACACTCGCAATCTCAATCTGAATCTCTTTGAAGGATATTGTATTGCTAATCCATTACTTCATATGTTCGAAAAATGTGTCGGCTCAACAACGTGTAAAACGCAATGGACGTTGTTGAACTGTCGAAATGAAACCCATTGCCACTGATAGTGTGTTTCGCAATTACCCCGCTGGTCTCTGTCATACGTATTGACTCTTTTCTTGTTCAACACCTCCTGAAAAACATTTTTCAAAATAAGATAACAGCTAAAATCTAGTAATGTTCAGGATTAATTTAGAAAGTAGACATTTTCTTTAAGGCTCCTTCAAACAGGCGCGACACGCGATAAAATCGCGCGCGACACAAAGCCACCGCAAGTCGCGCGACGAGTGGTGCCTTTATGTCGCGCGCGATTCGCGTCGCGCGTCGCGTCTGTTTGTAGGAGCCTTTAATCTTGACACTTCTTACTTAGGTACGGTTAAAGGCATCCGGTAGTTTTAAGTCAGCATAAAGTGGCGGGCGTGGTGATAAATGATCGTTCCTCGTTTAGATGAAAAGATTTATTTGTCCTGCGGGGTAATTACATGACACACGTGCACACTAACAGTAATGGCTTTCATTTTGACAGTTCAAAAACGTTAATTACGTTATTTACGTAATTTAGCAGACAATTTTTTTGAACATATTATGGAGGTATGAGGAACAGGGTGTAAAGTTCACTCATACTCTATAGAAAAGGGAGGAACCTCCGACCAGACGGGTGTTGTGTCTGGCGGGCAACTGCCCGATGATTCATGTCGGGCCATTGTATCTATGCTAGTTGCGCGGTAAACTCTGCTTGCGCGATGCAGGATTTTGCGTGACGTCAGTATGACGCGTTGTTTGCTTGTGGCGTTGTAGATACCGCTACAATATGAAACAATGGATTAGCATTATCCTTCAAAATGACTCGGATTGTAATTGAAAGCGTATTACGCGATTAGGGTGCTGCAGTCAAACCACTACTGGCTAGTTTTATTACATTATCTCTCTCCCACTTTGTAAAAGTCTTTCTAGGGACTTAAATTAATGTTCTGGGCGGAAATAAAACTTAATTAAAACATTTACAAAGCAGATAACAATTGACATAAAAACCTACATCATTTGACCGGATGCTTACATGATTAGGACATATCTACCTAAATACGTATTTTATCACGCTCGACGCAACTTTGAAAAGGGTCATTCGACTCCTATTCGAATACTCTCTTCAAAATGCGAACATTTGATTCAGATTTACGAGCATTGAATCCTTCCAACTCAGCAGAAATCCGTCGAACCTGCACACCCGTCCGCCACATTAATCCGTGATAATAAATCCCTGCTTGATACGACCCATAAATATTGGAACTCCCCTGAATAAATCGAAGGAGTCTAATATAACAGAAACCCTTACAACTTTTTGTTTTACTCGACTTCTGTTTAACTTCTCGTCATACACGTTAAAATGGAAAGCTGGTATATTGAAAAGAAATATTCAATAAACACTAGGAATGTTTTCTTTGACTTTATAAAAAGTTGAACAGAATTCAGCTTTTTGGAATGAAAAAAAAAAAAACAGCGCATTTTATGAGTTCAAAACCATACCTTTCCTGATTTTCTAAGTCGTAAAGCTTGGGCCGAGAATAATATTACTAATATAACCTGCATACTGCACACCCATATAAATCCCGACCCGTGAATACTGAAAGTCACCTAAATCAATCGGAAGGGGCTAATACAACAGCGACCCTTACAAGTTTCCATTTTACTTGTAATTTGTTTAATTTCACGTATAGACGTTAATGTGGAAAGTCGAATAAAAATGTAAATTTAGGTAGGAGTTCTTTTGAGAAGTACAGACGCCAGCATATCAAGCTACTACAATCTGTCATATTTCTTTAATAGATTGTCAACTTTATCGCTAAAGCATAAGGCTCAAAGTCGATTGGGAAAATTTGACAGTTTCGGGTAGCTTGTTGTGCTGGCGTCTGTACCTAATGCCGGGGTTCCTATGGGGATCATTACTAGGCCGCGGCATGGGTGGTTTCAGCTGACGGAGTTTTTATAGTCACCGACAGGCGTGCGAGTTAAAAAGGGAGATAAATCTAAAACGTTCTGGAGCGTGTATATTTTGTGCGTCACGTTATCTTGTTCGACAACATCAAAGTGTTGTTGTTCGAGTTTACGACACTATGCACGACATGCGCGAGGGCAATGTGGCACGATCCACATTCATTTAAAGTTCACTCAAATTACCCGTGTTTATGGTTGAACATAATACATGCTACATTCTTCCATTGCTCTATATTCCAAGATTTTCCATGAACTATAAACTGTAACTACGTCGTCAACTCCAGAGTATTATTGATCTATTATTCATGTATACTTACAAAGTTATCTAAGTTTTGGATGGAATTCTAAGTTGTGCTAAAGTTTTCGAGTAGGTATTGCTATGCATCGATTAGCATAAAACAATATCAGTAACATCTTAAGTTTACTTTAATCAAAATCTATAATGAAATGGATGGAAACATTTAAACTTTTAATGACATAATAAAATTACGGACTCTGAATGAATTTTTTATATTTCTACCTTTGTCCTAATCAGGAGAGAAAAAGAGGGGAAACTTTCTTAATTAAAGAGACTAAAATCGAAATAAATTAACGTCAGTAGCAGAGTTCAAGCAAGCTTAACGAGTTAGAAATCAATTCAGCCCGTATGGGTTCTGTACCCATATTCATGTCAATGGCATTTATAGAAATATTACGGAAATATTTCACTGATCCTTTAAAAACTTTTTGACTTTACAATGATAAATGCTTTTTAAATTAATGAATATTGAGCGAGCGCTACCTCCAAGTTGGTCGCAGTTACTTGGCTGTTTAGTTTTTTTATAACCCGATAATAGGAATTATTTGAGACTCACAGAAAGAGGCGCAATCATTATATTAGAGTTTTAATAATATTTTTGGGCGGGCAAATAGGAATTATTAGAGGTTCGACTAAATACATGCTAATAAAAAAAACCTGTGTATACAGAATGGCAGGGACATCGACGCGCTACCTGTTACCATGGATTCAGTAAGTAGGTACAGACTCCAGCACATCAAGCTACTATAATCTGTCAAATTTCTTTAATAGATTTTCAACTTTATCGCTAAAGCATAAAGTTCAAAGTTGATTGGGAAAATTTGACAGTTTCGGGTAGGTTGATGTGCTGGCGTCTGTACATGATTCTAAACCCCCCCGCGTTGACATTTTTCATCGATTAATGCTGCTCAACAGCCAATCTAGTCACTTGACACAATTTGGGCAGACTGTTACGTTAACGTAATAAAATAACTCAAACAGAATTATTTTATCTTAGGTAATAACTTCCAGTAAGTATACCTATTAATTAGAATTAATATTTTTTTAATAATAATTTTAATGATTTTTCTTGCTTACCTACGTAATTAGTAAATGTTAAAATATGTTATGTAGGTAGATTATATTAATTGGAATTTGGTTTCATATTTCTTTATCTTGTTTATTTAATCGTATTATTATGTTATTTGAATTCAAAGAATTTTGTTCTAATTTGGGTGCACAAAAAGAAAAACGGACTGCAAATGTTATACACCTATAGATGCTGTTTCTAATATTATTCAAATTAAATACATACTACAAAACAGAATTCTTGCTACTCAGATAAAGATGATTTTGAAATAAACTGTTCAACCTACACAAACTATATCCGATGACCAATCTGGATCTCGAATGTTCAATTACCGTAATTAGGTACCGTTTTGTCGTAAAACGAATACAAAAAGACATATTATCTTAGTTAGGTACTTATACATTCGTATTGCAAAGACAGCCCCTATAATAATAAGTTCACGTTTCACTAGACACAAAAAGGTAAGGCAAAGAAGTTTAAGAAAGGAAAAACCTTTTCAAAAGAAGCACTTGCAAATTTTCTTAAGGCCGGGTGGAGAAATAATTATGACTGGGTTAATTACCGGGGTTCACTGTTCAAACAACTGAGAGATAAACCGTCTGGGATTAGATGGACGTTGTAACATTTTTTTATTTTTTTTATTGCTGAATGGGCCGCTCTTGACCTAGATCAAGCCATTTTTTTTTGGTGCGTGGTGGAAATCCTCATGGACTTCCTCCATCGTGGGGGTGACATACTGGACTCTTACCGGTTAAAACCACCGCGGTGTGCCATCTCGACCTATGGCCGGGGGTGCGGGATTTCAGATTTCAGTCGGAGCAATCCGACAGATATTGAAGGAAATTCCTAAACCATTGCTTCATAATATGTATGAAAAATTCGTATGCTCGATAACGTAAATAACGCAATAGATGTTGTTGAATTGTTTAAATGAAAGTCATTGATCACTAGAAAAAAAAAATAGACTCACTGTTAGTGTTATGTAATTACCGCGCAGCGCCCTAACTTCCATACATTATTTCACAATCTGAAGGATTTTGAAGGAAACTGCTAATCCATTGCATCATAATATGTTTGAAAAAATGTTGTCTGTTCGACAACGTTAATAACGCAATTTTGGTTAGCTGGAAGCAAATAGCGTCATTAATTATGCTCGGCTCAACATGCCAATGTAGCATAAGCTTCAATACACTGATTCGACGCAAACGCCGCCATGTGCAAAGAATAGGCGGAAGCAATCAATAGCTCACTTTCAAACGAAACAAGGATTTATTGGACCTTTCCAAACTGGTCATTTAGACTAGAACCAAATTTTTCTCTCCGATTTAAACAGATAAAGAAAGTTGGGTCCTAGTTACCCCACTGCTTTTTTTTTATTAATGACTGAAAATCTGGAACGAATTTTATGTTTCGGAAATACTTTTTTATAATATATTATTATTATATTTTATATAATAAATCCGCAAAATATAGTTTATCGACAAACATACTGTGCTCGAATAGCTCCTATAAACTATAAATAATCGCTGAACATACATGGGAGTGTTTCGGAAAGACCTTGGAATATCTTCCAAGAAATATTCATTGCACGCCGTTTCGTGGGTCATCCTGTATTAGTTCCCGAGAATAGATAAAATAATATTTATTGCTGGCCAGTAACCCGCGATGAATTAAGTTCTCTTTTATTGCCAGTAAGCCTGATGGCCTCTGGGGTGGTGTCATAGAACTTGCGCGGGATAAATCATAATTAGAACAATGAACATTTACAGTCCGTTCTCAAATCTTTTACCTCTGACAGCAGCAATCTAAAATCAACCTTATTGTAACAACTATAAAGATCACACTAATATTGACAGACCAGCGGCAGTAATCCAACAGCAACCTTATTAAAATGAGAATAAAGATCACTGATGTTGACAGGACTGTAGAAAGAGTGCATAAGTATTTCTATATGATTTGTACCTGTCTCTTGGTCCTTGGGCTTCTGCTAAGACGAAATTTCGCATTTTGATTCACAGTCCATTGAACTAGGTACTAGAGGCGTCATTGGTAATCGATATTGAGACGATTGGAAAAAAGTGCAATGGAATGTGAACGATTCAATGGTTGTTCGTTTGTGTAACGTGGTTCGTTTTGTATGTGAAGATGAAATCGAAAATATTTTTTTTTACATCATCATTCATCATCATTGCCCTTTGGGTGACTTTTAGCCTTCTTATAAGGCCCATTGTGAGCGACTACGTTTCAATGCCATAAGTCATCACTGGCAACACGCACTGGTCAAAGACTTTTGTCTTGAGACACTACGGTATGCGGGACGAGAAGATATTGCGTAGCTTCCCGAACGCTGGCCAGCCGAGTCGGATTCTACGATTGACCTCTTTCACGAAGTTAGACCTACCTAACTGGACAGTTTGTCCTAGGTAAACATACTCGTCCACGACTTCGAGTGGTTGAGATTCTTTTACATACGAATGCTGAAATACGTAATGTTATTAAGCACAAATTCGATAAAAACCTAGGGCCCGGTGATATGGGTTATCTCTTGGTATAATGTGCCTGAACAATCACAAAACTCACACTTAAAAATCTCGTCAGTGACAAGGAAAAAATTTTTATGAAGGTCCACATTATGTTTTACATTAATGGCACCACAGACGCCGCATAAAAATATTAAAAGGTTTCAAAAGGGCATTAAGAATATTATAGAATAAAAAATATATAATATTTTGGGATGTATGAAGAAGCCTCCTCGTGTAGCGCAAATTGTTCCGCCAGTTACTCAACTGAACCGAGCGCTTGGCGCATCCTGGACAGTCACACCCAACACCTTAGTTGACTAACCAATTTTCTCTTGCGGTGGTAGGACTGACGCCCACCGGAGTCCGGCGCCAAGCAGCCTGCTGTGTTTCGTCGATACGTGGGAGTTCCAGTGCCATAGGCATCTGGGCACGCTCGTTCCATCATAGATCTCATCCATCGCTTTCCATCAGGCGTGATCGAGGTCAAGAGCATTCGCAATAAAAAAAGAATAAAAAAGGACAGATGTTTTACACAAATTGGTAGAATTAAAAAGTTATTTTTTACTTAAAGAAGGTTGAATATTGTTTCATAAAAAAATACACACTGTATCGCAGTGTAGGTTTACGTAAGTTTAAATGCAGCAGAGCAAGCGTAATAAAAGCAATCTTGGACTATGTCTAGTTGCACATTTACAATAGGTACCTACTGTGTGACAGTTTTATTACTTATGTACAGGCACATCAAGCTACCCGTTATTTTCTATTTTTTTTATTATTCTCTCCATGGTCTGGCAGTTTGAGTAATTTATGTGGCCTACCCAAATGTCCTTTCTTTGGTATTGTTCGTCGAATCGTTGAGCCCCTTAAGTCTTAAGTTTCTGCAGCACGATTTCTGACAAATGCGTGCACTGACTAGACAGGTCCTCTCAATCTGTGTGGTTCTTTCCTCAAAAGACCATCTCAGACATCGATCAACATGGTCTTCATATAACCTGACCAAGATTATAATATATCTGGACTTTAAAAGAGACTATGACCTCTAAATTTGTTTCGGCCTTTCTTCTCAGAGTAGTCAGATAGGAAACGCCGACCTCATCTAGTTTAAAAAATATATGATTGACGTGTAAAAGTGTTTGTGCAAGCCTACTTACAAAAATAAAATCATTTATCATTTATAAAACTGCGGGACACTTAACGCCCCTCGACGTAATACGTAACTACGTAAACTTCTGTTGTGTTTCGTTCAGTGTCCTTCAATATGTTAAGTAATGATTAGCGACTGTTTAACCATACATATTTGACGTTTAAACGTCTCTTAACTTTAAGCAACGTATGAGATAAGTATGTTCTGGTTGCATCTCAGTCTATATTTCCGTGAGAGATATTCCGAACATGACAGAGCAGTAAATCTGAAATAAATGTATTTTTGATTTATTTGTCCGCGTTCGCACTCGGGTTGTTTATTCTTATCCTAGCTTGGCATGCTGATCTTTATAGTGTTGGAAATGTTTCTTTATTTTATTATAGGGTTGAACGACTGGAATTGATCTGGTTGCTTGTGATTTGGTTCTGTTTTTTTTTTTCGATTGGTTTTGTGGTGTGGAATAGGTACACCTCTGCATAACCCTTTGGAGAATACAGGCGTTATGCTATGTTATAATTATGTTTTATGTGTGTAGGATAACAAAGACAGGAACATAAATGTTTGTCAAATGGTTCTACTGATGCACGACTCGTAATGCGAAGCATTAGAGAGTGCTTTACGACCAATTAGTCCGGGAGGTAGCGTTGTAGTTTTTCTAGGAATTTTATACCGAATAAATTTTATTTCAAACAGTTGTTTAATGGTCAGAAATCGGTAAATTGAGCGTCAGTTGTCGCACTAACGGTGGAGCTAAAGGACCCCCCTCCCCCCCTCGTCAATACAGCTGACAACTATTTTTTGAAAAAATGTGATTACAACAATAATATTATACATTTTTGCTCGGTATAAAAATCATCGGAGCAGATTTTTTCCAATGACTTTTTCATGCTGTCTCCTTTAGCTCCACCGCTATCGAAGCAGCTGACGTTCGGAGCTTTATGTGTTAGGGGAAAACTATTATTGTTATGATTTTCAGCCGGTATAAAATGACTTGCTCAACTATAGCGCTGCCTCCCAGACTAAATATTTTTATCTTGCCTCCTTTCTGCAACTGTTTCTATTGTTATACTCTTGCTAGTACCTACATACTATTGTATAGATGATTTAATGGAGAAGAATTCTGTACTTTTATAAAACTCTAACGAAAAAAATATCAAAATTTTCTGAAAAAATTCCCGTCAATCAAGTGTGAAATCAACCTGAAAACATTGTAGCTTGCGAAAAAATCTATTAATTTAGTAAATTTTTTCTTTAAATATATTCGATTCACCCATAGGAGGAACCCTATTGAAAATGGCTCTTTTATTCAAAGTAGTTTAATTATAATTAATAAAAAACTAACTAATATGATGCAAACAACAAACACAACAACAAAACAACATGCATTGCGTTATTTACATTGTTGAGCAGACTTTTTAGAACATAATTATGAAGCAATGAATTAGCAATATCCTTCAAAATCATTCGATCTTGATTGAAAGTTTGTTACACGGATACGGTGCTAGTAAATACACGCACGCCGAAATAGGTATATTTTATTTTATTTTTATTATTTTTTAGCCTGCGCTGTCCCACTCCTGGGCAAAGGCCTCCCTCCACTCCTTCCATCTTTCGCGAGCCCGCGCGTCCTCCTTCCAGTTTTGATGGAACCTATCCAGCTCGTCCCGCCATCTCCTACGTGGTCTGCCGCGACCCCGCCTCACTGTCTCAGGGCACCAATTCTGCGCTATTTGGGCCCACATTTTGTCCGGCATGCGGCAGACATGTCCTGCCCAGTCCCATTTAAGTTGAGCAGCCTTTTGAGCCACGTCAGCTATCTTTGTTTTTTTGATTTTGTTTTTTGTTTTTTTGTAAATAGGTATATAATAGGCACAATTATAAAACACCAACAAAAGATAATTCAACTATCTTTTCTAGCCCCACGACTCTTTCACACACTTTCACCATTATTGTTTAATAGGTACGATCTTCAGACACTCCGCACAGATTTTCCCACATCACGACTGTCGAGTGCAAAGATAACGATTGTTTCGACTGAACACGTAAATTACCATCGTTTACGTCTCTCACACCTGAACACGAGTAAATAATTAAACGGCGGTCATAGCTGTGATTAGTTGGCACTCGACTTAACCGCGTGGAGACGGAAACTCGTGGCTAACGAGACAAGAGGCCCTTGTGTGTATTTAATTAGATTAGAGTGTCGAATTCGTAGTAATAGTTATCATCATAATCAGCATGTAATGTTGGGAACATTACATGCTGATTATGATGATAACTGCTGGGACACAGGCTTCCTCTGTTTCGAGAGGGAGTGGGCTCTAATCTACCACGCAGGCCCAGTAGATGTCACATATCTTCGAATTTTAGGTTCACTGAGAGCAGTGGTGATGAAATTATTGACACAAAGTGAAGCGCCTGCCCGAGTTCGAATCCACGACCTTACAGCTCATATGTCGGGGCCATTGCCACTGGGCCAGTCAGGGAAATTAATTGTATATCAGATTGACACGCTGCGTGAAATTGCCCCGTTAAAGTTATTTCATAGAACTGTGATAGAATGGCAGCTGTGATTCGAATATAGAATATACCTACGACACTGACCTATATTACAACTGTTCATTAGAGGTCAGTGACCTACGGACAATTCAAGTTGGTACATTGATGGTTTATAATTTACTTATTTGGTTGACAAGTGTTTTAATTACAAGACATTTTTAATTGAGTAATTCATCAAGAAACACAAAATGCATATCGCAATGAAAGGCTAATTGGCAATCACGTCAACTAAACGCCCGTCAGATAAAAATCTGCGATCTCTAACTTTTCGCATTTGCAAGATAGATTAGAGCTTCTGTCCGTGATTTTGTTCGAATGAGGTTTCTCCTTTTAAAACATAGGTATCCTATTATAGTGCAACTTTCTGTCAGTGAAAGATTTTTGTAATCGGATCAGGCAGTCTACTCCCCGAGAACGAAATACCTACATAATATGTAGTTCGTGTCACCTACGGCATAGCATTAGTTTGGGCGTAATACAAATATTTATTATACTAAGGTTTGGGGCTTGAACCTCAGAATAACAAATAGTACTAACGTCCCCGAATTAAGAATGAATGACAACACGATTTGACAGTTGTCCTTACTTTGGATGTGTTTATGTCTAAGTTAATTAATCGGGAGTAGCGTTCACTCCAGAGTATCGAATTACTTGCGGATGGGTTCGTATTTTCTTTGACGGACTTAGCGCATAGGCCCTCTGTAGTTGCCAAGACACCCCCTTTATACAAACTCAAAAATTTAAACCTTTTATAATCTATACTAATAATATAAAGAGGTAAAGTTTGTAAGTTTGTATGTAGGGGGTAATCTCTGGGACTACCAGTCGGATTTGAAAAAATCTTTTTGTATTTGACAGCCCAATTCTTGAGGAAGGCTATAGGCTTAACATCACGTTTTGACCCTTAGGAGCCGAGTAAAAAGAAGAAAATAACGTTAAGCAAAAACTAAGTAATAGCGCGGGCAGGCGATGAGATGCGACGGGGTGGGTCGGACTCGGAGGTACCTACAAGAAATTTCACGCGGTTCAGTCGCGGGCAGAAGCTAGTATTAACTATAGAGATAATGCGTAGGTAATACTATCTAAGCTGGTAAGTCTGGAACAAGATAATCACAGCAACTACGTAATTTTAGTCAGAAAACAACGTTTTATAATACTTGAATGAATAATAATTGTAGTATCTGCCTACCTGGATGAATAAACAATTTAATAACATAATGTGTAGGCTGCTAAAATAATTAGGCTTCGACAAAGGAATTATCAAATAATAAAATATTCTGATTCTGTTTCAGACTGTATAATAATTATAAACAACAATTTATAATAATAAAATTAAAATTTAATTTTTTGATTAAAATTATTCCAAAATGAGAAAGGTCCAGAGCCGGTGGTGTTATTAATTTTAATTATTTTATCATGAAATCAAATGTGTAGGTGTACCTTATTATAATTTTCGTAGTAGGTAAGCGACACTGCATTAACAAAATTAAAACAGATTATCCGATGATGTACGCTTTGATAAGAAGGTATTAGTCTGATAATTTAAATTATACTTAATCTAAAAATAGGTAAGTATTAACTTTATCTTAAAATTCTCAACTACATCACATTGCTTTTGAAAATACAATAAAATTCAGCTTACACACATTTAAATTTGCGATAATAATAAACGGGTGCAGATAGATACACGTGGTTATAGTAATCTTCCATTTCACGTGTAGTGGATTCGGGGAAAGGAGACGAGTCACGTTTAATACAAAGTTGGGCCCAAAACCCGAACTCGATGTTTAAACTTTCAAAAACCGCTTAAATAATGGTCATAGAGATTCGGCGCAATAGTAACTGGCCACGTTTGAGTCGGACTCACACACGAAGGATTCTATACCACACGTTTGTTGTATGGCAGCCCCCTTAAATAATTATTTTATTCTGTTTATAGTATTGTTGTTATAGCGGCAACAGAAATACATCATCTGTGAAAATTTCAACTGTCTAGTTATCACGGTTCATGAGATACAGCCTGGTGACAGACATACAGACAGACGGACAGTTGAGTTTTAGTAATAGGGTTCCGTTTTTAGCCTTTCGGTACGGAACCCTAATAATGATAAGGGGGATTTCCCCGACCGGGGTTTAAACATTTTTTTTCGTTGACCGGCCATTTTGGATTTTGGGTCCAAAATGACTGATCTCCACGACACAATATCATGTCTGTAATCCCCGAAGGGTTAGGCAGAGCCGCAAAGGTGACACCCTACGTACATTTTTCACACAAATGTCAAAAAATTACAGTTGTGATTTGAATTAAACTAACAATCTAAGTTGTTATTCAATTTGCCTTACACATAATTTCCTTAACCTTCCCAGTTACGGCCTTCTCATAGAAGAGGTCTATGTCCCAACAGTGGAATGAAATAATGCTGATTATGTTATAGGTAACTACTATGCCAGCACAGTAAGACTAATGAGAAAACGCTTAGCCATTTTGCTCCTAAATTAAAAGCTCTCACTATTTCAAAATCGAATGAGTCCTGTATACTCTCACACTAAATAAATTGTTTCTAAAATGAGTTTTTAAATAGGGTTGCCCAATGCTAAAATGAGTTTCTAAAATAGGGTTGACAAAATTTTCATATAGCTAGTCTTTTTGTTTTTAATCGAACGGTCCCGATAAGTTATTTGATTTTATCAATACTCCCTGCGTATTGGTTTCTTTTGACTTCTCAGTAAGTGAATTATGATTATTCGTACACAAAGGACACTCATTAGGATTTAGAGGCCTTTTATCACTGATTAGCTATCTGTTAGGGGACAAGTTAAGAAGAGACGGTATACATAGAAAATAGTTGATAAAAGTGCGAGTAAATATTATTTTTAGGATTCCGTACCCAATGGGTACAAATGGGACTCTAAGGGGACTAAGACTCCGGTGTCCGACCATCTGTCACAGGGCTGTAATCTTCTGAACCGTAATAGATTCATCCTACCCTGATGATGATGGGACTCCCTTTTCCGCACTTAGACTCCCATTCGGTCCGTTGTGCGTGGAGCATCCTACCCTGGTACGGAACCCTTTGTGTGCAAGTTCGATTCGCACTTGGCCGTTTTTTGGTAACTATTTTTTTTTACTTTTATGTAAAGTGCAGTATCGAAGAGTCAATTTTTGTAAGAGGTAAGCTGGAGTATCTTTAATATACTTAATTATATTATTTGTCTATAGAATACTGACTATGCCATTATTCAAAGGGAAGCCGGTACGAATCGAGTTGTATGAAACCTTCGCCACTGGTAAAGTGCTTGCTACACCTACAGTGCGGCCGACAATAGAATGCGTGACACCTGACAAGTTTCATACAAACCAATATGTGTTTTGCATATTTGATCTTTATTAGCTACTAGAATTATCGCACTGACCGGTGTCAAGAACGCATTTTCTCGACAGCTGGACTGTAAATTAAATTAATACATTCTATGTACCGACGCCCTCTAGTAACGGTTGGACGTAGAATTACCATGTAAGGTAATATCTGAATTCAAAGGTCTGAATAGTCGAACCGTTATCCGAAGAAAAAAAGAAGGTGCTAAAGAGATAATCGATTTTACTTAGTGAGCAGCTGAATACCTGTATATTACTTAAAGCTACTGCCTATCCGATAAATTAATATTATATCAATTAAATATGTTTTTAAAAATAAATTATTTTGTCACAGTAAAAATGTAAAAGTTAAAGTATGTAGGTCTGTAAAAAAATTGCAGTAAGTAACATAAGTTCACAGTTTTTTTATCCAGCACGTTGACACTTCTGTATTAGGTAGGTACAATTCTATCAAGAAAATATTAATTATGATAACAAAACGCGTTTATTATTCTTGTTATTAACTGTGACGAGAGCATAGCGACATAATGTTTTAATCACAAACTCTACGGGTTATCCTCTTTACGTTTATTAATAATGCAATTACTTCGTCCGGCTACCATGTCGCGGGCTACGTCACGATTGTGACGTAACGAACGAGATTCAAGCTGATTTTTATAGTATTTTTAGCCTGAAATTAGTCTTTATTATTTGAATTAAGAATTTGAGATAATTTTCAAGTTATGGATCAGCAAACTGAATGTTAACAAAGTTCTAATTCCATTGCAACTAAAAACTTATTACTTAGGACCTTTTTGTTACAAATGGTTACTTAAAAAAATCAACTTATGACACATTTCACTAAAGTATATAACTGTTTAAGTGGCGATAGAATGTAAATTATGTGAGATTATGAACACTATTACCTACAGTGATAATCTCGGATAAACTAAACTTGTACCTAGGTATGTACTTTGTTATTATCATACAAGCCATGTGCTCGATGGGTTTCCTATCAACGAAAATGACGAACTTCCGTACAAACTATCGTACAAACTTCCGTACAAACTATTGTGAACCCCGTTAGTGGATTGAGTTTCAAAAATCCTTCCTTCCACTATCGTCATTCAAGGATCCTTTGTGCAAATTTTCATTCTTCTCACCCAGCGGTTTAGGCTGTTGCAGTGAATTAAGGCCAGGACTCTCGGAAATCTCGGAATCGACCTATTTTTGATTCAACATTAAACAATCAAATATTCTTTGTTTTAATCTGAAAAAAATATATGGCATAGTTTAACTAACATTCTTGATTATTCTATGGTTCAAAACACGATATTTACAACTTCACTCGATCATAAAAAATCGCAAACAAATCGAAAACAGCGAATTTTTTAATCGTTTTTCAAGTCGTATTTGAAGTAGACTTAACTTTTACTCGCAAAAAATATATCAAAAAATAGGCAATGATGTATAGTAGAACATTCTACGGTTAATTTTTTTCAAAACTGATTTTTATTGTCTTAACAAAATATAATCTAAAAAGGCGGCCTGCGCGCTTCACTTCAGTAGCCCGCCGGGCGTTACCGAGGTAGGACCTGTGTCGCTTTTGCTGGCTCGCCGCGTTCCCGCTAATCGATCGAAATATACGTTATATTATTGTTAATTTCCGTGTTTGTGTATTAGTTTCAAAAATCAGTCTGTAAATATTGTTTAGGTTCTAGTATTAATAATTAAACTAAATATTAGTTTGTTATAATATAGTTGTAATATATAATGATAATTAAGCTCAGCGAGTTCATTCGAACTGCGCTTTCGCGGCATTTGCCACGCGAGGACGGAGGTAACGCTAAATGCCTACTACGCTCGAAGATCCTGGCCTTAATAAGCTTAAATTTTTTACCTATTAAGTAGGTAGATATAGTTCTAAAAAGCCACCTTCCTTTTACAATTCACAATATAGGTAGGTACCTATTTTTTTTTTCTAAAAATAATGTACGTAAATATATTCGGATCAAACAGAGTTTTACCGGTTTGACTACATATAAATAGTTATACGTAGGTACCTATTGTTTTTTTCTTTATCTGAAAACTTGACCTACGGTACATTTTAAAATTTAGCTCATGACTATTTGCAGGTATATTATATTTCTAATTTATTTTTTCAATTAATAATACACTTCCGGGCACCAGAATCGATCAACACTGCTTTTTTTTGTATAAAGGTATGTAACTTTTTGGTGGTCGTGAATTCATATTTGGAACAATAATGACACCAAAATGGTGGCCAGTATGTTGGTTTTAAAATTGCATAAAAACGTTTTTCGACTCATAATAATTTTGATGCAGGCTTTTATACCTCACATGGAAGTCTATTAGTAAATAATATTAGTTACGAATGCGGTCACGATACTACCTACTGCCAAAACTGTCAGTGTGTAAGTAAACATATTACGTATCATTGTTATGTATTATTATAATGAAGGTAACGATTCTATTGTGTTGTTTGTACGCACTGTCAATTATTAGTATAATAGTATTTATTTATCTCTTATTGATTTTTATACATATTTTTGCCAGTTAAAATACCTACAGACTTATAATAATTTATTGAGGTATTTGTTTAGTTTTTTTTTTTTGCTTTAGGTAACTACTGTTTATTATATTTACCTAAGTCATGCATACTTTACTTATAAAGACGTACGCAACACATTTTATAATTAGATAAATAATAGGTAGGTAGGTACCTACAGTCTACAGAAGGACAGCGTCATTTGCCATTCTTGTCAGACAAATGATTAAGTCGTAAAATCGTCGTGTTTTGCAACTTTAATAGCTACTTTTGTATTATGCACCACTTAGAAATCTGCGTAGATAATGTTTCCTATAAGTATACCTAAATCAACAAAACGCGCGTGGTGATTTCTAATTAGACACAATCAGTCTTAAGATTTAATTTCCCTCATAGAATATAAAACCCAGCACGTAGTTAATTGCACATTTAGATGCGGATGGTAAGCCGTGTGTTCTCGTCATTCGCCCATGCGTATCACGACGGCTGAGGTTACTTTGTAAAACTACCGCTCGTACAAAGTAAAGTTTTTAAATTAACCTAAAAATAAATTTTATTATCCTTCCGAATGACATTTTTCACCATCGCACATACCTACTGTCTTATATTCTTACCAGCAAGGTCAGCATCAGCAACAGATCCGTAAACCAAAACCGGATTTTATACGTCACTCTCAAATCCAAGTAACCGAGGCAGATTTTATCGGCACATATGTTTAACAAAACAATGCAGGCGACAGTAACGTTTACTTGTTATTTCCTGCTTTATTTTGAGAAAGAAACACAGCGAAACTACACGCGTTACGAACAATGTACACACGAACACGAGGAGACATAATTACCGGCGAGGCAACTAATAAAAACACACCAAAAAACAAATGCTATTTCGTGGAGTCAAGGCTATGAATTAGCAACACATTCCATATATGTAATCGTTACGCGAAAACAAAAATCTTACTCGTAAAAACTTCACGACAAAAAGATACAACTGTTAATAATAGAACGTTTAAAACTATCGAACGTCGCCGTGCACTGAGCGTGCTATTCGGCGGTGTTAATTGCTAATCGGACGTTATCGGGAAATGTAGGTAGGTGACATTTCGTAGGCATGTGCCTGACTGTGTGCGGAGGGCGCGCCGCGGCAGCAGCGCGCTCACTCGCGGTTAGGAGAGGACTGTGCGTGCAGCCCGCTAGCTCGCCAGGCCGGCCCGCTCGCGGCGGGAGCGGCAGCGACGAGTCGAGCGGAGCGGGCCGGCTGCCCACCGGAGCGGAGCCGACCCGGCCCCAGACACCGGCACGGCGGCGGACGTCGGGCTCGTCTCATCGCCTGGCTGATGATGAGCGCACCGACCTGAATCATCCCTCGCGCGTTAATAACTTTAATATCACTCATATGTCACTCGTCGCCGCTGACGTCGCGATCCACGCGACCTATCGCAATGCAACCTTATATTATGTCAACGCAAATGTCACCGTCCTTGACTAAGCGGCTATTGATATCTGAAACCTTACATTAAATTGAAATCCGATATGCCTACCGAACGTACGAAATTTGCACATTGTACAACGTACGAGTATCCATATCGCGTAGCCATACTTGCTATACGTAGTATTGTTTTGTTTGATTGCGATTTGTTTGTTATGGTTCTTATCTACTGATATCAAGCCTTTATTTAACTTAGGCATATCTACAAGTACCAACAGCCTATTAACACAGTTTATATCAGTATTTACAATCAACATCGTTTGTATTAGCATCGTAATTGTCATACTTATGGTTTAAACATTTACCTACAAAAACCGCTCCCGAGGGAATCACTGAATCAAATTAATTGTTCATACAATAGTCAATGACTGAGTATAGACATAAATTGTTCAGACATTAGTTTAGCCAATAAATGGTATAAACGACACCGTTAAGTGATTGCATATCAGTGAGCAAATTGATTCACACTTATATATTTACCGAAATTGATATTAGATATAACACATGGATTGTATAGCGACAGTTCGCTATCGTCTATAACTTTAGCAAAATTTCTGATTGACAAATCTATCCACTATCTTTCTTTAGTATGTATATAATAAAATTAAAAATATAATAAATACCGAATGAGTTCTGAACAAACTCTTTCGTAAATTATAATTAAAACCTGACCAAAGGTTTGTTATCTCTGAGGAAGTCATTTGCTAACAGAGATAATCAACCAAAGTGTTCGAATTCAAAAGTAATTTAGGTATTAATTTAATTAAATACATTCTGCTTTATTCTGTTAATCAAGTGTTATGTTTATTTAGGGCAAACAATTAATTGGTTCTTGACATTTACTAATCGAGGCGTTTAGTTGCAAACCCCGCGAAAACGATTTTCACAGAATGTTCACAAATAAAAAAAAAAAGTTTAATGAATTTATACTTCACACTACGGTTTACAAACAGATGTATTATTGTGACTAATTAAGTGATTATGTAATTTAATTAATAATATAGGCACAGTGAGGTCTATAAAGCGGAATAAAAGCAGAATAAAATCTGTTATACCTGGATTTGCACGTGACACTCAATTTTGGCGGGTATTACGAGTGAAATGTCAGTTTATATTGGATTTTGCTATTGAACTGTCAATTTATGTCGGGTTTTGACATTTCGTCTACACAATGTGATGCGAATGCTGTGCTGTGATTGGACGATTTTATTATATCGGCTTTTGCAGTTCACACGAGTGCTTATATCGGGTTTTGCTGCGAAACTTGCATTTAAATTATCGTTTTCGTAAGGTAGTGAGTGGGTTTAACTCTCTAGCTCATAAATGAGCTTTGTAACTGTAAGAGAAAACATTTTTTTTTCATACTGCATTGTTAACTCATTTTCAACCGAAAACCGTCTTAGCGGGGTTTGCAACTAGACGCCTCAATTACAGTTTTCTAAGTCACCGTACCGTAAACTTTTGGATACAAAACCGGTTTTTGACTGGTATTGTTGTATACCTACTTATATTTGTGTGTACCACATTTGGTTATCACTTAGTAGGTACATATTTTGGTAGGTATTTGTGTGTCAGGTTTGTTAACTTTTTAAATGGAATAATTTATGCGTCTGAATAATGAATGAGTATATTTCGATGGACTAATCTTCAAATATTTGGACTCGTGCCTAACCGATTAGGAGGAGAAAACACAGAAAAAGAAAATTGGAAAAATATGGACTTTGCCCAGTAGTGGGACAATATACGTTAATTGAAAAAAAAAAAACTTAAAAAAATATTTTCTTTGAGTACGTTAACGGTAGGAACTGACTGCTATGGCCTAAAAAGTTATAAGTAATGATATCTAAGTAGTACTTGAAAATGTACGGTACCTTAATTACTGTGCTAACTACAAGCAGGTACTTAACACACAGTAGTGCTCAATTAAAGCGTGAAATTGTCATAATTATAGTTTCCTCGGCTTCAGCCACTTGATTTGCGTATTAACCAAACTTAATGAGCACATAAGTAAACACGTCAAAATATAACAGAGCAAGACTAATTATTCAAACGATTATGACTTCTGTTGATTTATGTTTATTGGACTTCATGCATGAATTATTGGTACGTATTTAACTATTTTTTTTCATAAAGGATAAGGAACCAATAAAATATATTTTTTTATTAAAAGCGAGACAGGGTTTTTAGAATTTGGTGAAACATCGAGATTTCTTTATCATACTTATGTAAGTATACCTACACAAAAACCTTCCGGAATAATTTCTCTAAATGATATTGTAATCCGCATCAATATTCTTTGCGTAGTTTAGAAGAGCAACACCGTCACACAGACGGACACGAAAAGCGTCTTTATTTTATAATGTGTACCTGTAGATGTAGAAATAAAGAAGATATACATAAATGTCTTGCGATGTTAATTTTGTTCAGGGCTAAAGTGGAACACTGGTGGTTATTTTCTCCAGCTCTACCCGCCATTTACTTTTTCTTCTTCTTCTTTAGCCCTGGATCGAAAGAGCTGGCCTGGAAGCCATAGGGACTTTACCCAGGGGGCTTTACCCAGTAGTATGATGATTCAGGCTTACAGTAACAGTATTTATGATTATAATATTACTAATGTTTAGCAAACAAAACATAGCTATCGAAAGATACGTCTTGTAGATATGTATATAATATCTACAAAATAGTTTGCCGATACGTTGCAACTGTTAGAGAAGAAATGTACAGACGCCTGCACATTGAGCTACCCAAAACTGTCAAATTTTTCCAATCAACTTTGAACCTTATGCTTTATCGATAAAGTTGAAAATCTGTTAAAGAAGTTTGACAGATCGTAGTAGGTTGATGTGCTGGCGTCTGTACCTACCTATGTCCTCAAAAACTCTGAAAAGTAAAGTATAACTAATGGCAAAGCGCATCCTGGAACTATCTGACGAATATTGACTGAAAAGTTGATAGATTATCTAGAAGGGTCAGCCGCGCGAACAATGTCATCAAAGGATGAGAAACGATCCCCTATCAAATTAATAACAATACCTTTGTTAACGTCAGAGAACAAGTTGTGTGAAAGTTTCTATTGAATAATTCAATACAACGCTCATTAGAAATATTTATATTTTGTAACACCTTTTTCTCATGGGAAATAACTCATGCTTTTTAAAGAAGTTTCTACCCAGCTTTAGTATCATACAACTAACTACCTAAATTAAATGGTACTAACTAACTAACTAATAAATAAACATACATAAAAAACTGACCTTTAATAGTTTATGATTTCCTGATCTATCTCATGAATCATCCTGTAAATCCCTAATCATTAACATGGATGCGTCACTCATCTCCCAAAATTTAATCATAAAACTGCTACAAACATACATCAAAACTTTCACATTTATAATGTTAACTTTAAATTACATGCCAATAGTTTAATCCCTTGTGGAACGTATGGTGGTAAATATTTGGCACTGGGACCCCGCGTCTACCCCGGGACTACACATCCGGACCGCACCATAAATATTAGGTATGTATCTAAACGGGATTTAGTTATGTGTGAATAAGATAAGCCGTAGTACCTGTAGAAAGGAAAGAAGAGAAACAGAATAGTTTTGCCCATAATTCCTAGTCCTATACTCGTAGTAAGAATAGCTATGCATTATGCGGTCGCATATTTAATGCTATACCTGACAGTATTAAAATCTTACCAGCTAATAAATTTATAAGGTGTCTTAGAGCATGGTTAAGGGAAATGAATTTCTACTCAGTAAACGACATATTTAATAAGTCATTAGAAAATAAATATTAATTATAATAATTTAATTACCATATGACATATTTCTAATAATAATAATATTGCTATCCAATTGTAATTTTAATAACTTTAATTGAATCATATCTTAATTTTTTTATCGATTTCTTATAAGTATCATTAATTATGAACATAAATGTTTACATGTCACATGACTGAGTGTTAAGGATTCATAATATTAATATTAAAATATATATATTTTTTTTAATTTTGAAATGTTTTTATATCCTAATATTAAAAATATAATTTATATGTGTTATTTAATGAAATAAAGGAGGATATTTCAATATTTGTTAAAACCGATTGTACCCAACACTTTAAATTGATTTGATTTGAAGAAAGAAAGAAAATACGTTGTATATTTACGGTAAATATGGCGCAGAGAAAGTTGGGGAAAAATATGCATCACATCTACGCAGTATTTTCTTTCCTTCTTTTTTTTTAAAATCTAAAGTTTATAATTTTTTTTTATAATGGTACAGACGCCAGCACATCAAGCTACTACAATCTGTCAAATTTCTTTAATACATTTTCTACTTTATAGCTAAAGCATAAGGTTCAAAGTTGATTCGGAAAATTTGACAGATTGTAGTAGCTTGATCTGCTGGCGTCTGTACATAAAGGTTTTGTAGTAGGTACATGGGGACCTAGAAAGTATGCATTATTAATTACATGGTGTAGGTTCAACGAATTCTTGGGTGAATCGCTGCTCTCCTAGCTAGCTCTTTAAGGGATCTGTCTGTGTATGATCTGTATCTAGAGTTTGCCTTTAAAACATCGCTTTTAGGGTTAAGGCCGTCCATTGTGTCAGTCACCCTATGTCCTTTTTTTTGCATTTCTATCTGTAATTCGTATGGTGTACATAATAAAGAGTATTATATTCTACTAGCAGCGCCCCGCGGTTTCACCCGCATAAGTTTCGATCACGTTCGAAAGACATGTAGCGCCATCTATTCTCATAATAACGTTATTGTTGTTTTCCTCCTATGCATGTCCGTTTCTGTACACCTGACAACGTATATGCAAAATTTCAGGATGATCGGTTCAGTGGTTTAGGCTTGAAAAGGTAACAAACTTACTTTCGCATTTATAATATTAGTTAATATTATCCATATATAATATTATAAATGCGAAAGTGTGTTTGTCTGTCTGTCTGTTACCTCTTCACGCTTAAACCGCTGAACCGATTTAGATGAAATTTGGTATAGAGATAGTTTGAGTCCCGGGAAAGGACATAGGATAGTTTGTATCCCGATATTCCTATCACGGTGTCGATCACTTATGCTTGTGAAACCGCGGGGCGCTGCTAGTATTCTATAAAATCACATCTGTATTCCCCGAAGGGTTGGGCAGAGGTGCAACTAAGTATAGCAACACTCACATATTTTAAGTCCGATGTAATAGGGGGAGCTTCCAGTGGCGTGCCTAGGGGTCAAAATTAGGGAAAGCCCACAGATTTTCAACGTATAAAAAAACGGCCAACTGAGGGATTGACTGATTTTCTTATTGTGTACGTGTGTGTTGCGAATGTTTGACTGGTATTTTTTAAAATATATTTTTTATTGATAGGTTTAAGTACGTTTGTTGTTGTCAATTATGATTTTATTACGGCAAGCCGGGCTTTTCGGCTTCTATGAAGGTACCGCCACTGGGAGCTTCTATTGCCCTCAATAATTGGGCACAGTCCAGACTCGCTCGGAGGCAGACTACGAGCGAGTCTTGACTGTGCCCGGTTCTTAATACACTCTTAATGAAATAACTCAGTAACACTTTGCTCGACCTGGCAATCGAACCCATGACCTCACGCTCGCTTGCGACTATTCGACCAACAAGTCAGTCAAAATGATTTAAGAATAATGTTAAAATAAAAATGATGTTGAAAATTGTACGGAAAGAATAAAAAATGATAAGGTGGGTGGGAGGGGAGGCCTTTGTCCCAGCAGTGGGAATATTATAGGCTATACTTATGCTAGTTAAACATTTCTTTAAACTTTATCACGATCCATGAATTAAGACTCCTAGAAACAGGCGCGACACGCGATATAATCGCGCGCGACACAAAGGCACCGCTCGTAGCGTGACTTGCGGTGCCTTTGTGTCGCGTGTCGTGTCGCGCCTGTTTGAAGGAGCCTTTACTGAGACATTTTAATGGTTAATGTACACGTTAATAATATCGGTCTATAGGACCTTGTCATTATAATGACTTGAATAACACGATTAATACCCGTTGGGTCATATGCTTCTAATAGTTTAAATACAGGTCTACTACACATATAGGTTTAATACACATTAATGTATTTTAATGGCATTAATGTGTCCTAATGTATCCTATAAATAACTTAGCCTTAAACTTTCTGCCAGCTATTTATTCCTTCATAAGGTACCTTTCACCAACCCGCAAGAAGAGATAAGGTCAACCCAACCATTCTACACCGGAAACCATACAAAAATAATAACCAAACGCTGTCATGAACTATAAGTAAAACTTTAAGCAAGCTCTATTAAAAACAAAAATACGGTTGACGCTTTTACCATGTTGTTTTTTTCCCTCAGATTTTCAGATTTCAGTCGCGGAGATTTGACAGTGTAACTGGATTATGATGACCAGGCGCCGCCTGACGGCAGTCTGAACCAATTTAACTTTGTTCACTCATTAGTAAGCTCAGTCTTTCAACAACAGATTACTGTTATTACGAAGTATATAAGTTTAATTTCTTTCAAACAAACAAAGAGAATGAAGCTATCAGCCAACATTTTGTTTTTATTGCATGAAGTATGTAGGTACCTAAACTCAAAAGTACGCATTTTAATAAGTAGGTACTCAAAACTATTTAATAGTTATAAAGCAAGCAATTACAATGAAAATAACCTGTGCAGAAAATTATTTTCATATCTGATAGGTACATACAAGAAATTCCTTTATCATGCCAATTGATACGTTTACAGCCTTTAGTAACTAATATTGTGAAAAGCTAAAAGCGTTTAGAGCGCTAATTTAGTACTCCGTCACTCTTTAGTACGTATGTATGGACTTTAAAGACTCCCAAAGGAGACATGTAGCCCCATTTATATGTCTCTTAAGGGAGTCTTTGCCGTGAACGAGTGAATAAGTGTTGTGTTGAGTTGTGTACCTACTGAGCAAACAGCTTTGTGATGTTTAACAAACCGATAAATTATGTAATCAAACTTAACCCATGTTACGTAAAAGCAATTCTTTTGATAACAACTTTTTTCACAGAAACCTTTGTTAAACTCATTCGAAGTAGGTACTGAGATAAGTTGAATAGCTTTAACTAAAGTTTTGCAACATTCAAATCGGTTTCCCTTGTAGTAATACTAATACTTGGTTCAGATAAAACCCTTTATCATAATAAAAAATAACGTCTAAGATAAAAAATTACTAAGCGGAAAATATCTTACAGTCTCCGACTAAAATAACGTATTAAGTAGCACATGAAAGAGCTATCTTTTAAAATTTGTGTCAAATTTTCAGCTCCGCAAAAGCATTTACTGAGTAAATACTCTACGTATAATTAAATTGTCACTTTGGAACATATTCTTCAGATTTTAATTAGTTAGATATCGTCTAAGACAGTGCGAACACTAGAGAGAAAACAGATTAATATTTATTTCAGATGATTTTATAAAATCCATGTAAATAACCTCTAATAAATTCGCTTTTTACGCCCTTAAAATATTATTGAACAAATGTATTGTATTATTGAGTGAATGCGCTTCTTTTTTTGAAACTTAAATAATTTCTATTTTTAATTTAGGTATATTTTCCTAAAAATACTGAACAAATAACTCTGACTTGCGAAAAACTGAGAAAAAGCCAGAAAGTTAAAAATAATTTCAATTATTTAAAAAAAAGTGTGCGTCATTAGAAGTGCTAAATGTTGTTAGTGGTTCATTATTTTAAAAAGTGTGCATCATTAAAAGTGCAAAATATTGTTAGTGGTTCATTATTTTAAAAGTGTCCGTCATTAGAAGGTCAATAAGTTTTAAGAGGATAAGTGAAATATTTCCTTTTAAAAATAGGTCAAGGTTGCAGAAGAAGTAGATTTTTGTATACAAGATTGCAGGGACATCGACACAATAATTTCAGTAGGTACATGATTCTGAACCCACTGCGTTAAAACTTCGGATATTAAAAAAAAAATGCTGTTCCATACATTTTGATCGCGTAGGCACTTTTCTATGAAACAGCATGTAGTTTTTTTTGTTAACTGACTAAAATTTTTTAATATCATGTGCTGATTGCATGGTTTCAGTATCCCTGCCACGCTGTATTTTGACCTGCCGGTCGATTCTGTAAAAATCTCACCGTGAAAACTTAGGTGAAATGAGTTTGTTTTTGCTAGGAATTGACACTACTGACAGCTCACTCCACTCTCACTTCACCTAAGTTTTCACGGTGAGATGGTTACAGAATCGCACTACTGGAGACTGTTTTGTTCCGAGTGTGCGCGCAATCACTGTTTTCACTGACCTATAGTCTGATTAAACAAACAAAAACAGTTTATTTAAGTGTGGTCTACGCAAAGCCTGAGCAATTTATTCCCCGTCTCCACCAACAAATTTCTGCTTTGATTAATATCTAGACATAAACATGCCATTTCTGTCTAGCTAAGATCCAAGTTGGGGGGCCCTCGAGATAAAATGTGTCTCTACGCAATTGAAACACCTGACAGCAGATGGGGCCCCGAAATGTACAGTCATGAGCATAAATACCTGACACTTACGCAAGATTTAAAAGCGATTACCTCCTAAAGTATTAATAGAAATGTTATGGAATTACAAACATAGTATTTTCCAAATTATACTACTACGAAATACCTAGATTTTTTCCAAAGTTGCAATCGAGAATTCACGAGAAAATTGCTATTGAATGTTGCGCAAGTCATCATCATCTGCCTAGCCTTTTCACAACTATGTTAGGGTCGGCTTCCAGTCTAACCGGATGCAGCTGAAAACCAGTATTTTATTAGTGCTCGTGACTGTACGAGTTATACTATACATGCAATAAATTGCTTACATATACACACTCGTCTAGGTGACGGATGTGGTACATTATAATGAATAGACTAGCTGCGCTCCGCGGTTTCACCCGCGTAAGTGTCGATCCCGTGGGAATATCGGGATAAAAAGTAGCCTATGTTTTAATCCAAAGTGTCAGCTACCTCCATACAAAATTTTATCAAATTTGGCCCACCCGTTTGAGCGTGAAGAAGTAACAAACATATAAACACAGACACTCACAAACGCCTTTATAATATTAGTGTCATAGTATCGAGATGTAGGATTGTGCCCCTGAATATGCACAAAGGCTGTAGGAAATTTTGATCATCTGAAAATCGCGGCCTTTGGAGGCGAATGTTCTTGAATGTCAAAAATATCTTTGTAATAGAAAGAAAAGAAAGAAAGAAAAATAGGTTTATTTATGTCACAGAAACACGATTTACTCGAGCAATCATAAAAATAAAACAAAATAGATTACATATTATATTATACTAGCTTCTACCCGCGGCTTCGCCCGCGTAGATGTTGGAAATTATCTTACGAGAACGTCACCACGACAAAACGTCACGATACCTGGACAAAAAGTAGCCATGTCATGATTACATGACATGGCTACTTTTTGTCCAAAGTATGTCCATCCCCAGGATGCCTTCCTTATTTATCCTTGCCCAATATTAAAATCCGTTCAGTGGTTTAGGCGTAAAAAGGTAACATACAGGCGGAGTTACTTTCGAATTTATAATAGATATTAGTATGGATAATCACGAGCACAAAACAGAAATAGTCGGTAGATGCACTATTTTTCTTAAGGCTCCTGCAAACAGGCGCGACGCGCGACGCGAATCGCGCGCGACACAAAGGCACCACTCGTTGCGCGATTTGCGGTGCCTTTGTGTCGCGCGCGATTTTATCGCGTGTCGCGCCTGTTTGAAGTGGCCTTTATACAGTGTCAAATTAGATTATAGCTAGATGTTTTTATATCGATACCTGTCACGTCTGCAGAATTTCGTTTGCTAATTTAATTTGACCCGGAATTTTGATAATTACAATACCAGTAGGTACTTTTATACTCTGTATTCGATACTGATTGCATAAAGACCTTGTATTGCAGTAGAAGTGCATTTTATTTTAAATTTAATACGGCAGCATCGTATTTTGTGGGAAGGTTCTGCGCCTTGTCCACGTGACGTCAACTCATAAACGCTGGGACATGACCGTATTCATTTTATTAAATGCAAGTTCAAAGTATTTAAAGCACGCACGCATGCACTTTCAGCTTTTTGTTTTAACTACACTTTTGTGAAGCAAAGTTTAAATAAATTTAATGGTGACATGGATACTTTATATTTTAAACGCGTAATACGTTCAAAATAGTTGAGATTTTTTTGCAATTCGGTATGAAAATTTATTTCAATAATGAAAGCCGATGTGATTCAGCTGTTCGCTTTTCCGCAAAACTTTTCACTTTGTTTCATTACTACCATGTGTGTAAACGTGTAAGCGAAATTCTTAAGTACCTTTTGTGTAAGAAGGGTGCCAAATTTTCTCCATCTGTTAACAACTTCTTGTTTCCTTAAGCACTAACGAAGTCAGCAAATCGGAAACAAACTTACCTGGAAAGAAAAGAAACAAATTGAGTAAAGAACAGTTAGACAAAACGAAAAAGGTTTCCCTTTCAAAGTTCCGAAAACAAACAGAAGGGAAACTATGGAAAGTCTTGGGTCGAATTTCAATACATTTCTCAAGGATATAATTTAATAAAATTTAAATCTTATCTAGAATGTCTGTCATTTACACAAGTATTCAACACCGACGAGGCAAACGAATCTTATGACAATTTTATGGAGGATTTTCTACTTTTATATAAATTGTGTTTCCCTAACAAAATCATAACCATTAAGTGTAACAAACCGACAAAGTGGATTTCACGTGGCATAAAACTATGCAGCCAAAAACAAAGACAGCTACTCTGGACTTACCGTTTCAACCCTAATTGTAAAAATAAACAACTTTTAAAAAATTACACTAAGCTATACAAAAGAATAATAAAACTCACACAAAGAGCACAGAATAAGCATTATATTAATACGTCTGGAAATAAAGCTAAAGCTGCTTGGCAAATAATTAATAACTCCAAAACATGCTTCCCACAAGAATCCATTCTGACTGTAAAAAGAAATAATTTTCTCATTGAAAATCCTGTTGACATTGCGAATGAATTTAACAACTATTTTATTGATGACATTGAAAGTAATATTAAAAGTGACATTCCTTATAATAATAAACACAACCTTGACAATATAACAACACAATCATTGTTCATGATGCCTGTATCAAACCATGACATAATTAAAACGATCAATAGTCTAAAAAACACAAGTACTGTTGGTTATGACGGTGTGTCCACTAAAGCAATAAAATATGTAAAGGACGTAATAGCACCAATTCTGGCTCATATAATCAACCTGTGTATTACCGAGGGCGTATTCCCAAGTAGTCTCAAAAGTGTGATTATTAAGCCATTACATAAAAGAGATGATAAAACAAATGTTAAAAACTATAGGCCAATTGCAAAGATCCCAATAATGTCAAAAATAATAGAGAAAATAATCTATCAGTCTCTTTACACATATCTTGAAAAGTATGAATTATTCTGTAAAGAACAAAAGGGATTTCGGAAAAATACAACAATTAATATGGCACTGTTTGAATTAATATCTAGAATTATATCGTCAGTAGATAAAAGAAATCCCGTTTGCGCCATCTATACAGACATGACTAAGGCATTCGACTATGTAGACCATAAGATCTTACTACAAAAACTTCATAGCTACGGTATCAGAGGGAATGTCCTGAAACTATTGGAATCGTATCTAAGTGACAGGTATCAGTGCACAGAGGTTACTAGAATTTGTCCTAAGACTAAACTGGTTACGACCTATAAATCTGAACCAAGACGTATAAATTATGGCGTGCCTCAAGGAAGCGTCTTAGGGCCATTGCTATTTCTAATCTACATCAATGATCTTCCAAAAGCTACACGTCAAAAAATGGTCCTTTTCGCAGACGACAGTACTGCCATAATTGAATGCGATAATCCACACAATTACGAAAATGATATTAAAAATTCTCTTTCTGAAATCATTGATTGGCTTAATAGTAACAATCTTATTATAAACCTAAACAAGACAAAAGTAATGCATTTTTATCAGCGGCGAGAGAACCCTACTGTAAATATTTCATACAGGTCTAATGAAATAGAAGAAGTTGGTCATGTCAAATTCTTGGGTATTACGATTGACAACAAACTCACTTGGAAGCCTCATACAGAAGAATTATGCAAACGACTCAGCCAATCTGCATATACACTCTCCCAGTTGTCAAAAAAAATAAATGTTGAAACCTTATTAACAGCATATCATGGTCTAGTTGGTTCAGTTTTACGATATGGGCTTGTTTTTTGGGGGCAGTCCACTAATAGAGATCTGGTTTTCAAAATGCAAAAGCGATGCATAAGGGCAATTTGTAATATAAAAGTAACCGATAGTTGTGTACCTTTCTTCAAATCTTTAAAACTACTTACACTGCCATCGTTGTACATTTTGGAAACGGCACTGTTTGTGAAGACTAATTTGCACTTATTTGTCAAATTATCAGATGTTAAAAAAACTCCTATGCGTACTAAATACTTAAATCAATTATGTCACACAAAATGTAAAACAGCTCTAATGTACAAAAGTTTCTTTGGCATCGCTCCAAGAATTTATAATAAAATACCTGATCAGATAAAACAATTACCTGTTCACAAGTTCAAGAAAACTTTGCAAAAAATTTTAATTGATAAATGTTATTATACGGTTGACGAGTTCTTGAACGATTAATTTAGTAACTTCAACATTTTCTCATTTCTGTGCTAATATTTTGACTTATTTTTTTTTTACTATTTTGACATTTTAATTTTTTTTTTGTTGACTGTAAACTTTAAAATTACACACATTTGTATGTCTTACCATAGACAAAACATAGCGCACTATATTTAGCTATAAGATCTGTATTTTTTGTTACCTATGTTTTACAAATAATAAATGATTTGATTTGATTTGATTTGATTTGATATATACAAGATAATATAGGAAAAAAAATGTTGATAACAAGAGGCATGTAAAAAGTATTAAAAGTTGGTGAATTTGTCGTTGTGGAGCGTTTGTTCGGGTGGCCGCAGGGTGCGCCGCTGTATCGACCCGGCGATGACGTAACGAGTGGGAGCCGATGCTGCTGGTACGCCCCACACAAACTTTAACAGACCCCTTATTTGGAAAACAAAACTTGTCACGATCTACCATTCGTCTTTCGGAAAAACGACCGGCCGTTAAATTAGTGACTCGGAGTTGTTTGTGAATTTTCAGTGTAAGTAGGTAGGTACCTATTATAAAAAGTGGGGGATTGGTTGTTCACAAATCTATGAACGATTTTTGTCTGACTGGTTTTATAAATGCTGCACCAATGAGTTTCTAGTTTTTTGGAATAGCACAAAATTTTGTTCGGTGAAAAAAGTACCTACACCACGCGTATGCACCGCGCAGTTGCGTGCATTGCATAAAGGCATATAAGCAGTGCCTACCTCGATAAATCGCCATAAGCCTGTCAATTACATTTTAGTGTGTGTGCTCCACAGTTAGGAAACTCAAGACAACAAAATCTTCATACAAACACGCGCGGCTGGTAGGCAATCGCCAGACGGCCTACTCGGCTCCCGTATTATTTTGCACATTGTCATTGGTCTTTACTTTCGTTTTATGTTTCTGATTAGTGACCGCGTTTGGCTAGACTAGACCCGGCCTAGTGCCTGCCAACCTATTCTGAAAACCAATGCACGCCACTGGCACCGCGTGCGTGTTACGTGTAATGTACCTAGGTAATGCCTATGACGATTTGTTTCGTGACATAGACCGAGTGAAAAGAAAAATATTTCAATGTGGATTTCCGCTATTTAATTTATAGCCTGTAACTAGATTAGTTCAGCAGTCCAGCTGTTACGGTGTGATTTATCATACAAGACACCGTGACTTGTTTTGAGAAAAGCATTGTTTTGTGCTCTACCCTCCATGGTAGCCACACACGTTACAATACATATACTTGCGGAAATTTAGACTTGCTCAAGTCTGCGTGACACTGAATTCTTCCCACAGACATTAATGTATATATGTGCAAGTAAGTAGGTATATTGAAACGTGTGTGGTTCACATCAGTCATCCAAAAAATAAACGCACAAAGCCCACATATTGGGAAAAAATCCAGTGGAAAAACAATCCACCCGTATATTTCATGTACAACTAGAAAAGACAATTGTAACATGCGGCCTTGTATGCAAGGATGTTTCAAACCTGCCTGCAAGCAGTATTGCCCGTCCCACAGTGCACTCAATTTTATCAAACAATTTTGATTTTTATGGGCAATGCGGCGCACCGCGCTCCCCACGTCAATACCGCCTAAGGCCTGGCTTTTATTGCTTTCTATTCTTTTTAAATCGATTAAGTATACCTACTAAAATCGATTAGAAATTATACGTTATTGATGTTTATTTCGCTCATTGTTTGTTTAGAAAGCTTTTGTTAAATATTGTTTGCCCTAATATGTTGCCCACACACGCACATACACCACACATCTCTTCATGCCGCTTATGCAGGTCCGATTTTTAAACTAACATCTATTTAGTTATGTTTTTTTTTTAGTTTGTCTTAAACAAATATATGGAAATAGACTTCAGTATAAGCTTTTTAAGGTTTTACATCTGGCTTAATTACTTGTCTACGCTTATCAATCTTACTCAGTATTCTAACAATGTATATCTCATATCATGTCTACCTCCGTCTCATATGTCTACATCTCTCTATTTATTGTCCTATAGCAGGTATGCTGTAAGAGATTTCTTATGAAATAAGCATCACATTTGTAGGTACCTATTTTTCTGTTTATTTTTCTGTGTGTACATAAATGGTAAAATGTACTTAGACCAAAGAACACATAATCGCTGCGCCGGCAGTGACAAGAGACGCTAGTAAGTAGGATAATATTCGTGCACGCGCATTTAAGGCTGAGCCACACTGAGCGCAAATTCAACTGTCAGAATTATCTCGAGCCGTCAGTTTCTATGAGGAAAACAAAATCCCAAAAAAAAAGGGTTCCGTAGGTACCATAAGGCAAAAACCGACTTAAAAAAAACACGTTTCTTGTATGGAGACCCCTTTAAAAGCTCTTTCAAACAGGCGCGACACGACACACGATACAAAGGCACCGCAAGTCGCGCAACGAGCGGTGTCTTTGTGTCGCGCGCGATTATATCGCGTGTCGTGCCTGTTTGCAGAAGATTTAATTTTTTACTTTATTTAATTTTATTATGTGTTATTATAGCGGCAATAAATATACACTGTGAAAATTTCAACTGTCTACCTATTACGGTTCATGAGATACAGTCCGCTTACAGACAGACGGACGGACAGCGGAGGCTTCGTAATTGGGTTCCGTTGAAACATATTGTGTACAGAACCCTAAAAAACAGTGACCCCCCACTGACACGCTTGGTTTGTATGGAAGTATAGAAAAAAAAATATCTTTAGCGGCGGCCGTCTCCAGGCTCAGTGACGCAGACTTTACATACAAAGGCGTGCCCACTACCCATATCCCACTTTTCTTCAATTGACGATCCCGCCCTACATTACTGCCTGCCGACATAACAATCAAACTCGCATCAATAATATGACAGCTGTATGGAGATATTGCAATTTATCAGACGTAAGTGGACAGACTTTATTAACCGGAGCTTGTACAAATACATGGCGGTAATAGTCCTGCTTAATAAGATATATGTAGTTAGGGAAAGACCGTATGTTTTACTCATTATAGTTTCTACGAGTAGGTAGCGATACTATGTATATCCGGTATAGCCTGTGTCAGTAAGCTCCGCTACCATCTTGCTGGCTGGCTAATAGTTTTAGGCGTGAACCTGAAATAATTCCCATTTTGTTTTCCTAAAAATATTATTGAACACTCTAATATAATGAATCTCTTTTTGCGAACCTCAAATAATTCATGCTATATAGCCAAGTCACTCCGAGCCGCTTGGATGAAACGCTGATGCGGCACCGCTCGCATCGCTCGCTCGGCTCATGCGCGGTTGTTCACAGTTCTAACCAAACCTAACCCGTTTGGTCGGGGTACGCTAGCTTAATTACTGCAACCAACTCCAAAAAAGGTCAGAAAGTTAAAAAGCGGCTCATTTGTTAAATAAAGTGTCCATCATTAGAAGCTCAAGTTTGTAGACGTTCATTAATTAAAAACAGCGTGAAACAGCTAACTTGTTATATACATACATAAATTCACGCTTTTTTTCCATGGGGGTAGGCATAAACTACAGAACGCCTCGATCGCCTACGATCCTTAGATACTCCTTTTACCTCGTTTACGTTCATACATCTATCTGTGTTAGTCTTTTTTATTTCATTAGGAAAGGTCAACGTAATGTTCCTACAGCCTCGCCTACTAAACATATTTTTTCTCAATTCTCAGGCCTAAGCGGTAATACCGCGGTCAAAAGTTATTACACTTATTATGTGATGTTCGTAAACAACGCCGCTCTTTTCAATTTCCGAGGTTTTTATTGTTTTTCATTTTCATTTTACGATTTTCTTCAAGATGGGACAATTCTAAAGACGGGACCGACAGGTTTTTGTTAGAGAAAGTACCTACCTTACTAAGAGGCAATATAAAGTAATGCCAGAGTATCTATATACCTCGCTTGTTACCTATGTATTTGTGACACTAGGGAAATACATACCTAGGAAATACATACGTAAGTAGGCGGGCATTCTGTATTGACCGAAAATGTGACGTAACACTATCTTTGCTGAACAATCTTTAAGGAGACCATATGACCTAAAGCGCGGTTACTATCGAACTGCATAGAAAAGAAAGAGAAGCGCGATGACACAACGTTGTAATTTATTGCAAAATATGAAGCAATGATCTATTTACAAAAAATCAATTGTATGGACTAAAAATACTAGTGCTTTAGTACGTTACTTGCAGAATAATCTGACAAAACATCAGAATGATTGTATGTATATTAGTATGGTTATTATTGTGAAAATAAATTTTTAGAGGTATTTCATATATTTTTTCTATCGTATCAAATTAGTTGTATTATGTTTTCAACACACTATCTACCTAGCATATACCCTGAAGAATATCATATATTTTTCTGATTTTGTTTACTGTAGTCGATCATTACGTTTAGGCATTATAAAACTTGCGTTTTTTACGGTTAGGTCCTGTAGTCCCTTAAATCAGCCTAAACAAGCATGGCTTGGTATTAATACATACTTGAGATTCTACGTTTATAAATATGTGGCCTTTATTTACATTGATGTTTTATTATGAGGGGGTGACTACCGAAATGATGACTCATAGAAAAGTATGGAAATAAATGTTGCGTCGACCACAAATATATTGGTATAAAGGCAGGAGATTCATCATGATGATGAATTATATTTTAACAAATGTGTGGACGACAAGTTAAGCAAATTTAGGTAATTAAAAAAAATGTGAGCAAGTTTTAGAGTTATAAAAAAAAAAAGTGAAAACAAAACACAAACAGAATACTTTGCCATCACTTACTGGCATATTAGATATACATTAAAACCAAGTACATCCCGAGGACAGCCGATCACATCCGAAGTGGTGTCGGTTACGGTAACAGTGGCGCGAGTTCAATGGTTTTTCCCATCTCAAAAATACCCAACGCGCCTTAAGAAGTTTACACTTCAAAAACATACTTCATAATTATTACAGGAAAGATGCTGAAAGTAACGAATGCGTATGCTGCTGAAGTCAATGATATCACGAAGATGCAATAGGAATAAAAATCTTATCTTGACATCACTGAAAATACCAATAAAAAAACAGGAAGCGACGAATATAAATTACAAATTCATATAAGATCACTGGGTTTTCTCTCATAAACCTCAAAGGAATGACAAAGAAGCGGCGTTACTTTATAAAATTAACGTGATAAAAGGCTTCCAAGGCAACCAGTCAGAAGTATCACTCACACGAAATCATCTGTGAAGCTTGTGTGACACAAAAAGCGGGGGCGGGAATAATATTGCTATGTTCATTTTTTTATCTAAAATTGCGATGCTCATTTTTTTCTCCGATGGACCTACGTCACCACTATAAGTATGTAGATGGTGGGTGGGTCGAAGTAAAATTAATAATAAGATATTAAAACAACGGTTAGAGCAATGTTTGATAAACCTACGCATACATAGACGGTGAAAGACACAAGAATCGTCAAAGTGAACAATCTGCGAAAACCTACATTGTATCACAATATTATCGTACAGTTTTTTTTTTTATATTTATAGCACATTTAACATAAATTATACATAGGCGTTCAGCATCAGGAGCTAATAATCTACGTAAGTACCTAATTTATTTATTTATTAGGTAGGTATCCGTGACATAAAAGATTTCAGTGCCAAACATTTTTTTGAGTCGCATTAAATCCTAGCATTGCCAAACTTAACTGGCAGTGGGCAGGGTACAATGCTTTCAGATATTATAGTTTATGGGCCGAAAGGTTCAGGAGTGGCGTAGCGTTAGAAGGCCTCCAACAAGGTGGGCCGAAGACCTTGCGAAGGCAGCAGGAATCCGCTGGATGCGAGAAGCGCCGGTCGAAGTGGCGATGCTTGAGGGAGGCGTATGTCCAGCAGTGGACGGCTTTCGGCTGAAATGATGATGGTGATGATGGTAATTCCTAGTTTTGTTCCGCAATCGCTCTTATTCCCATCTGCCTTTTTTCTGACACGTGCTTAATTCCGCTACTACATGTAACTCTCTTGATGGCATCGTATGAGAAAATATTATATTTCCTTTATACGTATATTACCATAATGAAAAATCTCAAATAATGTATGCAAATGAAATCTGGCCGGGTCGGGTTCCTTATTATAGGAGAAAAAGCAAAATATAAATCTAATACGATTGCTTCATTGCCCCAGAAGAATTGAGATCTTCCGTACAATTGAGCTGATTTTTGTGAATTTACCTAAGTATATTATTTTAGGATATAAGGGATGGAGGGGCCCGTGGATAAATAATAACAGCCGCACAGGTCTGATCTTTATATACCGAGACCCCTCCATGCTTAGAAAAGCACGCTAAGCCGTTGGTCCCGAGTGTCATTCATGGATCTTCGACAGTCGTTACAGGTAGTCAGAAGCTGTAGTCTGATAATCAGTCCCTGACCCAGTTACTGGGTTTTGGAGGTCAGATAGGCAGTCGCTCCATGTAAAATATTGGTATTCAACTACATCTGGTTAGAATGGAACCCAACCCCAACATAGTTGGGAAAAGGCTAGGCAGATCAGATGATGATATTATTTTAGGATTAGACATTGAAGAAAGATACAATAATGAAGAAAACGGGATGAAAGGTATATGGGGACTTGTAAACAAGTGTTACCACAAGCTCATCTACCTCTTCAAGAATTAACACTACGTACTTATACATAAATATTAATTTAGTTTTCATCATCTTGCGGCATCTCAAAATATAATTTCAAATTATCTGCTTTCTGAAAACTCCTGAAAGAGCGACTATTTTCGTGTCAATAAACACTTGAGGTTTGCGGTACACCTGTGTATCTCCAACCTGCGCTGCGTTTTGAAATTATACGAATTATATTTTCTTTTTAGTATACGGTCTTCAAAAGTCCTAGTTATTGCAGTCTTACGTCGCGCGTCGCAGATATCGGTAGCGTCGGCAAATTGGCTAAATCAAGAATCCTCACATTCTATTAGTTATTTCCGCTATATTTTTCTTCAGAAAATCTTGTTGACGAGAAAAATTGCGTCAATACTAACCACTATACAAATTCAATAAATGTGTTGAACATTGGACAGTTTATTGCTTCGGGGTTGAAATACAAGTTAGAAAAGTGGCACTATTATGTATTTCTCCTACGAATGTTTCTACAGTTGGAGACCTATTCTATTCTGGTTATAATAAAGTATACCTAATATCCTGTTATAACAGTAAGGGCATTACCTACTATAAAAATCATCTCACTGGGTGGGTGAATTAAAGCTACATATTACCTACTTTCATTTTTTTTCTATTTTTGTATTACCTAGTTTTATTTAGTTTAATTTGTTTTAAATTAGTTTACTTTGATACTATAGTCTTTTTATTTAATTTTTTTTTTGTAAGTTACGATGTTTGGTGCGTATATTCTGATTTGTTGCATCTATTAAATTTGCTTACACCAGTGTATACAATTGTTGGTGAACCAAATACAAAAATAAATAAAATAATAAAACACACACCCTCTAATCATCATTAAGTATGTCTGAAGCGTAATAACATGGTAATACCTTGTTGCCCCCCCTTTAGCCAAATCAAATGCGTAAGAGATTTGGCGAGAAAACATTTAAATTTGAACTTCTAAAACCTTCTTTTGCATCTAATGATGCATTGGCTCTTTAGTATTTTTAGGACTTCAAAATAGGAATTATTTGAGGTTCACAAAAAGAGGCGCAATCATTCTATTAGAGTGCCAATAACATTTTTGGAAAGCAAAATGCAAATTATTTGAGATTGAATTAAATACATGCCATATTTTTATACTTTGTTTAGTTGCAGACTGCAGTCCTTGGTTTCCAAATAATGCTGAGTTGATGCAGTCTACTAAGTAATCCCAGCGGGCTGGCACGATATAAATCTGCTCTAATCTAGGAAGTAAAATAGTAGGAAAAAACTGCACAAGGAAGGATAAACAGCGAGAAGAATTTGCAGTGAGGTATCTAGAAATTGCATTTTTTTTTCATTCTGGGATTTTGGTATAAGGTTCATTACTTATTTCATGAGCGTATTTTACAATATGTACACCATTTTACTTATATGCCTAGAATAAAATAATAAGAAGAGAAAAAAGTATGTCTAGATTCCTATTACAAGCACTAGATGAAGTCCTTGTCATCTCTTTGTTCAGTAGTCACGTATCAATCTCTGGGAAAGCATCATACCTTTTCTAAGGCATGTCTGATTTCATCAAGGAAGATAAATGAGAGCTTTGAGCCAATCTGGACCATACCTTTCTGATAAATTTACTGGATGGACTGGGTTCAGATTATTAAAGGATAAAAGAAAAATACCTCGGATATACTTAGAATGGAGTACTATCATTATGTAATTGTTTAACAATATCTTAGTGATTTTTTATTATTATAATGAAGTCCACAATCTGTCCAGGTGCTTAAAATCGCATAGCCGAAATTTTAGCCCCGTTTACGCGATGCAAGTTTCTTGCCTGATGCAAATTCTTAGGTAACTTGCGTATTCTAAATGGTGTTTAGACGATGCAAGTTAAGCAGCTTTAATTGTATGCCACAGGCAATTTAATTGCCGTGTAAATAAGTCCTAAGGAACTACATTACACAACACACACTAAATTATTATCAAAACAATTTTCCATGGAAAGACAAAGAAATACTAATATGAATAAATCCATTTCGCCTGTAATTTTCCAGCACAATTGATTAAAAACACCGGTTTTATACTAGTGGGTTATTAAAAACGTGTTTTTATTGCTCCATAAAAGAATATTACGAAACAAAACAGGATTGTGGTACAACAAAAACGATACCTACTTGCTACGTCACTGCGATAATGCATAAGAGATAAATGTTATCTCGCTTTCAGTGAATTTAATTCCTTATTAATTTTGATAAATAGCATAAAACGTGACTAAAGGATATTTTAGAAAGGGAAATATTTAAGTTATTTAAAAACTGATTGACCTACCAAAGTGAAAGTCACTTTTTTAAAATTATAAGCCCCTTTAAACTTTTTGGCCTTCTAATGATGCACACTTTTTTAAATGTTTGAGCCTTGTTTAACTTTCGGGCATTTTCTCACAGTTGGTTACAAACCGCGCGCGAGCCGAGCTAGCAGAGCGAGCGGAGCCGCGGCAGTGGCATTTTCTCAGGTTTATGATAACATCCATACCTACTAATATTATAAATTCGAAAGTAATTCTGTCTGTCTGTCTGTATGTTACCTTTTCACGCCTAAACCACTGAACGGATTTAGATAAAATTTGGCAGAGAGATAGATTGCATGCCGGGGAAGGACATAGGATAGTTTTATCGAAATATCTCGCGGGCGAAGCCGCGGGCGGAAGCTAGTAAAGTAATAATTTTGTCATCTTCCGGTCCTTGATCAAAAGGCTAGGTTTTTGATCAAAAACCTGATTTTGTCATAAACCTGCGACATATATGTATGTATATAGATAAGCTTACAAGTACCGTACGCAAAATACGCGCATTGACGTGTAGTTGCGGACTACCAGCCCGTATTACCTATTACCTATGCTTACAAGTAAATAAGATCTGCGGTGCAAGTCAGCAATCCGCTGGTTAAAAGTGAATTAAGAGTAAATTATTCCAAGATTGATAATTGCAGCTGTCTAGACCAAAGAAACTCAACTTCAACTTTAGTTCTGAGTTGAGACTTTTTCCGATACTTTTTCGTCGGAAAGTCTTATTAGATATCATCCGTCAAAGGCCTGCTAAGACCACCACTATGGCAACAATTTTCTTCACATTCGGAGGATCCGGGGTCTCTAATACACCCTTTACTTTGTGTTTAACTCCTTGAGTTAGAATCGGCCTCAAATGTCATGATTTCCTGAAATAGTCATTCAATACCGTAATATGAACTTAGGGAGATAAATTGATGATTTTGAGGGTTCCGTACCCAAAGGGTAAAAATGGGACCCTATTACTAAGACTCCACTGTCCGTCTGTCCGTCTGTCACCAGGCTGTATCTCATGAACCGTGACAGCAGTTGAAATTTTCACAGATGATGTCATTTCTGTTGCCGCTATAACAACATATAGGTACTAAAATCAGTAAAAAAAAATATTAATGGGGGCTCCCATACAGCAAACGTGTTTTTTTCGGCGTTTTTGCCTTGTGGTACGGAACCCTTCGTGTGCGAATCCGACTCGCAATTGGCCAGTTTTATAATTATAAAATCCTATAAATAAATATTTGTTATGGACGGCGCGGCGGCCGCGAATCAAAACCTGATAACCGTTAGAAAATTTGAATTTCGCGGGCAATCCGTTCGCCTTAATTTGAATACAAAAAACTTTATAACTGCGTACTAGAAACACATGTACCTATTCACTGACCGAAATAAGTTACGAGCACTCGTACGCTTCATTACAACTAATGTTATTTCATGCATCCTGAACTGGGTTTATGACGTCACGCCTCAGTAAACGCGTATTGCTTCACTTTTCATGATACGCTGGTCATAAACATGAGATATTCCGAAGACGAAGTGACGGTACTAAATTATGTACCGAGGGCCGTGGTTTAGTTTGGTACTACTTTGTTGAACATTAATATTACTATGTGGCCACATTAGGCTTCGAGAATTCAATGAAAATCTATTAAGGGGCTTACATGACCTAAAGCACGGTCACTGTCGGACTGCATAGAAAAGAAAGAGAAGCGCGATGCTATACAACGCTAGTAATTTATTGCAAAATATGAAGCAATTATTTAGTTACAAAAAATCTATTGTTTGGACTAAAAATTATTTTAGTATGTTGCTTGTAGAATAATCTGACAAAAAATCAGAATGATTGTATGTATGTAAGTATGGTTTTTATTGTAAAAAGAAAGTTTTAGGGGTTTCTTCATGATTTTTTCTATCGTATCAAATTAGTTCTATGATATTTTCAACACAACTTCTACCTAGCATATATCCTGAAGAATATCATATATTCTGATTTTGTTTACTGTAGTCGATCATATACTTTTATTGTTTCTAAAATTTGAGTGTTTGCGTTTAGGTCCTGTAAGCCCCTTAATGTTCATAATGCCGCTAATGGATACTATACACTTTGATTAGTTCTTAGTGCGAGCGGTCTGCTAACTGTTTAGTAAATAAAACATCTTGAATACACAAGTTTTTTATATTGCTTGGTTTGCTGTTTGACCACTATTTCAAACGGTTGATAACGTTTTACTGAAGTCTCAGTGTTTGTTTACTTGACATCAGTGTCTGGAAATGTGACAAGAGACATCATACAGTCTGGACCAGCGGGGTAATTGCGTAACATACCAGCAATGGCATTAGCAATGGGTTCAATTTTGATAGTTTTTTTCGCACATAGGAAACATTGAATTAGCAATATCCTTTAAAATGATTCAGATTGAGACTGATAGTGTGAAAATCTCTCCGAAAAATTTTTGTTGGAGTTTGAAGAGGGAACTGTCATCCCATCTGCTGGTAGAGATTGACAGCTCACTTCAAACTCACTTTACCCTTTAGAAATTATTATAGAATAGACAGAATGGTAGAATGGTGGAATGGTGTGTGAATGGTAGTGTGTAAGGGCCATCATCACTACTACTCAGTATTATAATACAGTTCTGTGATATTCAAAGCTATTGATTTGTTAACAAGTCAAGATCTCTCAGAAATATTAACTCATTAACAGCCAAGTATTAGTTACATTTAACCGAAATGGGTTGGTTGATGACAACAATTACCATTTACTTGTACAAATTAAGTCATTGTTATGTAAAACAAAATGGCCGTACCTAGAGTGTAACGCTTGTTTCGGTTGCTTTCAAATAATACATATATTTTAGCTGTCATGTCTAATTATCTACAGATTTTTTTAAAAGTAGTTTCTAGATATTTCAAAGAGGTTTCTTGACTAGCTTTTGTCGTCTTTTTTCTTAGACAATATAATTGAATTATGTAATAGCATTTTATTTTGGTCACTCAATCACAGATAATAATGTGATGCTTATTTACTGTCCACCAAAACGAACTGGGCCCGCGAGGTGAATTATGGCCCATTCCCTCTCTCAGAGACCAAACAGTGGGACCAGTATACGTTGATTATGCTGAAGTACTAAATTACCAAATAGCAATAAAAACAGAACTCGACTTAATAGAGCTGTGACAGTCGATAAATACTCCACCCAAAAAACTTAAAAAATATCTCTCTACTCACAGAACAAATCCGAATTTATTTTCCAACAATTCGACGTACCCTTGAAAGAGAAATGATTGGCTGGCTTTCAGAACCATCCGCGTCTCTCCTGCCACAACTGGGTCAAAGCATATATTATATTACTTCTTCAGCATTAGTGGTGTCTGAACACCACCTTAATCGATCATGGAATTGTTCCCCTATTTACTACGAGATTTCCAGAGTTATTTAAAATTAAATAAAACGCCGAAGGGTGTTCTATCTTTATTGTTGGAAGGAGTCACAAACAGATTTATGCTTGAAATCGTATGATATTATTTTACCTTCGTGCAAGTACCTACGCTTATGGTTTTGTTTGTCTAGTTTCAAAGAAAACAGAAGCATAGGTAACGTTTCTACAACTTAGTTTTCTCCGCTGCGCATTGTTATTCATATCTGCAGCCGACTTCAAAGACCATTCAATGAGTTTTGCGCTGTTCAGAAGTTAACGTCTTGTTTTGGATTAAATAATTAGCTTTATCTATACTAATATTATAAAGCTGAAGAGTTTGTTTGTTTGTTTGTTTGGTTGAACGCGCTAATCTCTGGAACTACCAGTCGGATTTGAAAAATTCTTTTTGCATTTGATAGCCCAATTCTTGAGGAATGCTATAGGCTATTTAACATCACGCTATGACCTTTAGAAGCCGAGCAAAAAGAAAAAAATCAGAAAGAACGCTCAGCAAAAACGAAGCGCGGGCAGGCGATGCGATGCGACGGGGTGGGTCGGAGTAACAAGAAATTTCACGCGGACGAAGTCGCGGGCAGAAGCTAGTATCAGATAAAACGGGTTTTGTTAAACGAAAAACTATCAAATCAGACAAAGGTCATTAATTTATGGTCCAACATCAAAACGCGTTCTGCTGAACATGTCATTTCAGAAAGGAAGTAACTTCAAAATTAAATATTTAACCACAGAAACATCTACAGCGCTTCATAAATCTCGAAATCCGAGCATTCAAACCCGTAAGTAGTGTACAATAGCTGTATATAAACACAAACAGTTCCTTATCCCCGTATTATAATAATCAGTGTGAAGAGTCGGCCAAGTGGAACGAGAGCGTATACTGGTACAAGTACAAACATTTGAATTCGGAATGAATACGCCACTGCTACGCTCCTGGGACTCTACGCGGGCTCAATTCTATTATCATAGGTTTCGAGTAACTATATTATTATAGTAAGTGAATCCGGCCATTTTTATTTCACGTTGTGCCATCTGCCAAATGCAGTGAGGTACCTTGTTGATAACGTAATAAAGGTTAATTACGGTAATGGATGTGGCCTTCGTATCGTGTTGCATATTTAGTGCTTTGGTGTGGCTTTACTTTGTAGCCCTGTTTAGAGTCAATGTAATCTGAATTAAGAAAACTAAGATACGTATTGGGATTACTAATGGAGTAATAAATCTCAATCGAATACTGTATCCTACGCACATTGGCTGCAAATAGGTTATAAATATGTCTTACGTTTCAACCTAATTAAACAATATATCTTTTCAAGTTCCCGTAAATATTTCAAGCAGTTTACATTATATTCTGGGTTTGAAATGATTATTTGAGTTTCCAGAGTTTCATTCTATTTACTTATTGCGCAGTCTTATTTTAAGTATTTTCGCGCCAAAATGAGTCATTGATGAAAACGTGACAAAGTAGCCCACATCGCAATGGTAACCGACTAGTACATATATCACCAGCATTCTAATTGCGTAACACATTTTCAATCATAATCTGAATGATTTTGAAGGATATTGCTAATCCATTGCTTTAAATGTACGAAATATTTTTTTTCTCAACAGCATAAAAAACGCAATGAATGTTGGTGAACTGTCAAAATTAAAGCCATTGCTACTGTTCCTGTGTTATGCAATTACCCCATAGATTAAGTGCCTTAGATTGTTTTATGCCATAGGTATCACGAAGAAAGAAAATGAAAAGGAATATTGGAAGGGGAATGTGCTACATAAGACGCACAGTTTTCTTGTCACCAGATGCAAATGTTTCAAAGTTGTAAAATACGAAGACAAATGACCAACATAAACGATAGAAATAGCTTTTCAAATTCAGCACACACTTGGTCCGTTTTAAATTTCAGATCATTTACAAACCATTGTGTGGGACCACTGCGTCGTCCCAAATATATTTAAATGTATTCATGAGTTCAATGTTTTCTATTCACGGTTTAAATGTGGTCATCTTGCTTGTTGTTTATATGTATTCATAGATAATGGAACAACGCACATTTTGTATGCCACCTGTATGTTTGTATGGAAAGTCATGAGTTAGGTAAGCTCTTTCGAGAACAATATTATTGTAATGAAAATGTTATTGAATATTTGATATACAGGGTTATTGGTAAAACATTAACAACCTCTTAAGAGGTCATTGTACTCATCATTATGAACAACTTTTACTACGGGACCAAACCAAAAATCGCGAAAAAAAAAATCTGCTGTTCCCTACTGTATTTTGACGAGTTATACGAACATAAATGTAGGGAACAGCTGATTTTTTTTTCGTGATTTCAGGTTTGGTCCCATAGTAAAAGTTGTTCATAATGACGAGTACAATGACCTCTTAAGAGGTTGTTAATGATTTACCAACAACCCTGAATATTCAAAAACATTTTCATAATATAATAATATTAATAATACACCATCCATATCTTCCCACAAATAATTTAATTTTGCTGATAATAATGTTGATACATTTCACGTCCTCACAAAAAAAATGTAATAACAAAACCTTCAAAGTATTTCCATACCGTTGGTACAAGTTAAAAAACTTTGCATGAAACAAGTTTATGATTTATTACAGACAACTCAAACATTTTCAAGGGCGTTCGTCTAGATACGTCCAAATAAAACAACGTTGCAAAAATAAATATCGGAAACTAACCTCGGGAAGTTAAAATGCCACCAAAACACAAAATATTCAAATACCTAACATTGAATCCTACAAGAAACCACGATCAACATTTTGTACCACCAAGCTGCATCACTAATATTTGCCCAATCAACTGTATAGAACACAAACTGAATTTTAAATAACCTGATGTTCGGTTTTACGAAGATCGGAGTAACATTGCTATCCTAAAAAGTGCAAGTAACGAGAGCAATTTGCTGCGCGGTGACGTCGTAAGAGTGGCGGAGAGACCCTCGCGTGCGGCTCACGATTTAATTGCTTTGGCGCTGTTCCATCGCACGCCAACCTAGGCTTCGCTGGAGGGTGCAACCTTTAAGTCCTTGAGATGCTAAGTAATAAGGCAATGTTAACGATGGACATATTTTTGATTTATTACTGATGGGACATCTGAATATGAATTAGGAATCCAGAGCGTTTGTTCTATTTACACAGTTCGTTTTATCGAACCCTATTCAAGCTGAAACTAGACCAATTTCGATATAATTTATGGGTGGAAAAATAAAGAAAGAAATGTACATTACGTGTATCTCATAACAATCAATAAACATTCGTTGGTGCGTGCATACTAAGTAGGTAATGAAGCAATTGGGATTAAAGATATTCAAACGTGATTTACAAGGAAAATTGATGTTCATTCCTTACTATTAGTCCAATAGTAATCTACTTGATTTGTTTGCATTTGTATTTGGCATGTTTATTAGGCACGCGATAAAATTTGTTTCCGCTATAGTGATTCATACAGAGTTGAATGATCGGCTGAACTGGGAAAGTAAACTGGTATATGTAACGAGTAAACCACGTTATCATTATTTACGTTCTTACGACACAATTGTTGTGGTGTTTTTTTAATATATCGTTGTACTATATCTATTCTTATCGTTCAATGTTATAATACTTTTCCACAAGCTTAAATTAATTGCATTTTAACGCTAAAGTTTACTTCAACCAAGTAAAATGAAACAGTATCTCTTCCGGTATCTCTAATTCCGTTACTTTTGAGTTCAGGGTTGTCACGAACGCGTTCAAAGGTACGTGATTTAACTTACATAAGAACTTTCACTACTGTTTACAGTGACATCTCTTTTATAAAGATTCTTCTAAACTTTGTATTCCAAGTTTCCTTCCTAATCCCGGGAGGGGTCAGTGGATGTCTTTCAGTTGGTTCGAATTGTTCAGTACCCGTGTGTTTTACAAAGTCTAAAACTGTTTCTGTATCTACATAAAATTAGTTTCGTAGAAAGTTTTTAGTCCCTTTTTAATTTAAATTGGGAGTCCGTACGTAGTCCGTACACTTTTGCAGAAATTAAACCTTTTCAGTCAGTCGATTTTGTTGGAGACTTAATATTTATATTCGAGGCTTAGCCTGCTGAAATTCAAGTACCAGTTTGAAAACTAAATTACGAGTTCACGACCTTACGAACAGATTTATTGTAAGTGTAAGTGCAAAGCTGGGGGTGGTCGACTAAAAACAGGCGGAGTTATAACTCTACTCGAAAGTATCGTGAGTGGTGCTTGAGAGATTTTATAAGCATTAGAAAACGTGGTAACGCGGCCGCACTTAAAGAAGAAACTCCTTACTCAGAATATTGCACAAAGAGCTGTGAATCAAAAATAAGTGTAGTTATCGCTTCTGGATCTAAATAGGACAAAGTAGTTAATATAATTGTTACACTAGAAGTTGAAGTAAACAAAACTGTAAAGAGCTCTAAATATATTCCAGCAACTGAGAGGAACAAATTTATTTGTAGAGACGTTTCTATAGTAATAAACTCGTAATTAAATTTGAACTCTGATAAGACAAAGAGACTCCATCCCATATGCCGAGAGAATGTAATATAAATGCTCAAAATTATAACAGGACATAGACACGCTATTTTTAATGGACCTATTTTTATACCTATATAATGTTCAATGAAACTGTAATTCACTACGGCAAAAATACCTTCGCAAAACACTCCTCTAATTTCTATCCAACACCAAATTGCATACTTGCTAACGTGCTAGAAGTAACAGATATTTAAAACGGTGAAACGGTTACCACGTAATTTCGCGAATCGGCGCACAAATGTACCGACGGCATCGTAGTTATCGACCGTGCCTTACGTAACAGCTCCAAGTATGAGCTTTTGGTGCTTTTGCTCTCACTATGTAGGTACTTGTACGTACCTTCATTTGCATTGCAATCTCAGGCTATCTTGCCTAAAATAAGACCTGCATATCTGGTACTGAGAATGCAATCTCGGTTGTAACGAAATGTTTGAAAGAAAGAAGGAAAGAAAATACATTTATTACACATATACACAAACACACACACACATACACACACACATACATTTATTTGAATGTTTGTTTGTTTCATTTTTTTAATTTATTTGTTTGAGAACGATTTTTACCGTTTAAGAGATAGCAGCCATTGTTTTGGCTAAGGTATTGCATTAGCACTTTAAAATGTACCACATACTAAAGGGGATATAGGTAAAAGATGGATTGCGACCAAATCTAAGATTGAACTTCATTAACGCATAAACAAATATGAAATACTTGCCATCTAATCTCTTCACCTTTCTTAGTTGACTGGTAGAGAATGCCTAAAGCAATTAGTCCATTTTGTACCTTTTTTATAAATAAATGAAAGTAACATATTATACAGTATAATTACTAGCTTTTGCAAAGAATTTTTCCATTATAAAAAAGCAATACTTAGTGGGGAACGAGATGTTGTATCACTAACACAATAGCTGCCTATTTCCCATGCGATTACAATGTATGCCTACATTAATTTCTAATTCCATTTCATTACCGAGAGAACTCGTAAACGGTAAACACCTCCGATGTTAACAAGTTAAGAGCGCGTATACAGAAAGTGGGCAACGTCGCAAACAGCTGTCAAATATTTCCCTGTTTTGATTAATTTGTCAATATTACTGTATGAAAATAAGAAATATGGCTAACTAATGAACTAGAATATTAATAATGAATTACAAATTAAAACACTGAATTTGATGTTGTAAACGTTTTAGGTGTAAAAAAGGCATTTGTAAAGTTTCCAAATACTTTTTTTACATCTAAAACTAAATATTCGGTGTTACGATATTAATTATTGCATTTCATAATCAATATTCTAGTTCATTAGTTAGCCATATTTCTTATTTTCATACAGTAATATTGACAAATTAATCTAAACAGCGAAATATTTGACAGCTATTTGCGACGTTGCCCACTTTCTGTATAAACGCTCTTAAGAAGATTTAATTATATATATTAGTCTATGGATTTAATAACGAGCCTGACAGATTGACTCCAGGCACTGACAGACGTTTAAATTAGTTGACAGATGGTGGAGAGATACGAAGACATGCGACAGATGAACAAAATAAAGCGGAAGTGCCGGATATGCCACAGCGTATAAATAAACAGAGACAGGCTTGTGGACAATAACCAGTTGATCAAGAAATTTTTGACGTAATATGTTATTATATTTTGTAGTTTTTTTAAAACTTGCTTTACGTTGCAGCGTTTTTCATTGTGGGATTTTAGTTAGGTTTCCTTGTTTGATGTTGATTAAATAATCTTCATAAGTGCCTACGTGTTGAACCTACAGAACAAAATATTGATTAACCACGTGACACCTCGCTAAATTATAGCTACATCTACCAATTTACCGGAGTAAACAGTTTCCACATTTGAGCTGAGACGGCAAACATCTGTGGCTCATTATTTGTTTTTATTTCTGTTCTGGATCTGGACCTGCAAAAGTGCACACAAAGATTTAAAATCCAATTAAGGTTTAATAGAAATTGTCGTAAACTTCAACACATAAACTAACTCGGTAACTTCCACTGAGCGGTTGGATGAAACCACAAGATTTTAAAATGTGTTTTAAAGAACACCTTTTGAGCTTGCATCTAGGTTGTGAAAGTAGGTTACAATAGATTCGTTTACTTTTTAATTACGAAGCTATCAATCGGCAAAGCTGTCGAAGAAAACAAACAAGGCCGAGATTATAAACAAAGTAACATACAAAAGGAACGATAGAATGCGGGATATAAACGAGGAATCGATGTTACAGTTCTGTAAACATGGTTTATGATGTGAGATGACGGACTTGTTATTTGTCTGGGACTATTGTTACTCCGCACAGGAATCTGTTAAACGTTCCAGAACATGAAAACACGAGCTCCGTAATAATGTAGCGAACGGGAGTTTTATTTGTTACAGTAAAATTGAAGCTGCTTCATGTCTTGAGAAAGGCAATAATAATTCAATTTCATGATACATTCTGAATTGGTTTGGGAGGAAAATTAAACTGAGAAATGCAAATTAGGCGAAACGTAGAATTTTGCGTTGGGCAAAACATTTCGCTCAGTACAAGTCCTAGGATAAAAATAGACGTGAAAAAATTACGCAGCACATTAACATTTATTTTCGTCGAGTACAACTACTTATTCAAAGTGCCGCGCGTACCTACTTTGTCGCGTTGATCAATATTTCACCTTCAGATATAATTAGACACGTATTTATTTAATGTAGGTACAGGTAACTATAGAAATTCACGCAATTTAACACTTCCTCGAGGCAAAGTGCCAACGTAAGAAATAGGTAGCTTTAGCTTCTTAATGGCTCCTACAAACAGGAGCGACACGCGATATAATCGCGCGCGACACAAAGGCACCGCTCGTTGCGCGACTTGCGGTGCCTTTGTGTCGCGCGCGATTTTATCGCGTGTCACGCCTGTTTGAAGGAGCCTTAATAGTTTGAGAAACAATATCAACAGGTGTACTTCCTTAAATAAACAAACATTTTGGACTATTCATGGAGGTCGGATTATAATATCTTGGGTATTCAATTATGTATCTACTCGTACGTAGTTTGAATACCAAGTGTGTGATACGAAGCATAATACATACAGCGTATCTTTATCATGAAATTTTTAAAAGGCCATTAATTTTAGAGCATACTTAGGGCGAAATTCACCAAACTTTTATATCTAGTATAAGTCTTATCCTGAGAATAAATTTTGAAATTTTGTCAGTTTTTTCTAGGGATGCCCCGATACGCCGTTTTGCCGATACGATACCGATACCGATACTCTTATAAAAATATCGGCGATACCAATACCGATACCGATACGCTTACTGAATTCAAAAAGGAAGGTAGATTAAATAAAACACAATTAATTAATAGTTTTAGTAATCAAAATTAACAGTTATAAGATTTTTATGGAATTATCAATTGTCGAAATTTCAAAGTGATGCCATATAGCACTTTTGTGTTTTGAAGTTGATATGACTACTATTTATTTTATTTGACTCAAACGACTAGTTATAAATGACATATAATACACAAACAATTACGTATTTGCATGGAAAAATACTACGCGCAACAACATTCAACCTAACGAAATGGGATAGATGTGCGAGTCCAAAGGCCAAAGCGGGCGGGCGAAACAAAACACTGAATAAAGCGCGGGGTTTCCCCGAGCATAGTTAGTTCGTGCCTCGTTTGCAACGAAATAGACGGGACAATACGCGCGTTTACATTACATTTTTAAAGCGCGAAATTTGAAAAGTATCGTTGAATCGGCCATAAAAATATCGCCGATACCGATATATCGGCAAACCTGAAGTATCGCCGATATATCGTATCGGTATCGGCATCGGATGCATCCCTAGTTTTTTCATACTAAATCTGTCAGACGTCAATTTTATTTAGCGGATAAAAGATATCTGACTTTAGTAAAAATCAGCCCTTAATAATTATAATAATAAGAACAAGAATATCAGACCGGATAATATAAGTATTATTTAATCAAGAAATATGCCATTAATTCTGAATGAAACTAGGTAAGTATACCTATCTACTTTTGTGTGTATGTTGGAGACCCAATAAATAAAGTAAACAAATAAGTCTCTTTTTAGGAAATTACAAGGTGAAAACTATCTAAAAAACTGCTAGTACATCTCTCATTTCCTCGTCAAACCCGACTTGCATTTTCTCGAGTGTTCCCGATGAAGACGACAACGTATTCAGGGCGCGCATGGAATTTGAGTCTATCTCTTTGTAGGTAGTTTAATTTAAATTCCTAAGTTTTACGTATATATTTTGGTTAGGTTAGGTTAGGTTAGGTTGGGGTGCACGTTGAAAAGCCTCCCCGTGGCGCACCCTGGGCAACGACGGCTCCAATTGCCCACCAGGTTTTGGTGGACAATTGGGGCCGGCGGCTAATTTTCAACACACGAGGGAAGGTCATGGTTCCAATCACCGATCATCCTCGATTGTCGGTGAAGGGAACCAGGCTACAGACGGACGGTTACGTCCACTCCTCCTCTGCTTACAGAGGGATGCGAGTGGGCGTAGACTGGGAAGGGGCGGTTCGCGCCGCGGTACCCACGAGGGCGTGGGTGGTGGACGGTGTCCATTTTCCGCGCTGCGTCTGTCCGGCATCCGGCGGCAGCGTGGGGACCCCGGGGCGGCGGTTGGTTTTGCCCAATCGTCGGCCACCCCGTAATCCTGAGTTTTCAGGACCGGGGGTCCGGGCCACTGAGGCTCGGGCCACGAGGAAGACAACCTCTATAAAAAATTACCCTAATCCTAAGGTCTAGCGTGCCGAGGGGATGTATGGCCGGAGGGCATCCGGTGAGCTAGCGCTAACAAGGGACCTCACCCTTAAAAAGGAACAAAAAACATGGACAAGGCTAAGGTAAAAACTATTCCCCAGGCGGGTACCCTCCTACCCAAGGAGGGACAATCCCGTCCTTCTTCGGAAGGCAGCCCCTTCGTATCTGGGGGGGGCAACACTAGCCTCGTGGGCCGGCAGACCACTGCCGACCTGCGTCAACCTGCGCTTGCCTCGCAAGAAAAGGCGCTCCGGGTTAGCCTGGAGCGCCTGTGCGACGCAAGCGAACCGCTTGCCGTCATGGACGGCAACAAGAGCCGAGGAGGCTCATGTCCTGAAAAGGACCAAGACTTGCAGGGGTGCACCTCCAAATCTCGGAGGAAGCGCCCACTAAGCAGGGACTCGGGGTCGATGGGCCTCTCCTCCAGTGAGGAGAATCTGTCGGCCCCCAAGGTGACAACGTCACAGAGAGGGCGGGGTCGGGCGAGCGGAGCCTCCGCTCGGTTGCCGAGCCGTGACCGAGCGGGTCGCTTCGTGCCGATCTCTCGGCCCGCAACACCGGCTCCCGCAGAGCGTCCGGCGGAGGGCGCAGAAAGTGACCCGGGGCCCTCAATAGTGGACCTGAGCGAGGACTCCTCGCTGATCTCGCTGGGGTCCAATAAGGCGGAGGCGAACGCCGCAAAGCGGGCGCAGCGGAAGGCGGTGGCGGCTGACGAGGTCGGTGAAATGGCTCGACTGGCCCGAGAGCGACGCTCTGCTCAGGCGGCTGCCGGGGGAAGCCTGTCGGCGGTGGCGCTCAGCCGCCAAGTTTTGGACGGCGTGGACGTCGTCCTGAAGGTTGCCACTAAGTCTGGCAGCCTGAAGGGCACATTCACCCGCGCCCTGAAAGAGGCGGCTGATGGCATTAGGGAGGCAGTTGAGGTCCTCCTTGATCGCACGAGCTCGGAGGAGACGGCGAAGCTGTGGGAGGAGAATGGCCGTCTCAAATCTGAGCTCGAGGACCTCAAGCGGGAGCTTGCCGCGCAGAGGGCGGAATGGCAGCAGAGGCGTCCTGCGGCTACCGATTTCGCTCCCGTCAGTGCCCCGCCACCGTCGATCCCATCGTTGGTCCCTGCCCCTGCGCAGCATGCGGATGCGGAGATCGAGAAGATCGTTCGCATCTGCATGCTGCAGTGTGGGGGCATGATGAATGCCCGGCTGCAGGGCCTAGAGTCGAGGCTCCTCCCGGCGAAGAATCTCCGGCCGCCGCTCGCTGCTGACGGGCAGAGGGAGGGGGAGCCCGCTAAGCTGGGCCCGACAGCCGGCAAACCCAAGGGGGCCCAAAAGCCCGCGGAAGGACGCGGAAAGCCCGTGGGGGGCAAGTCTGCACCCCCGCCGACCGCACCACCAGCGACCGCACCCCCGGCGACCGCACCCTCGACGACCGGACCCGGGTCCACCATGGAGACCTGGACGACGGTCGTCAAGAGGGGCCGCCGTAAGAAGAAGAGGAAGACGGCGCCGCCGCCACCGGAACCCGCTGGAGCACCGACACCCAACAAGGCAAAGGGACCGCCTAGAGCCAGAGCCCCACGCTCCGCGGCTGTAGTCATTACGCTGCAGCCCGGAGCTGTCGAAAGGGGCGTCTCATATAAGGCGGTCCTTATGGAGGCCAAAGCCAAGGTCGCGTTCCCCGACCTGGGCATACCGTCCGGCCTCAGAATGAGGCCGGCGATTACGGGGGCGCGACTGCTGGAGGTGTCGGGTGCCTCTAGCGGCGAAAAGGCGGACGTCCTGGCCGCCAAGCTGCGGGAGGTCCTGAACCCGGAGGACGTTCGGGTGTCCAGGCCGATGAAGACCGCTGAACTGCGCGTCGACGGCCTGGACGACTCGACGACTCCGGCTGAGGTCGCGGCGGCCGTCGCCAAAGCCGGTGGATGTCCGCCCGGGGACGTGCGGACGGGGGACATTCGCGTCGACGCCTCCGGGCTCGGCGCGATTTGGGTGCGGTGCCCGGTGGCGGCGGCGAACAAAGTCGCCGACGCTGGGCGTCTGTTGGTGGGGTGGGTTGCGGCGAGGGTGAGGCAGCTGCAACCCAGGGCTTTGCGGTGCTACCGTTGCCTTGACATTGGGCATGTCAGGGCACGGTGCACCTCGTGCGTAGACCGCAGCGAGCTGTGCTATCGCTGCGGTCAGGCCGGCCACAAGGCGGCCCAGTGCTCCGCGGAGCCAAACTGCAGCCTCTGTACAGCTGCAGGGAGGCCCGCTGGGCACAGAGCGGGCGGAAAGGCTTGTGGCGGGCCTGCCCAAAAGGGGAAGAGAAGGGGTGCCAAGGCTGCCGGGGGCTCTTTACCCCCCCCTCAGCCTGGTCTCCCTTCGGCCGACTCCCGGCCTAGGAATGGTGTGGAGGGGATGGACTGTGCCTAATGGCGCTGTACCATTTCCTCCAGGGCAACATCAACCACTGTGCCAGAGCTCAGGATCTCTTGCTCCAGAGCATGGCAGAGTGGTCGATTCGCGTGGCTGTGGTCGCCGAACCGTACTTTGTCCCCCCCAGGGATAACTGGGTGGGAGACCTGGACGGTTTGGTGGCCATCATTGGCGGGGCTCTTGCCAACCCGTCCCGAGGTCACGGCTGGGTGGCCGCCCTCGTGGACGGCATTGGCACGGTTGGGGCGTATTTTTCGCCCAACAAGAGTCTCGCCGACTTCGAGAGGTTCCTTGTCGAGTTGGGTGCCGTCGTGGGCCGACTCCACCCTCGCCCGGTGCTGTTGCTGGGGGATCTCAACGCCAAATCTGCGGCGTGGGGGTCTCCGGTGACGGATGCCAGGGGCGAGGTGCTGGAGGAGTGGGCGGTCACGACTGGCTTGACCGTCCTAAATCGGGGCACGGAGTACACGTGCGTGCGGCAGCGGGGCGGTTCAATAGTGGACGTCTCGTTCGCTAGCCCCGCTGTCGCGAGCCGTGTCCGCGACTGGCGTGTCGCCGCGGAGGTGGAGACGTTGTCGGATCATCGGTACATCCGTTTCGACGTCTCCGCCCAGACCGCAGGCGGCCGCGGTTTACCGGCCCCGCGTGCGGACGGTCCGCGCTGGGCGCGTAAGCGCATCGACAGGGAGCTTCTCGAGGAGGCCGCTATTGTCCAGGCCTGGTTCCGGGAGTCGGCGACGAACGGACCCGTTGACGTCGAGCAGGAGGCGCTGTGGTTCCGCGGGGCGATGACGCAAATCAGCGACGCGTCCATGCCCCGGGTCCACGCACAGTCAGCAAGGCGCCAGGTGTACTGGTGGACCGCCGAGATCGCGCAGCTGCGCGTCGCGTGCGTGGCGGTCAGGCGCCAGTACACCCGATACCGGAGGAGACGTCTTCGGGTCCCTGACGAAGAAGCCGCGCTGTATGAGGTGTACCGCGCGGCGAAGAGGACTCTGTGGCTGGCCATCGGCGAGGCGAAGTCGCGAGCCAGGGAGGAGATGTTGGAGACTCTAGACGGGGATCCGTGGGGGCGCCCTTATCGCGCGGTTCGAGGGAAACTTCGAGCCGCGGCGCCCCCGCTTACGGAGAGTCTCCAACCCGAGCTGCTGGAGGAGGTGGTCGCAGCCCTCTTCCCGGCGAGAGCGGAGCACACTCCGCCGCCGATGGCATTGCCCACGGCCGCAGAGTCCACCGAAGAGAACGCCATCAGCGTCCCAGAGGTGACACAGGCAGAGATGGGGGCAGCCGTGATGAGGCTCCGGGCCAAAAACGTGGCTCCGGGGCCCGACGGGATCCACGGCTGCGTGTTAGCCCTCGCTCTGAAGGAGCTTGAGCCCCAACTCAGAGGACTCTACACAGCGTGCCTTGAGCGGGGCCAGTTTCCCACTTTGTGGAAATCTGGTCGTCTGGTCCTGCTCAGGAAGGCGGGGCGCCCTGCGGACTCGCCGTCCGCGTACCGGCCCATAGTGCTGCTAGACGAGGTGGGTAAGCTGTTCGAGCGGATAATCGCTGCCCGCCTCGTCGGCCACTTGTGCGGAGAGGGGCCGGATCTGGACGGCAGCCAGTTCGGCTTTCGGCACGGGCGCTCTACCATTCACGCTGTGTCGCGAGTGAGAGTCCTGGCGGAGGAAGCAGTGGCCCGGGGCGGGGTGATGTTGGCGGTGTCCTTGGACATCTCCAACGCCTTCAACACCCTGCCCTGGAGTTGTATTCGGGAGGCACTGCGGTACCATCGGGTGCCTCCCTACCTCCGCCACGTCGTTGGGGCTTATCTGTCGGAGAGGTGTGTCACCTACGTGGGACGTGATGGCGGACACCAGCACCGCATGTCGTGCGGTGTTCCACAGGGCTCGGTCTTGGGCCCGCTCCTGTGGAACATCGGGTACGACTGGGTGTTGAGGGGCGAGCTCCAACCGGGCGTGGACCTTACGTGTTATGCTGACGACACGCTGGTCACTGCCCGGGGGAGCTCGCACAGGGAGGCAGCGTTGCTGGCGACGGCTGCGGTATCACAGGTGGTGAGCCGCATACGTCGCCTGGGCCTGGAGGTGGCCCTCAACAAGTCGGAGGCCATGGTGTTTCATGGCCCCCGGCGGGCGCCGCCGCCCGGATCACACATCGTGGTCGGGGGGGCTCGGATCGCTGTCGAGTCCACCATGAAGTACCTGGGATTGGTGCTCGACAGCCGGTGGGATTTCGGCCCCCACTTCCGGCGGCTGGCGCCCAAGTTGTTGGGCGCTGCTGGGGCGCTGTCAACGTTGCTTCCCAATCTGGGGGGCCCGAGCGCCGCCTGTAGGCGGCTCTACGTGGGGATCGTGCGATCCATGGCCCTGTATGGGGCCCCGATCTGGGCGACTGACCTGACGGCCGGTAGCATCGCAGTCCTGCGAAAGCCGCAGAGAGCTATGGCCGTCAGAGTCGTCCGGGGGTATCGCACGATCTCCTACGAGGCGGCTTGTGTACTGGCTGGATCCCCGCCCTGGGACCTGGAGGCGAAAGTACTCGCGTCACTGTACCGGTGGCGCGAGGAAGCGCGGGCGCGGGGCGAGGGGCTGACGCAGCGCCATATGGAGCTGCGTCGGTCTCAGCTTCGCGAGGTCCTGGTGGCGGAATGGCGGGACAGGCTTTCACGCCCTACCGCCGGCCTCGGTACCATCGAGGCGGTCCGGCCAGTGCTCGAGCGCTGGCTCGGGAGGAGGCACGGCTCCCTGTCGTTTCGGGTGACGCAGGTGCTCTCGGGGCACGGTTGCTTCGGGAAGTACCTGTGTCGCATAAACAGGGAGCCGGACGCCCGGTGTCACCACTGCGTCGACTGCCGGGAGGACACGGCGTGGCATACGCTGGCAGAGTGTGCCGCTTGGGAGGAGCCGCGCCGTGCCCTCATCTCAGAAGTAGGCAGTGACCTCTCGCTGCCGGCCGTGGTCGAGTCCATGGTCGACAGCGAGGAGTCCTGGGACGCGGTGGTTTCCTTCTGTGAAACAGTCGTCTCGCAGAAGGAGGCTGCGGAAAGGGAGAGGGAGATCTCGTCCACTCACCCTGCCCGCAGCAGGCGCACCGGGCGTCGGCGGAGGGCGGACAACGCCCTCTTCCGGCCCCCCTAAACGGGTCCAGGGGCGACGGACTCGGGGACGTCCGTCGCCCCCCACACATCAGGACCCGAGGTGGCGGCGCGATGTGTTCCACGCGCGCCCCTCTTAGACGTCGCGGGGGGAGTCAAACACCTCACTCCCCCCCCCGACCAGACGGGGCCCGCTGCGGCGGGCCGGCACCAGCCGGGGGTTGCGGAAGGATCGTACGTTCCCGCGACCCCCGGCGTAGGTGTGAGATGGAACACCCGGGGTGGTTTTTAGTCAGTAAGAGTCTGACAGACCCCGCCGCCCGCCCCAGGGCGGCGGACATCCATGAGGATTTTCCACCCCGGTTCAAAAAAAAAAAAAAAAAAAAAGGTTCCCCCCCGGTGGGTTCCCGCATTGTCGAGGCGGGGGGGCCCAGTAGCCGTGGTTTTGAGCCCCACGGTGAAGCTAAGAGGAACCCGAGGAGGGGCCGCTCGTCAGGGCTTTTGCTACCAAGCCGACGACGTAGCGGCCAAAAGTAGGTTGCGGTGCCGCTTGAGCGGCATCGCAACTGAGGCGGGCCGCGATGTCGTAACGGGGGCGTCGCGGCTGAGGGTTGAAGGCCGCGGCGGGAGAGGAGTGCCGGTATTACGGTGCGCCGCTCTCCCTACCTTCCGCGGCCTTGACGGGGTCGCCACCGTAAGATGGCGGACGCGGTGGGGCTGCAGGGGAAGAGGAGTGCCGGTATTGCGTTGGCCGCTCTCCCTATCCTCTGCAGCCGAAAATTGGCAGGCGGCGGGGCCAATGTTCTGACCCGTCACAGGGGGACCAAGGGTGTCCAGACACGGGGTCGTCTGGCGCCCATGTGCTGGTTTGGTCCCTGGGGTGGTCACGGCGTGCTATGTGTTCTGGTGCGCCGGTGATGGGGATTACTCCCCAGAGGAGGGTCCGGTAAGGGACGGCCGCGGCGGGTTCACGGATGAGTGCTAACGCGTGCCCGTGTTCCCGCCGTAAGCGGCAGAGGAGGACACCGTGGAGTTTTAGTGGGTTAGAGTCCCACATAACTGCACTATCTCCCCGTGGTAGTGTAGTATGCATGAGCATTTCTCCACGTGAAAAAAAAAAAAAAAAAAAAGGTTAGGTTAGGTTGCCTGGAGGTGGCCCTCAACAAGTCGGAGGCCATGGTGTTTCATGGCCCCCGGCGGGCGCCGCCGCCCGGATCACACATGGTGGTCGGGGGGGCTCGGATCGCTGTCGAGTCCACCATGAAGTACCTGGGATTGGTGCTCGACAGCCGGTGGGATTTCGGCCCCCACTTCCGGCGGCTGGCGCCCAAGTTGTTGGGCGCTGCTGGGGCGCTGTCAACGTTGCTTCCCAATCTGGGGGGCCCGAGCGCCGCCTGTAGGCGGCTCTACGTGGGGATCGTGCGATCCATGGCCCTGTATGGGGCCCCGATCTGGGCGACTGACCTGACGGCCGGTAGCATCGCAGTCCTGCGAAAGCCGCAGAGAGCTATGGCCGTCAGAGTCGTCCGGGGGTATCGCACGATCTCCTACGAGGCGGCTTGTGTACTGGCCGGATCCCCGCCCTGGGACCTGGAGGCGAAAGTACTCGCGTCACTGTACCGGTGGCGCGAGGAAGCGCGGGCGCGGGGCGAGGGGCTGACGCAGCGCCATATGGAGCTGCGTCGGTCTCAGCTTCGCGAGGTCCTGGTGGCGGAATGGCGGGACAGGCTTTCGCGCCCTACCGCCGGCCTCGGTACCATCGAGGCGGTCCGGCCAGTGCTCGAGCGCTGGCTCGGGAGGAGGCACGGCTCCCTGTCGTTTCGGGTGACGCAGGTGCTCTCGGGGCACGGTTGCTTCGGGAAGTACCTGTGTCGCATAAACAGGGAGCCGGACGCCCGGTGTCACCACTGCGTCGACTGCCGGGAGGACACGGCGTGGCATACGCTGGCAGAGTGTGCCGCTTGGGAGGAGCCGCGCCGTGCCCTCATCTCAGAAGTAGGCAGTGACCTCTCGCTGCCGGCCGTGGTCGAGTCCATGGTCGACAGCGAGGAGTCCTGGGACGCGGTGGTTTCCTTCTGCGAAACGGTCGTCTCGCAGAAGGAGGCTGCGGAAAGGGAGAGGGAGATCTCGTCCACTCACCCTACCCGCAGCAGGCGCACCGGGCGTCGGCGGAGGGCGGACAACGCCCTCTTCCGGCCCCCCTAAACGGGTCCAGGGGCGACGGACTCGGGGACGTCCGTCGCCCCCCACACATCAGGACCCGAGGTGGCGGCGCGATGTGTTCCACGCGCGCCCCTCTTAGACGTCACGGGGGGAGTCAAACACCTCACTCCCCCCCCTGACCAGACGGGGCCCGCTGCGGCGGGCCGGCACCAGCCGGGGGTTGCGGAAGGATCGTACGTTCCCGCGACCCCCGGCGTAGGTGTGAGATGGAACACCCGGGGTGGTTTTTAGTCAGTAAGAGTCTGACAGACCCCGCCGCCCGCCCCAGGGCGGCGGACATCCATGAGGATTTTCCACCCCGGATCAAAAAAAAAAAAAAAAAAAAGGTTAGGTTAGGTTGGACGCCCGGTGTCACCACTGCGTCGACTGCCGGGAGGACACGGCGTGGCATACGCTGGCAGAGTGTGCCGCTTGGGAGGAGCCGCGCCGTGCCCTCATCTCAGAAGTAGGCAGTGACCTCTCGCTGCCGGCCGTGGTCGAGTCCATGGTCGACAGCGAGGAGTCCTGGGACGCGGTGGTTTCCTTCTGTGAAACAGTCGTCTCGCAGAAGGAGGCTGCGGAAAGGGAGAGGGAGATCTCGTCCACTCACCCTGCCCGCAGCAGGCGCACCGGGCGTCGGCGGAGGGCGGACAACGCCCTCTTCCGGCCCCCCTAAACGGGTCCAGGGGCGACGGACTCGGGGACGTCCGTCGCCCCCCACACATCAGGACCCGAGGTGGCGGCGCGATGTGTTCCACGCGCGCCCCTCTTAGACGTCGCGGGGGGAGTCAAACACCTCACTCCCCCCCCCGACCAGACGGGGCCCGCTGCGGCGGGCCGGCACCAGCCGGGGGTTGCGGAAGGATCGTACGTTCCCGCGACCCCCGGCGTAGGTGTGAGATGGAACACCCGGGGTGGTTTTTAGTCAGTAAGAGTCTGACAGACCCCGCCGCCCGCCCCAGGGCGGCGGACATCCATGAGGATTTTCCACCCCGGATCAAAAAAAAAAAAAAAAAAAAAGGTTCCCCCCCGGTGGGTTCCCGCATTGTCGAGGCGGGGGGGCTCAGTAGCCGTGGCTTGGACACCCACGGTGAAGCTAAGAGGAACCCGAGGAGGGGCCGCTCGTCAGGGCTTCTGCTGACAAGCCGACGACGTAGCGGCCAAAGGTAGGTTGCGGTGTCGCTTGGGCGACATCGCAACTGAGGCGGGCCGCGATGTCGTACGTACCGGAGGCATCGCGGTTGAGGGTTGGAGGCCGCGGCGGGAGAGGAGTGCCGGTATTACGGTGCGCCGCTCTCCCTACCTTCCGCGGCCTTGACGGGGTCGCCACCGTTCGATGGCGGACGCGGTGGGGCTGCAGGGGAAGAGGAGTGTCGGTATTGCGTTGGCCGCTCTCCCTATCCTCTGCAGCCGAAAATTGGCAGGCGGCGGGGCCAATGTCCTGACCCGTCGCAGGGGGGACCAAGGGTGCCCAGACACGGGGTCGTCTGGCGCCCATGTGCTGGTTTGGTCCCTGGGGTGGTCACGGCGTGCTATGTGTTCTGGTGCGCCGGTGATGGGGAGTACTCCCCAGAGGAGGGTCCGGTAACGGACGGCCGCGGCGGGTTCACGGATGAGTGCTAACGCGTGCCCGTGTTCCCGCCGTAAGCGGCAGAGGAGGACACCGTGGAGTTTTAGTGGGTTAGAGTCCCACATAACTGCACTATCTCCCCGTGGTAGTGTAGTATGCATGAGCATTTCTCCACGGGAAAAAAAAAAAAAAAAAAAGGTTAGTCCCCCCCCGGTGGGTTCCCGCATTGTCGAGGCGGGGGGGCTCAGTAGCCGTGGCTTGGACACCCACGGTGAAGCTAAGAGGAACCCGAGGAGGGGCCGCTCGTCAGGGCTTTTGCTGACAAGCCAACGACGTAGCGGCCAAAAGTAGGTTGCGGTGTCGCTTGGGCGGCATCGCAACTGAGGCGGGCCGCGATGTCGTAGGTACCGGAGGCATCGCGGCTGAGGGTTGGAGGCCGCGGCGGGAGAGGAGTGCCGGTATTACGGTGCGCCGCTCTCCCTACCTTCCGCGGCCTTGACGGGGTCGCCACCGTTCGATGGCGGACGCGGTGGGGCTGCAGGGGAAGAGGAGTGTCGGTATTACGTTGGCCGCTCTCCCTATCCTCTGCAGCCGAAAATTGGCAGGCGGCGGGGCCAATGTCCTGACCCGTCGCAGGGGGGACCAAGGGTGCCCAGACACGGGGTCGTCTGGCGCCCAAGTGCTGGTTTGGTCCCTGGGGTGGTCACGGCGTGCTATGTGTTCTGGTGCGCCGGTGATGGGGAGTACTCCCCAGAGGAGGGTCCGGTAACGGACGGCCGCGGCGGGTTCACGGATGAGTGCTAACGCGTGCCCGTGTTCCCGCCGTAAGCGGCAGAGGAGGACACCGTGGAGTTTTAGTGGGTTAGAGTCCCACATAACTGCACTATCTCCCCGTGGTAGTGCAGTATGCATGAGCATTTCTCCACGATAATAAAAAAAAAATAAAAAAAAAAAAAAAAAAAAAAAGGTTAGGTTAGTCAAAATATTGAAACATCGAATTGCAGGAATACGAAGGACGATGTTTTTGGTTTATCTCTAACTAGCTGCGCCCCGCGGGTTCACCCGCATAAGTTTCGATCCCATGGATATATCAGGATAAAAAGGGGTGAGAAAATAAAGAGAGGTCCTATGTGTTAATCCTGGTACTATCTGTGTGCCAAGTTTCATCCAAATCTGTGCAGTAGTTGGTGCGTGAAGAAGTAACAAACATACTCACAAACTTTCGCCTTTATAATATTAGTGTGATGTTGAATTGCGTCGGCATGGAAATACGAAGAAACCTGTATAGCTTTGTATGCTTTCTTGCTCGACGCTATTATCAAAGGAGATTATGTCAAGTTAGGCAGTGTTCAGTGTTCTTCTGTTAGCTGAGAACAACGTGAACCATTGTTGACCTACAAGTAAGAACTTAGGTAATGCAAACAGCGGGGTAATTGCGTAGGTAGAACAGAAACGTAGAAAAAAAACGTAGAAATGTAGAAAACCAAAAAAAAAAACGTAGAACGTACTTACACACTTACAGTAGCAATGGCTTTCATTTTGACATTTAAACAACATTCATTGCGTTATTTACGTTGTTGTGCCGTTGTTTTCGAACATATTATGAAGCAATGTATTAGCAATATCTATTCTTCAAACAAATTCAGATTCTGATTGAAAGTTTGTCACGCAATTAGGGTGCAGAAGGCAGTTATTCACATTTGTATATTATGCGTAAATTGATTGAGAAATCTTCTGTCACAATAATTAATGAATTAACTCGTCACAATAAACTCCATTTAACATAATGTAAAGTAATTCGGCGTTTTATTTGCTTACACAGTCATGTTATGTGTAAGCAATTAAAACGCTGAAATTACGTTTGAAGTATTCGAAGTACCTACCTAATTATTTAAGTATTTAACTGTACTTTTGCGTGTTATCTATCTTCAACCAATACTTACGAGTATTGGTTGAAGATAGATAATACAGGGTGGCAGATACACACGCCAAAATATCAAGCTATACATTTCCAGTATAAGCTGACCGCGCATTGGTTCGGCTTTCCGTACAAGAAGAGGTCCGCTTGTACTGGTAATGTATAGCTTGATATGTTGCCGTGTGTACATCGACGCGCAAACTGTAACCTTGGATTCAGTACAATGTCATACAAAAGATTTATCGTCGGTTATTAAAATAAAATTGTGTTCTATACATTTTGACCGCGTAGCTCGTAGGTACCTATTGCACTTCACTATGAAACAGCTGATTTTTTTCTGATAACCGACGAACTATTTCTACGCAGGGAAAATCATGTACTGAATCCATGGTAACAGATTACCCGTCGATGTCCCCGCCACCCTGTATATTCACAAAAAAAAAACAATAAAATATAGTTAGTCTTTTAATGTAAACTTACTTATGGCTGATTTTTCAATCGACAGATAATTTTTATTCGTGGAGTAAACTTGACGTCTGACAGTTTTTCTATGGAAGATTTATTGTCAAAAATTCAAAATTATTCCTCCGATAAAATTATCTGACGTTGGAAAATCAGCCCTTAGTAAAAAACGTTAGTTGTGTTATAAATTGTATTATCATTTAAATGTACCTTATAATTATGAAATAAATATAAAATCGTTAAACCATGTTTTTAGCCCGAAGAGTTTTAAAACCTTCAGTTGTTTCATTTTTGTTTGTAATGCCAAATTGTTTGGAACCCTCCTAGATTGCAATAAAAAGAACTAGTGTATAATTTAGTTCTACAAAGTCGAGATGCCTAAGCAGGGGGAAACGGCAAGCTAAATACCAAGTCCAAGTTTTCTTGCAAATGCGAAATGCGAGAGTTTAAATTCATACCTAACTACAGCGAGCTCTAGTGTTCTCAAGAGAAAACTTTTAAACGGCATCTAGCTAAATGTTCCTCCATTTAATATTGTCGCTTTTGCAATTGCTGAAAACTTCTGCACTCCTAGTATAAATTAATTTTTATTAACATTGCCATACAACGTGGCAATGCTGTCAGCGTTTCGGGCACTATTATTGATGACAGCAATGCGGACGAATTTTTTTAAGTAAGTATATAAAAAGAGGGGAAATAATCATAGGGCATCTCCTACATGGTACATATTATTATTATTATAACGGCTGTTAGCTTTTTTAATTTTGTAAATATTATCTTGGATAATGAAATAAATCCAGTTTTAATTCATATTTCTATTATAATTATAATATTTAACTGTCCCTGCTTGTGGTTTGGCTCGCGTATAGTTTAAAAATTCATACTTCCATATATTAGAAATGCGAAAGTATGTAATTCTACCTGCTTGTCTCATAAAGTTACTTTTGTCGCCTGAACCACTGAACCGATGTCTGTTTGGTAGTGGTAGCCTGGGACTAGAAGAAGGACATAGATTTTATTTTTCATCCCGGATATTTGTATTAAAAAAATAATGATACACATAAAAATTGCTAGCAGACGAAGTTGCGGGCACAAGCAAGTAGGTAATACATATTATATAACGTACTGAAAACAGAGCTAGAGAAAATATCTGATATTCCCGAGCACCAAGGGACGGGCACACAGATAAACGTTGCCTTTTCAAAATGTCAGGAGGACGCTACACGTGTTTTTTGTTCCCATTCTGCAGTTTTAATACATCATAAATATATTTGCATTAGCATGACCACACACAATGCTCTTTGTTAGTTATTTTTATAGCAAATTAATTATATTTCCAGTGACTATAATAGGAACAAGTCACACAGCTGTCCTTATTGTTCTCGGTAAAGAATAAACTCACTATTTTTAAAGGCTACTTAGGGGTTATAGCCGGAGTATCCTCCTAGCTTCATCTTTTTCTTCTCTAGTACCGTAAAATGTTTAATGATAATGAGATAAATATCTTCTTCTATAGGTATAAATAAAAAAAGTCGGGTTAGTTACACCATTTATAACTCAAGAACGGCTTAACCGATTTTTATGATTTTTGTTTTGTCGGAATTGTCTCCGCCCCGAATAGCAGAATAACGTGAAAAATACACGAAAAAGAAAAATGAACATAATTCATTTTCTCATACATTTTGTATTTTGATTCCGAGGCGATACGAAGTTCGCCGGGTCCGCTAGTTAATTCATATTATTATTTAGATGGATAGGAAACAGAGTAAAGGATTAGCTCTGAGAGGTGACAGCCCGCATCATGATGTACGTATAATGAGTAGCATCGATGATAGGAATAATTAAGTATTTTTTAATGTGGTTTAAGCCCCGGGCCTAACAGTACGGCAGGGCGCACATCCGTGATAACAAAACCAGTATATAGGCTCCTGCAAACAGGCGCGACGCGCGACGCGAATCGCGCGCGACACAAAGGCACCGCTCGTTGCGCGACTTGCGGTGCCTTTGTGTCGCGTGTCGTGTCGCGCCTGTTTGTAGGAGCCTTAAGTCAGCTTCATATTATATTGTAATCACGTACAATGCGTGCCACGTAAGAAGAGACTTGACTCCGCCTCCCCCGCTCTTTTCGCCGCCCCTATGACGTCCGGTCCCGTCCCGCACTCAGACCTCATACCGCTAAAGATACCTAAAATCGTGTTCTGCGCAAGTCAAACCACGTGGTGTGTCAAGTCTCATCTTTCGTGGCACGCATAGGCTACGCTACGCTAGGTCAACTGAACGTCAACGTATTTCCACCGACGCCGACGTTCGATCATCTGCTCTATGCTTTGCTGGTTGGTCTAGTCAACTCTTGTGCATTTAAATAGCATCTATGAATGGGTGCAGCTAATCAGCGCAGTCAACACCTCTTCCCTCTTGCTGACTGGCTTTTGACTAATGGGGCGTGAGCTATTATGGTTCGTGCCAATACAAGACAAGCTGAAAGTCAAGAAGATTGTCAGATAACAATGTTGGTGGTATGATTGAATGATCTGTTGTCTAATATGACGTATAGCGAATTATGATAGAACTGCGTCATCAGTAGACCACCCAACATACCTTCTAAAGGCCATATTCACTTGAGCGGTCATGGTGGCCCAGTGGTAAAGGCCCCGACTTACGTGTGGTGGTACGTAGTATGTACAGTACAGCCCACTCCCTCTGTGGCCTGAGTCCCTGCAGTGGAACCATTATAGGCTGATCATGATCACTTGTGAAAGTGGCCCTTTTGAAGCTAACGTGACAAACTAAACAGCAAGTAAGTTGCTCCTTAATGTTTCTTTCCGAAGACTCAGTTTCCTTCAAACAAGGCGAAGTCGAAATTACTTAAGACGCGTTTTATTTCTCGCTACCATCATAATATTCTTAGCAACTTCCTCGTTACTTGGCGTTGATTAAAATAGGTACGGTCTGCATCACAATTAGTTAGCTAACTAATTCTCGCCAAGGAAAAAAGTCTAACTTTATAATAAATATGTTTTCAATTTGATTTTCGTTGTTAGTAGGAAAACAATACGGATACGCAATTCATCAGATAACGTCATGAATCATACCTACTTCAACAGTACTTTGCTTTTATTTTTTTATACTACTTAGTACTTACCTTCTTTTGTTTTTTATGTTTCTCTGATTGTATTTAGTTTAGTTTGTGATCTTCGTGTGCAAACCCAATAATTGCTTCTCCATTTTTTTTTTTTCGAATTCTGTACATAGTTAAATTTTATTATCATGATTTTAACTTCAATGGTTTGTGTTTCCTGAAACACGAAAAATTGCGTAGCTAATGTGAAAAAACCTAACTTAGACAATTAATCAAGCAGTAACTTTAAGAACCTTTCGCCTACCAAGACAGTAAAGATTTGCCATATAATCGTGAGGAAATTCAACCATTTTTACCAATTTTCTTGCTACAAATTTACGATTTTTAATAAGATGGCCTAGCCCTGTCGAGTTCAAGGAAAACATTGTTCATATATTTTCATCAGAAGTCTGGAACAAATGGAAGGATAAGAGGAACGTTTGGTCAGCCTTGGCTTTCAACGAACGTTGAAATTCCAACAGCTCGCTTTTAATAGACATTCACTTAGGTGTCGCCCAGTGTTGCTGTAAACAGGCATGAAAAATAAAACCAACGTACAGACGCCAGCACATCAAGCTACTACAATCTGTCATATTTCTTTAATAGATTTTCAACTTTATCGCTAAAGCATAAGGTTCAAAGTTGATTGGGAAAATTTGATAGTTTCGGGTAGCTTGATGTGCTGACAATCGCGATTCAAATACAACATGTAGATTTGGAAAACAGCACCTTTTACAGTTCATGTATACCTACATGTTCTATCCTTTGCGAATCAAAATTTTGATCTGAAATTCAGGCAAAGGAAAGGTGAAGACATAAATACATAAAACGTTCAAAATTTATTCGCAAGCTCATCTCAGCGACAATGAATGTCAAAAACTTGTCAGAAATGTAAGGAAACTAGAGGTATTTTTGACAGAATGATACAGACATCAGACTGTGAAATTTCCCCCTGATTTATGACCGTAAGCGAACCAAAAGTAGCGTGTAAGGAGTAAAAAGTCCGAGTTCCCCCCCCCCCCCCCGTTAAACTCTACCACGTATACTTCTGACCACGTACTTGATCTGCGTATAGGTAACTACTTTACTTAGTACCCTAATTGCTTAACACATAATTTTGAAGGATATTGCTAATCCACTTCTTATAATCGAAAAATTTGTCTACTTAACGATGTTAATAATGTAATGAACAACACTCATTGCCATTGCTGCCGTTTGTGTGTTACGCAATTATCCCGCTGTATCGTCCACAAAATTGAAGGTTTACAAAATTTTAACGAAAGCAACACAACAATTTTCTGATCACCCTCATATACCTACTTTTAAGTAGACAAACCGAAGCAAGTTGCTAAGTTTTAATTGATTTTGTGTCGCTTGTGTGTGTATCTCGATTAGGTACTTATTATCCAATGCATGGTATGGATATCTTGTTTAACTTGGTAATAAGTTGTACGCATGATGACATAATATCTGCTAAACTGACTTCTCATTTTACAAAAAGCCTATAAAATGTGTTCTATTCTACCTGCCATTCACTATGTACATACAACATATTTTTAGAACTTAAAAGACACTAGTTATGTAATTTCGGCTTTATCTTTTACCTAACTATATTTTCCTTTCTTAATTGGAAATAAATGCGATAAAAGCATAGGCATGTAGTTTCTAGCTTTCGCATTTGTATATCAAATGAATACAATGACATTTAATGCAGATTTACTTACTAATATTTTATATAGCTACTCAACACAAATAATACTTATTAATAAAACACACGCGTATTTAAATGCGCCAAATGTCGTGGTGAAATTCCAAAACTAGGGACAACTTAACAGCGACATCTACCGGTATTTACGTGAACTGTGAAAATACTCGGCTTCCTACAAAACACTATTCAGAAGCAATGTGAAAACATGAAATTTACAGCGCCACACGGACAAAGTAGTTTCAGAAGCTGTACAGAGATGGCGCTGTAGTCCCCAAGCGGAAAATGCCTTGCTCCAGTGAAATACTGTGTATGAAAAACACTTTTTTTCTATGAAAACCTTAGGAAAATGAACTAATTGAATCATGTATACCTCTTTTACCAAGGTATTGAAGGAAGGGTCACAATCTTAAAAATCCACTAGTAATATTTAAGTCAATGTAAAAATCACTTGATTTTTCTGTGAAAAGTCCTTTTTACGGAAACCGTCCCAACAAACAGAATATAAATGCAGACTTTTTTCTGGAATGAAGCCAACATTAGCTGTGCATCAAATTAGATATAACGTTCAACAAGATAATATTTTACAATTTATTTGAACTAACATCTAACATCTAAACTCTAATCTATAAATTATTAAATTAAATTAAGAAACCTAATTGAAATATAAAAAAAAACGAAGTCAAGTTTTACATTAAATTTAATCAGACTCATTAAAATATCGTGATTGCTGCTGTAAATAAAAAAAAAGTGGATGCCGCCACAAACTATCTATAAGGAGGTCGATGCCAAAATAATTTTATAATATTCCAGACTTTTATGAGTGGCACGTGAGCATATTAATTTTAGCGATAAAGAATTCTCGATGTAGGTAAAACCAATGTATTCGGAAGTGCGTCAGCCAAGATGGCGGATGATTATTATTAAGTAGGTGTAATAAAATAATATAAGCATGTCTATAATATATTAATAGGTACCTATTTTATTTGTTCATTTGTTTCTCAGTGATGCTCCGAGTAGTGGTACCATAGGAATGTAGTACCTACTGACATGGATATAGGCAAATGGATTATCAAACCCTTTACGATTATGGTTCGAGACAAGTTCGAGAGAAACTAAGGATTCACACTTGTAAGGTTAGTTTTTTCAACTAGCAATAATCGCACCTCGGATTAACCTCATTGGTTACGATATTGCCTCTGCGCAAAGTTTGTCAGCTGACTGACAATATCACAATCTTTCCAACTGCGTGGGTTAAAAAAATTGACACAATTTATGTTTTCCTTCCTTTCATTTCGAATTTAGGATAGAAAAGAAAAACATCTTCAATCATGTGCTGCCAAACAAAAATACTCCTCCACAACCAATTTAAAATTGAATTAATTTAAACAAACATTTCCATCCATCTTCCAGTAATTCGTTCCATAGTAAGCTTATACTAATGGACAATATATGACAAAACAATAGACACCGTAATAAATCAATGGCTGGTTTATTTTAGATTAGAATGACGGACATTTGCCAAGTGACCGTGCATAGCGTTTGACGTGAAAACTTCTCGAGTGACTCATGAGTCGATGACAGGCGTGACTTTATTGTTATTGTTGTAAATAAATCTTGTATCTTTTGAAATAAGAACGATATACTTGTCAGTGTTTTGTTAGTTCAAAAGTAATTCTAGAAGTTTTGTTGGTCATCGTGGTTAAAATTGGTTGATAAGTCGAATTGTCGTAATTAATGCTTCTACCCCACGCACGGCCAATGTACGGATTTATTTGCTAGCGTCTGTGTTCCCTTCCACATATAACCCGACGGCTAACAAAGCATTCACTCTTGCTTTGTTTGACAGTCTATTCTGTAATATATCTCAGTGTAAAAACTTGGGTGAATTGGGCTTGAAGTGAGCTGTCATTCCACATTTTTACAGCAGGCATCTTCTGGGCACGCGCGTTCATTCGTTGATTTTATCCATCGCTACGCAAAACGTGACACCAAGAGGTGGCCGATTTGGCAATAAAAACGAAAGACTGATTAATAATTAATTATTGTTCTAGGCACACTCTTTTCTTCTTTTTCACGGAAGATAATTAATTGTGTGAGGAAAGTTTGAGTATGAATGTGGATGATAAGAGCCAAAAAAAACAAAACAAAAGAAACGATGGATGGATTCTGTTAAAGATGATACCGCTAGAAAGGCGGTGACTACTGAGATGACGACTATAGGTCGACCGCTTAACTGAGACGTTGCCTGAGGTAGCTGCGCGGTGCGGGAGGGGTGATAGTTGTCACAAGTTGATGAATCACTGAGCTCTCGCATAACGTCACCACAACCCTCCCGCACCGCGTCGCTACCTCAGACAACGTCAGAGTTAAGCGGTCGGCCTATATTTTATTATTATATAGGCCGACCGCTTGTTTTTGTGTTGTCCGCTTGTTATTTTTTCCATACCTCTCTATTGAGAGGTATGGAAAAAATAACACGTTGCGCCGACCACAAATAAATAGGGATAAGGGCAGGAGAAAGGTAAGATAAATAATTGTGTAGTTATAGCCTACGTTAGCCAAGTATAGCTAATATCAAAGTTTACATAATCTAATTCGCGTGGCCACACTATTACTACAACATAATTATGGATGTAAATCTGAAATAAAATATTTGAATTTGAATTTGAATTACACTTGATCTTTACACTAATTCTGAATAGGTAGTTTCCTATACGTAAATACTAATTGTGTTGGTAATTAACTATTATTAAGTTGAGTATACTTAAGGGGGAAACAAACTCAAAGCATTTATTTCAATTAAACCATTTACAGGCACTTTTGAATAAATTGTCAAAATTAAATAGTCGGTCAGTTAGAAAGTTGAAGTTGTTGCCCATTTCAAAAGTTAGATCTCTGTGGGTACATTATTCTTGTTGTTATATTTGTGAGAACAATGTAAAAAAACACAAATGAAGAAATGCTTCAAAATATAAGATTAGAAATAAGCCCTGGCAATTAAGAGATGACAGTCTCAATCGATGGCGCCTGTTTACGAACATGACGCGTGGATCAAATTTTAAAAAATGCTTTTAAATTATACAAAACTAGATTTGCAATTTATTAAAGAGATGAATAAAATTTTACTACTAAACAGGATGAGATTTAATATTGAAGTTTTCAACAATTAAAACTTGATTGAATAAAATTAATGTTAACGTGAGAAACACTAAAAAGAAAAAGGGAAGCACCTCTTCCAAATATTGAAATTTTAACTAGTGAGACCAAGTGCCTGTGGAGCAGGACCAGCAATTAACCCAAGTATTTTTATCGATGATATAATCATTAGTGTCCGACCGAAACAGGTTTTTCAGCCGAAACCGAAACCGAACTTTCGGCCTTGCTCTTAGTTTCGGCCGAAACCGAAACCGAAACTTACTTAAACATATTTAAAATTTCTATAGTATACAGAAATCTGGAGTGTTTTTTTACACATTTATTTGAATATACAATGTACATATACATACAGTTGAATACTTACCTAATCATTTACGAGGTCGGTCCCATAATGAACTGGCCTGATATAGTTCTACGCGACATGTCGCTACATGTTGTGTTGCATTATATAGTACGTTTATCGTGCACTTAATATAAGAAACACGCATCGACATGAAATGCTTAGTCTTAGTTTAGCAGGCATTAGCATAACGAGAGTCGCGTATTTTTTCAAAATGTCGAAAACTGAGTATCGAAGTGTCATAAAGTTTTTGTTTAAAGAAGGTTTATAGTTTTATACCCTGCCCAAATAAAAGAACGATTGGATGACGTGTATAAGGAGTCTGCCCCCTCCTATAGCACAGTGAAAAATTGGGTGAAAGAGTTTCGCCTCGGGAGAGAAACCGTCGAAGACATTTGCCGCGATGGTCGACCAGTGGAAGTGCTCACTCCCGAAACGATTGCTCTTATCGAAGAGGAGGTTCTGTGTGTCCGTCTTTTGAAGATTAGAGAAATTGCAGCTAGGCTTGGGCTCTCTAAAAGTACGTCATCGTGCGATCCATGAACATCTTCACATGAAAAAAGTGAGTGCAAGATGGGAACCGAAACTTCTTTCAGCGGTACAGAGACAGCAAAGGTGCGCTGCGCTTCGGAGTTTTAGGATCTTTGTGGCGAAAATTCAAAGACTGTGATCGAGCGGCTAGTGACTGGTGATGAAACTATGATCTTGTATTATGACCCACAAAGCAAGGGCGAATCAAAGGGATGGCGTTGCAACAATCGGCTAAAAAACTGATGTGCACAATCTTTTGGGATTTTCAAGGCATTTTGATGGTGGATTTTAAAGAACGTAATACAGTCGTGAACGGCTAATATGATGCTTCTTTAATATATAAATTACGAGAAAAGATAAAGGAAAAACGAAGAGGCAAGCTGTCTAAAGGTGTCCTCTTGCTCCATGACAACGCCCCTGTTCATACCGCTGGTGTTTCGAAGGAAGCAGTTCGTCAATCGTCAATCGTTCACAGAAGTTGAACATTCACCTCACAGTCCAGACATGGCCCCGTCCGACTATTATTTATTTCCAAATTTAAAGCGAGAGTTAAGAGGAAGAAAATTTTCAAGCGATGAAGAATTGCAGGCGGCCGTCTTCGGTCATTTTGAGGCTAAAAATTGTGATTATTTTTATAAAGGTTTAGAGATGTTGATTCCCAGATGTCAGAAGTGTGTTAGTAGTATTCATGGTGATTATATTAAAAAATAATTGGTTTCGTTTCATTTCCTTCATTAGTTCATAGTTAGGCTAATTTATTATGGGACCGCCCTCGTATGTGCAAAACACAACCTCAACTCCATGCGATTAACGATGGACGCCGGCGAACTAGGCCGGCAACGCGACGAGCGAGCACGAGCTAGCCGCGAAGTTCGCCGAACGATGGACGATAATTCATGAACACTCGAGTTTCGGCGCGGCCGAAAGTTTCGGCCAAATTCTGGCCGAAACCGAAACTAAGGCCGAAACTAGATTATTTGGCCGAAACTGGCCGAAACCGAAACCGAAACCGAACTTTCGGTCGGTCACTAATAATCATCCAACTTATAAATGCTTATCTACATATTAGTGTGAGTTAAATGCATGTTATAAATTTTGTAGTATTTAGTAGTATATTTAGGCGTTTTGTTTTGTTTTTTTTTGTGTTTTTTAGTGTTTTAGTTTTTGTTTGTTTGTTTTTGTTAGTAAACCAATTGACCAGGTCCATAAGCATAGCGTTATTTACGTCGTCGTCAAGCTCCTGTGGACGTCTGCTTATTTTAAAACTCAGTGATGTGTCTTCTGCAAATTACACCGTTTTGTGGTCGATTTTTCAGTGCTAAGGCCGCGAAATGCAAAATTTACTTACGTTTTTTGCAATTCGCTGGTCAATGTCAGTTTGTTGATTTAAATAATTATGATTCCCAACCGTAACGGATATGGCTTTATAGAATTAGCATCATTCCAACCAGCAATACAACTCCTTAAGTTATAATTGACCTTGAAAATCATGATTTCATGAAATAGTCATTCATTAAGGTAATAATATGAACTTAGAGAGATGTCAGTATTGATAATTTTTATGATTCTGTGGATTTGTTTTTGTATATACCTACACAATAGTTTTATAAGGTTTTTGTGTTACTAACAGTATATGGACTACGTCTGAATTCAATGTCTTGTTATTATTATTATTATTACCTATATAATTCTATAAATAAATATTTGTTACGGCCGCGAATCATAATACGCTGTTTGTCCCGGCTGTCATTCGTAGATGATCAACTGTCAAGACTGACAACCAATCTTACAAACGATGTCGTATTACCCGGTAACTGGGTTGGGGAGGTCGGATAGGCAGTCGCGGTCCCTCCATGTAAATAGTAGTAGGTACTCAGCTGGGAAAAGGCTAGGCAGATGATGACCTATTCCAACACTTGCTTTATAATAAGGAAGACAAAGTAGCCACTTCTCAAAAAGTTCCATTTTTATGCATGATATTATTCCCATTTATTATAAACTTATTCAGTACCTACGGTCGCAGCCCGCATTCACATCGTTGAATATAAAATGTATTGCAATATGCGAAATCCGTATTGCATTTTGTTGATTTTGTCTCTGCACTAGTATTTGTATACCTATATGTGTACAGTGTACACTCATCCCGGAAGTATGGATATTGACTTGTATTTCCGGGATGAACGGTAATTTAAACGTTAATTATGGAATGTCTCTGGAGCCAAGTGTTTATAGTTAGTTCCGGGTTAAACATAGTCATTGACAACATTGCATCTAAATAGGTTCATAAATATACTGTTGTCCTTTACATTGAAATTAATCATAGAGGTATGGACAGTTTTTCTGAGTTTAGCTCGTTTTGTTGATTTAATTAGGAGTATACAAGACAAAATGTATTTTTTTCTGGAAATATTACTCGTATAGACGGGGTCACCAATTTTGTGTGTTCGTGGGGTGATCTTGTATAGTGTCTACGGAGAGAAATGATAAACGATGAATCTCGGATAAGTCTTTATTGTATGTTGACTGATACAAAGTTAGGTTGAGGGCGCGTGTATAGTGGAAGGCGGTTTCGGGCGATCTGATGTCGGCGAGCGCTGCGCGTGCGAGGAATACAAAACTGATGCGTCAGCGCCCCTACAAGCTGTTTCATGGAAAAGTCCGAGAAGTACCTGCGTGGTCAAAATGTATGGAACAGCAATTTTTTTTTGACTAACTGACGAAAAGTTTCAACGCAAAATCGTACCTATATATGCGCGTCGATGTTGCGCGTCGATGTCTCTGTCCACCTGACTGAAATGTGTTCGTTGGTAACCGCATCATTCGAGAACGGCTGGACAGATTTGGCGCATTTGCATTTTTAAATAAAAAAAAAAAATGTAAAAAAAAGTGTGTAGCGTGTGTGTGTGTGTGTGTGTGTGTAGTGTGTGTGTGTGTGTGTGTAGTGTGTGTGTGTGTGTGTAGTGTGTGTGTGTAATGTGTGTGTGTGTGTGTATGTGTGGGGGTGTGTATGTGTGTGTATGTGTAATGTATGTATGTGTATGTAAATGTTCGTTATAGTCCGAATAAGTTTTTTAAGGAACGAAAAACTGGAAAATCTGTCCAGTAAACTGGAAAATTCGCGGAAACACTGAAGGTGGTTTTTTCTGTGAGATTTGGTATGAATTATTGAAAATTGGACAGGGCAACATCTGTCCGGGCAGCTAGTATTAAATGAAATAAATGGGAGTAAGTTTTTTTCGTAATAATGCTCCCATTTCTGAGGTTACTTAGGTTCCTTTAGGTACATAAGCCCTTTATAAAAAAAAATACCTAGGTATGTAGGTACATGTAAGTATTGCTTACGTGACGTACCTTTTTTTGTTGTCGGGGGGAAACCTTCAAAAGGCACCCGACCTCCGGGGAGGGAGGTCGGGGAGTGTGGGATTTTTACCTCACTAAAACCGCCCCGGTGATCACCTTCAGCACATAGGGGTGGTCCCGGTTCCTCTTAAAAGACCAATTCCGGAACCCCCCCGTGCAACGCCTGTAAGGCACATCCCTGGGGAGACTGTAAAGGGGCCTCCCCTGAGCCTCGCTATGCACGGCAGCACGTGATCACTGTGCCACCGTCTTCCCTGGGGTCACTTGATGGGCGGACGGAGTCCCCACTCTGTGCGCCCGCGACCCCAAAGGTCCACCTACCTTATTGGTAAGCGGGTTCGGCGTATCAGGCGCCAGACGTACCTACTTAAGGCTCCTACAAACAGGAGCAACACGCGATATAATCGCGCGCGACACAAAGGCACCGCTCGTTGCGCGACTTGCGGTGCCTTTGTGTCGCGCGCGATTCTATCGCGTGTCGCGCCTGTATGTAGGAGCCTTTACGTCTAAAATCTTTGTAATAGGTCGGGTATTTGGTGAAATTGCAAAAAAAACATTGGTTATTGAAGCAGGAAAACCCGAACGTAGCGTAGCAACCAAAGTTTGACCGCGAATACTTACAACTTTTATAATATTGAGAAGGTTCTTCAAAAAAACCTGTAACGTTTATATTTATGTTTTACTCAACCCTTTCTTCTGATTAGCGGAACAGGTAAAAATGTGTAAGAATATTGCAATTAATTTCATTGGAAAATGGTCAGTGGAAATATCATAGGACCTAATTTTGTGGTAACGCCATCTGTAGGCATAGGGTTATCAATGATACCTGCGCCCCGCGGATTCACTCGTATAAGTCTCGATTCTGTGGGATTGTCGGGATAAAACCTAACCAGGTCATGGTCTACCCATGTGCCAAATTTCATCTAAATCCGTTCAGCCGTTTTGGCGTGAAAGCGTAACAAACACATAAAAAAATCAAATCTTTTCTCTTTTTAATATTATGTTAGTTAAACAAGTTATTAAAACATGTTTGTTAGTTTTCTTAATTCGATAGAGCATAATATTCCAGAAAAATAAACACGTACGTACTCAGCCCACGCTCTTTTCATCTAATTTCTGATACAACTAAACCACAATTTATTTTAAATACTACAAAATATTAAACATTAAATGTACAGAAATGTACGCGTGTTCACATTTTTAAATGGGTACAGTCAACAAAATAGATAAGTAGGCTCGGAACTATAATTAACACAACTTATGATTTCATGTAAGTTTGGAATCCGTACTTCCATATTAATATTATAAATTCGAAAGTAGGCTGTCTGTCAGTATGTTACCTTTCACGCCTAAACCACTGAACGGATTTCGATAAAATTTGGCAGAGAGATAGATTGCATCCCGGGGAAGGACACAGTATAATTTCTATCCACATACCTTGCGGGCGAAGCCGCGGGCGGAAGCTAGTATTTGCATAAAAATCAAGTCTTTCACATAGCTTCTCTGAGTATCTTACTTATGTTATTTTATTCTTAATCAAAAGTCTTTTATTCACACTAGGCTGAGAATCAGTCATTTTTGAACGTCAAACGCCACCCTCTATTATTCATATAATTACCAAGCATCAATATGCTTGGTAATAAAAAAAAGTTTGGTGAGAGTGTGGTATGTTTTTACAGTAGGTACACAGGATTGTACTGTAAAAATGTTATTTCTCGCCTGCACACCAAACTCTTTTTTTGACGGTACATCCAAAAAAATCTGGGACATATTCCTAAACATGCGTCACACCGTTTTATACCGTCGTATATTATTGTTATGGTCACGGCAAAATAGCGGTTGGTAGTCGGTAATAAAATTTCTATATAATTTTGTTAATGTTTACGCTAACAGACAAATGTTTTGTACAAAACTTGATGTCGTGCCCTGCGTGATGTGACCTGTTACGACTCGTTTTTTATTAATCTATCACAAAACAAAAATACATTATTTATGTAAACATAATGTGGAATCACGCTCTTTTCACCTGACTAAGATAGTATCAGTCGGTGATTATTTGTATGCGAACCAAATATAGATAGGACTCGCCTTGACCGAGACGTAGGTACTGTAAAGGTTGTCTGCAAAAGTCGACCTTATGTTGTGCAGGCTGCCAGAAAAATAACTCTGGTTGCATTAATTTGAACATTCAAGATAATTGAAAATGAGTTTTCATTTTTTTTAGGGTTTGTTTGAAAAAGCCAGTGATAGTATTACACAGTCGCTTTATGTAGACACGTTCGCTTAGAAAAAATGTAATAGTTATAACGTTGTATCATTTTATAGCCCCCACACTATACTCATCACAGTACTTACTAGCTCTAGTTTGAAGAGAGCTTGACTGCCAAATTGATGTTGACGTTACAATACAGCGAGAAGAATTTGTAGTCCAGTCAAATTAGTCCTTAAAATAGAGGTAAGGTTACAATAATTCCCATAGAGCTAAAAATTGGTATGAATGTTCAGAATACTATTATAAATGAATTGTGAAAAGTCCCCATCAATCCCCCTTGTGCAAAATTTTTTATTGATGGTGAAAGTTTGCAAAAATAGGTTTTTCGCGTTTTTCTGCTAAACGGTGAGTTTTACAGCAAAAATAGTTCACACAAAAATTGTAGATCATCCGATTCTCTACAAAAAATGTATCCACACTTTTTTTCATAATTATTGCCATTTCCGTGATATAGCGGTTGAAAGAATTGAAAAAAATATTTTATTCGTAATATGCACGTTAATTTACATACTTTTATATACATTTTTGAACCGTTATACGAGTAAACATATGAGTCCCTGTCTTTTTTTTTTTGTTTAGCCTGCGCTGTCCCACTCATGGGCAAAGGCCTCCCTCCACTCCTTCCATCTTTCGCGAGCCCGCGCGTCCTCCTTCCAGTTTTGATGGAACCTATCCAGCTCGCCCCGCCATCTCCTACGTGGTCTGCCGCGACCCCGCCTCACTGTCTTATACATACAAAATACCAGACATCTGTAAAAATTCATGTGCACGGTATCAATGCTACTTTTTCGAGTATAATTTTTTCGACACTGCACATGAATTTTTACAGATGTCTGGTATTTTGTATGTATAAGACAGTGAGGCGGGGTCGCGGCAGACCACGTAGGAGATGGCGGGACGAGCTGGATAGGTTCCATCAAAACTGGAAGGAGGACGCGCGGGCTCGCGAAAGATGGAAGGAGTGGAGGGAGGCCTTTGCCCATGAGTGGGACAGCGCAGGCTAAACAAAAAAAAAAAAAGACAGGGACTCATATGTTTACTCGGTTCAAAAATGTATATAAAAGTATGTACATTAAAATGCATATTACGAATGAAATATTTTTTTCAATTCTTACAACCGCTATATCACGGAAATGGCAATAATTATGAAAAAAAGTGTGGATACATTTTTTGTAGAGAATCGGATGATCTACAATTTTTGTCTGAACTATTTTTGCTGTAAAACTCACCGTTTAGCTGAAAAACGCGAAAAACCTATTTTTGCAAACTTTCACCATCAATAAAAAATTTTGCACAAGGGGGATTGATGGGGACTTTTCACAATTCATTTATAATAGTATTCTGAACATTCATACCAATTTTTAGCTCTATGGGAATTATTGTAACCTTCAAAGTCTTATTTGACTGGACTATTGTTTCGATAGAAAAAAATCATGAAGATACCTCTAAAAACTTTCTTTTTACAATAAAAACCATACATACAATCATTCAGATTTTTTGTCAGATTATTCTACAAGCAACATACTAAAACAATATTGTTTTAATTTTTACTCCAAACAATAAATTTTTTGTAATTAAATAATTTCTTCATATTTTGCAATAAATTACTAGCGTTGTGTCATCGCGCTTCTCTTTTTTTTCTATGCAGTCCGACAGTGACCGCGCTGTAGGTCATGTAAAGAGTAGAGGAAGACCAAAGAACCGGTGGATGGACTGAATGATGACATGGTTAGAAAGGGGGTGACTATCCGAGACGACAACTAATAGAGAAACATGGAAGAAAAAAAAAAAAAAAAAAAAAAAATTAATAAATAAAAAAAAAAAAAAAAATACACAAATAAATTGGGCTCAGGGCAGGAGAATGATGATGGTGTCAGTTTAACCCAAATTGAAAGCAACCTGTGATTTTTGATGAAGATAAGAGATCATAAGACGCGTCCTTTTTTGTAAAGTTTTAATTGATTGGTTAACAGATGACAAAATAAACAAACAAAATTGTCTTTAACCGCTTGAACTGAGCCAAAGGCCGATACCACCAGAATGCACAATCAAGTAACCCATAAGCACTAAGCTTAGCAGACGACTTAGATCGTCGTATGTAATTATCTCTAGACTCACACTTAGATCGTCTTATGTAATTATCTCTAGACTCACACTTAGATCGTCGTATGTAATTATCTCTAGATATCACAGAGAGAATGCAGCTGGCTGCTGCCCATTCCCGTGAGGCAATCCCCTAATCGCATTTTACAAAACGGATGCAGTCCAGGTTTGTTTTCCAATAGTAACGAAATGTCAGCTTGATCAAAAGTTACATCTCTTATAGGTATGAGTAGAAAGAATAACATAACTTCAAGGTGTGTTGTCTTTTCTTCCCGATAAAGTCAAAGTTGAACCCGACTCTCGTACTAAAAGCAAAAGATATTAAATTTCCTGTAACATCATGCTCGTAAAATTTCCGATATGTTGGCATAGGCCCTTTGAGCATGCATCCCTGGGCCAAGAGCGTTCAATACTCGTAATAAATTATATTATATTGTTAGTGCTATAATCGTGTTTGCGTAAGGATTCTAAGGGCGTCTGTCGACCGCCACCGTCAACGGGACGTCAACGAGATCGAGATGACGGCGCCGAAGTAGCGATACATACATTAAAGCTACAGTTTCCTGGAAAAACGGTGGCCGCACACAACGGCCGCAGTGACGGCTGTCATGAAAATGATGACAGCGACAAAGATTTAAATAGATTTGCCACAGCGTGTATAGTCGCGTTTCTTTTTCGTTTTGACACTTCTGACACACAATGACGCAGTGACTTGACTTGATTGTCATGGAAACACTATTTAATAATGTGTGACCTGACTCTTCTCAGTATAGACACTTTTTCGTACGGCAGTACGGTAAGAGCAAATCTAGCGATTTAAATCTTTAGGCAGCGGGGTTTGACTTAATGTCAAATACTGGTGTAAATTACAGATTTTCCTGACGGCCATTATAATATGACGAAACCGATTTTCTAGGTAACCAAAGTTTTACTATGGCTGCGTGTTCGCTGCACACCGTCAGCAAGCCATCACGTTCGCGTTGAATAATCTCGTTTCTCGTTGACGTTGCATTGACGGTGGCGGTGGACAAACGGTGTACTATTGTGTATTTGTACTACCTTGAAACGAATAGAGATAATAATATTAACATTGTATTGTATCCGATGCAGGTAATTAAGCGACAAAGGCACCAGCTTAGCCTATACGGTACGCACGCACGTTTGCACTAAAACGTGATGAATTAGCGTCCTATAATACTGTTGTACGCGACCTTTGTGCAACGTTTTGATGCTGTTTACGTGGGTTTGTATCTTTGTTGCTAACTTCACCTAAATTTAATTTCACAAACAAAAATACCGTTATCAATTAAATGGTTATTGAACGATGTGCTATTAAGCCACAATAATCCAAAACAACAAAAGCATTTTGCTTTTATGTTATTGGAAATCCCTTTGAAAATCCCTCGATACGAAAATCCCTCGATTAAAGGAGAGTTCATTCTCAAAGTTAGGTACTCGTAATTGCAGCTTTTATTTGTCACTCCATTTTTGGATTGACGAAATCGAAATACACTGTTCGGATTGTTTCACGAAATTTCATCACCCCTTCGGCAATTGAGTCACATTTCGAAGGGCACGTTGGCAGTCATACTTCCTGTTATAGGAAGGAAATATGAAACAAGTCTTTCGAGTCTCATGGTAGAGAAACCCTACCAGATCTCACCAATTTCCGAAACTGTATATTACTGTTTTTTTAAGTCGTTTCCTTAATATATTAGTTATTGTTATCAAAATAGGATCCTGTAGGTACTAACACAATATTAAAAAAAAAATTGTGAGGCCATTCGTTCTATTCGGAAAAAGAAATCCACGGAATTTGAACTCGGAATATTTTAGACCTACATTCTGTTTTTACGCAGTGTGATCCCGGAAAGGTTTGAAAAAAATTAAGTATTAAAATATGTGCAGATTGCTAACGATAGTAGACAACCTAAGTATAAAATAAGTTTCGACGCTGTAGCAGGTGCTAGGGGCATTACATATAACGTCAAACTTTCCCGCGTAAACTTCACCTGTTCGCCCTGCACGCTCTCGCCAAGAAAATGACAGATCTAGTATCCATTTATCAGTGTTACGGTCCTGTTTCAAAACATTTATCAATACGTGGTCTGTGGTCATCGACCTTGCTTGTTCAGTTCATGATTTTTGAAACCGTTACTTTCGACCCTGTTGCCTGTTGATCCTATTACATCGGAATAAGTTCCTACTCTTAAAAAATATATATACATGGTCTGAAAATTAAATCTACTAGTTGCGTGAAACTAGACCTTAAGTCTAGTACTTAAGTTAAATAAAAGTCTTCACGTACACTTAAATAAAACCTAAAAGATACTAGGCATGTCACTATGGTCCTAATTTGTCTACAGTGTCTCATTCATTGGGCTCTTTCTAGTGGAAGTGAGTGAATTTTAGATTTTCGGTGGCCCTCTGGAGTTATTCTAGGAGCTTTATAGACAAGAACATTGTTAGTACGAATTCCTCTTAACCTGTCAAACTTTTCAAATAAATCTTCGTTTCATTGTTGCAGTAGTAAGTAATAGGAATCGTGTCATTTTGTAGCTACATTTTACGTCCCGAAGGACATGCAAATTTTAGAGTGGTGAGTCAAGTCCTACCCGAATCACTTAAGCAGTTCATGGAGTTTCAAACAGTTTTCATTTTATGCTGTAATCTCGACTGCACAGTCTGAGAATAATGGTAAACATTTACAAAATGTTACGAACATTTTCCGAAATAATCTGTTGTATCTTGTTAAACGTAAGACATGAGATGTTATTAGTACAACAATATTAAAGTTTTAATATCCCCGGACTGCGTATAATACGATTATGAAGCTGAAATCTGAGAAGACCTCAGTTATAATAGCTTCGAGAGCTTAGCGAGGATTTTTTTTTGTAGAAAATACCTACGTTTAACTTATCAAAGCTAGGTTAGAATGTATTGATTTGTAACTGGCCAAATTTAAGCATTCATTTTCCATCAAAAGTATTCACACTGGAAACCATTTTACTTGTGTGCGAACCTTTGTCGAGTTCCCTTTACTTTACGAAGATAAGAAGATAATAACTTATTTTCAAGTTTCTCTCGCCTGTCTGAAAGTATAATTATACAGTATAAACTTGAATTCTTTTTTCAATAACAATACCGGGAATACCGGGTGGAGTAAGTACTCCGATTGCCTATAACCACGGGTTTTCAAACGTACGGGGTTAGCATACCATACGAATAAATTTATTTAAGTGAAATTAATTTATTCGTATGTTATGTTTCGCGACTTCTGTATTATTGACGATTTTTGTATAAAAATACCAACCCGCGCACTGGGCCCGCGTGGTAGATTACGGCCCATTCCCTCTCGAAGATAGGAAGGCCTGGGTCCCAGCCAGCCGTTGGAACAATAAAGGATGATTATGTGTAAAAATAAATAAATATTTTGTTATGTATATTTCTCCTTAGATAGGATTCCTGAGGGGTAATTGCGTAACACACTAACCATAGCTATTCATTAAGTTATTAACGTTGTTGAGCGGACGAATTTTTCGAACAAATTAATCAATGGATTAGCAATATCCTTCAAAATTATTCAAAGAGTGAATGAAAGAAGTCAAAGAGTATTCAAAGAGTGATTGAAAGTGTGTCGCGCTGTAAACTAAATCTTAGACGACGTGTTCCACAGTCATCATCTCATCATCTGACTAGCCTTTTCCCAACTACGTTGGAGTCGGCTTCCAGTCTAACCGGATGCAGCTGAATACCAGTATTTTACATGGAGCGACTGTCTCTCTGACCTCCACAAACCAGTTACTGAGTAATACGATACTCCTTGGAAAGACTGGTTGTCAGACTTTCGGGCTTCTGACTACCCGTAACGACTGTCAAAGATCGACGAATGACAGCCGGGACCAACGGCTTAACGTGCTTTTCGAGGCACGGAGGGGTCTCGGTATGTAAAGATGGTCACCCATCCACAGACCAACCGCGGCAAGGGTAGCTTAACCTAGTCGATCGACCTGTGCGGCTGTTATTATTTAACCACGGACCCCCCGTGTTCCACAGTGCAGTAAGAATATCATAGATATCCGAAAGAATATCTATAGTTATAAGAATTTTAATTTTAAAACAAGATTTTATCAGCATAGCTCATAAACATTCGATACGTTTCCGAATCAAATGGTATCGAATGAGTCCTTTAAACACTATATATTGTTCACAGATCTGAAACCAGAAAATTTCGGCAGTTTGAACCAAATAGATGATGACTGCTTTCTTCCGATAGCTATTTATTACTGCCGGGGACTTGGCAAATCAGGTAACCAAAATCCGAAAATGTGTAATTTTTCGATTCGAAAGCCTGTCGAATGGTTGTGAATGCAGGACCATAAAATAAGTAGGCAATGAAAATTGCAAGCAGCACCTAAGTTTGCTTAGGTATCCATATACATATATGGCTACACTAGTACTTATGCATTTCCTTTCATTGGTTCTCAGTTCCACATAAAATGAACGTTCCATGCATATTAATGAAACCATTAACAATTATATTTTGCACAGCGCTAATGAAGCAAAGTTTTCATTGAGCTAATTAAAAGCTTACCGTATTGAATGGTAGCAATTTATTATAGTTTCAAAAGTGCATTTTCATACCTTCCGGCGAAACAGTTAAAACTAACTGAACTATCCGGTTTCGAAGTAAGTTCTTACCTAGATAATAATGTTATGTTAGAATACCTACATCTACCTAGGTACATACTGAATCTATACTACAGGGGGCCTAAAAAGCCAACTGTGGCAGAATCATAAGAGGATTACATTATGAATCATTATGGACAGTTTACGTAACTGTTAAGTTAATCGTATCAAATCCAATTGGTGAAGGATTTTTTAGTTATTTTTTTTTATCTGTGCTAAAATACCAATCAATCCAATCCAAATCCAATCTCAATCTCTTTGATTATACCTACGTAGTGCACCGAAAAAATGAAAAACACGGACTGTCTTCGCAATATTATGATTCATAATGTTATCCTTTTATGATTCTGCCAAAGTGGCCTTTTCAGGCCCCTTGATCTATCCTAATAACAAAGCTGAAGAGTTTGTTTGTTTGAACGCGCTAATCTCTGGAATTATCTGTCGGTTTTGAAAATATATTTTTGCATTTGATAGCCCAATGCACGAGGAAGGCTATCTATTATCACGCTAGCTCTCTTAGGAGCCGAGCAAAAATAAATTAAGACAGGACGCTATGTGAAAACGAAGTAATAGCGCGGGCAGGCGATACGATGCAACGGGGTGGGTCGGGGGAACAAGAAATTTGACGCGGACGAAGTCGCGAGTAGAAAATTAGTAGTGAATTTATAGGGTGGAACAAATGGATGCTACATGGAGTGAAGTACCGACATTTAGTTTTATAGTGTTACCTATGTACCTACTATTAGACATAGAATTATAACGCCTAGAAACCGAGTACGCGCGATTTCAGTGAGGCACTTTCAAGTGAGTCTAAACGACTCACTACGTTCCGAACGTCCGCCAGTTGTCAAGGTCAAACGCTAGAGCAAACATCTCCGAGCTTTCCGAGACAATTTCATTAATAATGACTTATTGTGTAGTGAATGGGTGTCACAATGCATCAGAAAAGAATAAAAAACCTACCAACATATCATTTCATAGGTAAGTACTACAATTCGACTTGTATTTTGCTACAATAATGAATACAAAAATTAAATACGACAACAAAATTTTAGGCCGCCATGTTATGAAGGTGTTACCAGTTGCAATGAATTACCCTATTGTTCAACGAAAAATAAATACACACCCGTATTTTTTTTTTACAATGAACCCGAGATTTTTACACAACTGCCCAAAATTTTTTTAGAGAAAAATCAATATGGCGGCTTTGTAGCGCCATTTTGAGATTTGAAAAGAAACTATTTATTTTAAATTATTACAACATGGGTATCAAAATTAAGGTCTTGGTGAGCTCAATTCAAATATAAATAAATAATATACGGATATTTTATATAGATAAGTAAAGTGTACATGCAAAAAAATCATCTTTATCAGCTGCAAACAATTTAGTTAGACTTTAGCGAAAAAACTTGCTATTCTTTAGACCAGTAAAAATATAGAAATCGTGCGCTTCTAGTGTAAAGAAACTTTCACGCTAAATGAAATCTAATTTAATAAGGGATTTTCTCACAGATTGAAATTAAGAAAAAAAACTGGTTTCTTATAATAAACTTATAATAAATATAGATTTTAATTACAAATATTCGTTTTAATGTAAATTAACATGTTATTTTTATAACAAGCTTTAAATAGAACTAGTATGTTACCAAGTACAAGATAAATAATCCGATTTTACGTAAGTATAAAATTTCCCCACTTTCGGGGAAACTACTACTGCACTGTACACACTCCACAACATCAGAGTTTTGTGTGTGTGCGTGTCGGCGATCGTAAATACGCAATGCTCACGCATACATCAATAGATTGATGTGTGCGTTTTTGCCTCACTTGAGACGAAGCGCTTGTATGAAGACTATCGATCTAGGCGTTATTAATCTAAGCTATTAGATAATTTGTGGTGTTACTACAGCTCAATAATGAAAATAATAAAGTAGTTTATTTCGCTATGGATACCAAGTTGTTTGAAAAAGTACCTACATTCCTCATTTCACTTTTTTTTACTTAATTTCTAATTTTACGAACTGTTGCTAAATCAATTTTATTATTTCTTTGTTTCTTTTACGTTCATAAATGTATGTACAGTTACCTACTTGTTATTTCACTCCATGTAGCGTTGGTTTTACACCCTGTATATTCAATTATATTACACGCCCCAGCTTTTTACCTTTGCAATCAAGGTAGGTAGGTATATCTATGTATGTAAGGTAGGTAGGTACCTATATCTATGTATCTTACGATCAGATAAGAAAGAAAGAAAAAGTATTTATTGCGACTCATACAGGAAGATCACAAACTAAACTAAACTAAACTAAACACAGCAAAATAAAAATCCAAGTTATATAAAAAAAAAGTAACAAAAGGAAAATGAAACAGAAAGTTCTATACGAGGCCAAAAGGCTCTTATCTCAGCATGATGCTGCAACATTTAAAAAATAAATGTCGCAGCGCTGGTATTCTGATAGAACCCGCTGTGATGTCACGGGCAGTTAAAGAAATAAATAAATAATAGATAGTACATCTGTATCCTTCCAGTTTATGACTGCACGTGAGGATTTTCATGAGCATTCCCTTTCCCTGCAGAACACGAAAGACTCTTTTATAAATGGTTTTTAACTATTCACCATAAGAGAGTAAACCACGGCATCTTTACAGAAAATTGTCGAGAGATCGCTCTAATTATGGTAGTTGTTAAACCAAGAACAAACAGCTTAAGAACGCTTATTAACAAAGCCACAGTCTATCTCTCATAACAGCACCTAATCACAATGTAAACAAAGCGCTATTTCCTTTACCATAGACCTTATTACACAGTTAATAAAGACTACAATATAAACCCGGTAGTATGCAAGATAATGAAAATAAATGACGATCGAGATAACATGACAAGCGCGCCGTACGTAACAATGCACGTTATAGTAATGTAGTAAAACAGTGCAGATACGCAATATTATATCCCACTAGCTTCAGCCCGCGATTTCGTTCGCGTGACAATTCTTGAAGAATTGGGCTATCAAATGCAAAAATAGTTTTTCAAACCCGATTGGTAGGTAGGTAGTAGTTCCAGAGACTAGCTCGTTCAAACAAAAAAAAAAAATGCATAGGTAGTAGGTAAACTGCATTTATGAATAATAAAAAATAAATAAATACTTCGATTTTAAACCATTTTGCACGTCTCAGTGTTTGTATTTTCCATGAAAGTCAAAGTCAAAGCATTTATTTCAAATAGGCACATAAAAGGCACTTTTAAACGTCAAAAATTACAACGAATAGAATCAATTCTGATTCTAGTCGCCCATTCCAAAAGGTAGTTTTCCTATGGAGAAGAATGGGGAAGAAACTCCACCGTTACTCTTTTAAAATGTTTTGCAATATTTCGCATATATTAATTATATAGGTAATAATACATGCAGTACCTACATAATTATAGTGTGTAGTTATAGTGTATAGAATTATGTATTTCTAGGTTAAAAATTATGAAGCACGTCTTGCAGATGCTTCTAATAAACATTGTTTGCTATTATGTAGGTAGGTCTTAATAATTATGTGCTTATTTAGGAATACTCAAGTAGGTAACAGGTACTCCCACCCTAGCTTGAATCTGTATTGTGGGATTACAAATCCATCACAACAAAAAGGTTATTTATATTTAAAGATGGGTGCTGGAACCCACCCACTTTGTTAAACCCCTCAGAGCCTTTAATAACACACGGGAAGTATGGGGGAGGCTTATAAATAGCCCTGGACAACCCATATATCAGAAACATAAATATTATTTAGAGTTCTCATTAAATTATAATAAATGAAACACTGATAAATGAAACACTGTATCATCTAACGAGACGCAAACGTACGATCATTCATATTAACTGCCTTTTAATATTGCATAAGCAGAGCTGTGTAGATTTGTATCTGTTTCGCGATTCACGACTTCGAGTAGGAGTATTACTTTGGAGTAGAAATAATACAAGCTATAGCATTTATGACCCCACTTTCGAAATAAAGTCGTACATGAAGGTTTTTATTAGAGTGTTAAGTAATATATTATGTGCCATGCTGACTAATATAATATAGAGGTAAAATTAGTGAGTTTGTAAGGGGTAGTCTTTGTAAGTACTGATCCGATTTTGAAAATTCTTTTACCGAGGAAGTTCGTCTACCGCCACGTCAACTGGACGTCAACGAGAACTATATGGCGACGCCGCAGCAGCGATACAAAATACATTTACTATGGCCGCGTGTCCACTGTCACCGTCACCGTCACCGGGACGTCATTCTTGTTTCCCGTTTACGTCCCACTGTCGGAGGCGGGTGTACAAAGGGTGTAATGAGGAGCTGAGTGTCACAAGATATATTTTATGTTAAATGAAACACGCGGACGAAATCGCGGGCAGAAGCTTGTAAAAGATAAACAGTTTATATGCTGCAAACAAAACAATAACTAAGTATTTATAACTAGTTTTTAACTTTCCATGCTTGTTAGGCCGCTATTGGTGAGGCATGAAGTAATAATTAGTTTTTCTTTACAATAAAAACATACATATATTTACATCAGAAGTCTTTAAATAAAACTTATAGCTGCGTTCGTTTGCTGACAACGACTACATAAGCGCTCTACAGTCGTGTCATTCATACTCTAAAGTAAATACAGTCACTCACAGCAAGATTAGCACAATGCAAACTTAATAAGACGAAGATTACGAGGTTCTGCTTGCAAGCATCACAAAGGAATTAATTGGCTTCAGTTTATGCAGAAAATACACTACCAAGATCTACATTGACTCCTAAGTCATAGGTATAAACCTAGTTTGGGAGCCAGGGGACCTACAGTCGCCTCCAAGAGTTAGTTGACATTTTTGCACTTCAGCTGTGAAGCCATATTTATGATTAAAAAAAAACAGATACTCATAAGGGATTACTTGATTATTTTTTATCATAAGTCAAATAAAGGTACAAACCGGAAAGCGACAAACAACAACAACAACTGCTATAACGATTTTATTGACTACAAGTATCAAAAGAATACTGAACGGCTCGAGTTGATACGGTGCCGATCCCTTTCCGATTTGATACGTTTGATACCTGTAGTCAATAAAATCGTTATAGCAGTTGAAAAATTTGGATCAGTAGAATTTAAAATCATAATGTGGTGTGTCACAGCTGAAGTTTAAATATGTCAACTAACTTTTGGAGGCGACTGTTTGTTTCAAACACTACTTCTGTATTTTGTAAATGTTATTTCTATAACAATGTTGTCACTTAAAAAAAATTAAGTTATCATTAAGTATAATTTTTATTTTTTATCCGCAGTCGATGGAATGTCTGCCGTAAAAAATGCTTGGTAAAGGCTCCCATAGGCAGGCGCGACGCGACTCCGGTAGAACAAATTCTATGAAGTTTTCATAGAAATTGTTCTACGTAACTCGCATCATACTACCGCGTCGCGCCTATGTGCGGGAGCCTTAAATGAGATTGATGAAAAAATAGCCCATTGTTTAGACCGCCCTTGACTGACTATTGTAACATCTAGAATGAATTCTAGTGAAGTACTAGAACTTAACTGTACTCCTAAATACATTCCAAACGAACAAAGGCATGTTCAGAAAACTTCACTTTTTTTATTTCAAAGGTAAGATTGCGTCGTCACCGAGGCCGACCTAAGAAAAGCTAGCGTGAAAATTTGAAGAAGACACAACGAAAAGTGAAAAAATATGGGGAGACATTTTCCCAGGAGTGGGACCATATATGTATGTTAAATGAAAAAAAAAAGACAGATTAGAGTTTTAGTCCTCGCTACTATTTAAAGTTCAAGATTCCTTTCTAATAATAGAAACAGATGTTTCTATTATTAGAAAGGAATCTTGAATTTATGTCGTTCCCCTTCTGTTATTTCGAAAACAAGTGCACAAACCTTTCTGCAGGTTGTAAATAGTGTTGAACAATAAATAATATCTATTCCAGACGTAAATCATAAAGTAGTATTATTCGCAGAATAGCTCAGCCATAAGGAAACGTCAGACGCTGAATTCATACAGAAAATGAAACACATAAAAAAGTAAGAAATACTTACATACTAAAACACTTACTACATCTGAACTAATATTATAAAGAGAAAACATTCGATTGTTGTTTGTAACGCTTTTGCGCTAAAACAGCTTAACGGATTAGGATGAAATTTGGCACATGGGTAGGTCATGACCTGGAAAAGGACATAGGCTACTTTTCATCCAGGATCACAGACGAAGCCGAGGGCAACAGCTAGTATTATACATATTATCAATAATAGTCGCTTTTCGGGTCTGTCGTTGCTCTTCTAAACTACGCAAAGATTTTTGATGCGGTTTTCAACATTATTTAGAGATTTTATTCCGAAAAGTTTACGTGTATAACTTACTTATATCAAAGAAATCTCTATGTTTTAAGTCGTTAAACCTTTGCGAAGAATGGCTGGTCGCTAGTAATTTATAAGTATACAAAAACCGAACTGCTTCTTAATAAAATATTTAAGGATCTTAAAATTACAAACACAAAAATACGTTAAAGTGAGAAAATAATGTCTTTGAGAAATCTAATAAACATCTGTTTCCTTCTTACAACAAGTCATAGAAAAGGGTTATCGGTAAAATACTGTCCGACATTTAACAAGGGTCCGATAAAATATTGAACTTTCTCTCGACTGACGTTATAATACCAATTAATTTGACAAAATTAAAACATTTTTTGCTAGATTCAACGAGATCTTTTGTTCACAGACGATGTCCCTTGTGTCCCGATTGTGAATGACCTAATTTTCTTACCAACTTGTTACATGAGTACAATAAACAATAAAAGACGAAACTGCCGTAATCACTTGGCAGATGGATAGTTATCGTAGCTGTCAGGAATGGATGCATGGCCATCAAAAAAATATGAGAGATGAACGCACCTTTCATATTTAAAAAAAAGTCAATGTCAAAACTTTATTTGTAAAAACTGTGGTGAATTGTTGTAAATAAAATGAAAGTTTTAAGACTTCCATAGTTGAAGAAGGATTGCCATGTGTTTTAATGAATAATTGTCAAGCATTGCATACCTGTAACATATGGCATTATGCCAGCAATGGAACGCGCTTAGCATAGGCAAAAGATGTTATACCTAATGGTAATGCGGGAACGCGCCCTAGGTGGAACACCTCTTTGAGCAACACCACTTGTAAGTACAGCTTGTGAATGACGGTGACATTTGTAAGAAAACATAATCACACTAATATTATAAAGTCGAAAGTTTGTGAGTGTGTGTGTGTATGTTTATATGTTTGTTACTTTTTCACGCTCAAACGGCTGGACCAATTTTGATAAAATTTTGTATGGAGGTAACTGACACCCTGGATTAACATATAGGCTACTTATTATCCCAATATTCCCACAGGATCGACACTTCTGCGGGTGAAACCGCGGGGCGCAGCTAGTAAATAATAAATGTGTTATTCTACCAGCGTGGTTTAATTAACATTATAATACCTACATTATATTCACCCCCGCCCTAGAAGGACGTAAATAGTCACCTTATTGGTGATGTTCTTCAGAAAGATCACGTGCCTAGTTCTAGCAGCCGGTGAGCGTGTATGACCAGGCCTGGGAAAACGGTGATTAAAATTTTAACCTGTATACCATAGTAGGTATGTAATTGTGCAGATATGTCCCTTAAGAGAAAACTGGGGGCCTAAAACGGCCACTTTGGCAGAATCATAAAAGGATAACGTTATGAATTATAATATGACGAAGACAGTCCGTATTTTTCTTTTTTTCGCTGCACTACGTATTATAGGTGTAATCAAAGAGATTAGGATTGGATTTGGATTGCATTGATTGGTATTTTAGCACAGACAAAAAAAAAATAACTGAAAAATCCTTCATCAATTGGATTTGACACGATTAACTTAACAGTTAACTGTCCATTAAGATTCATAATGTTATCGTTTTATGATTCTGCTAAAGTGGTCTTTTTAGGCCCCCAGATGTATGAACGTAAACGAAGCAAAAAGAGTACGTGACGATCGTAGTAGGTGGCGTTCTGTTGTTTCTGTCTGTCGGAAGAACGTGTGAGTTTATGTATACAATAATTATATTATTACTGTGCATCTCAAAGAAATGAAACATTGTTATTATTATAACATCTCACTAGCACCTATTTATGTCCTATAATAATGTTGTTCTTGTTACGTTGTTGATTCAGATATAAATTGACAACAATAATATCACTCTCATGAACTCAGTGCTCGACTAATGGCATGTCATGTTTGCCTATTCGAGCAGTCATATCAATTGAGTTTATTAGCCAGATGTAATATTGTCAACGAAGCGATCAGTCTGTGTCTGTACTAGCAATTGAGAGCTTCATTACACCCGCTACTGAGATATTAAGACCAGTTTATAATAGAATCGTGATTATATTAAGCTAATTTGATGATTTGAGTTCTTCTACACACGAGACGCAGTCTTCTGGAAGGTGATGTGTTTTGCCATCTACGTACGAGTATGTCCTTCATCCAACATGTCTCAGCTTCAATTCAATAACAGGAACTCATTTGCCGACATCTCTTCTGTTAACGTGTCCTGTCCACTACCATTTGAATGCGGGTGGTTTTTTCTCCATAGAAACGCTCTCGCCTGTTCTCTTTCTGGTTAATGACCATAAAGCAATGATTTTTTACAGAATAATAAATATTAAGTACTTGTATGTCCCTGTTTTCCTTTTTGATGACACATTATTTTTATAAGCACCAGAACCCTCAAAAAATGCCTATTTAAACCGCTGTCAACAGAGGCCTAGTGTACAAATTTAACAACTATTAATGGAAAAAGAAAAACATAGGGACACAGAGTGGTAGGTATATATTCTTCTTATTCAGTTTATAAAATATATTTTAAATTGGTCCAATATTTTCAAGTCTCTCCGACCGCATTTCCTCTTAAATGTAAATGGACAAAAAAGGTGACTGTCCAACTTTCCATTCATCCCTTTTATTTGTCGTAGACCTTAGTCCGTCGCCTCATTTCGATTTTTCTGATCCAATAAACTCTTATATAAATTTCATTGAATGACCACCAAAAATTGGGACAGTCTATATTTATATCAGCCATAAGGTAGGTATGTCTTATTGAATTCTAAGCCAACTTGGCTTATTACTAAGCTTGAAGTTATTTGTACATAGTGAGTCTGAAGTACCGGTGATCAGGCTCCCAGTAGGAGGAAGCTCCTCAAATTGCGTGACATACCCGGGAGTAACTTTTACATCGAATCTTTGATCCAGTCGCTCCATAAAGGCCTCAAAACTTGTTTTGTAATGCCCACCACACAGTAGTAACGGTCTATCAAAGAAGAAAAAACAAAATTAAGACGCTATACCAACCACAAAGAAATAAGTTTATTTTCATATTTCTTGTAATAACTCCCGACTGATTAAATAAACAAACTTTGACATTTACTTTGTTTGTTGTTTGATTTGTTTTTTGTTTTTCACTGAATTACTGAAATATTCATCACAACGAAAGCACATGGGAGCTCAACATTTTGAAGGATAAAAGCCGAGAATGACCTAAAAATAGTCCGTCACAATCTTTTGGCAATGTCAGATCCTACTTATAATCCAGACGTCTCGCGACGCGTTTTTATTCACCTGTAGAGTAGATCAGCTCAATATATTACGATCACATGAAAATACATACGACGGATAAATACTTGTTGGACGTGACGTTTCATATATTTCTGTATTATTTTAGATTTCATCTATGAAGGCCGTAGATATTTCCACGAGTAGTTTTCCACTAATAAAGCGTGGTCAGGTGACAAATTGAAAAATTTTAGACGCCACATTCTTTACAAGTTTTATTTATGTCACTATAAATTAAAACAATTTTACTATGCTGTAAAATATTCTGTAGAATGTGAATTTGTATTTTATATAAATACATATTTTATATTGCTGTAGGTTGAGTGTCGCCCTTTATCTAGCAGCTAGATAATCTATATACTTTAGACGCTTTGAAGCGGAATCACTGGAATTTTTAATTTATATAAAATGTACAATCATTCAAATTACCTGTACTTACATTTATTAGTAGGGCTTGCCAGCCCACTGCTAACATCGTATCATGTACATCATAATGACGCGGTCGTATAAATATTTGATTGACTCTTAAATAATTAACGTAATAGCTAGCATAACGTTCGATATTGATAATTTATACCTTAACCTTAATGGAAACAATACGTAATCCAAGTAAGAAAACAGAAAATTTCACTGAAATAGCGAAAAGAGAAAACATTTTATATAAAATGAATCCTACTAAACAATCACGTTGAAAACGTACTCACACTGAATCCACAAACTGCGAGTAACAGTTCGTGAGAACCGCAGAACAAAATAAATAAAGCTAAAAGATCAAAACAATTTTGAGCACAATTCGTTCTAAGTATGTTCCTGTCTTTAATAAAATGAATGCTGTTCCTTTGATGAAATTACTGCATCAGAACTTTGTAACGGTATGACTCAACGGAATTAAAATAAGTTCACTTTAAATGGGGCGCGAATTACCTTAAAATAATATTTACCTACGAGCAAACTTTTGTACGTGAAGCAATGTAAAGTTTTACAGAATAAATAAAGCAGTTGTAAAGTTGTATGGACGTACATACAACGAGGAGCTAATTAGCAATAAAGTTTACATTCGGCATGTTAATATTCTGGGTTATTTCTCAATGACCAGCTCAAATTTGAATGGTAAATTAGTGTCTGCTTCAACAATCAGAGTTGTGCTATAAATATCTTCAGCGTTCATTTGAAAAGTAACTTTCATTAAATAATAGAAGTTCTCGATGTAATTTTTCCAACCATACAGGGTTAATTATATATTTTTCAAAACTTGATGCTCAAGTTAAAATACCTGTACCTATAAAGATGGACTAGGCATTGTCTACCAGCCTACCCTAAGGTGGTAAGGCCTGCTGGGTCAGCGGGATTGTCCGAAAGGGTTACCGCTGGCTCGGAACATAAAGGGCTAAGGAAGGAACACGGGTGGGTTTTAGTCAGTAAGAGTCTGACACTCCCTTCCGCTCCACCCAGAGCGGGAGGGGTCATTTGATGATTTCCCATCCTTAAAAAAAAAAAGGTGATGCAGCGACAATACAAGACAACAACATACTAAGTCATGAGAGATAAAAATACAGTGACATTTGTCCGGTCACTGAAAAATAACCCTGTAAGTTCTACGAAAAAGTCCACTTGCTTCAGATTGCTACAAAAATAAAAAGGGAGGAAGGTATCCGCTTATCTATTGGACGCAAGGAATGTCGGGACTCGAGAATGGTGAAGCTATTAAGTGATTAAAGAGCCAACGTTTTAAACCGGACTGAAAATTAAATTGAATAAAGTATTTTATATTTCCGCTCAGATAAGCAAGGAATAAAATTTTATGATATGGCGTGTTAAACTACACAAGCTATGTTGAGTTTTCAGATCCATTAAAATCATTTTATTATACAAAACACATCGCAGCCATCATGTCTTTCTTAAATATACATTCACTGAAATTATAATTTGATAATTCTTCTACAACTTCATAAAATCAATTTAACAACTGTGTGTAATGAATAATCTAGACTCCATTTTAACCTGTGATGTGTGTGGGTAGCGCACGTTGCTGGGTGAGAATAACTGACTTTTGCGGAGCGTCAATCATAGACCAACCGGTCGATTCTGTAAAAATCTCATCGTGAAAACTTAGGTGAAGTGAGTTTGTTTTTCTAGGAATTGATACTATTGACAGTTCACTCCACGCTCACTTCATCTAAGTTTTCACGGTGAGATTTTTTACAGAATAGCACCGCTGCACTCTAATTGCCTAACACACTATCAATCTCAATTTGAATCATTTTGAAGGATATTGCTGATCCATTGCTTCATTTATTCGAAAAATTTGTCTGCTCAGCAACGTAAATAACGCAATGAATGTTGTTGAACTGAACATTCCTACTGTTAGTGTGTTACGCAATCACCCCGCCGTTTACCACAAATTTACACGAGTAATCGATTGACAGATTTAATTCACTGTCTACAAAATTCAAAATTCGGAGCAATAATCATTTGTTTATAAATGTTTCGGGACGCAAGAAACAGATGCTACGGGAAGTTTAGGTAAAAAAAAAGTTCACAATTACACTGAAACATGTGTCTGAGTATCTACGAATATGCGACCAACGAAAACACAATTATGTCAGAAATACATTATAATATTGGAAATATTTCCAAAGAATTGGGATACTTTGTCAATTCAATTGTGTTTTCTCCCATCCCGAATTTCTTCACATGAAACCGTACTTAGGTATTATGATAATTCTTTTGTAGCGGTGTCTTTATGATTCTGTAATACTTTCAGATGAAGCGTTACGTATGGCTAAATCACCAAAGTGAAATAAAATCGAATACAGTTTTATTATTATTTAATGACCCCTATCAAGGATAATGAAGGGTAACTTCATTTTCGGTTGCCGTCGCCGCGACGCCGACGTCGGCGTTTAATGGAGGAGTTAACTTGATCGTAGGTAATACTTACAAATGGGCATCCATTAAAATGTTCCGACGTCACCTTTCAATAAGCAGTCCGTGGCTTAATGATGACAGTCGATTGAAGGTTAGGCTACGATTGCCACGGTCAATTTGTGGATGGGTGGACGTCCATTAGATATCGAAAACTCTCCATGCCACGGAAACCAGTTAAACCGTTGGTGCCGGTTGTCGTACGTAGGTTTTTGACAGTCGTTTACGGATAGTCAAAAGTTCTCAAAAGTCTGACAACCAATCTTACCAAGAGGTATCATGTTACCCAGTTACTGGGTTGTGGAGGATGATGGCAGTCGCTACTTGTAAAATGCTACCGGTCTAATCTGTAAAAAATCTTAGGTGACGTGAGCTGACGTTCCACCTGAAGCTAGGATTTGATACTCTTGATAGCTCACTTCATCTATGTGTTCACAGTAATCCATACTTAATATTATAAATTCCAAAGTAACTCTGTCTGTCTGTCTGTATGTTACCTTTGCACGCCTAAACCACTGAATGGATTTCGATAAAATTTGGCAGACAGATAGATTGCATTCCGGGGAAAGACATAGGATAGTTTTTATCCCGATATTCCTACGGGATCGACACTTATGCGGGTGAAACCGCGGGGCGCTGCTAGTATTGTATAGGTATGTGTGTGTGTGTGTGTCTGTCTACTTGCGGCATCGTGAGACCTTCTACATGGTGTGTATGTTGTGTATACCATAAAATATTTATGTTTGTCATCGATTTTATTCAACAAATCAACGTTGTCGGTTATGTGACAAATTGTCAGAAATTTTGATGGTTCCAATAAGCTGATTATATCATGAAGTATTGTATAAAAACTATCTACTTCAAATCTTTTGATAAAATCATAATTGTTTGGTTGCTATGTTAAAGTAAATAAAAGCTTGTAAATATGTACTATGTAATAGGTAAAATACTATGTACTAGCAGGGTTCATATTTGAGCAGTAACCAGTTTCTTTTTTAGAAGTGGTGACCCAGTGTTTATCGGCTGACTTATAACTTTATAAGTTGTACCTAGGTCGAGATTACGAACCCAGCGGGGCTAATGTCCTGACCCGTCACAGGGGGACCAAGGGTGCCCAGACACGGGTTCGTCTGGCGCCCATTGCTGGTTTGGTCCCTGGGGTGGTCACGGCGTGCTATGTGTTCTAGTGCGCCGGTGATGGGGAGTACTCCCCAGAGGAGGGTCCGGCAACGGACAGCCGTGGTGGGTTCACGGATGAGTGCTAACGCGTGCCCGTGTTCCCGCCGTAAGCGGCAGAGGAGGACACCGTGGAGTTTTAGTGGGTTAGAGTCCCAGATAACTGCACTATCTCCCCATGGTAGTTCAGTAGGCATGAGCATTTCTCCACGATAAAAAAAGGCGGGCACTTAACTTTGTGTATTTAATTTCATCACCACTGCTCTCAAAACGGTGAATTAAAACATCGTAAGGAAACGGGCACGTCCTCCCTAGTACCAAGTAATTCGAAAAGGTGTGAAACCCACAGACCCTCACTGGGCCCACTCCCTCTCACATAGAGGAGGCCTGTGTCCCAGCAAATCATTATAGGCTTTTTTTTTCAATTAATAACATTTTTGTAGGTACAGCTTCTGTGGGAACCTGGGCTGGCGAACCTTAATACAGGTTACCAGGTAACCTAGCTAGGACGCCAGATTAAATTTTATAATTTGTTACTGTTTTAGTTTTGCGATTTATCTCTAATTTGTAAAATGATGTATGGAACATTCTGTACAACAACAAAATTATGAAAAAAATGTATACATATATTAACCCCCTTACTAATAAACGTTGTATAGCGTCTGTATAGTTACACAATGCTTTGTCTTCTTCTTTTAAAAGTCAAATTACTGACGACTGAAAGAGAGAAATCGGTGTGTAACTATTAATCTGATATAATACATTTAAGGGGATAATATATAGGTGCTCAGTGGCACCTTGTAAACAACACAAATCCCATAAATGTATAAACAAATAATTAGGTACGTTAATATACCTATGATAGGAAAAAGAAATAAAAGTTAGCTGCACTAAGATTGTATTTCGAATATAGATACATAATTAAATGAGTCTGTGCATAATACCGTATCGCTGTGATATTTACGATGCAAACGAAGCACTAAATAACACTCTCCAGGCCATGATTTATTTAATAACATTTTATTACAGTACGCTGAAAAAAAATCTATTTAATTATTCTGCGGTTGCTGGTGAATAATTAAATAAAACTTTGATATAATTATTATGTATTGCCATCAGAATGTGAGTTCTATAGGAGAAGACTATTATTTATCCTTAAACATATTGTACATTTAAGGGACATAATAGAAGTTACAGCTACTACAAATAGATAATAAAGGGTTGTCTCAATTATTACGCTTATTCAAACTACAGATGGACCTTTTCAGCTAGACGGACCGATGCCCTAAAGAAAGAGTCTGAGACAGACTGCATGCCGAAGGCGGAGGACAGGGTGTGGTGCCGCAGCCTGGGAGATACCTATGTCCAGCAGTGGACTGCGATAGAATGAGTTGATTGATATAACTATTTATCAAACAACGAAGGTGCCATAGTGCAGACGCCAGCACATCAAGTTACTACAACCTGTCAAATTTCTTTAATAGATTTTAAACTTTATCGCTAAACCATAAGGTTCAAAGTTGATTGGGAAAGTTTCACAGTTTCGGGTAGCTTGATGTGCTGGCGTCTGTACAAAACAATCTTCTAGAAACACATTGCATAAACCTGGGATGAGGACCACAACGTTTCACAGGAGGATTTTAAGGATCGCAGTATTAATGTACAGACGCCAGCACATCAAGCTACTACAATCTGTCAAATTTCTTTAATAGATTTTCAACTTTATCACTAAAGAATAAGGTTTAAAGTTGATTGGGAAAATTTGACAGTTTCGGGTAGCTTGATGTGCTGGCGTCTGTACAAAACAATCTTCTAGAAACACATCGCATAAACCTGGGATGAGGACCACAACGTTTCACAGGAGGATTTTAAGGATCGCAGTATTAATGTACCTACCTATTAGTGAGTAGATCTGTAGATAGAACCAACTATGAGCCTCATACCTGCCCAGAGTGAGAATTATATGTTACCTAAGCAACAGGGCTTACAGGGAACCCTCCTAATTTAAAGAAAACTTAGTTTTCCTTTGATAAAAACAAGAAGCCGTAAAAAAACAACCTTATTCAGTTTTCTTCACAAAATTATAATAATACCACAGACTTACATTAGCATAGTAATGGAAATTAAATAGTCTAAGCAATTGTGCACATTTTTTTGGAAGATAAATTTTTACTGCTACTCATCACGGATTAAGTAGAACGTTGGAGCAATTAGTGAGTATATATTTACATAATTGTTTCATCTGAGGCACGTTTCAAGCCGCGAGGGCGGCGGCGCTGGGATTATCTCCAGAATACAGTATAAACACCCTCCTTGGGATCCTTACCTTCTCATTTGGAAAAACAAACAAATTGTATTTCATCCAATTAGTTATTTTTAATCACCTTTTTTCAATAGGTACCCAATCCACCCACTAAACGAACCTAATCTTTCACAAGTTTCGTAAAAGCTTCAAAAGTGAAAATTGATTTTCCTCAACGAATATTTATTCCGCGATACCGTAAACAACTAAAATTGTATTTCCTTCTATGAATTATACTTATAATTTGAGTTGTTTATCATTTACGTCAAAATAAACAATATTTTTTAGAAGCTCAAATCGACGCGTTGAATCAATAACGGAACGGAAGAAAAACAAACAAAACAAAAATAAAACAGTTTCGACCAATAACAAGTTGCGCCTAACACCATTACACCTTTCGGAATGTTAACCTACTTCTGAACCAATAAAATGGATGAAATACAACCCACTATTTTTGAGTAACCACCTTCTTTAATCTTCGAAACCAAACATTCAATAGTTCCTAGTAAACACACATTCAATCAGAGCTTATTACCTACATTGTTTTTTTTTTCCACTGGTAATACCAGCGGGGTAATTGCGTAACTTACTTACAATGGCAACACCTTTCATTTAGACAGTTCAACAACATTCATTGCGGTATATTCGTTACCAAGCACAAGATTTTTTCTAACATATGAAGCATGAGATTAGCAATTTCCTTCAAAATCTTCTTGATTTTGATTGAAAGTATGTAACGGAGTTAAGATGCTTCAGATATATAACTAAAAGTGACGCTAGAACATTTAATTTTTTTTACGTTCGGATGGTGTAATGAATAACAAATAAAGAATGCCTACGGTTTGGGCGTAATATTACTCCACGCAACACGTAGCCGCATGAGCGCGTTAAATTATGAAACAAGCCATACGTGTACGTTCATACACATCCACCTACTACACAAAAGCCTTTTGACATTGACGACCATGATCCGACAGAACAAAAAGAAAGTCGTCTAATACCTACAGACTGCTATTCAAAAAGTTCTACAAGTGGTCACCTTGAGACTGAAACTTTGCGTTTCGAGGGCACTCACATTTTTAACAATCAGCAATTTTTGAGTGTACTAGACTAAATTATTCTAGCATAAAACCTCTCTTCTTAGGAATGCAATGTGAATAATCTCCGTGCTTAAGACGCAGATAGTTAAGGGGCTTAGAAACAATAAAAGTATATACTTTTATTGTTTCTAAAACTTGCGTTTTTTGCGTTTACTGTAGTCGATATATGATCGACTACAGTAAACAAAATCAGAAAAATATATGACATTTTTCAGGATATATGCTAGGTTGATAGTGTGTTGAAAACGTAATACAACTAATTTGATACGACAGAAAAAAATCACGAAAATACCTCTAAAAACTTTCTTTTTACAATAAAAACCACACTAATATACTTACAATCATTCTGAATTTTTTGGCAGATTATTCTACAAGCAACATTTTTGGAGCGCGTGTCGTGGATACAGTCTTGAGTAAGTACAATTTACGGAATAAACGTGCAACATTAATCTTTAGAACTGCGAGTCATTTGCAGTTCATCCGAGCTCAACCATTTAAACTTGTGCAAGTTTACTTCATTACTATAATCAGAAGTGGAGAATACTAAGAACCTACCTTTCGTACCTCAAGTAGCTAGGACCCAATGGCGAAGGTCGGTCAAAGTTATTTTTAGATGGTGTGGCCACAGCTAGGTCCCTACGGACTATAATAAATTTGACATTTCGTTTATTCGTCCATTTCGTGTTCATTCATGAGTTTGGTTTTATTTCACTATTTTGTTATTTGCGGTGATTTTAGATTTGACATAGAAAGTGTCAGAATTAGAAAACTGAATTGCTGCGTATTTCCTCGTAATTACTTTCTTCAAAGTATTTGCAACGCAACCTCGAACATTGTATGATTAGATTATTTTCTCTACAAACAGTCACAATTTTCTTATTTTGGAAATTGTGGAGTTCAATTTCGGAGCATTCAATTTTCGGTTTTATTTATAAACCACCTCTCGCCTTGTATTATTAGCTATTTTTTGGAACTAGCTACGACAGCGCCATTTTGACAGTCTAACGAGCAGAAAGTGTATGCACCTCTCTTACTTAAATTATTGAACTTCATAACTTTACAGAAGTATACTCGTAGAATGATTGATTTAGAAAAACTAAATAAAACAAAGCTGCATAGAAATATTGATTTTCCTATTAAATACTCATTAATACAATCCAGAGGTTCAGATCACAGATTGAAAATACAAATTCGTAAAGTGATCATTCTCTATGAGCCTCTAATTGATTCATTAGAGCAGTCACTGAAGCGCCAAGCCCAAATAACAATTGATCAATCTAGGAAAATAAACAACCCGAGTAAGATTTGTATTTGGAAGTATAGACGCCAGCACATCAACCTACTACAATCTGTCAGATTTCTTTAATAAATTTTCAACTTTATTGCTAAAGCATAAGGTTCAAAATTGATTGGGAAAATTTTACAGTTTCGGGTAGGTTGATGTGCTGGCGTCTGTACAAATCTCTAGTAACGTAAAATAAACAGAAGGCCTACGGGATAATTGCGTTAAACACTAACAGTAGCAATGGCTTTCATTTTGACAGTTCAAACAACATCGCGTTATTTACGTTGTTGAGCAGACAAATTGTTCGAACGTATGAAGCAATGGATTAGGAATTTCCTTCGAATACTTCGAATTTTGATTAAAAGTGTGCTACGCAGTTACGGTGCCGGAGCCTTAAGGCCTGCGCAGACGACGGACTTTTTTGTCTGCTAAAATAGATCGCTTACAAGTACAACTGCATCGAATAACGCAAACGAGGTGTTGGGTATTTAAATGAAAATGACTCCGCTTGAATCTAGCTTATAATTTTGACAATCGGTTATGTACAATATTACTATATTTAATAGCGCGGTACGTGTGTCGCTGTCCGAATCCGTAGGCGAGAGTGCGTTGCGCCGCCGCCGACTCGATCAGCTGTTGTTGTCTTCCCGCGGCCCCCGCCGCTGCTGGTTCACGCGTATGATGCGTGAACATCCTCCGGCGCGTTGAAAGCCATAGCTTTCAAGAAGTAGATGATGTAGGGGGCCTGGGTGTGGCCCGCTCCGCTTCGTTGTCATCCTTGGACTGTGAAGTTGGCAGAAGGCATAGTCTGTTGATCGCCCTTCGTATAATGCTCCTTGAAGTAGTGACGTCAGCTACCCTGCTGACACCGTCGGCCCCTGGATAGAGGCGAGACACGCGCCCCAGCCGCCATTGTAATGGCGGTAAGTTGTCCTCCTTCAGTACCACCACGTCACCGCAGTTGAGCCCTTGCTGTCCAGTGCGCCACTTGGTGCGCTGCTGCAGCTCAGAGATGTACTCCCTGCGCCATCTCTCCCAGAAGTGCTGCCTTATCTTCTCTAGGAGCTCGTATCTGTTGGGTCTAGTAGCAGTGATGGGCTTCGTTGGAATAGACATCAGTGGTCTCCCAATTAGGAAGTGGCCTGGAGTCAGAGGGGAAGGATCAGTACAATTGGACGAGAGAGGAGTCAGCGGGCGTGAATTCAGGATTGCTTCAATCTGTGTAAACAGCGTTGCTAGCTCCTCAAACGTCAAAGCAGCATTTCCAGCTACACGTTTCAAGTGAAACTTAGCTGACTTAATTCCAGCCTCAAATATTCCACCGAAGTGTGGGGAATAAGCGGGGCTGAATACAAATTTGATGCCTTCAGAAGTGGCATAATCACTGACAGACTGACGGCTGGATCGAAGCAGCTTACCTAATTCATTTTGGTGCATAGTTTTAACTTATTTTGTTGGCAAGTAGGAACGCAACCTCATTTTATACTAAGTTGGCAACACTGCGTTGTCTTTACCTTGTAACCTCTATGAAAGCAATACACGCAATCTTTTCTAGTTTAACGTTTATTTTATTTCCACCAAAATATCATCATGGTAGCAGAGCGTGGTTGATTGAAAAGTAAACGCAGTGAAAACTTAGAAAGATCCCAGGCGCAGTGAAAACTGAGACTGGCCGGCGTATTTTGTCCGTCATACATTTTGAGGTTAACCGGCGCGGCGTGCTCGAACAGAAATCACGTAAAAATCTGAAATACGCATAGAAGATGTCAAATACAGGTCACAATCCATTCCATATCGACAGACTAGTCGGAAGAGATAACTATGCCTGTTGGAAGTTCGCAGTCCAAGCATATTTCGAACTCGAAGATTTGTGGACATGTGTTACTGGTACCAATACAGATCAAAAGAAAGAAACCAAGGCAAAATCTAAGTTAATTTTATTACTGGACCCAATCAATTACGTACATGTTCAGAGTGCAAATACATGTAAAGAAGTCTGGGAGTGTTTGGAACAGGCTTTCGATGACAGCGGGTTGTACAGAAGAGTAGCCTTGTTGAGAGATCTAATAACAACTACATTGGAATCTTCCCGAAGCGTAGAGGACTATGTGAATAAAATAATGTCGACCGCCCATAAGCTCAGGAATATTAAGTTTGATATTGATGATGAATGGTTAGGTACACTGATGTTAGCCGGCCTCCCTGAAGCTTATAAGCCCATGATCATGGGATTGGAGAGCTCTGGCATCAAGATCAGTGCTGATTCCATCAAATCCAAGCTCCTGCAGGAAGTTCAATGCTCAGATAATTCAGCATTCTTCACAAGGAAAAAGGCCATTCAAAGGAATCAACAAGATAAAACAAAAGTGTCTAAGGGACCCCGATGTTACAACTGTAACAAGCATGGGCATTTTGCAAAGAATTGTCATGCTCCGAAAAATAAGAATGTAGAAAACACGGATGACACTAAAGGTTTTGTTGCAGCATTTTCAGCATCTCCTCAGACAATGAATCCGGACCTGTGGTATGTGGACTCAGGTGCCTCTATGCACATGACAAATAGAAGTGACTGGATGTATGATGTTTCAAGTCCACCGATACCCACCATAACTGTTGCCAGTAAGACACCGCTACCCGTAGAAAGTATGGGAAAGGTCAATTTATTGTTAAATGGTAATAAAGAAAGAAAAATTCAGGTAAGACAAGTCTTATATATACCTAAACTTGCTGCAAACCTCCTGTCAGTCAGTGCTATGGTGAAAAATGGCTGTAATGTGAATTTCAGAGATAAAGGCTGTGACATTTATGATAAAAATGGGAGGCTACTATGTTCAGCCACATTAGTAAATAATTTGTATTTATTAAATACCCACAGAGAAGTATTTTCTAACCTGTCATGTTCAGATAACTTAAATGATGTTGTCCTGTGGCATAGGCGCATGGGACACTTGAATTTTACAGATGTTAACAAGCTACCGGAGTGTGCTGAAGGAGTCCATCCATTTACTGAAAATAGTAAAGGTCCTATTACTTGTGTCACCTGTCTCTCGGGAAAACAGACCAGACTACCCTTTAATAACATTGGTTCAAGGTCTTCACGGCCACTGCAGCTGGTCCACACTGATTTATGTGGACCAATGGAGCAAGAATCTCTAGGAGGTATGAAATATTTTATAACCTTTATAGATGATTACACAAGATGAGTTCATGTTTATTTTTTGAAAAATAAATTGAATGTTGTAGAAGTTTTCAAAGATTATAAAAATAAAGTTGAGAATGAACATGAAAGAAAATTAAAAGTAATTCGTTCTGACAATGGAAAAGAATACTGTAATAGAGAATTTGAAAGCTTCTTGACCAATCATGGGATTGAACATCAAACAAGTACTCCATACTCACCCCAGCAGAATGGTCTTGCTGAAAGGATGAACAGGTCCCTGGTGGAAAGAGCGAAATGTATGCTGTTTGATGCTCATCTTGTAAAACAGTTCTGGGCAGAGGCAGTAGCAACAGCAGCTTATATAATTAATAGATCACCTACAAAATCCATTCATGGTAAAACTCCTATGGAGATGTGGACTGGTAAGAAACCGAACTTGTCTAACCTAAAAGTTTTTGGCTGTGAAGTAATGACACAAGTACCAAAAGAAAAACGCCTTAAATGGGACTCCAAATCCAGAAAATTATTATTTGTTGGCTATTGTGAATCAACTAAGGGGTATCGTATACTTGATCCAGATACAAATAAAATCATAAAAAGCAGAGATGTAGTATTTTTAGAAAATGTGGAAAAATATGATAATAATGTATACTTACCTTGTACATCTAACAGCAGCAGTCCAGGGATACAGCCACCTAAAGAACCCTGCAAAGAAGAATTAGAAGACGACACAGATCATTCTTCTAGTGAGGACTATCTGTCTGGCGATAATAATGATCCATCTTATGTACCAGAGCAATCAATTGATCCCGAGTCACCAACACGAAATGTAAATTTGCGGCCGCGAAGAGCTGCTCAGTATGCAGAAACAGATGACCATGATGTAAGTTACTTCTGTCCAATACTTGATTTAAATGATCCACAAACAGTGGAAGAAGCATTGTCATCTTCTTATGCCGACCAATGGAAAAAGGCTATGCAAGAGGAGTATGACTCCCTGATTAAAAACAAAACTTGGTCACTGGTAGATGTACCATGTGGTAAAAGAATCTTACCATGTAAATGGGTCTTTAAGATTAAAACCAACGAAAAAGGAGAGATTATTCGTTTTAAAGCTAGATTAGTTATCAAGGGGTATGCTCAGAGAAAAGGAAGTGACTATGATGAGGTATATGCTCCTGTTGTAAGATATACATCTGTTAGATTCTTACTGTCACTGGCTGCTAAGTATGACTTAGAAATGTTTCAAATGGATGCTATAAGTGCTTTCCTTCAGGGTGACATAGATACTGAGATATACATGTCACAACCAGAATACTTCAAAGAAAATGACCAAGTATGTATTTTGCATAAATCAATTTATGGGCTCAAGCAAGCTAGCCGGCAATGGAATCTTAAATTGAACAGTATTTTATTAAAAATTGGCTTACAAAGATCACAAATGGATCCCTGCATCTATTATTTAGTAAATGAGGCAACAATAATATTTATTGCAGTGTGGGTAGATGATTTTTTGATATTCACAAATAATAAGGATAAAACAACAGAGATTAAGGAAAAATTAAAAGGAGAATGCAGTATGAAAGACCTAGGTGAAATGAAGCAGTGCATCGGCATAAATATAAATAGGAACCGAGAGACAGGTGTAATTATGATAGATCAAGAAAAATATATTAACCTAGTATTGGACCGTTTCAATATGTCTCAATGCAAACCAGTTAGTACCCCGATAGAGGTGAATGCAAAATTCGATAAAAATCCTGAAGATGCAGACAATAATATCCCATACAGGGAAGCGGTGGGATGTCTAATATATCTGGCACATGTCACGAGACCTGATATTACCTATGCAGTCAATAAGTTGAGTCAGTACTGTAATAATCCAGGAAATCAACACTGGCTTGGAGTGAAAAGAATTTTGAGGTATCTTCAAGGAACCAAGACCTTAAAGCTCTGTTATGCCAAAGATGACTCAAAGGATATAATTGGATACTGTGATGCTGACTGGGCTAGTGACCCAGTGGATAGAAGATCTTGTACGGGTTATTCTTTTCTGTTTCAGAATGCTTGTTTATCTTGGAATTCATGTAAACAGCAAACCGTGGCACTCTCTACGGCGGAGGCCGAATACATGGCGATGGCGGCGGCAACCCAGGAGGCTCTGTGGCTACGGCAACTACAGGACGAGCTCGGTCAGGGCGTAGACAGCGCGATACTCATCCACTGTGACAACCAAAGTGCAATAAGACTGGCATCAACAGACTGTTATAAACCAAAAACTAAACATATAGATATTCGGCTACATTTTCTTCGAGAAAACATTGTTAAATCTAAAGTTAAATTTATATTTGTTAATGGTTCCAACATGGTAGCTGATAATTTGACTAAGGGTACTACATTTGAAAAACATTTGTTTTGTGTAAGTAAAATGGGTTTGCGTTCTGTGGGGAGTGTTGGCAAGTAGGAACGCAACCTCATTTTATACTAAGTTGGCAACACTGCGTTGTCTTTACCTTGTAACCTCTATGAAAGCAATACACGCAATCTTTTCTAGTTTAACGTTTATTTTATTTCCACCAAAATATCATCATATTTACTTCGCGAATCCTGTCATCGCAGTTCATTTCCTTAAACTTCGAACATTTATAAACAAAATGATTTTGATTACAGATTACGCATTGATTCCTATGATCTTTCCTTTCCGTATCCGAATCCGAAGCAGCTAAGAAAGATCTCACCAATTTATTACTTTGCGAGTTCGATTTATTATGTTCATGTTTATCATATCTGTTACAGTGGGTAGTTTCCAAGATGTCCGCTCGGTTACGCAGAAATGTGAAAAAATTATCGAGTGTCGGTAGATCTGATAAACTATTTTTATATTCCTCCCATTTCATACTAGTGGCGGAATCCAACCTTGCCGAGACTATAAATATTAACAAATCATCCCACTGTTCGGTAGGACGGCCTAAAGTGTGCAAAGAACTCAAGTTTTTAGATATGTGATCAATTAAATAACGCAATGCCTTAAATGATTCCTTCGCAATAGGATCGATACTTAATAACGACTTAAGGTGGTTATTAATTAAAATATTTTTGCTGTTATAACGGTCACACAAAATTTGCCAGGCATTTCTATAATTATCAGCAGTAAACTCAATTGATCTTATAACGACAGCGGCACTATTTTCTAAGCTTGATCGGAGATAATGATATTTATTAATTAATGGAATCGAATCGTTTTTATTAATAAGGGATTCGAAAGTATCCCTATACTCCAACCACTTTAAATAGTTCCCATCAAACTTCGGTAAGTTTATTGTAGGTAATTTTACAGAATTCATGGAATGTGGACATTGGGTCGATATGCTTTCATCATTCACTGATCTTTTTTCCAAATTGGCACATTCAATCAATTCTTTAGCTGTGGACAGAAGAGAAAAAAATTGTGACTCAATTAATTCGCGCTCTGTTAACTGTTCATCCTCATCTAAAGAGGTTAATTCTAATTCCGATTGAACTACGTTGAACTCTGATAACAATTCTTGAAATTTGTCAACCCGTAACGATAACTCTTTCACTTGAACACTAGTCATTTTATTCGCGCCTACCTGCGTTAAGACATTCACGTAGTCTTTAAACTTTGTTAATCTCCCCTTCATAGTACTGCGCTTTTTAACAAGAACCTTAATACTGTCTCTTTCGTCCATAACTAATGAAGTATATGAAACAACCAATTAAACAATGAATTAGGCAAGAGAATGAACTTATCAAACCAGTTAAAACGGTCCCGTGATCCCGTCGATCTTCGATCCAGCCGCCCTCCCGCAGTCGGCACTCAAGCGCTCGATGGGCTCGTCAGCCACAAACCGAGCCCTGGGCTCAGCGAAAAGACAACCAGCCGCGACGTATGGCAGTAACCTTAGGGCTTATCTGGAATATATATAAATGAGCAACAGTTAATAATAAATCTTATGATTATCTTATGTGGGGTATTTGGAAACAAAGTCGCTAACGGAAAAATGACTAGGCAATATTTGAATAAATGAGTTTAAATTGCTACTGGAAATAGGCAATTAGAGATAGAAATGCTTTATAAGTACCTAGAATAGTAGGTAGGTTATAGGCCAGCTGTCGCAATAGCCGATGCGTATATTACAAATAGATAGTACGTGCACACGAAAACTATCTTATAACGCTATCGGAGCGGCAAGCTGCACACAGATTTGAAGAGGAAAAATAGTGGAGGAAAAGGAGTGTAATACAGGCCTACTTCCCTTGAGTACCCAACCGGACGTTCAGCACGGTCCTCGGCAAAGTTCTTCACTCCACCGGGCAGAAGGCAGCAAAGCAGCGCAATTCTTCAGTCCGCCCAGGGCAGAAGGCAGCATATGCAGCAATCTCCTCCAATCTCTTCAGCTTTTATTGAGGCTGGTCGCCAAAATGACCAGAATATTCGATTTTGTTCACGGTCGCCAAATGTTGGGTATTTAAATGAAAATGACTCCGCTTGAATCTAGCTTATAATTTTGACAATCGGTTATGTACAATATTACTATATTTAATAGCGCGGTACGTGTGTCGCTGTCCGAAGCCGTAGGCGAGAGTGCGTTGCGCCGCCGCCGACTCGATCAGCTGTTGTTGTCTTCCCGCGGCCCCCGCCGCTGCTGGTTCACGCGTATGATGCGTGAACACGAGGGATTAAAAGTACCGCGTACAAAAAGTCCCCCGAATAACCGAGGACATGCAGAGAGCGGACCGGACAAAAGTACTGGGGAGTCCCCGAAAAAAATAGAACTTGTGTGACTAGGCGAAGCAACGCACATGGCGGACTTTAGTCCTCGTTGTGCGTGTTCCATAGCGTGCACTTCTCTACATTTCCGGGCAACAAATGATCGCACACCGTGTGCGTTGAGTTTGCGGTAAATCCGCGGCGGAATTTTTATTCGCGCAGCGTAGTTTTTTCTCCGCCGCGGAGAAAAGTCCGTTGTCTGCGCAGGTTTTTAGAGTGACTATGACGTTACTATAAAATCTGTAGGTACCTACAGAAAATAAAATTTTCCTAATTTATGCCTGCAGAAAAGTCTTAAATCTGCCGACACCCACTTTGCTCCGACTGCACGCAAGACTAACTCAGTATTCATTATTTACCGCAATAATTATGCATTATATTGCAGAGTTATGGCGGGACACTAATTGGAAGGCACTTCAGCTATGTTTAAATAAGCACCGACTAAACTTATGCCCACGCTTATTTCGAAACGGTGCACTAATGAAGCTTGACATTCCACTCAGTGAGAACTGTGAGTGATATGCTAATGAAGAGTGAATGAAATGTAAACCGCGGTTTTCTACTAAAATATATATATATACAGGGTGTAATTTTAATCACCGTTATCCTCTTAAGGGGTCATTGTACTCATCATTATGAGCAACTTTTACTATGGGGCCAAACCAAAAATCGTGAAAAAAAAATCAGCTGTTCCCTACATTTATGTTCGCATAACTCGTCAAAATGTGGGGAAAGTCTGATTTTTTTTTCGCGATTTCAGGTTTGGTCCCGTAGTAAAAGTTGTTCATAATGATGAGTACAATGACCCCTTAAGAGGATAACGGTGATCAAAATTACACCCTGTATAAATACGTACATATTATATTTAAATAAGGATAAGGCTACACAGAGAGAAAGAAACATGTTTTTGAACATAAGTTAAATAAAACTAGAGATGGATATATTGACGAGAGGTGTCATTGGCTAAATAATAACAGCCGCACAGGTCGATCGATCGGGTTAAGATACGCTTGCTGCGGTTGGTATGTGAATGGGTGACCATCTTTACATACCGAGACCCTTCCGTGCCTCGGAAAGCACGTTAAGGCGTTGATTCCGGCTGTCATTCGTGGATCTATGACAGTCGTTACGGGTAGTCAGAAGCCCGAAAGTCTGACAACCAGTCTTACAAAGGGGTATCGTATTACCCAGTAACTGGGTTGAACAGATAGGCAGTCGCTCCATGTAAAATACTGGTATTCAGCTGCATCCGGTTAGACTGGAAGCCGACCCCAACATATTTGGGAAAAGGCTAGGCGGATGATGAAATGGATATATGTATTGACGTATTCTAGGATGCGTTCTATGCTACAATAAAACAATCAAGCATATTCAGAATTAATTAAGCCAGTATTTATTATAACTTTTCCTGTTGACAGCGATGAGGATGAATTTTTGATGCCCTATGATTCTTTTTCTTGTGTTTTTATATACAAGTTCATATTATTAATATTATTTTAAGTTTGTTTAGCTTATACATCATGTCCCGGTATTAACGCACAACACCAAACACCCCAATTTGAAGATTATGTTATGATATTGGTTTATTAAATTAGTTAAAGGATAGGATAGGATTATGGGAGAAAATTGTGGTCAAAATAAAATTATCTATTTTAAAAATGACAGAAATCAATTCAGTAAACGATTCTGAACAAACTACTTTCATAATGTGCGTCAATTCAGTTACACATTGTGAATTATGTAAACACAAAACAATAAAAAAATACATTAAGTCTGAGGATCAATAGGATTGGAAAAAATATTCAAAAACAACTCTTTTTTTACAATAACTCCTTGGTTTTTTTATTCTATTTATCTTATCGGCCTAAACACAAACAAAAAAAAACATTTTGTTAAAAGTAGGTAACGGCTAGCTAAGAAGAAACAGGGATAAACAAAACCTAAACAACCACAAAATCGGCAACATTAGAGAATATTTGTTGCGCTACGTTAAAGTTGTTAGGGCATTGCCAGACGAGCATCTCAATCAACTTCAAAACACCGATCAATCATCTCATTCAATAGGTACGTGGCACTTAATAAAGCCGAGGACTTATCGAAAGGAAAGTTGCCAACTTTTACTGAAAATGCGTACCGTCAGCTTAATAAGTTGATTATTTTGAGATTTTGATATTAATTTTTACTAAGGGCTGATTTTTCCGTCGACAGATGACTTTTATTCGAGGAATAAAATTGACCTTTGACAGTTCTTGTATGAAATGACTGTCAAAATTTCAAAATTATTCCTCGAATACAGTTATCAGATGATTGAAAAATTAGCCCTAAAATTTACGGCTTATGTTTGCGCTTAATTTACCAGAAATTAGAGGGGTATTTCCCGTAATTTTAAGAACGTTCACATCAGTCTGATCTGTCCCAGTCTGTCAAAAATACCTCTAAGTTTCCCCTGCGTTTTTTGACATTGGTTGTCGTTAAGAGTAAACTGCTACTAGATTTTGAACGTTTTTTATTATAGGAATTGGTCTTCAATTTTGAACAGACCCTTTTAACTAGAGCATTTTCTACTACAGTCCAGCCGTTGAAAGAGAAACGTATCCCTGACACCTTGTAGTGGTCGGACTTTTAATTAGCTGCAGTAAAATAACAGCTTATGTGTTCCCACTTTTTAATGAAATTTAAATAGTAATGTAACAAAAGAATCGATTCATTCAAGTACCATTGAGTTCAAAATCATTCCATGTTAAATAGATTTCATAAAAGAGAATAATAGTATTAGAGGATGATATTTATAATGAACTTCGGGATAATATAATTTTACAACAAAAACATTGTACAATATCTAATAACTGTTTTTTCATCACATCAGTGATCGGATTGGATTTATAAAAAGCATTCATCCTAATCACAAGCATATACCTATTTTAAATATTTTTATTTTTGAGGTTTTTGGTGTTTTGCAAATAATCCTGTAGAGTAAACTTTATCCCTAACAAAAATTTAATTTATTTATAAAAATGATTTCTTAAATCTATTTAGTTGGAGTTTTAAAGTAAAAATGGAAACAAAATTATCTTTAGTAGAGCAGTAGCGTAAATACAATAGTGTAAGTGTATTTACGCTGATTCGAAACTAGAACATATATTTTTATCCGATCAATAAAAAGAATATTTGATTGTTTACGGTTAAATCAAAACTCGAAGCCTATCCTTCTGCAGCGAGGTGTGAGACAGGGAGACGTTATCTTTGCGAAATTGTTCTCCGCTGCACTGGAGGTCGTATTCAAGGTTCTGGACTGAAAATGGGCTGGCATTAACATCAATGGCGAGTACATAACTCACATTCGGTTTGCTGATGATATCGTCGTCATGGCTGGGACTGTGAAGGACCTCAGTACAATGATCTATGATTTCAGTAGAGCCTCCGAAAGAGTGGGTCTTAAAATGACAAAACGAAGGTCATGTCAAATGCCCATGTAACACCCACTCTCATAAAGATCGGAGACGCTACACTCGAAGTCGGAGACGAGTATGTTTACCTAGAACAAACTGTCCAATTAGGTAGGTCAAACTTCGAGAAAGAGGTCAATCGTCGAATCCGACTCAGCTGGGCAGCGTTCGGGAAGCTACGCTACATCTTCTCGTCCCACATACCGCAGTATCTCAAGACTTTCGTCTTTGACCAGTGCATGTTGCCAGTGATGACTTATGGCACTAAAACGTGGTCGTTCACAATGGGTCTTATAAGAAGGCTAAAAGTCACCCAAAGGGCAATGGAGAGGGCGTGTCATTTTACTGCAGCTAATGAAAAGTCGGACTATAGAAGCTAATAAAGATTATATTCGCAAAACACGTATTCTTTTGTATGAAACTAACAGGTGTCAAGAACGCATTCTCTCGTCGGCTGCACTATAAATAAATAATTGTTGTCAAAATATTATATTAAGTGATTCAGTAGGATACCATACGAGAATCAACATCCGTGTTATTGAATAATTCTGTAATCTGTAATTATTATGAATATTGTATCGGTCCATTAGTCAGCGAATAGATAAACACATTACCGATATGCGATCTGTTTTTTTCGTGTTATTGATATTAATTAGAACATATTTAGTCTGTCGCCAAGACGACGTGAGGCAGAGTGACGGCCTAAATCTATAGGTACACGAAAATATTTAATTAAGACAGAATACAGACCTAATCAAATCTGTCCAAGATAGTACCTAACTACTCCGTAATATTATAATTATTTTGGTTCAAGGGAAAAGTACTAGCAATTTACAAAAAAAAAACGTTATAAAAGTTCAGGTAAACAACTAGACTAAATAACTAACTAAAAAACCTACAAGCAAAGTAATTTTATTAAAGAGGCATAGGTACACTAAACATATTTGAATAAACAAAAACCTTCATTACTAAAATGTGCCTTCTTTTATCCCTCCATCTGAGGAGAACGGAAAATGATGTCAGACTCCTACCGACTAAAATCGCACTATTCCTGATTCGGGGGCCCGGGAAATATTTGTACATTCGCTGTACCTACCAGCCACACCAGCGGGCCCCACCACCGAGCGCGGAAGCTCCCACGACCGCACGTCTTCCTATAAAGACGCGCGTGGAACATTGCGTGCCACCATTGTCCGGTTAAGTAGTCACGACCTCTCAAGGTCAACTACGAGATGCCATATAAAAAAAAAAACACTGGCACTCCGGTAGTGCCGACAGAAGTGAAAACTTGAACAATTACGAGTGTATTTTGTGAATCGTCTTATAAACAAAACACGCGTGTTAAGGTGTGTTCCTTATTTTATAGGGTTTTTTGCAAATCAGGTATGATGACCAAAGTGACTGGTTTATTCTTCTCGTGAAAGGAATTTATTCAGATTTACAAATAAGCACACAGTTATATATCCGTGGTTCAGCGCCATCTCGTCGTTGTTGGATGAACTACGTAGTTAGTACGCGAGGCCCTCGTAGTTCTTCCCGATGTGCATAGATGGCGCTGTCCTCAACAACGCGCGTCTTACGTTTTACGTCTGACGTTTTACGTCTTACGAATTTTCGATCAGGGTCACGTGACCTGACGCGAATTTAGAAGTTTTTACCCATTCCAAAAAAAGTACACAGCGCCGCTAAAGAAGTTTTCACTTCAAAAAAAAAAATTGCGTGCCACCTCTCTGAGACTCTGACTGTTCGAGTGACGATTACTAAAATTTGTAAACTACAAGCCAAAAAAGATGGCGTCTCATTCTTTATCTGACACACAAGTCTCAATAGAGCTTCGACCTATCAGAAATGTGACATGTTTAGACTTCTAGAAACATCTCACGTCTATTTACAAAGAGCACGGGACGAGTATTTCGTAGAAGTATTTCTCAAGCCTATGAATATAGAGAGAAAGATTCCAGTGGACACGAAAATAATCAACTAGGAAAGGTAAAGCGAAGACAATAGACTCCTTTGATCCGTATCGGTTGTACCTATTCGGAAAATCACACGACCAAATTCTGTGTATTGTCAATCGCAAATATCGACTCGTATAGATATCTAGGTATATGTTTGTTGTCCATTTTGGTGGAAAATAGATAAAACGGCGCAGGAGAGACTTTACCAGAAGTGGTCAGCGTATTAGTTTGTCAGCAGCTTGAGCTTCAATGTGTGTGTGTGTTTCTCATCAGGACTATACCGGATTATAGCAGTTCGCCGTAGATATGGTACGATAGTGGCTCCTCGGCTCGTCTGACATTATCTTCTGTCATCAGAGGGATAATTCTCGTAATTTTAAGAACGTTCACAGTCTGATCTCTGTCTCAATCTGTCAAAAATACCTCTAATTTCCTCATATTCTTGAAAAAAAATTGACATTAATCGTCGCTGAGATGAGACTTGTTTTTGAACTTGTTATTATGGACGGGAATTGGCATTTACGAGACAGCGGCCACGCATCCATCGAGGTGACGGTCTTCTAGAGTGACAGTAATCTTATTCGACCTTTGCGGTGATTCTAGTAATTTCGTAAGGAAAGTAGACGGTGCCACCCGCTGCGTCATCAGATATTTAATTATAGCTTTTCTAAACAACAGCTTTATGATAAAATTACTAAATTATAATATAATTATTCTATTTGTGTTGACAAACGAGTGGGTTCCGATTTAATTTTGTTTTAAAGTGGGTACGCTAGATTGCTTACTTCGTCGCTACATGCGATGAAATTACAATATAATATGATTCTTTGTATTCAAATTGTACGGGTTGTAGTAGTTAACTCCGTACACCGATTTGTCGCGAAGGTTGGTAAGTTAAGTTAGTATAGAGAAACACGCTCCACTGAGATGCACTAAGTAGTTAAGTTTATTTAAGTTAAAAGTAACAGTACTAGAGTGAAAGGCGATTATTTCTCTCAGTTGTTGATAGCTACCCAGTTATAAGTTCACTATATTTTTATTCGCTAGTCATGTCATTTTATTATGCCAAATTATGACGCGCATCGTTGGTCTAAAGTAGGTTACAGAATAAGCAGAAAAATGTACGGCGAGTAAACCGTACATATTGGCAACCCCCTAAAAAAGCTAAGATGAGTAAAAAGAGAGAAAGAAACGCCTGTACAAAGTCGAACATTAAAGTAAAAGTAAATAGGTAAAAAATTAATCAAAAGTAAACACAACATTGTCTCGGTGTCCTTGAGAATGAACGTGGCAGTCGTCCGTGGGCGCCTGCTGGTTTTCATCTCTGGTAGTCTTCTGTCGAGATCCCATTGGTTGAAGTTCGATGTCTTCATGCGTTTGCTTTTTATTTGTGTTCCTAGGAAGTCGCTTCTTGAGCAGTGTGCACTGTGTGCAGTATTTCTTTATTACGATCCACAGGAAAGTGATGACGGCAATTGTGAGTAAAAAGTAACAAATCGCATATTGATGAACGTCATGATCCGTGATAGTAGATGGTAGTTTCGGCTCGTTCTCTTGTTGGAACCGCAGCTTTTTGTCAAGTTCCTCAAAGTCATTTTTCTTGAGAGTGAAAAGTTCGTTTGGTGCTTTATGAAGTGTGACGTTGACAATGTTGTTTATCGGCGAATTCAGGTTCGGTACCTGCATGTAATAGTTCACGTTGAGGTTGCTGTTGTACTGATTGTGCGAAGTGATGGTGAGTTCTTTTGACCGCAGTACGCATCCTTGACTCAAAGTAACTATAGCCGCCGATGTGATAGTTTGCGATATTACGTCGTTTTCACAAACAGTACGTAATTCGCACCTTCCGCAACAAACAACTAGCCAGCTGTTTGATTCTTGCAACTTGATCCATGTCTCCTCGCATGACACGCTGCGTACGTCACATGGTGACGTAGTTGTACGGTGACCCAGTAGTTTTGCTTCGCAAGGTGCATTCTTGTTTTGTAAGTTGAACACTGGCATGTTTGCGTTACAGATGAAGTTATCTTTTTGTCTTTTGATGCATTGCTTGAGGTCCTTATCTTTTAGTGAGATGTAAGAATTCTTCTCAAAGTTCACGGCAATGTACTCTGAAGATAGCTGCATCAATTTGTAATTTGACTCCGCCTTGAAAGGTATAGCGATAGCCCGGTAGTAGGTGAAGTCCTCATTCGAAGTTAGAGGAATGTGAATTTCGAACATGAAGTAGTTCTTTGTTATTCGTGCTTTCACGTACAGCAACTTGTAAACTTCCTTGATATCTTCTCTGATATTTTCTGTAGGTAATGACAGAGTCCTCGGCAGTCGGCCGGATATATCTTCCAGTTGCTTTATTAGACTGACTGGTGATATCAAGTGCACGTCCATATGTCCACTGTAGACATTAGTGAGAGTGTTCAGGAGCATAGTTTGAATTTCCTTAAGATTTCGTAATAGTAGCGATGCTGTGAGAGAAGCGGAGTTGAAGTAACTTGTGGCCATCATCATTTGTATTTCCGTTTCAATGTTGTTCAGTGTCGTCTTTGTTTCTTCCATGAAATGTTCTATCATCTTGCATTGAAGTTTAATATTTTCATCGTTTTTCTTCAAAACGTCATTTTGTAGTTGCATGATCGATGTTTGATTTTTTGCGAGTTCACGCAAATAGTTTTCGTTGTGTTGTATGGCATCAATGTCTTTATGGTATTTGTCAGCAAACTCCTGGTCTAAGACGCCGAATAAGCTGTTTGCTACCATGCCAACTCCGTTGATTAAACCGCGCTTCTTGCGCTTGGATAAATGCTTGTGAGGAGCCAGCAGGATTGTGTTGTAGAAGTTTAGTAGTTCCATCTCGTGGCAAAGTTGATCCGATGTAGCTCGGCAATAACTTTGATGGATGTTCCGGCAAAGGTCATTTACACCGTTTATGTATTTTTCAATATGTTGAACGCCCTGCCAGTAGTTTGTTAAGTTGTAGTACGTAAGCAAAGTCCATTCGTCATGAATGAGTTCAATTTTGCCGATGGTATCATAATAAATCGGTCGCTCGGTTTCCAGGTTGGTAATTTGAGTGCCTGACCTTACTTGCGAACCATATGATCCATTCACAAGTATCAACATTGTGAAAAGAAACATTAAAATGTTTGTTAGACATTTTCTTCCAGACTTTTTTGTTGTGGTAGTTTTTCCTGTTTTATCAGCCTTTTGTAAATCCGTTTTAAATTCTTCATATTTTTTGTTGCAGGTAGTGTCGATAGGTAGAGCTGATAGTTTTGTTATAGGTCGTTTAATGACACCACTTTGAGTTTTTAGGGTTGTCACTCGAACGTATCCATCCGCTCCAGGGTGATGTTCTAGCACCCGTCCCATGGCCCATTTTCCTGGCGGCAAATTGTTATCCCGGACTAAAACGATGTCCCCCTCGCTGAGGTTTTTCTTGGGATTGTTCCATTTGCTGCGTGTTTGTAGTTGGGTAAGATAGTCGCTTGACCAATTCTTCCAAAATTGTTGGTACATATGTTCAGTTAGCTGCCATCGTCGGCGTAGGTTAAAGTAGTTTTCATCAGTGTAGTCAGCTCGCGGTAAACACATTATTGGTCCCCCCGTTATAAAGTGTCCCGGTGTCAGGTAGTTATAAAATTCTTCGGGGTCTTCAGTGAGCTGGCAAAGTGGCCTCGAGTTCATGCACGCTTCTATCTTTGCAAGCAAGGTAGTAAATTCCTCGTACGTCAGTTTTTGGTCTCCTAGCACCCGACGAAGATGGTACTTCATCGATTTGACCGCTGCTTCCCATAGTCCACCAGCAGTTGGCCAAGCGGGTGCATTGAAATGCCATTGTACTCCCATGTCTGCGATGTTATTGAAGAAGTTTGGCGACAAGATTTGCTTGAACTCTTCAAACTCTTTCTGAAGCATCCTTGCTGCTCCTATAAAGTTCGTACCACAGTCCGAGTAGACGTGACCTGGTGTGCCGCGCCTGGAGCACATCCGCTGGAAAGCTGCTATGAAAGTTTCAGTGCTTAAGTCTGATGCAAGTTCGATATGCACAGCCTTTGTCACCATGCATACGAATATGCATATGTAACCCTTTGAAGTTCGAACTCCTCTTCCTTTGTTGAGTCTGACTTCGACGTGTCCTGTGAAGTCAACTCCCGTGTGGGTAAACGGACGCGAAGGTGTAACTCGCTGTGGTGGCAGTTCTCCCATTAGTTGGTTCGACTTCGACGGGTTGTAGCGATGGCAGCGCACACAGCGCCGTAGTTCAGCTTTCACTGCTCTGTTACCGCCAACGATCCAGTACCGTTGCCGGATGTACGCTAAAGTTAGTCTGGCTCCTCCGTGTAAAGTCGCTAGGTGAGCTTGATAAATCACCAACTCAGTAAGTCGTCCACCCTTAGGTAGAATGAGTGGATTTTTCATCTCAAAAGGTAAACTGGAATGGTTTAGTCGACCCCCGACTCGGATTAAGCCGTTGTTGTCCAAGTATGGTTTAAGTTTGTAAATTTTACTTTTCGTAGAAATAGTTTCTTTCTTCATAAGTTGTTTATATTCCTGCGTAATTTCCGTTTGTTGCACATATTTTATTATTTGTTCATTTGCATTGTTTAATTCGCATAAAGTGAGGCATCCGGTGTCACGTTTCGTGTTATTACGTGCGTTTCGAAGAAATCGTTGCATCCATGCTACAATTCTGATCACCTTGGTCAATGAACTGCAATTTGTTAATAAGTTATGAATACAATTATTGGTCTCTTTGTTTATAGAGTTCGATTTCGCTTGGCAAACGCTGCCTATGTTAGTTGTAAATGTGCATGTTATTTGTTCTTCACGATTTTCTTCTGTGAAGGTATTTAAAAATGCAGGACCTTCCCACCACAGACCGAATGTTGCTAGCTTGGTTGGTAGCAAGCCTCTTGATGCACAGTCTGCAGGGTTATCTTGCGACTTCACATAACGCCATTGCTCGGCTGGTATGATTTGTCTTATTTTTGCAACTCGATTGGCGACGTATTTTTCTCTTTTAGATGTATCCCCCTGTATCCATGCCAGGACCACTTGGGAATCACACCAAACGCTTGTAGTTATGTCGAAACCATTTAGAGCTTCTCTGAGTTTTTCGATGAGTTGCGATAGTAAGAGTGCGCCGCAAAGTTCAAGTTTCGGTAATGTTATCGTTTGTGATAACGGTGCTACTCTTGTTTTAGCAGCAAGTAATGTTATTGTTGGCTTGTTATGTTCATCTCTGACGCAGCTGTAAACCACGCAGGAGTAAGCCTTTTCACTGGCGTCGCAGAATCCAAATAGTTCTGTCTTCTGCGTCGTTGAACCGATCCAGCGCTTGATTTTCATGTGTTTTACATTGGGTATGTCTGCTCTTAGGTTTAGCCACTTATCTGCTATATGTGACGGTAACAGATCATCCCACTCAAGTTTGTTGACCCATACTTCTTGAAATATAATTTTTGCTGCAATAGTTATGGGTGATAACCAACCCAGCGGATCATAAAGTTGTGAAATTTCTGAAAGCAGTCGCCTTTTAGTTATTTCCGGTCGACATTTTTCTTCATATTTCCAGTTAAACACAAATGTGTCAGAATGTGGATTCCAACCTAGTCCTAGGGTTTTCATGGATTCCTCCTGCTTGAATTCAAAAGTGATTCTGCTTGAAATCTGCTCATCACTTAAGTTCTCTAACAATGCTGTATCATTGCTAGACCACTTGCGTAAGTTCATCCCGGCTCCCTTTAACATATCGATAAGCGATGTCTGGAGTTCCTGAGCCGCTTCCAGTGAGTTATGGCCGCTTATGACGTCATCGACGTATATTTCGTTCAGTAGTACTTTGGCTGCCGTGGGGTATTTGTAGCCATCATCGTATGCAAGTTGTTTGATGGTTCTCATGGCTAGCCACGGTGCGCACTTAGTGCCATAAGTGACAGTACAAAGTTGGTACTCTTGCAGCTTTTCTGACGGTGTAGTTCGCCAAATGATTTTCTGCAAATGTTGTTGTTCCTCAGACAGCCAGATACATCGGTACATTTTCTCGATGTCAGCTGTAAAGGCGTATTTGTAACTTCTCCATTTTATGATAAGTTCTTGGATATCTTTTTGTAGGTTGGGGCCCTTTTCTTGTAAGCTGTTCAGGCTGTATCCCGTTTTAGTTTTCTGAGATGCATTGAAGACAACTCTGAGTTTCGTGGTAGTAGATTCTTCACGAAGTACTCCGTGATGTGGTAAGAAACATCCAGTAGTTGAAGATGTCATAGGTTTTGCTGGTTTCATATGGCCTAACTCCAGGTATTCCCTAAGGAATTCTTTGTATAGCATTTCAAGTCGGCCATTTCTTTGAAACCTTTTTTCTAGTTGCAGCATTTGTGATACTGCAATAGTTTTCGATGTTCCGATCTTATTTTCATAACCCGGATCTAAAGGCATCTTCACAATGTATCTCCCATCTGAACCACGGCGAGTCGTTTCCTTGTAGTGAGTTTCACATTGATCCTCTTGACATCTGTCAGTGTTTGTTTTTGAGACGTCTTCACACTCCCAAAATTTAGTTATTTCCGCCAAGTCCAGCAATGTGACGTGACAGTTAAAAGTTTCCAGTTTTCCGCACAAAATCCATCCCAGGTGTGTCTGTTGCGCAACGGGTGACTTTGGTGTGCCTTTTAGGATTCCATCTTGTATTATTTCAGCGTATACATCCGCTCCAAGCAGTATATCAACAGGCCTTGAAATGTTAAAATCAGGGTCCGCTAGTTTTAAGTTTTGCAAATGCGACCACTCTGGTCGTTCAAATGTGTTGTTCGGTAGTTTGTTGATCAGTTTCTTCATAATCAGTGCTTCAGTGGTGAAAGTATATTCCGAGTGGATTGATCTACATGTTAGTTTAAGGCGTCCTTTACACTCGCCTGATAGATTTCCAACTCCAGATATCTTCGCTGTTAGTTTGTTTCTTGGCAGCCTTAGAAGTTGTGCTGCATTTTCAGTTATTATGTTAACTTGTGAGCCCTGATCTACGAGCGCACGAAGAGTTGTGTAAGTTCCATCTATCGATTTGACCTTAAGTTGGACGGTTGTCAGTAAAACTTCCATCTCGCTGGCTGATAGATGATTTGAACTCGGCGTTTCAGTTTCCCCCGAAGGTCGTTGACTTGAGCGTTGAAGTTCATTGCTCGTCGAAGGTTTATTTTTGTCGGAATTGTTGTAATGTAAGAGCGTATGGTGCTTCATATTACATTCCTTACAAGTTTTCGTTGAGTTGCAAGTTTGTTTTTCGTGACTAAATAAACAGTTTTTGCATAGACGCAACTTTGCAATTATGCCGTTTCGTTGCTTTGTATCTAAGTCAATAAACTGCTGACATCGCATTAAAACATGATTGTTTTTGCAAAGAGGGCATTGCCCGTATGAAGCGTGGTAAGTTTTCGGAATCCACTTCTTTTGGTCGGAATTTTTTCGAGGTATATGTTTTTCAGCTCCAGTTCCAGCTGACTTCTCTGAACTTAGTACGTCCTTTTTTGAAGTCTTCATGGTTTCAAACGCCATAAACTGGTTTTCTAAGTACATCAAAAATTCCTGCAGTGTTGGCACGTCTCTGTTATCGTGCAAGTTCCTTATGTATTCATTGTAGGTGCCATAATCTAGTTTTTGCGACATCAGATGGACAATCATAGGATCCCAGCTGGATATATCAAAACCAATGTTTGTTAAACCGTTTAGACATTCCGTTGTTACGTCATGCAACTTCTTCAAGTTGTAAACGTCTGGCTTCTGTATGACAGGCAATTGCAGCATAGTGTTCATGTAGGATGAGAATTGTAGTCGACGGTTGTTGTACCGCTGATTCAGAATATCCCAACATGAAGTGTAGTTATCAGCGCTGATGCTCAAGTGTTGCACCAGTCTCTCTGCTTCACCTTTCAGCCTGGTCTTCAGATGCTGCATTTTTTGAGCATTATTCAATGTCGGATTTTTGTGTATGGTTTCCAGGAACAGATCTTTGAAAGATATCCATTTGCTGTAGTGTCCTGAAAACTCTGGAATCTCGATTCTCGGTGCTGAATGTTGGTGATGAGCGGTGGACCACATCTTGCTTTTCAGTCGTTTCCTTGTTTCGTCATATTTGGCTTCCATAATGTTGAACTTGTCATAGTATGTATGTTTCGAACCTCTCAGTAAGGCTTCCAGTTCCCAATGAGTGTTGTCCACAGCTTCCCACTTCGACTTCAAGATTGACAAGTGATCGTCAAGTTCCCATTTTTCAGCTATACATTCAAAATCAATTTTTGCCATAGCTCGATCGATAGCCTTGAAGTTGCATTCCTGTTTAGTCAGCAAAGTTTTTGTTTTCTCATCAGGTTCTCCTCTCGAAAAGTCGGTCAAGTCAAATTTGACATTTTCTTCAGTAGCTTGTAACATTTTTAAAATGTCTGCTTTAGTTGCTTCGTACATGGTCTTTGTCTTACCGTAGACATCTTCCACAAAATAGTTTATGTTCCTGTCTTCAATTTCTTGCAACAACAATGTATGGCGTTCGTCAAAATCCATCCATTGAGCTTCTAACGAGGACAGCCGCTTGTTCAAGTATTCCTTTGTTTTTCTGGTTTTACTGTCCTTGTTATAGTTAGTGCATAATGTTTTGATATTTTCAAAACATGTTGATTGTAGCGATAGCTTATTCATCTTGATTATAGACGATAGCTTTCTTATATGTAGTTCACAAAGTACCTTTTTTGGAAAGGTCTCGAAGATCCTCCTTGTAGTTCAAGACTCTTCTAGTTATCGTCGAAGGCTCCTCGAGTAGTCGAAAGCTCTTCTAGTAGTTGTAGTTAGCTTCAGTAGTTGAAGGCTCTTCCAGTAGTCGAAGGCTCTCCCAGTAGTTGCAGCTAGTTCCGGTACTCAATGTGCCTGTACTCTGGCTAGGTATATGCGTCTTCTCAATCCAACTGGGGCGACCCTCTTCCGGGAGACCAGCTGAACCGCTTCGTTACCGTAACAACAGACACAAACACACTAAGATACACGAAGGCTCGAAGGACCATAAATGTATGGGTTGTAGTAGTTAACTCCGTACACCGATTTGTCGCGAAGGTTGGTAAGTTAAGTTAGTATAGAGAAACACGCTCCACTGAGATGCACTAAGTAGTTAAGTTTATTTAAGTTAAAAGTAACAGTACTAGAGTGAAAGGCGATTATTTCTCTCAGTTGTTGATAGCTACCCAGTTATAAGTTCACTATATTTTTATTCGCTAGTCATGTCATTTTATTATGCCAAATTATGACGCGCATCGTTGGTCTAAAGTAGGTTACAGAATAAGCAGAAAAATGTACGGCGAGTAAACCGTACACAAATATTGAACTAACAAAATATTTCTAATAGTACAGACGCCAGCACATCAAGCTACTATAATTTGTCAAATTTCTTTAATAGATTTGCAACTTCGCTCAAGCATAAGGTTCAAAGTTGATAGGGAAAATTTGACAGTTTCGGGTAGCCTGATGTGCTGGCGTCTGTACAATGAAAATCATAATTTAGTACAAATGGCAAGCACATAATGCATAGTAGGTAGCGAGCCTACATTTTGTAAAGTCGTGTCATTGGAATGAATTAATTTTCATTCACGGTACACTTAAATCTAAACAATACATAATAAACAATACATAATAATTGTCAATATCCTCTGAATAACTAATCTTTTACTGTCGTTAGACCACGTAACGCCAAAGAATAACTGTTTCATGAAATCGTCATTCTTTGGGGTTACGTGATCTTAGAGAGTTGTGTTGATGACTTTAATGATTATAATTCTGTAAATACATATTTGTTACGGCCGCGAATCGAAAATTTGAATTTCGCGGGCTACCTTAGCGCTTCCCCCTTAAGTTTTAAGGTCATCTCTTTTACCTTACCTATAAAGACTGCCTATTCATAGACTATCCGTTTGAGTTTATGCTGTTGATTTTAACCTGCCTAGGATATTTAGTTTGGCAAGCTCCTAGCTTTTTTCCTTTTTATGGGTAAATCAGACGCTCATATCAATTTTCATTCAGGAAAACTGCACGATCAATACTACTTTTTCAACTTGCCTAAATATACACGTTCACCGACTATTTCCTGTGTCGGGGGCAATTTGAGGCAAGGATGTAGTTATGTTCCAATTTGGAAGGGGTTAACATATCTCCACTTATCACGCAGAATTTGAAGCGGTAATAGCTCGACGGCAACACATAAACTACTGATGGGGAATATGGCAAGGCCTTGAGTTCTAATATTGCCCAATTTAACCCCGGTGGTGAGCCAATTTCGAACATAACCATCAAGTTATGTAAACTTCCAATGGTTACAGAACATTACAATAGAATGCATCATCTAATTTCATAATATGAGCCTATTATTGCCCCACACACAAAAGCCTCTTTTCATCACACTGATATTATAAAGGCTAAAGTTTGTGATTGTATGTGTGTTTATATGTTTGTTACTTCTTCACGCTCAAACGGCTGGACCAATTTTGATAAAATTTTGTAATGAGCTAGCTGACACTCTGGATTAACACATAGGCTACTTTTTACCCCGATATTCCCACGGGATCGACATTTTCGCGGGTGAAACCGCAGGGCGCAACTAGTATTAGATAAGGCACGACATTGATTACCACGCTTGCTCATGACGGGTTGCCGATTGAATGTCGGAAATTATCCCACGAAACGTACTACCAAGATATATTATTATACAGGGTCTCATTAAAATACATAGATGGACAAATTTTAACACAGCGCGGCGCTCAGTACGTCTAACTACAGATATGCAAGCAAAAAAAACACTGATTAAAGTGATTTTATTTTGACCTAAAATAATAAATTGCCGGCACATTAGTGTATTTTCGTTAGCTGATTATTTTTCTTGTAAGTATCTATGCGTTTTTTTTATATATATTCTACCATCGTCCTTATTTTGGTGGTCTGAATGATTCCTAAAAGTTTGTCCAACTATTTTAATGGGACCTTATACAGTCTTAGTCCTAACCCAGGTCAAGGTGTTCACATGTGCCAAATTTCATCCAAATCTGTTCAGCCGTTTTAGCGTGAAAGCGTAACAAACTCACTTACGCATTTATAACTATACTAGCTTCCGCCCGTGGCTTCGCTCGCGTGGTATGTCGATAAAAAGATTTGGTATCGACTATATCCGCTTTTGGCCAGCACTATACAGGTTTAAATAGGACGGAAGGTGCGATAATGTGCAAATAGGAGGATTCCCCCCACTGACAATGTTGTGACTTCAATTAAGAAGTAAGTAATTGAGTACCAAGAAAAGAAAGGGCAGTGGTGGCCCAGTGGTCATGGACACGACTTACGAGTTGTAGGTCGTAAGTTCAAACCCAGACAGGCGCTTTACTTTGTGTAAATTATTTCATCACCACTGCTCTCAAAACGGTGAAGGAAAACATCGTGAGGAAACCGGCATGTCCTAGAACCAAAAATTCGAAGACATGTGACATCCACCAACCCGCACTGGGCCCGCGTGGTGGATTACGGCCCACTCCCTCTCACTGAGAGGAGGCCTGTGTCCCAGCAGTGGGAACATTATAGGCTGATTATGATGATGATGATGATGATGATGATGAATTGAGTACCTATGTGCATAAAGCACTAAAAAGAAACCCCATGAGAACATAAACTCACTAAATAATAATTAAAGTTACATTCTAAGTGGACTTTACGATGAGTATAAATTGTAAAAGGCGGATGACATTAAGCCCCCCCTCCCCCGGCCCCTGCTGTCGCGGTGAAAAACTACCGACGACCAAGTTACATTTAAGTTCCCGGCTTTAACTATGTTGATAGTCCGTGGTTATGCAGCTTTCACATGAGGATAATATTTTCCCTTCCTTAGTTGGTGCGTTTTAGCATGGCATTTGCCCACCTACCACTCATTGACCCATCTTTATGGACAGGGGATCTGCTTACTAAGTCCATCAACGAACGAACGGTACGGGACTGTCCGGAAATAGTTGATCAGTCAAAACAAGTGTAAATTTAAATTTTTTCGGAAGGGAAAATATACAACGAGAGTAGTTGCAACTGTCAAATCGGGTCGTTGTTCATTCTTAGTTCGGGCCCCAAACTAGTCAATGTATGCAAATGATACGAAGTTGGAAACTACGGACTTCGTGTTTAAAGAGTTGGCTCCCAGATTCCAGTACTCTTCAGTATAAAAACGGGAAAAAAGTCCCTCAATGTCGATATTCATCGATTATTCGTTTACGTTTTTCGCTCTTCTTCATCTTCGTGTGGGTGGTACTGTGGCACAATACTTCGCCACTGCCATGACATCGTCGGTGGCAGTGCATGGGTGGTTTTGACTTCGCATAGGTTTTGGGGCATAGGAGAGAAGGTGAGACATAGTCCGCGAAGTGGCGAAGTCTGGTGTTCCACTATTTCCACTAAAGGAAAACGATTCATATAGTAAGTAATAAAAATTGTAATGTAATGTAAATTGTGTTGTAATTATAATGTATGTATTCATAGTATTTTTAAGTTATATTAATATTGTATTATATGTGTTTATATGGGCCTTGATGCCTGAAATAAATGGATAAATAAATAGTTTATTGTTCGGGTTTCTACGGAGAGAGATTAGTGAAAGCTGTTACCCTTTCTCTAATCTATTGCCATAGTTACAATAAAACACACAAGATTATTGTTAACATTCTTATTTTTAGCCGAAATTGGTAATCTTTGAAAAACTTGATAAGTTGAAACCTTGCCTTTGTTTCAACTTATCAAGTCAAAACGGTTTAGAGAAAAGGGATATTTAGTAAGGAATTCGGAAATATTCAAACATACTTACATAAAATTGGGTTTTCTCGAATGCCATACATTTTCCCCTAGGCTTTATGGGGTGCTTAATTGTTGCGAATGGGTAACATTATTACGTCCTGGAAGAAATACGTAAAGTAACAAGTCATCCAGTATAATTTCATTAAGAACTCCACTATTGAATTAGCGGGCAATACGTCTTACTGTCATTCTTAGAATGATTAGACCAGTGGTATACAATACTATACGACAACCGGCACCGTCTGTATCGTTTCAACGAGCCCTTGACCTGATTTTCGTTTTGCTGAAATATGGCAGAGAGGCTTTAGCCAAACGGTATTATAGCCTTTTCCATGTCATAATTTACATCTCTACCATCACTTGGTATTTACATAACATTTGTAAAGTCAAAAACATTGAAATGCTGGTCGGAAAATAACACACATTTTAATAATTAATGCGTGCCCATACACGCCTTTTATGTGATAATCTATTTGAGCACTTTTTATTTACAACTAGTTGCGCCCCGCAGTTTCACTCGCGTAAATGTCGATTCCATGGGAATATCGGGATAGTTCGCGTTCGGCACGCCTCGAGTGTACTCTCCGTATCGGCTTAGGTCGGTCGTGATTACCTCGCTCCTTGCTGGACTTGAGCTAGCGGTGTTTATTGTATGTTTGGCTGTGTTGGTGACGTTAGCGTACCGCACACCATTCAAACGATATACAACGCGTGTAGGGTTTCCTTATTCATTTCTGTTAGTTATTCCTTATTTATTTCTGTTAGTTAGTTCCTTAGTTATTGTAATTAGATCTCAACCTTGTTAAACGTAACATTTCAGTACCTTTAGTTGTTGCTTATGTTAGACTTATCACTGTAATTCTACCACCGTAAGGTTAATAAATAATTTTGTTACCTGTATTGTGAGTTTAGTTGTCTCCTCACACATACCCCGCTTACATCTTACATCTTAAAGCATATATGTTAATCCAGAGTATCAGCTACCTCCATACAAAATTTTATCAAAATTGGTCTAGCCGTTTGAGCGTGAAGAAGTAATAAACATATAAAAACATACACACACACTCACAAACTTTCGGCTTTATAATATGTATTAGTATGATTCACATTACTTCCTTTAACGGAAAAGTCGGTCCTTCGAGTCTTAAGAAAGCCTGATGTACTTCATAGTGCATCATAAAAAATGATATACAAATAGGCCATAATAATTTATTGAATAAGAGTTTTAATAATGAATTGAGTACGCAGGAATTTATTAGGCTTATGACAAATTCATATCTATATGTTTATTAATTTTCTCTCACATTGGTTTTGCAGCACTTAACAGTTTTCAACTATATACATTCATATTTTGAGAGCTGGTGCCTGATATAGGTTTTAGAAAAACCATAAAAATTAACAGGTAGGTAACATGTATTTCTGCGTTCTATGTTCTATGTTATGGGTTTGTTTTCTGCACTTATTCCTTCAAGTGGACCACTGTGCGTGGGCCATTACGGCCGTCTGTGGTTATTCCAACCAGCCCACCTCCTCCAGAAGTTAATTAAGTCTCCTAGCCTTTTGAGAACATTTGTGTAAGATCTTTGTGTCCCGAGGGATTCAGACCTAATCTGGGTGACGCATGTTCTCTCAAAGAGCACATGCGCAACGGTTTCCTCAGCCTCCATGCAGGCCCTACACAGGGGACTGTCCGGTATGCCTATTGTGTGGAAGTATTTGTTTAGCAAGCAGGGTCCCGTGATGGTTCCCGTCACCAGGCGCAGGCCTTTCCTGTCCAGGCGTAGTATTTCTACTATCTACAGGATGGAGATTAATGGAGAATGCATTACGAAGCGACTAATAAGTAGGTATTTCTACTAAGTGTGCCGGCAATTACTGTAACACTATCAGATCATTCGTCGACCGTAGGTTCAATTGAGGTAAGGGACAAAATACCCAAAATGAGTTGAGTATACAGTTTTGTTCAGAATTTTTCGCTCTATCGAATGGTGTATATGGAAAAATTCTAGCTTAAGAAAAATGTCCCTTACCCTAATGATTTTTGGATCCAAATTTCGAATCAGCCCCATAATAACAATGTATCTGAAAAACTACGCAATATAGGAACTTGAAATGGTGTAATTATCGCCGCCAATCCACTTCAAATAAGGTAAGGGTCTTCCCAATCAACGAATTACCGTTACATGGTTTATTTTTTAAGAAACAGTAATGTAAATTGTGTAGTTCATTTTCTGTCAAAAATCTCTTTACACTGTATTTTTTTTCATAAATTTTTTCAACAAGTCCTTTACACTATTTTTCATTAATAGATTGGATCCAACGTAGAGGTCAATTTAATGTAAGGGACGGGACTACAAGTTACTTCGTCAGTAAGGGACATTACTAACAAAATACGTTGTGGTAAGGGACATCTATTTTCTTAAATAGCTAACTTATTTAAATAAATGTTACACATGTAGATAGAGCACTAAAATACAAGATTATGTGTGAAATCAGACCCGAAAACGGTTAATAATAAAAAAAGTTATGGGCGATTTAGTCCGAAAAAAAACTTTGTCGGCCTCTCCTGAAAAATCATATTTTGTCCCTTACCTCAATTGAACCTACGGTCGACGTACCTCTAAACCTTAACCGCAATTTCCCAACTTTTCACCTGGTTTATTTCAAATTGTTCCCGTTCCGCTAACTAAGGAATTATTTTACAATCTGCAATAAGCTACGAATTTCAGAACAATGTTTAGACGGTAATTCATTTTACTACACCTCTGTGTAGTAAAATGAATTACCGTCTAAATATTGTTCTGAAATCCGTACCTAAACCCCTCTGGGTTTAGGTTCATAAAATTATAACTTAGTTTTCTTTTTAATCAATTACATAGCTGATTTATTTTCTACGAAGGAAAGGCAATCGTGTCTTTTCCAGAAAACCTTATAATAGCTGATTCTACGTAAGGAATTACAGCGGTGCAACGTTGGGGTTACATTTTAAAATATTTCTATTGCAAGATACGGGAAAGTTATTTTAATGAGTTTTTGGGATTCGATTTTCCAAATTAAAGAAGAGACAAAAGAAAAATAAAGAAAGAAAATACGTTTATTTGCGGACGCATAGAAAGAACACAAAAACAAAAAGAACAAGTTGGGAGAAAATATGCGCCACATTCACGCAAAACGGCCATCGCTCAGCCTAATGCTAAGACCCTATCGCTCAGACCCTAATGCTAAGACCCTATGCGAGACAGAGCCCCAGCGCTGGTCAAAGAATAATTGCTTCACGCTTAGGCACACGTTTTATTTGCACTGATATGTCAAAATCCATTAGTGAAAGCGTCTATATAAAAATAAAACCGGGAAATTATCCTCATACCAACCCCCGTGAAAAACAAAAGAATAATATAGAAAGGTATAAAAAACATTGGCCCATTTATAACGCTAGTCCATTAGATTTTATTACTCCAATGAGGATCATAACTAACGTGTTACTAAATGGCCAGAAAAACCGCGTTTAACACAATTCCGCTGTACATGACAGCCCCAATTATGTAGACCATCGCTTATTTGTTAAAGAGCTAACAGACAACCGACACTTTATGTTGACAATCATCGTCACGTCTTGTCGTCAGCAACTGCAAGAGACAGTTGTCGCTCTATGATTTTGTGTGCAGCAGTACCTACCTATCTCTTCTTGGAAATCAATATTGATGTTAGGTGTCTTAGAAACGAAGACTGAAGGTCAATTCCCGTAATTAAAACCGTTCAAAACCTAGTCCCAATCTCATCTCAGCGACAATAAATGTCAAAACTTGTCAAAAATTTAGGGAAATTAGAGGTATTCTTGACAGAATGAGACTGAGGTCGGACTGTCGACGTTCTTAAACAATTGCCCCTGAGATCAATTTTATTTAAGGAAACAAAACACGTCCGCTGGGTTAGTCTGTTTGCCGTAATAAAAAGTTAAAGGGCGACGACTGTCGCTGACGGTCACTGACGAAGATTAGGGCTTCTCAGACGTAAACTCCTTAATCGAAATCACAATTCACGTCCTGAAGCTGTCAACAACTTCGTTAATTATTTTGTGAGAAAAACGTTTCAAATTAAATCTGTAACAGTTACAACGTAATCTTGACATGTACCTATATCTATACATTTTATAAGTTCAAGTCACTTTTCGTGTCTGTCTGTGTGACCGCGATGTCCTTCTAAAATACGCAGCGGATTTTGATGGGGTTTTCACCGTCATTTAGAGAACTTATTCCGGACCGGTTATGTGATTAATATTAAACTTAACTTAACTTAGCATAACATAATCAGCCTATATTATTTCCAATGCTGGGACACAGCCCTCCTCTCTGTGAGAGGGAGCGGGCCATAATTTACCACGCGGGCCCAGTCTGGGTTGATGGATGTCACAAGTCTTCGAATTTTTGGTTCTAGGACATGCCGCTTTTCTTATGATGTTTTTCTTCACCCTTCTGAGATCAGTGGTGACGACATTCAATACACAAAGATATATTCTACTAGTTTTTGTCAAGATGTAAAAACTGGGCAAAACAGAGATGGCTCGCTAGTTTATTAATAAATTTATTTTAGTTTAAAACAGTATGAACCACAACTCTGTGGCTGTTAATTGTTCTCAGTTTCGATGTTCCATTTGTTCAACAAGATATCTATTTATTTTACGTAATATTAAACGTTCGAATGAGAAATGGTAATTCCTTGATTGAAATAAATTCTCTTTTAGCAGTATTCGGGACATTAAGTGAATAATGCCTGTATCCGTTTATAAATAAAAAAAAGTATAACACATCCATTTTCCAAAAAGCTCACTTTATTTTTTCGAAAGTTTATTGATAAAATGCCGTGCATTTTTTGCGTTAACGAACTCATTTTGTTGATTAAATATTTACTGTTCGGGAATATTAAATACTTACTTAAGTTTATTTATGCACAAAATATTTCAGTGCACGAATAAATAAGAAAAAACAAAGCCTTTACACTTAAATTATATGAAGGGAAGTGTCGCCGAGTCGCCCCGTCGCGCGCGCCATCCCCCTCCGCTGAGCCCGGGACGAACGAGCTGGCCAGGCTCGCCGTCCCGTTCCCATAGGGCGGCGCAGACGCAGCGAGGCGGCGGTGGCGAGAAATTGTTTGGGGGTTATGTATGTACCTGGGGCTTGGTCCGAGAGGAATCTTCAACATGTTGGGAAGTTTGCTTCGCATTAATCAGCCTGTAGTTCTTACTAGCTCGCATCTCGATTCAGCTCGCCATCTGTAGTTAAAATTAAATTGATTCCCACCATTCTATACATTGTGATTGTGATATTATATACATAAACGTTTCTGGTGTCTCAGGATAAGTCCGTAGCACAGAGATGTTATACACGTACACCGTCTTGCCAGGATTAATTCAGTTACATGCTCTACGTGATCCTAGTCACCGTAGTAAATTAGACTTCAAGAGGAAAGCACAACCAAGCTTGCCTTTCCCCACGGCCACATCCGTCTCTTTCACAGATTGCCATAATATATCTTATATGAATATATTATTTTAACTCGGTTGTATGTACTGCGCTCTCGGTACATATCAACCCTTTACAACAATACGCTTGGGTATTGAGGAGGAATCGCACGGCCCAAGTCCGCCAATTAACCTCCCGATGTAACCGACTTCCAAGAGCATCAGAAACCTTTAGAAAGATAGCAAATTTAGAATCTAGGCATTAGGTGGGGAACCACTACACTATTGTCTTAGTGCTACCACTTAGCTTATATATCTCTCAGATGAGTCGCCACCATGCTGGACGCCTCCATCATAACACCAATCACTTTACTTTGCACAAAATAGTAAATACTTATTGAATTGAATACTTCACATTTGGTGTATGTAGTCCAAAAGAAGCGGCAAACGCCACAGAGTCACAGACTACTTAAACTTCATAACCATAGACTAATGGTGATCCCTCTATGGGTTCGGTGTTGCCAGCAGATTACCTCAAGCTGTCTTAAATGACTAGTTTGTTACACGTTTCGCTTTAACAATATTAATTTGACTCGTTACCTGTTTACTTCGCGAGCTACACGTCGCGACAGGAAGAGAGGGAAATATTTTCTCTCTCTTATCAGCAATAAAGCTGTCATCAAGAGACCGTCTCTCCCACAGGTATAATAGAATTGTGCGTATTAGACACAGCTTCCGGGATTGTCTCTTAACCGTATTAAATGGGTGACGATGAAGCTAAAGATAATCCTCTCGGTAATAAACGGTGAAAGGTAATACTAAAGCTGAGTTTTTTTTTTTCAGTTAAGAGGCGTACAGGACACAAAATACGCAAGTTTTAGAAACAATATAAGTATATGATCGACTACAGTAAACATAATCAGCAAAATATATGATATTCTTCAGGATATATGCTAGGTAGATGGTTTGATACGACAGAAAAAAATCATGAACATACCTGTAAAAACTTTCTTTTTACAATAAAAACCATATATATACATACAATCATTATGATTTTTTGTCAGATTATTCTACAAGCAACATACTAAAACACTAGTGTTTTAATTTTTTAGTCCAAACATTAGATTTTTTGTAAATAGATAATTGCTTCATATTTTGCAATAAATTACCAGCGTTGTGTCATCGCGCTTCTCTTTCTTTTCTATGCAGTCCGACAAAGATCTTGTAGTTGTCTTAAAGGTAACAGAATCGTTGGTCGACAAAACGCTACTGCTGAGCATGAGGTACTGGGTTCGATTCTCATGTCGGCAGTGTTAATGGGTTTTTCCATCAACAATTTCTCAGTAGCAGCCCGACGTCTGGATTTGGGCTCGGTTGATGGCAATAGACTTGCCTCCTGTTAATTGGTACTAAAAGATAACTGACGAAATGTGGGTGTATACGGGGTACACTTCTGTGTATCCTTTAAGGAGTAAAGAAAGAAAGAAGAAAGAAAGAAAATACATTTATTTAGCACAGACTTAGAGACACACAATACACTAGATAGTTAGATAATAGTCGTACATCAGATAAAAACTAAGATAAAAATAAAAAGTGCAAAGTCCGATGTAAGAAATTAGCAGGAAAGTGTGCCTCACGGCTGCGCCAAAAAGGCCCAGTTCAGCAAAAATGCCAGACAACTGGTGCCTGACGCTGGTTTTCAACTGGACCTGATGTGTACCTGATGATGTGACCTGTGAGTACAGGCGTGATGTTGGGTATGTAACTAGTATATTTTCGAAACTACAGACAGACTAAATTGACCGAAACGTCGGCGTCGTTAGAGGACACATCAGAGCTAATCCAATCAATTGCTACATTTGCCACGTCTTCGAAAAGTGTTCTATCCTAAATAAATCGTAGCTGGTGCCTATCACCCACTACACAAGTTACTAACTAAGAGTAAACTGCTGAAATCGGATTATGATGTAGTTTGCTAGCGGTGAGCAACTGAGCAGTACGCGACTACTTACAAACTTCTGCTGGGAAGTTGTGCCACATGGCGCCAGAAAATATGGAAACGTGTTCTGTTGGTAACACTAAAGGCATTTGTCTTTTTCACAGGTGAATATAACTACTCTACAAAATATGCCCCAGAACTGTCGCACACAACCAAAAACCCCAATAGAATATTATATTATAATCCATAATACTTAAACACCGATTTTTTACATCCTAACTAATATTATAAATGCGAAAGTAAGTTTGTTTGTTTGTTGACTTTTCACGCCTAAACCACTTAACCGATCATCCTGAAACCTAACTATAATATTGTAAATGCGAAAGTAAGTTTGTTTGTTTGTTACCTTTTCACGCCTAAACCACTGAACCGATCATCCTGAAATTTTGCATATACGTTATCAGGTGTACAGAAACGGACATAGTACCTTTCATCCCGATAACAAGTGCTGTTCCCGAGGAAAACAACATTAACTCTATTCTGATAATAGATGGCGCCACGTGTCTTTCGAACGGGATGGACACTTCGCGTGAAACCGCGGGGCGCTGCTAGTTATGTATAAAACATTGTTTATTTATTTAATGAGTTGTAGTGATTGTGGGAGAAAATTGTGGCCACATTACAAGTCTACGCATGCACGCAGTCGCAGCCTCTGGCGTTGTAGGTACTTCCCATTTTGGTTTGTTTGGACTGTACAGCGGATGTGTAACTATAATTTGAGTAGTTTTAATTAATTTTCGAAAAAAAAAATACAGGAATCGTTTCAATGAACGATTCTGAACAAACTACTTTCATTATGTACCTAGGGGAGGGAGTTTACGTTCTGTAAAGTAATAAACTAGTGTTAGGTATATTTAAATTATTTTATTTGGCGCCGCTATTGGCAGAGGGTTTGATTTCCATAAGGTGTATAGGTACAGTCACGAGCATAGAAAACTGTAAATCATCATCATAATTTCAGCCGAAAGACGTCCACTGCTGGACATAGGCCTCCCCCAAGCACCTCCACTTCGACCGGTTCTGTACTTTTTGCATCCAATGGGTTTCTGCGGCCTTCACAAGGTCGTCGGACCACCTCGTGGGAGGCCTTCCAACGCTACGTCTTCCGGTACACGGTCGCCACTCCGGAACCTTTCGGCCCCATCGGCCATCTGTTTTGCGAGCAATGTGCCCTGCCCACTGCCACTTAAGTTTTGCAATTCTTCGGGCTATATCGGTTATCTTGGTTCTCCTGCGGATCTCTTCGTTCTTGATTCGATCACCCAGGGAAACTCCAAGCATAGCCCTCTCCATTGCCCTTTGGGTGACTTTTAGCCTTCTTATATGGCTCATTGTGAGCGACCACGTTTCAGTGCCATAAGTCATCACTGGCAACACGCACTGGTCAAAGACTTTCGTCTTGAGACACTACGGTACGTGGGACGAGAAGATATTGCGTAGCTTCCCGAACGCTGCCCAGCCGAGAAAACACTTTCCAGTTACGCAAAATTATACATCGTTTCTCGTGAAATAAAAACTAGAACTTTGAGAAAAGACCTACATCATAATAGTATGATTTCGATGAAACTATGTTGTAACAACATAACATATTTATTAATAAATGAAGAAGTACATCGCGTTTGAAACTTGCGTTAGTGCAAGTTAGTGCTCGTGACTGTACGAATGTGTTATGGACTTTAGAAATGCGTTTGATCTGAGTGTTAAGATTTCTTTTCTTGTGTAAATGCTTCAATAAAACTGGAAAAAGTCTGGTGCACTTATAGTTTTTTTTAATAAAAAAATGCACCAAACTTTTTCCTGTTTAATTGGAGCATTTATAGAGACAATCTTTACCAGTCAGCATAAGTACCTATAATCAGCCTATAATGTTTCCACTGCTGGGACACAGGCCACCTCTCTATGGAGGGGTAGGCCTTATTCCGCCACGCGGGCCCAGTGCGGGTTAGTGGATGTCACATATCTTCGAATTTATGGTTCTTGGACATGCCGGTTTCCTCACGATGTTTTCCTTCACTGTTTTGAGAGTAGTGGTGATGAAATGGAATACATAAAGTAAATTGCGTGTCTGGGTTCCAACTCACGACAGTCGGGGCCGACACCACTTGGCCACCACTGCACCTTTAACACTCAGATCAAAAAAAAACAATAAGATTATATACTCGTTTGCAACTGAGTATTGCGACACGTGCCAAAGATCAAAACAGTAAAAGTATGTCATGGAGTACCTCCGTGCATCCCCAGTACACAACACTCAGGAATATTTTTTTACTGTTTCCATTCGAAAGAAATATAAAGGAAACGAGCAGTGTCTCGATGCTCGTGGATCTAAGTTGTCAAAATGCCAATAAACGTTTCACGAGAGCCGGTTAAATACGGGAATGAGGGACCAGCGGGAGACAAAATGACAGCGTTATTAAAAGTTCCAATCCCGTGGCTCTTCTACTGAATATTATTGTTTTGTATTTTCCAAGGCGTGGGTAATATAGTTATGGGTAGATATTTGGCTAATTACTGGCCACTGTGTTTTCTCCTATGGATTAAAAAATGGGGATTCTCCTTTCTACATAATATAAAGAAAGAATGGATGTGATAATCTTCATCAAAATTCAGAAACATAATTTTAATCTGATTAAATCAGTTTTCCTGAAGGATTTACAGACTCTGCAATTCAACAGTAGCTCATTTGGATATAAAAACTTTGTGTTTTTTTGTTAAAAGCATCAGGCTCATGAAACACTAGCTGCACCCCGCGGTTTCACCCGCGTAAGTGTCGATCCCGTGGGAATATCGGGAGAAAAAGTAGCCTATATGTTAATCCAGGGTGTCAGCTAAGTCCATACAAAATTTTATCTAAATTGATCCAGCCGTTAGAGCGTGAAGAAGTAACAAACACACACACTCACTCACCAACTTTCGCCTTTATAATATTAGTGTGATAGTGTGACTAGCATGGAGTAACTTATTGAATCTGAAGTTGAAGACAGTTTTGCATTACAATAACAACACCAACTGCAACACACACTATAACTTTGAATATCATAATGACATTCAAAACGTATGTAATACTACATTGTTTACTAAACATATGTAATAGTTATGTAACCTATACAGTAATAACCATGACGGGGATGGGATGGCTCTACTAGTTCCAGGTTGAAACCTAAAACTAGTCGGGCCATCCCGAAATAAGTTGGAATAAACTAAACAATTATAATATAATTAATAATATACTTTACATTCAATCAAAATAGAGCTATTTATGTTACAGCTAATAAACAACCAAAACCAAATTGGTTGTTAAAAACCAGGAATGTTTCAATCAGAAGTTGATAATAGTTGGTAGCTAATTTCACTGTCATGCAAACCTAGTTATGATGTCCTACTGTCCGAGTTCGTATTCAAACAATCGACATCACATACGCACCAAATGAAAAGCCCGGCACGGAACATCGAATCCTATTGTTGCCTGTTCAGCGTCATTCCGTTCTTTGTTCGCCACTCGGCCTTAATACAGTGTTGCATTACACCACTTTGATTGCAAACATGTTGCGCATGTCCATCTACCATAAAGCAATTTCTTCGTGTCAAATGAAACGCGCAAAGAACATGAAACTTTCAATAATATGCGTGAAGTGAAAAACATCCAATAGAATTCAGCACTATTCTTTTATTGTCCAATCTGCATACAAGGTTTAATTTTTAATATTGTCTGAACCAATAAGAAGGCAGTAAAATATCTTCAGCTTAAAGCAATATCTTAGCTTCATTTATGGGCCACGTTCATCCCGGATCGATAAAATTTTAACGGTATGAGCGCAGTGTTCAATTCGGAATGCAAGTTATTTTTTTTTTTTATGTACAACATACAGATAAAAAATTGAATGGAAGTGAATATTTAAAGCGATGGAACTACTTGCTAGAATATGTTTTTTTTTATTTAGGTATAGTGGTATCTAATTTCGTATGGGTATTGAAATAACATAAAAAGCTGCGCACACATGTGGTCTGTTTTGCTCCATATTTGTAAAGTTAGTTTACAAAATCAACACATTTCTCCATAAGTACTGTAGTCATTGATATTATATATCAATGACTGTAGTACTCGTATTTTATGAGTAAACTAACAATAATAAAGAGAATGGATTTGATTTCTTGTATGTTTCTTTGTTACGCTTTCTCGCTAAAACGGCTGAACGGATTTGGATAAAATTTGGCACATGGGTAAAGCATGACCTAGATTAAGGCTCCTACAAACAGGCGCGACACGCGATATAATCGCGAGCGACACAAAGGGACTACTCGTTGCGCGACTTGCTGTGGTGTCGCGCGCGATTTTATCGCGTGTCACGCCTGTTTGAAGGATCCTTTAGGCCATTTATTAGGATAGTTTTTATCCCGATATTTTGAGATCGAAACTTAAGGCTCCTTCAAATAGGCGCGACACGACACGCGATACTAAGGCATCGCAAGCCGTGCAACGAGCGGTGCCTTTGGGTCGCGCGCGATCCGCGTCGCGCGTCGCGCCTGTTTGCAGGAGCCTTTATTCGGATGAAACCGCGGGGCGTAGATAGTGGGCTATATATTAATAAAATAAACACTTTTAAGTTGACTTTTATAATTTGTGAAGAACAGTACAAAAATAATAGTAGATTATTAAACAAGGGCTGTATGACATCAATTGCATACGAGGTTTTTGGCGCCTGAGCGAAGCGAAGGCGCTAATTAACCCGAGTATGCAATTGATGCTTACGCCCGAGATAAATACTCTGCTTTACATATCGATTGTGAGGTAAGTAAACAACAAGACAGCAGGTTTCAATGAACATTTATTAAGAAGAAAAAAATGTGTATTTAATTAAAATTTTAAAAATATTCTTCGTGCAGTATGAGTATGACAGTTCTTTTTTCAAATTCCAAAACCTATGCTGTAATGATAGTCATACACCCCGGCATTCAGGGGTGTAAGGGTGTACTTACAGAGCAAGAGATATGTAAAATACTTTACAATTTAGAAACAATAGTTATAAATGTTTCAGAGATCCAATTAGTTAAGTAACCTACTTAATGGATTGTAAAGTTAGGTCATTATTTCGCTTCAAAAACACTGATTTAAATTGTATTTTCCAAGAAACCGTGGCTGTGAATGCTTAATGATTCGATTCTCAACATGAACAATGTGAGTTTTCCGTAAAGAAATTCTGCCAGACTTTAAATTTGTAACGTCCCCTATATAACGAATTTCCGTCCCAAATTATAAAGGACGGTAGGTAAAATGTGTTTATTGAACCGAAAGTGTAAATAGGAATACCTTTTCCTTGCCCTTGTTAACATATACAGGCGTGTCCTGCTCTACTTATAATAATTATAGCTTTTCCCGCGGTTTCGCCCGCGTTGAGGTCACAAATTGTTCTACGGGAACATACTACCGGGATTAAAAAAAAATATTTAGCCGTTAAGGCGAAAAGCTAACGAACAGACAGGGAGACGAGTTACTTTCGCATTTATATATTAAGTATCATGTAATACAGGGTGGCAGGAACATCGACGCGCAAACTGTACCACCGTTTTATAGCCGACGAAAACTGTAACCACCGTTTTATAACCGACGAAAACTGTAACCACCATTTTGTAACCGACGAATTTTTTTTACGCTAGGGGTAGTAATCACCATGTGCTGAATTTATGGTTACACTTTACGCGTGGATGTCCCTGCCGTGCATAGTTCTTAGATATTGTTTACCACAGTCTGTTGCTATCCTGACAAGGTCAACGGCATCTTCTTATACAGAGAAATATCACCACGCTTACAATGTTCATAAGTGATTAGTCTGTGGCGACTGTTCGGGTGGTCGGCGGTGTTGTGTGCTGATATGTGGCACTACTCAGCATTCCCGCTCTACTCCCTTTTTAGGGTTCCGTACCCAAAGGGTAAAATCGGGAACCTATTACTAAGACTCCACTGTCCATCTGTCTGTCTGTCACCAGGCCGTATCTCATGAACCGTGATAGTTAGACAGTTGAAATTTTCATAGATGATGTATTTCTGTTGCCGCTATAACAAAAAAAACTAAAAACAGAATAATGTAAATATTTAAGGGGGGTCAAACGTGTATTTTTTGGCGGTTTTGCCTTGTGGTATGGAACCCTGCGTATGCGAGTCCGACTCGCACTTGGCCAGTTTTTGTTATAATGGACTGTAGGTTGGTTTGATTTCCAGGAGATGAGGGATAGGAAGAACGATAAATAACACGCACTTGTTACGTTGAATGCAAATCCGAAGACATCTTTATTCGCACTTGTCAAAGGAGTGTCACAATACAACTGACAGATGATCTGTCAAGATGACAATAGTACAATGTTACAATGTGTAAATATTAACTAAAATGTTGCAGCTTCCAACAGTGACTAACTATGAGATTACCTAGCTATAGAAAAACAAATTAATTAAAGGTCACGTTGTTACCTACCTACATTCCCTGGTAGTCTACGTGCGTACCCCTGCATCACCCTAAACTAAGACTTGCACTCTAACGAGGGTTCCTCTAGCACATATTCGTGTTATTCATTACTTCGTTTTTTTTTTAAATTACTGAGTATAAGGTTTTTGCTAATTTCTGTGTACCTACCTCTTTAATGTATTTTTTTTATTATGTGCGTTTTGTTTGTGCAGAATAAACAATTTTTAGTTTTATTTAATTTCGTATCGTTAGTCATATTTAATTTAGGTACCTATATGTACAGACGCCAGCACATCAAGTTACTACAATCTGTCAGATTTCTTTAATAGATTTTCAACTTTATCACTAAAGCATAAAGTTCAAAATTGATTGCGAAAATTTGACAGTTTCGGGTAGGTTGATGTGCTGGCGTCGGTACATATGTTGAACATAATAAAGATTATTCGTTTTTTATACTCTGGCGTTAATTTATCAAGAATTTTTCGGCCAGCAGCAAAAAATCTCCTAAAGCTTTACCTGCACGATGCAAATAAACACAAAGGACTCTTCCATAACTCTTCCATAATTTACCTCAGAAAATCTACGTTGGTAAAATATGCACGAATGTAGTTTCCAACTAGACGCCGCATCTTTCTCATAGTGTAGGTACCATAAATCTCGAACATAAGTAGGCCACCAGGTAACCGAAACTCCGGGGCAAACTTAGTTAATGCAAAATTGTGTAACAAAGATCATTTAACTTGGACGTTATGATATTTTGTAAGTGGAAAATAATGTTGGGGAAACCCTGTTATATGAGCTTTAAAGTGAGGGTGATAGTTTGTGGGGTTAGTGTGAATTTATCGTTTTCGCGTTTATGTATCGTAACATAGAAAATATATTTTATACTAGCTTCCGCCCGCGACTTCGTCCGCATGTTTCTTGCTCGCCCGACCCACTCCGTCGCGTCGCATCGCCTGCCCGCGCTTTACTTCGTTTTCGTTCTTTCTTCTTCTTTTTGCTCGGCTCCTAAGTGTCTGAGCGTGATGTTAAATAGCCTATAGCCTTACATTAGAATTTTTCAAATCTGTTGGTCAGCGATTAGAGTGTTCAAACATTTTTTTTGGGATGCATGAAGAAGCCTCCTCGTGTAGCGCAGTTTGTTCAACCAGTTACTCAACTGAACCGAGTGCTCGGCGCATCCTGGACAGTCACACCCAACAGCTTATTTGACTGTCCAATTCTTCCCTTGCGGTGATAGGGCTAACGCGCGCCTGGTTTGCGACCAACCGGGGTGAAGCAGCCTGCTGTGTTTCGTCGATGCGTGGGAGTTCCAGTGCCTTAGGCATCTCCTAATGTGAGCAAAAAATCATTGCAGGGGTCTTTTTCAATTAACAAATCCCAGTATTGCTAAGATTTATACTTATAGGACCTTTGAAATGTTAAACTTATTAGAATGTAATTTTTTTCAGGATGGGAAATCATCAAATGACCCCTCCCGCTCTGGGTGGAGCGGAAGGGATTGTCAGACTCTTACTGACTAAAACCCACCCGTGTTCCTTCCTTAGCCCTTTATGTTCCGAGCCAACGGTAACCCTTTCGGACAATCCCGCTGATCATTAGAATGTAATTGAATTGCTTTTTACACGATATCAGATTAATATTACCTACCTACACATAGATTTTATATGAATCTGAATTATTTGAATTTATTGTCTCACGGAGAAAAGCAAATTCTTTGCCTTAACCACTATGCATTTCGTGTATCAATATACATAATACTGCATAAATTGATCAGATTATCTTAAACAAACAATTGACCCTAAAGTGGGAGCTACAAAGATAAATGTCGATACTGATTTCAGCTTTATTTCAGCGTTTTTATTTTTAAATACCGTACTTAATCCCGTTTTTTATCGGATAATCTTTTGATACAGGTTTTTACTAAAAATGTCCACCTGAAATTCGTTTGACAGTCATTGTTTCGTTGCTATAAATCCCCCGTCACGAGAAGCTATAGTAAATACACATTCAGGGGTACTCAACTTTTGGATCAAAATAAAATAAAAACAGTTTTTTAATGATCTTTGTTTTTATAAAGGCATATAATTATGTTAACACACACAGCTAATTACTGTCGTCTGACGATTCCGAGTATTCTGAATTTATGCATTTTGTAGCATTGATAGCGTTAGCGTGAACTTACTTCAAAATGGCAGCCCAAAGACGTTCCATGAGTCTGACACATTCCATTACCACGAAACATTAGACGACAGCGCTTTATCTCGCTAAAATATAACCCCACCCAGTGAAATTGCTCGTTAGTTTCATATTACACGTATGTTACTTTGAGTTGATTGAATTTGGGATCATTTGCTGTTGATTGAATTGTCGCTACGTAAATTAGTAGAAGTTCTTTATTCACAAAATTTATAGCTTCTCGTGACGAGGACTTTAGTAAGATTTTTTTAATGTCATTCGTAATCTGAGTAAATAATGTTTTAGACCTTTTTAGTGCCTAATAAAATATGCTGTACATAAGTATAGATTGACTCCCTAAGTCAATCTATACTAATATTATAAAGAGGTAAAGTTTGTATGTTTCGATATGAAGGAAGTCTCCGGAAGTACTTTACTGATCAGATTTTGAAAATTATTTCACTGGCAGAAAGCTACACTATTGTCGAGTGCCATAGGGTACGTTTTATAGTTGCTCGTGTTAGATAATTTTAATCGCATTTCAGCTGGGTTAAGATTTCAATAACCTCGACAGTGCAGTATCTTAAACACCTTCAATGACATTTCTTAATTGACATTTAGACAGACAATTAAAAAATCACGAGACAACTGACATTGACGTTTAAAAACAAAAACCTTTTTTACAAAAAAAAAAAAAAAACAACCGACTTCCAAAAAAGACACTGTAAAGTGAAAAATAACTTCAATTTCGGAAGTCGGTGTTGTTGGGTTCGCATGTTCGGTGTTTGCAACCGACTTCCAAAACAGACTTTTTTATTGTAAAAAGTTTCTTGTGTTTCACTTTTAAGTTGTATTTACCCCACACAAATTCGTATAACACTACTTGCTATGTAAGTATCAGTGACAGGAAGTTATTATAACATCATCAATATAAACTAAATGGCAAACATACGTATTATTGAAACTAAGCCAGTAATTTTGGTTTACAAACCAAACTACTGAACCGATTTTGATGAAATTTCTATGGGACTAATCTTAAAGTATATTATAATATAAGTATAAGTAACAGAGTTCTGAGGTAGGACTAGGAGTAGAAGTTTATAAAAAAAAATAACAGAATTGATAATTAACCTCTTTCTTTTTTTTGAAGTCTTTTAAAAAAATTAATCCGTAAAATTAAGACGATTTTTTCGTGAACAATTACTCGCTGGGAGCTTTACCGATTTATTCTGCTAGGTTTTAAATTGTGACAGCTGCCAATCATTAACATTTGGTTTTAGAGAAACAGACATGTATATTGAGCACCAAAGAAAATATTCCTCAGTCACTGTCCGTGTTACGAGGACATACATAGTCATGAGCCGTGTTTCTAAGATAAATCGTTTGTAAGTGTTCAATGGTCTGTTAAAAATAGTTCCCTTTAGATATGGTACGATAATTTTCTAACACCTTTTACTTAATGTTCTGAGCGTTTACTATTGTGTTGAATAAGTATGACGAATGGTTCATATATTGTGACCTTCAGGGCTTAACATGAAGCCGAATGAGTAAATAATAAATTAATTTAGACCTATTTTGATTATCAATATACGAAGATATATATATTATAAGCAAATTTATTGTAGGTAGTGAGGGTACCCCCACCGATCCTTATAAAAGCAAGCGCTCTACAGAGCAGCGGTCATTTTGTTGCTGAGTCGTCAACCGGTAAGGTGGTACCTACGCTACTTTGCAGTAAGTTCGTTCCATATTTTGCTACAGTGGTTTTTCATTCTGTGTGTTCTATTGTGATTATTTTTGGATATTAACGGCTGTTTGATTGTGATTGCGTGAATTCTCATGTTTTGTTAAATTATTGTTCGATCTAAGCCTATTTAAAATTAAATTAGTTTTAGGTTGTTTGATATTGTTTTTTTTTATTTGTTTTTCACTTGTGGTTCCTAAAATCAGAAGTGGGATAGAACTTAATTGCTCACAACACTGCCTTGATATCTACACAAACAGCCGTTGATTTCAAATAATGCCACGTTCGTCGAGGTCGCGTGAAAAGCTAGCTATGACGCCGCCTCGCTCTAGAGACTGTTGTAGCCCTCTTACTAGTGCACCGCGACGAGACCGGCATAGGCACGGATCGCGATCACCTCACGATAGAACTCGTTCCCGTTCACGCTGTGATAAAACGCGTTCACGCTCACGCGGTGATAAAACTCGTTCACGTTCGCGCCGCAATAGAACTAATTCACGATCACGTCGTACCTTTTCGCGTAAGAGTGATAATCATAGTTTGCGTGAAGGATCTAGGTCACGGGCGGTTAGTGCTAATCATAGTCGTCGTCGGGAAAAATCTCCATCCTACCCTCATGATGTTTCCGTACAAAGTGCGTTGGGCAATATCATGTCGCGACTAACTGCTATTGAGGAAAACACAGCTTCGCATATTACACCGTCAATTCGTGATAGCACACCCCCGCTAGAAAAAAATGTTTCTACGACCCAAGCACTTGTTGATGCGTTGGGACAGTTAACAAGAAGCAAGTCTAGCAATTATTATGTTTCAAATTTTGATCCCGCTATAAATAATTTTGAGGTGTGGTGTAACGAAGTCGACAGGGCTAGGAATGTCAATCACTGGGACGATCTCGAGTGTTTCTCGCGTGTGGCTCATTGTTTAAAAGGTGATGCGAAAACGTGGTTAAACGAGTGGACTACAAACGATCGCTCATGGTCTAATTTCACGAAAGAATTTAAGTCGTTGTGTCCGCAAAAGATTAGTTATGCCCAAACTCTTCACGAGGTTTTAAACACCACGTCCGACAAGTTTTCATCATACGCAGAATACGCGCGGCGTTCTTTATTAAGGTTACGTGTAATGAAAGGGCTAAGCGAAGAGCTTGTGACCCAAATAGTGATTCACGGTATTAGTGATGTACAGGTACAAGCAGCAGCTACTAATGCTGACCTGACAACAGAAAACCTAGTCTCATTTTTAGCTACGTACGTAAAGACTGTGCGTAAACCCGATATCCGAATCACCGATAAATCTGCGTCATCCAGTGAGACTAAAAAACGTAATTATAACGGTTCTAATAAGTCCGAAAACAAGTGCTTTATTTGCGGCCAAACAGGACACTATAGGGACAAGTGTCCCAAGAAGCGTAATGTCGATGATAAAATCGATAGTAGTACTAATGCCAAACCCGTTTGTTCTATCTGTAAGAAGGCAGGGCATAAAGAGAGTGAATGTTTCGCTAAGGCTTGATCCGTATGACAGGCTTTGTAACACCAGAAGCTCACTACGAGTATTTAAAAATGCCCTATGGTTTGTGCAACTCTCCCACTGTGTATCAACGTATCATCAATAATACCTTGCGTAAATTTATAGACGCAGGAAGTGTTCTGGTATACATTGACGATGTGTTGATTCTAAGTTTGACAGTCGATGATGGCATCACCCTGTTACGCGATGTCTTGTCAAGTTTGACGGAGGCCGGGTTCTCTATTAACGTGCGCAAGTGTTTCTTCCTTACCACTACGATCCAGTACCCAGGTCGCGTTATTAGTCACGGTCAGGTTAGGCCGAGTCCGCACAAAATTGAGGCACTAGTTAACACGCCTATTCCTGGTAGCGTCAAACAAGTACGCCAGTTTTTAAGACTTGCTGGTTACTTGGTGGATTTATCTCCAAGATAATAATTTTGAAATTGAATATCGAAAGGGTAAATCGTCTAAGGCACCCGCCAAGAGTTTTCCAGGTTAACGATCACGTGTTTGTGATCAAATATTCTCAGTCCGCTGGGAAGCTCGACCCTGGCGTGAGGGGTCCGTATCGCGTGACTAAAGTGTTACGAAGTGATCTGTACGAGCTGAAACTGTTGAGTGGAGCCAGAGGTAAGACTACTCAGGCCGCAGCTCAGTACATGTTACCATGGAAAGGAGAGTGGTGTCCTGAGAGTTGTGCAGCATTCTTTGAAAGTAAGTCTTTACTGAACCTTTTAAAGTTTTTCTTTATGTTCTCATACGAGCGTGAGCGCGAGGCTGGTGCATCAGATGGCTGGTGCATCGGATGGCTGGTGCATCGGATGGCTGGTGCATCGGATGGCTGGTGCATCGGATGGCTGGTGCATCGGATGGCTGGTGCATCGGATGGCTGGTGCATCGGATGGCCGGTGCATCGGATGGCTGGTGCAGCCCAGATACAGCGTGCTCCTGGGACCAGCGTCCTGGAGTGCCTGTGCCTTGTATGTGCATCGGGTGCTGTCCCGGAAGTCGTGTTCTATGAACACGCATCAGGTGTTGTCCTGGCAGGCGCAGTCCTGGTTGACACGTTTTTAACGTGTGGAAGTCTCATACTATGTATGTGCATCGGGTGCTGTCCCGGAAGTCGTGTTCTATGAACACGCATCAGGTGTTGTCCTGGCAGGCGCAGTCCTGGTTGACACGTTTATGACGTGTGAACTTGTACAAGTTAAAGTATGAGTTTGAATGAGACATGATGTGTGAAGATGTATGCATACATTTCAAAGCGAAGTGGTTTAGCTTGGTTCGAGTGTATTTTTGTATGAGGGCCTTGTATGCGTGATGGATGACAGAATAGGTAAAGGTGTATGTCGTCACATATAATTGACCACTTGTTTCTCATACAGATTGCGATGACGACACCCCGACGATGCTGGTGAGCCTTCAGGTCTTCCTATTGGTGCCGCTGGTGTTCCTGCTGATCCTTCTGGTGCTCTGAGCTCAGACGGTGCCAATCCAGATGGAGGCAGCGATCAAGCTGTCGTCGTATCTGCCAGTTCTGCTGAAGAAGTTCCTGGTGCAGCCGAGGACGGTGCACGATCAGGAGAGGCCGTATAAGCAAATTTATTGTAGGTAGTGAGGGTACCCCCACCGATCCTTATAAAAGCAAGCGCTCTACAGAGCAGCGGTCATTTTGTTGCTGAGTCGTCAACCGGTAAGGTGGTACCTACGCTACTTTGCAGTAAGTTCGTTCCATATTTTGCTACAGTGGTTTTTCATTCTGTGTGTTCTATTGTGATTATTTTTGGATATTAACGGCTGTTTGATTGTGATTGCGTGAATTCTCATGTTTTGTTAAATTATTGTTCGATCTAAGCCTATTTAAAATTAAATTAGTTTTAGGTTGTTTGATATTGTTTTTTTTTATTTATTTTTCACTTCTGGTTCCTAAAAATATATATATTACGAAGATACCCGATTTGCAGTATCTGCCGAAAATTACGCGGTGGAAATTCATCGTGCTTACGTCTATAATACGTTTCTCAATGACCTACAACAAATTAGGCCGAAATAAACACGCTGAATTTCCGTCACGTAATTTTCGGAAGAATGTCGCTAAGTATGATGATCTGTGTATTGTTCAGTCTGTAACGCCTTGTCGTACTATGGCATATTTCTATTAGTCGGATAATATTTCTAATGGTTTCAATTAAAACTATAAATGGTATTAATACAGATGGTGTTCCTTGTGGGAGGGATTATGTGAATAATTATATGTTGGGAATTATTAATTCTTCCATAAATTATAAATCTTAATGCCTAACGTTTTCTTAAGTATGTTGGGGTTTGCTTCCAGTCTAACCGGATGCAGCTGAATACCAGTATTTTACATGAAGCGACTGCCAGGCCTATCGACCCGTGAGGCATACGATTCGAAATTTAATTTGTGCCGACTACTTGTCAGCAATAGAACAAAAATATCATGTTTTGAAACATCGTATCGTGACCTTTCCCGGAGTGTCGATAAGGCTTATACAGCTGCAATTCTTCATGCTTTCATTTCCAATAATTATTTTATAATTTTATTTACAGCTGCTGTGGGTTCGTATCAAATCAAAAATTAATCAACGGATCTTAGTGCGAGGTGTTCCATAGTTTCGGTGTGCTTTCTTGAAAGTGAAAACTGTTTTTGTAGTATATAGGTTAGGGAGGTACCTACTTAGGTACCTATAAGTACCTAATTTCGGTAGTAAAAAACATCTAAAATATAATTTTCTTAAAGCATTGTTCAATATTTAACAAATTGTCTTATTATTCTGCAAAGATTTATGGCTCTACATAAAATCTGACAACATAAAAATGGACCTAAAATACTTTACACCCCAGTGAATAGATAAATTCTTATATTTCAAGATATACACGTGTATTTTACAATATACTGGAAGGGTTCGTACCTACCTTTTACGTGGTCGTTATCACTTCACTTCATTCATAGCGAAACGAACAAGAATATTTTCTTACAGAACTTCTACAAGCAATTTCGTTAGGACGGGAATATATTTCTACTTTACTGACATATTCGCTGTTTCTGAGAAATTAAAACGTTCCAGTGTTCATTTTCACTTAAAGGCTCCTACAAACAGGCACTACACGCGATATAATCGCGCGCGACACAGAGACATCGCTCGTTGCGCGACTTGCGGTGCCTTTGTGTCGCGTGTCGTGTCGCGCCTGTTTGAAGGAGCTTTAAATGTAACTCTAGTTTACTAGCGTATCAGACAATTTTCTTGTGATAATCATTTATTTATCTTCAAGAATTTATTGAAATCCTTAACGGCCAATCATAGGCTATGTTTTGAGATTATCTTTACGCTACGTTTTTTTAATATAAATGCAAAATTACGGTATTAACAAAGTCAATATTTGTGCAGGCCGCGGATGGCCTAGTCTGTCGCATGTTCAATGAGTTATGGGCCAAATTAACCACTATTGTGGAGCCCTGAGTCACCTACAAAGCATCGCAGCAGACCCCGTAGACGATGGTGGACAAAACCAACGCAAAGTGGGCCACATGTCCATTAGGGTGTCCCGTTCATGTATGGGGGAAAAAAAAATTGAGCTACGGCTACGCAAGAGGTATCAAAAGTTGCGTTTTGACACATATATTACGAATTACGATTATTATAAAATTTAATTAGATATCCAGCATCTTGAGGCCTCTACCAGTCCTTGAAGTTTTTCAAATTTGCTATTTTTAGGGGTTCCTAATATAAACTATAAATCATACAAAAATAACATTTAAATGGTTTTTATTAAATTTAAGGGTACAACAATGAGTTAAAGCAAGGTTTAAAATAGTTGAAAGACAAAATAATCAATGGCAACTTTAAAAACGGAACTGGTTTTTGTGACCAAAATTAGGCATTTCTGAGCGAGATTTTAATCTGTTCCTAATAAAACCATCCCGAGCTGTAGCGTCCGTGACGCTTTGAGAAGCCTCCGTCACTAGTTTTACACATCTTTCCACTGACTGTGTCAGTCCGCGTTTTTCTTTTTTCATTGCACTACGTAGGTATAATCAAAGAGATTGGCATTGGATTTGGATGGATTGATTGGTATTTTACACAGACAAAAAAAAACAGCATGTGTGCAATTCACACGTGGTAGAAGTGAAACCTTCAAAAACACTGTATAATGCTTCCTATCTCATTTTCTCCCATGTTACTTAAATCCTATTAATTTACATGTCTCTAAAAAAACAACAAAACAACATGTAAAAACTGTCGCTTTTTTGTGTCTTAAACTTTCAAATCACAACGATGCTAAAGAAAATCCTGAGATTCTGATCCATATTCTGATCCAGATTCTGATCCAGATTCTGATTCTGATCCAGATTCTGATCCAGATTCAGATCCAGATTCAGGTTCAGATTCTGATTCAGATTCAGATGCAGATCCTGATTCAGATCCTGATTCAGATCCTGATTCCGATCCTGATTCTGATCCTGATTCAGATCCTGATTCAGATCCTGATTCAGATCCTGATTCAGCAGTGCGATTCTGTAACCATCTCACCGTGAAAACTTGGGTGAAGTGAGCGTGGAGTGAGCTGTCAATAGTGTCAATTCCTAGCAAAAACAAATTCACATCACCTAAGTTTTCACGGTGAGATTTTTACAGAATCGACCGGTTCTGATTCTGATCCTGATTCTGATCCTGATTCAGATCCAGATTCTGATCGTGTTTCTGATCCTGATTCAGATCCTGATTCAGAACCTGATTCAGATCCTGATTCAGATCCTGATTCAGATCTTGATTCAGATCCTGATTCAGATCCTGATTCAGATCCTGATTCAGATCCTGATTCAGATCCAGATTCAGATCCAGATTCAGATCCAGATTCAGATTCAGATTCAGATCCAGATTCAGATCCAGATTCAGATCCCGAATCAGATCCAGATTCAGATCCAGATTCAGATCCAGATTGAGATTCAGATTCAGATCCAGATTGAGATCCAGATTGAGATCCAGATTCTGATCCAGATTCTGATCCTGATTCTGATCCTGATCCTGATTCTGATCCTGATTCCGATCCTGATTCAGATCCTGATTCGGAATCCTGATTCTGATCCTGATTCAGATTCTGATTCTGAACCTGATTCAGATTCAGATCCAGATCCACATTCAGATCCTGATTCTGATCCAGATTCTGATCCTGTTTCTGATCCTGATTCAGATTCAGATTCAGATCCTGATTCAGATCCTGATTCTGATCCTGATTCAGATCCTGATTCAGATCCAGATTCAGATCCTGATTCAGATCCAGATTCTGATCCTGTTTCTGATCCTGATTCAGATCCTGATTCAGATCCTGATTCAGATCCTGATTTAGATCCTGATACAGATCTTGATTCAGATCCAGATTCAGATCCAGATTCAGATCCAGATTCAGATCCAGATTGAGATCCAGATTCAGATCCAGATTGAGATCCAGATTCAGATCCAGATTGAGATCGAGATTCTGATCCAGATTCTGATCCTGATCCTGATTCTGATCCTGATTCTGATCCTGATTCCGATCCTGATTCAGATCCTGATTCGGATTCTGATCCTGATCCTGATTAAGATTCTGATTCTGAACCTGATTCTGATTCAGATCCAGATCCACATTCAGATCCTGATTCCGATCCTGATTCTGATCCTGATTCAGATCCTGATTCAGATCCTGATTCAGATCTTGATTCAGATCCTGATTCAGATCCAGATTCAGATCCAGATTCAGATCCTGATTCAGATCTTGATTCAGATCCAGATTCAGATCCAGATTCTGATCCTCTTTCTGATCCTGATTCAGATCTTGATTCAGATCCAAATTCAGATCCTGATTCAGATCCTGATTCAGATCCTGATTCAGATCCTGATTCTGATCCTGATTCTGATTCTGATCCTGATTCAGATCCTGATTCAGATCCTGATTCAGATCCAGCATCCTGATTCTGATTCTGATCCAGATTCTGATCCTGTTTCTGATCCTGATTCAGATTCAGATTCAGATCCTGATTCAGATCCTGATTCAGATCCTTGAATCCAAAAAAATTAAAATAAATGCCGGTAGAACCCTCAAGGTATTTTTTTATGTTTTTTTTATTATTTTTACGGTAATCTAAAACTAATAATGCAACTTTTGAGGGGCTTGAGTAGCGAAAAGCGAAAAAAAAATTTTTCGGGTGACCCTAATTCCATGGAAGTCCTGGAATCATCTTTGTCCAGTAGTGGGATGATACAAGCTAACAATAACAGTAACAATACTTCAATGAGACATAATACTGTTCTGTATTGAATGGGTTTCGATTGAGTTCATAGCCTCATTTTATTTCAGTACCTATTTGCTATCTTTATTTTCTACTAATTACAGAGATTATGAGTGTCTGACCAATAAGAAGTATCTAAGATGCTCCTTGTTGTTGGTCCTAAAACCTAACTATTAGCTCGAAACTTAGGCCACGAAAATAGTTGCAGTTGAAAACAAAGATATATGTAGTAAAATTTGTATATATCAAATCGCGGCTTTTAAATTTAACATCAATAATGCGTAAATTTCTCGATCGGCGATAAATAGGAATAATATATTTTAATATTATTGTCAGAGGAAGAAAAATGGCGTCCAATTCGAACGCTTGTGGTTTAGCACATCGTAAATCTGCCGAACAAGGGATACCAAGAACGGCTATTAGCCTGAAAACTCGTCTATTAAACGTTATACGATTTATGATACACTCTTTATATCTCTCGTTGTTCACACTTTTCATTCGAACAATTTACATTTGTAAAACAACTGTCGTCGCTGCGCCTGCAAAATCCGCTATGGATAAAAATTCAACTTTTCAGGAGAAGCAAAAAACTGTTTCTTTTTCAAACCGTTAATATTATATTAAAACTAAATATGCAGAAAATTAGACTTTATGTCGGGACATTCAGAAATATTTATTTTTCGCCATTTACTATGATATTCCAGGAGCTAGATTTTTTTTAAGTGAATTTGGGCACATAGCGGTTTTTTTTCGGGTCGTAATTACCGCTAAGTACCTGACTTTTCATCACATGACGGATTTATGCTTTTACCAAATAGTTTGCATTTTTGTGCTTCCTAGAATACTTAGCGGATTTACCAAATTAGTCTAGTAGTATCGGCTCTACACGGTTTAATTCACCTAGAGACTCGGTGGCTACTACATTACGCCAAACCAGGTATCTATAATGAGTTTTGTAGTACTATCTAACATCTAAAACTACTTAATTAAAATAAAATACACTCGTAAACATTGCACCACGTGCACGTCTCCTGTTTGATAAACCCGCTATGTGTCATTTCAAAGCGCAATTCCAAGGGACTCGCTTTGAACCGAAAATACGCTATGTGTCTCCTGCACACATAGGGGGTTTTTCAAATCCGTTTTTGACCAAAATTACATAGCTGATTTTGTTATCTTCTTAACCAAATGAGTTATTACAAAACCGATTTTACAGGCGCACGTGGCTTGAGAAATACTATAAATAAGCATCAAAAACTGATTTTCAAAAAAAAATACATAGCGGATTTTGCAGGCGCAGCGACGTGATGGTTTGTGCATCAGCTTGATTGATCGCAACTAAAAGTCAAGTTGCATGTTAAAGTCAACGTTAATAATAAAAACGACAATGAGACTAAACTTGAGGAGTGAAAGTTAAAAGGAAACTTTCCTATATTACAACGTAGAGACAAGATTTTCCGATGTTTTATCACAAATATTATTATTCGGCTTCACTTAACTGCTTCCCTCTCGAATAAATGTCACGTACATATCTCGCAGTATTTATTTTTGTCATAATTTATTTTGTAATAATTCAATTCCTTTGAATACCTGCAAAGTAACTCCAAGCACACAAGACATTTATGTCACGTCAGCCATCCAAGTAATTACTTCCAACATTGTACATACACACATAGAAATAATTCAGAACCAGTCGCGAGATACTTCAATCATTTCAAACATAATTCCCTCTACATTTTCATTCTGTCTGAACTGGGACTAGGCATTGTATTTTCTACGATTTTTACGTTTGTGTAAGCAAGCCAAATGTTAACTTTAAATTTTAACATTTGAATCAGAAGACTAAATTCCCATAATTAAAAAACGTTCAAAATCTAGTCGTAATCTCATCTCAACAACAATCAATGTCAAAAACTTGGCAAACATTTAGGGACTTAAGACGTATTTTTGACTAATTTTAAGAACGTTTACAGTCTGATCTCGGTCTCAATCTGTCAAAAATACCTCTGATTTCCCTATCCCGCCCTGATCAGCGGGATTGTTGATCAGCGGGATTGTCCGAAAGGGTTACCGCTGGCCCGGAACATAAAAGGCGAAGGAAGGAACACGGGTGGGTTTTAGTCAGTAAGAGTCTGACACTCCCTTCTGCTCCACCCAGAGCGGGAGGAGTCATTTGATGATTTCCCATCCTGAAAAAAAAAAAACCCTCCCGCCCTGGGTGGAGCGGAAGGGAGTGTCAGCCTCTTACTGACTAAAACCCACCCGTGTTCCTTCCTTAGCCCTTTTTGTTCCGGGCCAGCGGTAACCCTTTCGGACAATCCCGCTGACCATTTGTAAGGGCTGAGATGAGATTGCGACTAGATATTGAACGTTTTTAAATTACGAGAATTGTCCCTCTGCAGTTAATTTTTATTACTTTATACAATCTAATATATAATTATATTATGTATACAAAACCTTGTAAAACATTTTAAAAGAGTAACGGTGGAGTTTCTTGCCCATTCTTCTCCATACGAAAACTACCTTTTGGAAGGGGCGACTAGAATCAATTCAATTTTACTGTAAGTTTTGACGTTCAAAAGTGCCTTTAATGTGCCTATTTGAAATAAATGATTTGACTTTGACTTTGAATACTAAAAATATATTATGTAAAACTTTAAAAAGGAAAAAAAAAGCTCATTGGGCATCGTAAAATTCGACCGCATCGCTGTCAGTGGAACTGTGCCCAAAAGGCCGTCAGAGTTGCGACGTTGGATGGCAATGCTGATTCCTTTACCTAAAAATTTACTTTAAATTCGGTTTTGATATCAATCTATCAAAAGAACCTAACTCATAAATTGTATTTTCCCTATCTCGCCGATATTCCGGCATGCTAATGGGAATTTTGTGGTCCCCATCACATAATTCACGGACCCGAACTCAGTGGAATGTTATAAGAATATAATTGAATGTCCCACGATCAGTTTCACGCGCTTTCGATTCCGTGAGCAGGGGTAATCTGGATCGTACCAGTGAATAATGCTTTCGTCTAGTATTCATTGGTTGAACACCGACTCGGAAAGTAATCAATCACATTTGAACATGTCGCTAGGATCTCATTCTAGGAGGATTAATATACAGGGTCAAATTAAATTAGCTAGCGAAACTCGGCAGATGTGATGGTCAGTTTTGTGTGGGGTCACCGACCGCAGTTGGTGTAGTCACTTGAAATATCGGTTTAAACAATCAGTTGGTGGTTGGTGGTTGGTGGTCACGGCGTGCTATGCGTTCTGGTGCGCCGGTGATGGGGATTACTCCCCAGAGGAGGGTCCGGTAACGGACAGCCGCGGCGGGTTCGCGGATGAGTGCTAACGCGTGCCCGTGTTCCCGCCGTAAGCGGCAGAGGAGGACACCGTGGAGTTTTAGAGGGTTAGAGTCCCACATAACTGCACTATCTCCCCGTGGTAGTGCAGTATGCATGAGCATTTCTCCACGATAAAAAAAAAAAAGGTATCAATTTTTAAACGCGATAAAACAATTTTTTTTCCACTCGTACTTCAAGTAGTAACAATAACAGCAGTCGTTAAACTCCATTTGCACTCCAAAAAAAGCATATTTTTTTTATTTATGGTTAGATTTCAACACCCACCACGTTTGCAAAGTTTCGCTACCTAATTTAATCTGAGCAGGCTCAAATTAAATTTGTATGGACATATCAAAAATCATACGTGGAAATCTATCATAACAGAGTTATTTTCATTACTTAAAGCAAAACCGGGACAGAATAATTGCCTAATTTAATGAGAAAACGTCCAACCTTTCCAAGAAAACCTCGCCACAACACACAAAGAACCCAATAAACAATCAAAAGCCGTAACCGCTTCACCGGAGAAAAGACCTGCCCTATCTATGTTACCAGTTCTTACGAAAAGGTAAGCAACAGTCAATTAAATACACACAAACAATTGATATCTAGAGCCTTTATTTATCCGAATAGACCTTTTGTATTCTCGCCAGAGAGTGGGCACGTAATTTATTTTCAAACTCGACAGTATAACTTCATTTTTATACGAGAGAACTTTTTCAACTAGCGAATGGAGCAAAGTTTACGTTTATGAATGTTTGGTTCATATTTGCAAAGTAAATAAGCGGCGTACCTAACAATGTTTCGATACAAATACCAGTTACCTATGTCTACCATGTTACCTATGTATACCTGTGTCCCAGCTGTGGGAACGTTGTCACGTTCCCACAGCAGGTCTCCTCCCTTCGAGAGGGAATGGGCTGTAATCTACCATGCGGGCCCAGTGCGCGTTGGTAGATGTCACATGTCTTCGAATATTTGGTTGTAGGACATGCCGGTTTCCTCACGGTGTTTTCCTTCACCGTTTTGAGTGTCGATATTCCACAATAACATGGATAATTCCAGGCTATTGTGGAATATCGACACTGACTATTCAAAAATGATTGTCAGTGTCATCATTGTTGATCTTAAACTCGGTTTAAATATACTGAGAGTGTTCTGTTTCGTTAGTGAAATTCCCACACGGCCGAACCCAAGAACATATTTTCAGTGAAAGACAGATCGCTATTGAGGATGGACAGTATAATAATATCTGTCCTTGGATGTCGTCTCACAATCAATAAGGCTATCTATCTAACGAAAACAATAGATATTTTTTTCACTTTTACCTCTCGTGCGTTCCGTTACAACCATAGATAGAAATATATATCTATGGTTACCTACAACTACCACTTTAAAAAAAAGTGTATAAATTAGCCTTTAAAAAAAAATAGTGGCACTCCTGGAGTGCCGACAGAAGTGAAAACTTGAACAATTACGTGTGTATTTTGTGAGTCGTCTTATAAACAAAACACGCGCGGTACCGGCTACGGCCATCCGTCTTACGAATTTTCGATCAGGTCACGTGTCCTGACGCGAGTTTAACATTTTTTACCCATTACAAAAAAAGTGTACAACGCCGCTAAAGAAGTTTTCACTTCAAAAAACTTCTTTAAATTTAAATTCTTAAATGACTGTATTAGGTTATCATCGTCATCATCATCATCAGTCTATAGCAGTCCACTGCTGGACATAGGCTATTGTATTAAGTTAAAAGTCTGTAAGTACGCCGTACATTATACAAGATTTCGCTGCATTTTGCTGAACAAATTGTTAACGCCGGGGAGGAGGAATGAAACGTAATTGACAGTTTGACATAAGAAACACCAAACGTTATTGAGGTTTCTTTTAAATGAGGTTAGACGAGGGTGGTCTGAAAAGTTTCCAACCTCAACGTGAAGATAGCAGCACTCGTCAATAAAAGCTAGTGAATTTAGTTGTACATCTTTTGACAGTTACTCACCAAAGTTTCAGCCATTTTGGACGCGCGATTCTTAGTTGACAGTCGTTTGAGTGAGACGATGTGAGTGTTTTTGTGAAAATGGAAAAAATTTAGAATCGAGATGTAATTAAATTTTTGATTTTGAAAGGCAAAGATGAGTTGGACTCTGTGTATGGGGACTCTGCGCCATCATTTACCACAGTGAAATTTATCGCTGAAGTTCATCAAATGGTGCTAGACGACCGCCGAATTAAAGTGAGAGAGATAGTAGAGGTTATGAAAATGTCCAAAGAACGTGTTTGTAACATATTAAATCAAGATTTAGGCATGAGAAAGCTGTCCGCGCGGTGGGTGCCGCGTTTGCTCAAGTTGGACCAAAAACGTGTTCGAATGAACATTCCAACGCTCTGTTGGCGCAGTTTAGGTGCAATAAATCCGAGTTTTGGAGAAGTGTGTAGAGTTACAAGGAGACTATGTAAAAAAACAAAAACAATGCCTTGTACCATTGTTAGGTCGAAAACTTTTCAGACCACACTCGTATTTCGGTGAGTAACTAACTCACTGTTGTTTTATGTGAACGAATTCTATATGCAAGTTGTTTTGATTTTTTTTTATTTGAAGATTTAGAAGATAATATTCACCTCAAAATTATTTTTCTAATTGGATAACTGTTACGATTTCAAAATCACAACGAACTTTTACTTGAACCGGACATGTTTTAAATTACGAGTATTATTATTATTACTTTTTTTAAAGTCTGATATGTTTATTGTATGAATTCGGCGGATATACCTATTTGTCATCTCTAGTAACCAAACAAACAAATCTGGATGCATAATTTGTTTTTTTTTTTCATACAAATAGCTATCCGTAGTGAGCGATATTAATACCCTCATGTCGAAAGATAATGTGGGTAAGATTCCTTAATCTCTCATACATTATTGGCACGTTAAAACCAGAGATACGAGTAGATAGGCTTTTTCTATCTCGAGTACGCCAAAATTGGTGATGATACGATATTGGGTTTCGCCTTAAGAGTGTTAATAGGGAGGGACCTACTAAAAGTTGCTATTCTTTTCGATCTTGCAAATAATATTATCCGTGTGACCCCGACATAAAGACCGACATAAGACCAAAAAACAAAAGAATTATGGTACTTATATTGAGAGAATTATAGATTTATGAGTATATTTGCGAAAATCGCAGAATGTCCGAAGGGCCGAAAGTTACAACGAACAATTTTATTTTTATAAATTTTGTCTTTTAAGCCATAACTTGCGTTTTAGTATCTTTGGAAAGGTGTGTAGATGCAGCATAAAAACCCAAAGGCCCTGAGGTTGTATCGGAATTACGAAATAAGTTATCTGCATAGATAAATAAATAACCCTTAAAATTATGAAAGGGAAACAACCCTTTAATCATTTTAGAGGGTTATTTATTTCAGTTTCCTCATTTGGGTACGCTTATAAAACAATATAAGCAACTGACAGGGGGATTACAAATTAAGCCAGTCATGACAGATTAATAGGCGTTACCGAATTATTTTACATGACTTAAATAGGTCAGCATAACGTTTTGAAAGTGTTCAAGGAAAAGGGAATAAGTAAGATCTTACAATATAGGAAATAGACCACAGAATTTTCTAAAGTCTGCTCAAACTTATCTTTCAAATGAATATTATTTCAAGGTAAACAAATATCAACTTTATTTTAATGGCTTTTAAGTTGATTTCAGAGTGACTAACACTATTGCAAAAGTTATAAAAATGTTTGAAGTTGTAGAGTAAACTGAACTTTAGTGTGTAGTATTTAAAGTTATTTTTCCATAAGCTCATATTTGTTTACATTTTTAGCAAATAAATCGCGAATGCCGATTACATACATAGATAAATTTGCGCCATCTTCCCATGGGGGTAAGCAGAAACTGCAGTACGCCACTTGCTACGATCCTTACATATTCCTTTTGCTTCGTTTACGTTCAAACATCTGGCTTTACACGCACGCCAGCCAACCTATCTGTCTGTCAAAATGTACGACAATTAAATGAAATCACACATACGGCTCGCAAAACCTTTGTTAGCACGCGCCGAGAACTTTTTGTAGGCAGCACACAACATCGGTCGTTTGCATTGTCCTTTACTACCATATGGGTATAGAACAATAGATCTTCAATGAGGACCACGTGAATAATTTTCTAACAAAAACCACTACTTGACTGGCTCGGTGGTCTAGTGGTCGCAAGCCCTACTGCTAAGCATGAGGTCCTGGTTTCGATTCCCAGTTCAGGTAGTGTTATTAGGTTTTTCAACCAAGAATTCCTCAGTAGCTGCTTGGAGTCTGGATTTGTTACACATAACTGGCGAAATGTGGATATGTCGCAGGGATATGATAAAAACAGGGATTTGCGCAAATCCCTAAGGGATTTGATCAAACCACGGAGGATGTTAAAATAACAACACGTTTTTATCATTTCCCTAAGCAAATCTAGTGATTTGAACAAATCCCTAAATTGATTCAGTGAAATAATAATAAAACATGTCCAGTTCTTTGTATTTTGTTTAAGAAATATTTAAAAGTATTTTTTTTTTGTTTTATTCTTTGTAAGTTCTATCGTAGTTATAGCTAATAGTCACCTAAGTAGATATTAAATATAACTAGTAACTAATTACCACCTGCGTTAAGATAGGTCAACGGAGCCCCGCTTGGCGGGGCTCCTATTTCTGGGTGGTTTAAAAAAAAATAACCACGAAGGCTAAGGCGGGAGCTCCGCTCCGCTTCGCTCCCGCCTTAGCCTTCTAACCTAACCTATCCGAGTCGGGGTACTCTGAGTCGGGGTGTTAACCATAATGACGTTTTTATATATATATATTAAACGTTAGAGTTATTTAAAAGTTATTTTTGTCATTTCACTGAACCAATTTAGGGATTTGTTCAAATCACTAGATTTCTTTAGTGGGATTTGTCAAATCACCAGATTTGCTTAGGGAAATGATAAAAACTTGTTGTTATTTTAACATCCTCCGTGGTTTGATCAAATCCCTTAGGGATTTGCCCAAATCCCTGTTTTTATCATATCCCTGCGACAGATATACTATAATACCTAGGTAAAAGTACACCTCTGCCTAACCCTTCAGAACAGGCGTGATGTTATGTTATGTAAGCCACTGTGTAAGTGGTAATAGTAAATAAATAAAATAAACTATGAGACTTTTTTGCCCACCGCGATAATGCCACCTTAAGCTCACATCAAAGCTCAGTTCTCACTTAATATGGCGGCTTGAGTATTTTTTCTTTTTTATTACCGTTTCACGACATCTAAAGAACAAGGCGAAGTCATAGAACATAATATTTATTTATTTGTTCCCGTTTACAAAATGGTTTCTATCGAAATATTGAATAACAAAAAACGGGCCGATTGCGGTTCTGAAAACCTTTATGTATACAAATTAAAGGTAGGCAACGAAATATGCCATTCATTTATTGTTTTCAATTTTCCCTGTTTACACAATTTGAAAAGCGTCAGCGTTCGTGAAGCTTCATTTAAGAATCAACAATAATGAGGACAAACTTATTCATTATTTTTTTCCATTCCTGTTTTCGTCATGGCTGTTCGTGAAGATAAACAAGTGTTCAGACATAATTAACTCAAGAAACAAGTAAAGTTTTGCTTATTTACATGTGAAAATTTCCATATTTTCCTCATTTGTAGTAGTAGATATAATGAAAACGCGAAATAATTAGGTAAAGTACCTAATTATTTCGCGTTTTAACACGTAAACCTAACATGTATACCTACCTACAGCCAGAAAAAAATATTTGTCAAACAAATTGAAAACCTACGTCAATTTATGGTGTTATAGCCATTTCGTACAACTGTAGAAAAAATCAAAAGTTTTGATTTGAATGTATTTTAGTCCGAAGATTGCGAATATGCAATTAAAACATTCCACAAATATTTTTGTGGAATGTTTGTTTGTTGTGACTTTTTTTTTTGTCATATTTGACTTTAAAAAAAAAGTCATATTTTTGTGAAATGTGACTTAGGTAGGTACCATTTTATTCGGTGGGGATTTCGATATGGACAATTTAAGTTGATAGACAATTTCCTTACGACTATGTCCAGCAGTGGACTGATCGAAGCTGAGAGAGAGTCCCTTAACAATGAAACTTGACTTTACATAATAGATACATCGCATACTCGATTTTCAACGGTGACAGGCGAGAAATCTCATATCGTGTGCTCCGCCGCAGCAAAGCTAAATCTGAAATCATATTCTTGCCCTAAATCGCTCCGGGAAGCGGTTATGTTATGACATAAAGCTTATCTAAACTTTGATATGTATTTTTATTTTAATATATTTGCCTTAGAAGATTTGTCACGCGAAATATTGAACTCGTCCCTACAAGAATATGTGGTTTTAGTTATTGTAATATCCTTGCTTACATTTTTACATCTCGAGTAATCTGTATTATCAAACCAACTCAAGTTTACCTACCCTCTCGAGATTGTGGCAAATATTTCTGATTACTGACACACAAAGTTATAAATGAGGACGCGAAAGTTAAGTGATGTTTCATATGTTTACGGGAATCATTCGTAATGGAATATTTCCCCGTTGAAAAATCGCATGAAACTGAACTGGTTTCAAGCGGAACGGTTTAACACCTCGCACTAATTCTACTTTTAATTCGAGATACTCGTTAAAGTTGAATTTATGTTGACATTTCGTAAATACCGTTTGCATCACCCTGTCCCATTATAGATCGCAGTGATAGCAATACACGAATAATGACGACCGACTGTTCATGAGCCCTCTCCAATGTTTAACGGTCACGAATTACACGCTACGATTGATACCCAGAGCCAGTTTGTACATTTTGTACGTTAAATACAGCGAACTATTTGTCATTGACTTCGTTTTTCATTCTGACCGTACACAATTCAACGTCATGCCTGTCCTTCCTAATTTTAGTACGAAATCCAAACATAAATCTAGATATATTTAAACTGTGAAACGATCTATTTTTAAATTTAAAAGTTTACAAACGTACGTCTGTTGCGGTATGTCGGTAATGTTTTGCATACGTACACGCCACAGTTTACGAACGTGTAGGTTCGTATCTAAATCTCGTGTTCGCGAGCAGTGTAAGCCAACGAGTCGGTCGAGGAAATGTGGAGATTCATCCACTCGATACGCTAAGTGCACTCCGATATATACATAATATGCAGTCTCCCACAATTCCTTTGAAATGCTGCCGCATCCGTTCCCCCGCTCACGACGTGCGTTTCATTAAAAAGCGAGTGACTTCGAGAAAAAGAACAAAAGGCCGCTAGAAAAAGCATCGTTCGCCTGATGAAATATTAAAAAATAGGCACGTACTTACATTTGTTTTGTTTCCGACCGCGACCGTTCTTTTATAACAGACTCCATTAAGTTATTAGCTGGGACACTACACGGGGAGTATAATGAGAAGAGAAATCTTTTTTTTTATTATTAAACGGAGGGCACTGACGACATCTTACATGAATTTTAATAAGCACTTTTCCAAATGAAACCTTCAAAGTAGTAATTTCCTAGTGGAGTGTATGGGGGTGACATCATTAGTCACGCCTCCGACACCTAATGAACTATCATACACAAATGAAAGTGCTCTGTTATTTTTACAGCACCATCTCTTCAGGGAAATTACACCCTATTTTTCCGTGAAGAGTTGTTTCCGGTGAATGCATAGTTTTTATAGTTTATTTTTGTACATTATCCGAATCTACAGATATTTTTGAAACATGTGCACAGATTTTAATACCATTGGTATATGGCTTGTCAGATGCAACATGAGACTTTTCCGAGCAATTTTCCGTGACATCACGACCTCAAACGAGTCTCTAAGGACTTTGAGGAGGGTAGGATGTCTCCGGTCATTCATACGGCATGCACGGCGCTTTGAGCAGCGGCCTGCAGCGGAAACCTGCGGCGGAGGTGTGTGAGCATTGAGGATGTCTTTCATGTCGCTTTCATAGCTCGTCGGTCGAGGAACACAACGGCAGCCGGTTGACGATGTTTTGCTTTACCCTTTGAGGAAAATTCTCGAACATAAGTTTTGTTTTTCGCAGTGACTGTGAATGTATAACAGCCGGTCGATTCTGTAAAAATCTCACCGTGAAAATTTAAGTGAAGTGAGTTTGTTTTTGCTAGGAATTGACACTATTGACAGCTCACTCCACGCTCACTTCACCTAAATTTTCACGGTGAGATGGTTACAGAATCGAACTGCTGTTTATATTTAGAACAATCTAAACATAGAAAATAGAAACTAAGATATTGTTAGTGTGAATGTAACTTTATAGTTTTTTTTATGTATAATCTTGCAACACTAGACGGGTATTTTTTGTGGTGTGCCTATGCGCCCCTTTCTGTTAAAAAGATTGTTACGAGCGGCTGTGTTCTCTGACTGTAAAATTAAATTACAAAGTTTTTCAACGTTTCCACGCGTTTTTATTCTATACAGTTTAAATAAGTTTAAGCATGAAACATTTAAATTATGCTCCGCAAAATATACTTAACAAAATCCAGCGGTGAAATATAAAAGCTGGGAATTAGACAGCATGATGACAGCCAGATTCGGTTCTGTTTAAGTAATATTTCTGAGACATAAAATCTTAAATTAAAAGAAAAAGAAAAGGAAAGAACTATAATGTGTACTTATACACTATACACTTACATCAAAAAGTTTTTACTCTAAGCCCGCTCTCTGCTCACTTAATCTAAGACTATTAGCAATTTCATCTTCCAGCTCTCGTCAAACGAAATTCGCTCAAAAATCAAACTGTTTCAAGCAATTTTATCGAGCACTGGGAGAGCAATTCGCCAATCGAGTTTCATCGTTACCAAAACACGATTCAGTCTATTAAAACAACCTCGAAAACGAAAACGAGCGATTTTAAATGTAGTCGGCGCTTCTCTGCTAGGGGCGGTTAATTTTAGCTAGAGTGATATACCGCGGTAACGTTGGAAAACAACAGATTTTTTTTAAGGATTGAAGCCGTTGATCGCTACTTAACACACATGATGACGCGAAAGTGTGTGGTTGCGAATTGGCGTTCGCTGACCTAGGCGTAACGTTCATATTCATAACGTAGTTTATAATCCTGGGATATCAACGTTGAAAATCAAGAAAAAGACGCTCTAAACGACATTTTCCACGAGGCCGAGGGTTCTGATCATCGATCAAAAACATATAAGTGTATAGTGTATTAGTACACATTATAGTTCAGCTGACACCTGTCATCTATCATACATAAACCTATAAACATACACCCTTAAATGAGCTCTGCCATTAGACCAGCCGATCGATTCTGTAAAAATCTCACCGTGAAAACTTAAGTTAAGTGAGTTTGTTTTCGCTAGGAATTTACACTATTGACAGCTCACTCCACGCTCACTTCACCTAAGTTTTCACGGTGAGATGGTTACAGTATCGCACTGCATATCATTAGAGAGATAACTCATCAACGTCATTAGAAGTTACAACCCTCATTAATGAGGCAACGTCTGAAATAAATAATTACGTTGCTAGACAACTTGTTCTAAATATTGTTTTATGACCGAAACTGGCGACTTGTTTATTTTGCTGTAACCATTAAAGTGCAAATAAAATATGTCATAACTTTCAATTTACGGTTTGATCATTCTAGTTTTATTGCGCAGCCTCCGTTTGACCGTTTCACCGGCATCTTAATATTACAGAGTGATTATCTATTTAAGATACTCAAGGAGATGGAGAAGCTTATAATAAATTCATGTTGCATCGTAAATTTCATAAAAATAAACAGTGGTATAATTAAATTGGTTCACGAAGGCGTTCAAAAATATGTTAAAAACCAATGTTTATTATTTATATTAATTAGAAAGAAAATAATAAACATCAATTAGGAGAATATTTGTTTTTCCAACTGATTGGTAATGTTATTTTTAATAACACCAAGTGAACGTGCTGTCGATCAATTAGAATGAACACGATTTAAGCTTAAAATGATCTTTGCACACATTAATTAAGAAGATTGAAATAACTAAAAACTGTTTTGTTCGTCTTCTTCTTCTCAGCGTGTCGTTAGCAATTTAAATGGCCTCCGCCCGAAATTCAGTTACGTGTTTGGCGCCATCACTAGCATTAGTCATCAGTTCCTGTAACGTGCACCAGCTGATAGGACACGCAGGACATGATATTAAATGTCCCATGTGTTATGTGTCATCGTTTGGCGTGGATCATTTGTAACGGTGGAGTTTCTTGCCCATTCTTCTCCATACGAAAACTACGTTTTGGAATGGGCGACTAGAATCAATTCTATGTATTTGTTGTAATTTCTGACGTTCAAAAGTGCCTTTTATGTGCCTATTTGAAATAAATGCTTTGACTTTGACTTTGTGGAATTTGGCTTTATTACCCTTGAAAATCACGAAAACGACACCCATGATGAAACATGCGCGTTCGCACACAGCTCGGAGCACCAGAGCGTACTTGGCAAAGGAAAATATTCGGGTATTGCCGTGGCCTCAACCCCATCGAGCACGCATGGGACATTTAAAAAAAACATTATTTAATTTTGTAAAACATGAAACGTTTATTTTCTCTTGACTGTACTTACCTGTCAAAAAAAGTAACCTAGATAAAGTGGATAAGACAGATATTAAAACAGAAGACGAACTAGCAGGGAATCGAGGAGGGGGTTTTCAGGGGATCAGAACGGAATAAATCACATTTACACTGTTTTGGTGATGAAGCATAACAATAATGTTTCAAGAATATTGAATATTATACAAATGTACGCTTTTCACGTCCACGTCACGGTATCACAATGACACAGGGACGTTAAATGTATGAAAATATATAAAGACCCTTTTAAATTTCCGTCCACGATAATGTTATAACATGTACGTAGTTGCATTAATTTTGTGGACGTGGACGTCCACGACAATATCGTCACGTTAGAATTCATAGAAGTGCACATTCGCTGTTAAAAATATGTTGAACGAAATTTTAAGATTCACTTAAAATAAATGTTGGGGTCGGCTTTCAGTCTGACCGGATGCAGCTGAACACCAGTATTTTACATGCAGTGACTGCCTATCTGACCTCCACAACCCAGTTACTGGGTAATACGATACCCCTTGGTAAGACTGGTTGCCAGACTTTCGGGCTTCTGATTACCCGTGACAACTGTCAAAGATCCACGAATGACAGCAGGCAAAATAAACAATACAAAATACGCCCAAAAAACACTTCTTTTCTTTGAAGTCGTGTTTCATAGATATTTTTATCGATCAAATATTTATACCATACCCCCTCTAGTTGAAGCTAGAGTTGCATGTGTGCATTCGGTGACTATCTATACTTTCTAGTGCCCGCCCCGTTTGAGCAAGTGTACAATAAGATAGCACAAAAGTGTTACTCCTATTTTCTTGTGTGTGTGCCAAAAAAGCATAATGTGTGCCGTATCTATTTCTTTGTTTTTATGTGAGTGGGAAAAAGGTGGCGACGTTTGAACTCGAACAAATATAGAGTGAAGGTATCTCTCGGATATCTATGGTTACAAGTATTTATTGTTTATGAAAATGGTACCCCACTGACTACCTGCAACATTGTCTCTCCTTTTCCCTTTAATCTACCAAAGGTTGTCTGTAAAATATCATTTTTAGCGATAAGACCGCCTATTGTGTCACCCTATATCTACATTTTTATCTGTAATTTTTTGGTCTACATAATAAAGTGCATTCTATCTATCTATAGTAAGAAACTTCTTAAAAATATCCTCGATTTACGGTCTACGAAGTACCTACATATCCCAGCATATACGGGTAGGTAATATCGTATGCGTATTCGAATTGTATTGGAATAAATTGGGGCGATACGTTTGTGTATCAGGTGACACAGAAAATCAATCACCGAGCGGTGTCGATCAATCATTGGGGAACACAGCTACACGGTGAGCGTTTGACAGTACCACCTGCTAATACACTTCTTTTCAGACTTTATTCAATGTTTCATTAGATTAAGAGAAGACAGGAGGGAAATGGTAGCTGTCTGTATAAAATATTGAAAGGTCATAAGTTCAGGTCATTATTCTTAGGACTTTCAGCGCTACTATCTTTTATTTAGTACCTATTTATTTCGTGTTGGGAGTTGACAGAATATTTACTAAGAATAAAGGCTCCTTCAAACAGGCGCGACACGACACGCGACACAAAGGCACCGCCATGAGCGGTGCCTTTGTGTCGCGCGCGATTATATCGCGTGTCGCGCCTATTTGTAGGAGCCGTAAAGCTGAAGAGTTTGTTTGTTTGACCGCGCTAATCTCTGACACTGATACAATCGCCGGCACGTAACTTGGCAAGAATCGTTAGATGCGTTTTTCCTTTTTTAAACTTTCTTCTAAACAGACATGTTTAAAAATAATCTATGGCAATAACCATAGTATAATGACACACAATAAAAGTGACCATTTTCTTGTTGCACTAAGTGTCCACGCGCTAACTTACTCCCACTCCGCCAAAACCTTGCCAAGTTACGTGCCGGCGACTATACCTAATCGGATTTGAAAAAAAATTTTCGTGTTCGATAGCCCAATTCTTGAGGATAGCTGTGGTTATATAACAACATGCTACGACTCTTAGGAGTAGAAGAAAAATATCAGAAATAACGCTATGCGAAAACGAAGTAATAGCGGAGGTAGGCGATGCGACGGGGTGGGTCAGGGGCCGAAATTTCACACGAAGAAATCGCGGGCAGAAGCTAGTCACAAATAAAGTACACCATAGAATTGTACAGACGCCAGCACATCAAGGTACCCGAAACTGTAAAATTTTCCCAATCGACTTTGAACCTTATATTATGCTTTAGCGATAAAGTTGAAAATCCATTAAAGAAATTTGACAGATTGTAGTAGCTTGATCTGCTGGCGTCTGTACCTACATGATGTGAATCAGTAAAAGTTGTAGTAAAAGCTAGAACACAAAGAAGTGCTATTTAGCATAAAATGAAGGCAAACAGTGTTTTGGTTCTAGCGTTGGCAGTGGTGCCAACACCAGGTTTATTGTACTTGCAATTGCAATAACATTTTTATGATCAGAAATTTCGTCTAGCCCTTGAGGTAAATAAGTAATATATAGTAAGAAGATAACTAGCTGTATATTTTATGTAAAATGGGGATCAATTCTCAGGTTGGTTCAATACGAAGGGAATTCTTAGAAACCGCTCATACTTTCAGTCTGGAATTGTGCCTAGCAAATGTCTACTCCTTCTGGGACTAAATGTAGCTACCGGCAGCATATGTTCGAAAACTAAACTTAAACTAAACTAGAAACGCACCTGGTTATACCCTTTGGGAAATTCAAGCTGGTTTTGAAGGACACCCGTCCTTTGGCTATTAACAAAACAGAACTTAAAAAGCAAAGTGTTGTCCAATACAATGGAATCTAGAGACGCGTTGTTTTCCAATAAAAAACTAATGGCATAATGGATTAGAACGGGACGCCCGCAAGTCGGGCCGCGTCCCAATAAAACGGGAGGTAAACTCGATTTACTAATAAAATTTCGAAATTCCGATACTTTTCGGTAACTTATTTAACGGTAACGCAGATTATTTTATAAATTTAATAGTGTATGATTCAATTTTTCCGAGCTTGTTTTGATTAAATTACAGAACAGACATTATTATTGGCGCTCTATAAAAACAAATATTTTTAATGGCTGAAGTGGCGGCATAAAATATGGAAAGCAAATAAGCCTTTAATTTTCAGCCCACCAAGGACTATTTATTTTATTGTTTGATAAATTTGGATACGTGAATCCATATGCAGAACTTATTAAAATAATATATTGCTGTGTCAGGGACGTTGTATAATGCATACAGTTTCCATTTCACGTGTTAATTACGCATGGGTTGGCCAATAAATTGAATTCAGGTATAAATTAATATTTAACTCCCGTTATTTATCAACCGCTAAAGATTTTTTGAAACCGGGTACATTTATATCAGCAATACTCGTAGAAACCTTTTCAATTTTTTTCACCTTTAACGAAACAGAAAAAAACAAAGGCGATATTTTTATTTCACGAAATCTAAGCAGCAAGAGCAGTGGTGGCCCAGTGGTAACGGCCACGACTTAAGGCTTGTAGGTCGTAGGTTCGAACCCAGACAGGCGCTTTACTTTGTTTAAATTATTTCATCACCACTGCTCTCAAAACGGTGAAGGAAAACATCGTGAGGAAACCGGCATGTCCTAGAACCAAAAATTTGAAGAGATGTGACATCTACCAACCCGCACTGGGTCCGCGTGGTAGATTATAGCCCACTCCCTCTTGAAGAGAGGAGACTTGTGACCCAACAGTGGGAACAATAGAGGCTGATCATGACTGATGAAATCTAAGCAATCTGTTTGAAACACTTGAAAAGGGTCGAGAGTATTTCTACTAATATTTAGATAGAATTTCGTATTCAATAGAAGTATTGAATACGAAATTCTATATATTAATAATATATAATAATTCTATTCTATAAATTTGTAAACGAAAGTCTACACTGTCATCGATTGCCTACTTTGCTATTTGACAGTATAAATATTTCACGTTTGGTACTGGTTTTTATTTCGGTCTGTGATCTGGTTGAGCCGAGATCCTACAGCATTTATAAAGTACCTATACAAAAAGAAAACATTGTTAAGCACTGAAGCTGGAACAATGGTTATAAAAAATGTGGAAGTTTCCTCTCTCGACGACAGCGACGTCGGCGAGGAGACGAGCATTTTTCGTACTTGTTCAACTAACTTGATGTGACACGGACCTAAGTTTCACTATAAAAATAAAAAGCAACAATATGACTCTATTGCCTGAAAATAAGCTGAAGAAAATAAGAAGATTATTCAAGTTTTCATCAAATTATATCAAATAGAAAAAACAGTTTCTTTTTCAATTGTTGCTTATAATATTCAGTAAACGTGAACAGAACTTCAATATCGTGAGTTTCACAATAATGAGGAAAATATTGAAGGGAAATGTATTTTTGTGGAATCCTTACAGCAGGAAGTAAAAAAACCGATTTCATTAAAGAAATACCCTGCGAACATGGGAAATCCATAATCGGTGATGGTTGGATATACATTTTTATATTTTTATGAGAGGAGGAAAGTAGGGATTAAGGGAATCCGATTGGAAAAAAACGTGACTCTTATTTATAGCCCAGGAAAATAAGACGAATTAATGGCAAATCTGCAAAAAAGACTGAAGGTGTCTCACAGGGCTATTCTTGAGAAATAATGGGTATAAACAGAAGCATGTCACATGCTATCCTTTTCCATCCATACTTCTGCATTCATACAACGACAAACAAAGTACTTTGACCCAGCTAGTAATAATGCTTTTCAAACAAACTAAATGCCCGACTTAGCACAGCCTCTGAAAGTGACATGTTAATATTACATGAGTTACATACAAGTTGTACAAGATTTTGAACCCTGAACGTACGTACTTTACAAACTTATTGTTGTTGTCAAGTTATAAGTAAGTAAGTATTATGAACATTTTCATTTTGTATCTCCGTAACCTTAGGCACAATGAATCTCGTGACTTCTTACGTACTTAACTGATTATCCACTAGCAATTATAAGATGGCTCTTTATAATTAATTTGAAATGAGTTACGTTGTTACAGCAACGTTGTTTTCTTAATGACGGAATAATTGTTAAATTTAGAGCATAGGGCTTTACGACCGTGATTATTTGCTCGTCTGTCCCGCAAGGGTAGTTTAAGTGCTAAAGACATTTGTGACTGTGGTGACTTAGGTCAAGTAAAAACGATAGCAATTGGTCACGAGTAGCCTTGGTAACTAAACTAAACTAAAAGGTTTAATGACCGTTGTGTATTTTTATGAAAGCTTTTATGTAGTAGAAGTAATATCGTTCCGATATTTTCAAGTTATGACGTCGTATTGATTTTATTATTCCGAAAAACAGACATTCTTGCTGCATTTATGTTCATATTATACTTTGCTCACCTACGTGAGACAGTATTTTGCAGTTGAATATCAATTATTAGCCTCGTTTATTAAAAAAAATATGACGTAAATTTTATTACAATAAAATCCCCTACAGGACTTTATAGCCGACGGGAAGCGAGTTTCGCGCGTAGGATGTACTTGGAACATTTTATACCTTTCAGTAAGACGTATATCTGTTAACCTCTGGATCGATAATAATCTAAACAGTAAGTTACTGGATAGAATTTGGTTGTATTAAAAGTAAAAATAAACAGACTTCGTTCAATTTTCATTCACAATCACGATTACAAAAAACAATCACAATTTTTTGAAAGACGATAATTTCTTTCGTGTCGCTCATTATGCACACTTAGGGCTACCAGTATCGATATTTCCCGATATATATACATAATTATGGTAATTAAAGAAAACGTATGGGTTTAAATTTAGTTTAATAATAATAAATTAAAAGCCACCTACCTTAATCTGATCGCACCACATGAAAAAAGAAAAAAAAATACAACGTTTATTTAAAGTTTTGTACATAAAGAGGTTTATTTATAAACGATGATTAAAGTGAACGTCAAAAAATGAAACATTTTTGACGTTTATACAGTCACTAATCACTACTTCACTTGCAATGTTTATGAATAAAGGGCTAAATCTTTTACATATGAGTACAGACCTAACTGTAAGATAGGTAAGTTATATCTAGTCCATAAAACACTTAACAACTATACATTTTTTGTCACATCCTTCATTATAATTGTGTATATGAACTCGTGCATTTAATGGCTCCAATGTACTTCGTGAGGCCGTAAAGTTCATTTTACGAGCCTACGTTTAATAAACAATTGGGTATCATTAAGCTATCAGACTACTTTTAACTTTGTAAACATGGTTTAATTATGCAAGATATTTTAGTGACGTGTGTAGGTCAGGACCTAATACAATAGTTTAACTTGGGGCCTATTAATATTAAAAGGGACAATCCGATAATCTGGCAATTTTGTAGGTTTGTTTAAGTGTTTTCTGTTTTATTAAGCAGCTCGTCATGAAAACGTATGTTAAATTGTAAGTAATATTAAATAGGGCCCTGATAAGAGAGTTGTCATTAAAAATAAAGAGTGTAATTAATTTTGTACTCACCGAACGTTAGCTAAGGTATGACGTCGGCTCTTGAGGTATCTGCCGTGGTACTTCTGCAGCTCACCGATGCTGCCCTGTTCGGCCTGCATCCTGCCGAGCGCCGGCTGCGGCGCCGGCACAGCGTCCTCGCCGGCCTGACCAGGCGACGGCGACGCGCTGGCCGCACCCGAGCCACGCTTACGTGCTTTGTTAGACTTCCTAGCCGCCGCCGATATACATATCTTCACCGACGACGGGCTCCCAAAACTTCGCTTCTTCCCCGAACTTCTAGATGACGTGTAGGCAGTGTCAGTGCTACTTCGTGTACTCTTGTAAGAGGGTGTGATCGTCAAGTCTGTGGCGTCCTCGAGAGGCCAATCAGAATCGTCCTCCTCCTCGATCCCCGGCAGCGGGGACTGTTGACCGATAGGACGCGGTGAGCTTATTACAGGCTCTGGGGCGACTGCAAACAAGCAATAAAGGCTCTAAACAAACAGGTCGAGAAAAGTCGAAAGTATTAACTGAGGTCTCAGCTACCTACTTCCGCACGAGGAAAATGTATTGAAGACTTTCGCCATCAAAATTAATTCACATGCTTGGGGTGTTTCCACTCTAACTCCTTGATTGTTGAATTTCTTGAATCTGTCTACAATAATAATTTGCAATAAGAAGGCAATGCTTCGAGTTATTTTGTGAATGAGAAACGGAACTTTTGATTTTTGAATATAACGAAAAGAATTTTAGACTTTCGTATAAAACTGTTCAATATTGTAAAGACTACGAGACATCGTTTATCGAAGTTAAACACCACTTATATTGACAGTAAATAAAAAAAAAAAGAGAACCTACTATACATATTAAAAGCTGTACTACCGATAATGAACAATCACTTTTCTCCAATATTAGTCATCAGTACTTTCTAATAGGTATCTCAGAGTTATTAAACGCGTACATTGAAATTATGTATTCATCAGGCGTAGTTTTACCCCGAGGGGCTCTGTTTTAACGAGTAATTTCCTCCTCCCTTGAGAAATTGAGTTCTGAATTTGATCAGAATATGAAATAAGGTTTTTTTTTCATGTTTATCGATATTTTATAATAAGATTATCTAAAACAAAGAGGACAAGCATCAACCTGAATTCTAAAAATCAATATTGCTAGGAGAAAATTCAGGAGACGACGATCAAAATAATTTATTATGCAAATTTTGAGTGGGACTAAAAAACATGCGCCCAGGCACAATGTGGGAATTGGAACAGTAGGTAATAACTAAGTATTGTGCTATAACCTGTCATTGTTATTGATTTATTTTTGTGGTAAATTAACTGTAAAGGACATTATATGACTGGATACTAATGAGTAATGTGCACTCTTATAATTTATAACGTGACAATATTGTCGTGGACGTCCACGTCACGGCATCACGATAACACATGAAAGTAAAATGTATGGAAATATATGAAGACACTTTTATGTGCCCGTCCACGATAACGTTATAACGAGCACTATTTTTATATATTTTATGGACGTGGACGTCCACGATAATATCGTCACTTTAGAAATTAAGCGTACATGGACTGTTTACAGTACCTACCAAAATCTTACATGGCCTTATTTTCGTAGCTAACAAAAGAGCTTTCATAGCTTAGGGCTGATTTACTTACAGGCTGTTTCTTTGTCTTTAAAAAGCGTTCATGGACAGAATCTTTCAAACAGCTATATCTAGACATTAAAAAGAGATTACTAAGCTTACGAAAAATAATTTGTTTTGGACTTTAAGAAAGTGTTACAGCCAATATCAAAGGCCTATAGGTGTTGTTAAAGGTAACTGGTTGTAAGCGTGGAATTTATTTGGCATGTATGCCGGCTTGATAAGCCAGGGTGTTGTTTATTCTGATGTGGTGTACGTAATATTCAGGCAAGTTAATCGGCCGAGAAATTAGAGGTTGAGCGGAGCATCGCCGTGGCCTGTGATACAACGTTTAATTATTCACGAGCAGGCTTCTGACAATCGATAGTTCAACATCCTGGTTAGTTTAAAGTTCTTTGGGAATAGTTTAGACTTGTCTCTACTAGTATTACAACGACTATAGATACTCAGGGATATTGAATATCGATTTCCGATAAAACACGAGTACTTCGTATTTTCTGAAATACCTACGAATAAACGACAAGAGCCCGTAATTCTATAATCAGTTACATAACAATGGAGTGAATTGTTTATAGGATCCTTTAGAGAGTCGAAAGGAAGAAGCGAATATCATATTAAAATTTTATTTTTAGTCTCCAAAACAGTATCGGAACTTTGACCTACATTTTAAGCAAAATCAATATTAGGGACCTGTAATACATACACAGCTGTATGGACGTGTGTGTTTTTCTCTTAGTTTCACATTCGTACTTTGTGACACGGGCTGCCAGTTAAGCACACCCAACGTTAAACTCTGTCGATAGCTTTACCCACAAATGGGATTTCCCTCTCGCTGAATTGGTAGGTAGGTGCTTTCAAATTTAATCAATTCGACTTCTCTAGTTAATTACTAGGTTATCGTTTAATAGCATAGCTGAAACGGGAGTTTAACCAGATTGTGTACCGACTAATAGAATAGAGATTATTGGATAGAGAAAATAAACGTAACGTTGTAAAGGGTTGATAGTGATTAACGAGCTCTGCTGCGTAGAAACTTGTGGGCATCATAATGAAATAATGGCTATTACGATAATAGCCCAAGTCATTAAATTGCTACGAAACCATTTATAACGGAAGGTGGTAATAGTCATTATCCTTTGTTAGTCTTTTATCGAATAATTACAACAACCGGATTTAAATGCTTCATTTATCTGTAAGCCGTAGATTTGCTTTTAATTAGCATCCATTTTTTAAGGTAAGCAGACGTTTAGTTACAACAATCATAGTGTCAGAACAAAATATGAGTTCTGACGCTACGATTGCTCTAACAGTCTCGTTGCCTTTAAAAATGGATGCTAATTAAAACCAAATCTACGCCATATGTAAACAGCCGCTACAGCAGCAACTGGGAACTAGGAGTAGATACCATAAATAACGTGACAATTAGTGGTGAAAACTCAGCTTAATTTAAAGTCAACAAAAGGGGGTCGCGGCGGCGGCGTCTGCCATCGATCCACCTCCCGCCAATATTTGCGTAGCTAAATGCGACCACTCCCACCCATCATTATGTTAACTTGCACAGAGTAGAATAGACATTTATTTTGCACATATGGGTAATAGGTATATATGGGTATAATAGGTGTTATAATACATTAAAGCTCAGCCATATTTCACCTTTCGGCATGGAACATTTATATTATTAACATTCACTTGAGTTTAATCAAAAGCCAGATACATCAATCCAGAGCAATTCAAGCAATTCTTTTCTCTGATAAAAACTCAGTCACACTGTAGTACGTTTTATCTCCAAAAATATTAGTTGTCAAGGCTTTCAAACTACCTGGTATTTTATTCTAAATAATTGGGGCCATACAGTATAGCTATCCATAATAGGCCATATATATAGCATTCATAACCCCAATTTGCATATCCTTGTTGTCTTCTAGCCCGTAGCTCGTACCTCATAGCCCCGTGCAATATTAGGATCGTTCACAATGTAAACTCCATTTAATTGACGATGAAACTAGTAAACTAATTGGTAGGCGTGAAGTGTGAGTCGATAAAACACTTACTTCAGGAAAATATGAGGTGAAGTTATTTTAATTAGTTCCGCAACTTTACTATGAAATATGACTATGTCGCTAAATATACCCTTGTTTCGCAATATTCTATACGACAATAAATGAAAACACTGGTAATAACTAAAAGCTCCTACAAACAGGCGCGACACGCGATATATCGCGCGCGACACAAAGGCACCGCTCGTTGCGCGACTTGCGGTGCCTTTGTGTCGCGTGTCGTGTCGCGCCTGTTTGAAGGAGCCTTAATGCATAGGAGTATTTTGAAACTATCGAAGAAATTCTAACATCGAAATAAAAAAGTGTTTTTTTTTAAACATATTAAATATCTAGTAGTGATGGGGTGTTAGTGATCTTTGACAAACTAACTAAAGGTACCTGGAGCGTTAACCTGTAATGTAACATTTCAGATTCGATTTTGAGCATTACTTTACAATACTGCCTCCTGAGAGCATTCGCCTGTAATGTACCATTAGATTCCATTTTTAGCATTTAATTGATTCCACAATGGCAGACGAAGCGATCGTCGCGTTGTGCTGAGCGCGGCAATATTAATCGAAATTGTAATTTACGAAAAAAAAAACAGAAGAAACGATATTAGTGCCATGAATTATTTCTAAACCGACGAAATACAGGCGGTTTGGATATTTTACAAAGAATCAATCATTGTATCATCAAGTTGCGCACTTGTTGCTAGGTGCTCTTCCCTCACCAATGTAAAGCTCGAATCTGTAACATTAGAGATTGCGCACTGTATTGCTCGGTTCTTGAGATTGAGACTAAGATCAGACTGTGAACGTCCTTAAAACTACGAGAATTGCCTCTCAGATATAATTGATAGATTTTTTGTGAGCAGACTGGGAACATCTTAGGATATACGAAGTTTAAAGTATGCCGTGTAATGGGTGTCTCAGTAAGAGTGCACTTTTTAAATTTAGTATAATTTTTTTTTTCGTTCAAGTGGCAACTCTTAAATTCGACAGCCGTCACCTATGTTTATTCCGATTATATTATTAAAAAAATGGAGCGCTTTTCGAAAAAACAACTCGTTATAATTGTGAAAACTCTTTACAAAAATGGGAAAGTTACGCTGAAACCGCTCGAAAACTCTTTTCAGCCGAGAGAGTGCACCTAATGTGTCAACCAGATCGTGCGATTTAACGCCTTGCGATTTTTTTCTTTGGAGTTTTATGAAATCTCAGGTTTATACAAAATAACCAGAAACAATTCCTGAGCTCAAATCAGAGATCCAACGCGTCATCGGTGAGATACAGCCAGAACTCTGTGTAAAAGTCATGGATAATTTCATGAAAAGAGTGATAGCCTGTCATCAGAGCCATGGGGGCATTTGCTGGATATTTTATTCCATACTTAATCGGAACATGTCTTCTTTATAATCCAATAAAAATATCACAACTCTCTCATAAAATACATGCTTTTAATTTAAAATAAAAAAGTGCACTCTTATTGAGACACCCTATATAATAATCTAATAGACGTTGAATAAATAATTTACACACTAAATACCCGAATAAATGGTATCTATTTAAGTTTAAATAAATCAATAGCCAACATTTTCCAAGTGAGTGAAGCAAAGCTTTAAACGATTTCAAATTTTACTACGGAGAAGTGAATTCCAGTCCGATGCTCATAAAACCGAAATAGAACCCTTCAGAGAATTAAATCCGATCAAAGTAAATGAAATCAGTTCCCTTAAATACATCATTAGTTTAGTAATACTGACATTATAATACCGTGTAAGGTTCTTATGTGTTAATTGTATTATCAAGTTTAGGGGCGCGGCTCAAACAGCCAAGACCTTTTTGTTCATAGTTAATTACCGAGTAACCTTTAACTCGGGCGAGTAATTTAATGTCGTTTAGCAAACTTCGACACTCGATTCCTGTGCCAACAAGTCGAGCAAAACTAACTTAAGATTTATAGTTATCGGATCTAGGAATACTTTGAACGTGAATTGAAATTGCACTGAGTTTTCTTTTGTACCTCTACCTCTATTTACCGCCAATAAAGGAAATGAAAATCCATTGATGAATCGTTGTTGGGAATAAATAAGCTTCCCTCGAGACTTTTTGTAATAAAGGAAGCAATCTTTTGTGTGAGCTTATTGTTCCTTCTGTGATGGATTGATAATGCTCTTATTGTAGCAGTGTTCATAATCTCAAATAATTTCCATTCCATCGTTACTAATGGTCGGTTCCTATACACAAAAACGAATCGCTTTGCTTACCAATGGTAGCATATTTTATTGCCAAACTAAGCATATAAATAGATTCGTAAGCTAATTTTACTAACTATACGGTACTTCCATATGGGAGGGTCTACTATGCAAACCTATGAGGTCTTTGCTTCATTATTGGTAAAGATGCAAGAGTCTTAATTTTAATCAATAATGGTCCCTAAATCATAGGAATCGGCCATTAATCAGTTGTCTACTTTAGTGAAATGTATTCTCAGTTGATTTTTGTGTACCCATTTGTAACAAAACGGTCCTAGTAAGTTTTTGGTTGCAATGGAATTTGAACTGTGTTTGTTAATGATGACATTCGGTTTGTTGTTTCATAACTTGAAAATAATTATCTCAAATTCTTAATCTATAACTAAATATTTTTAGAATTGTTTCAGAATATCGCGATGGAGTTACCTAAATGCAAAACCTCTTAAAAATAAAAATAAGAAAAGACTAGAACATTTTGCGATTAAAGTAAATTGCGTGTAAACAAAGAGTCCGAATGCAAATTGTCTGAAGCATACGAGATAAGTTGGTGTAACAGAATGTTTGCAACAGCTGCTGCCAAGAGCTTGTCTCTACAGGGTTCGACTTCCTATAAAATGTTCAGAGAAGAACTTATTACTTATTACTATTTTTTATAATTACGTTCGCTATACCAATCATGATTGAGCTAATATTTTGATGTAGTTAGTTAGACTCGGTGAGTGTAGCTAAAGTCGGGTTAATAATAATTTAGCTATTACTATCAACTCTACTCGTATATTTATCTTCGAAGTTCAAATTGGGTTTTGCTAATAATTTTCAATGGTAACCGAGATTCTAGATTTATGCCAGATAGGTAACAAAAAGCGGCCAAGTGCGACTCGGATTCGCACACGAAGGGTTCCGTCCCACAGTATCTAAAATATTTAACTCTATATATTTTATAAGAAAGACTTTATAAGAAAAACACGTTTCTTGTGTGGGAAACCCCTTTAATTTGTAGTACAAACTCTGTGAATATGTGTGTGAAAAGTAGTACAAACTCTGTGAATTTCAAGTGTCTACCTATTACGGTTCAAAAAATACAGCACTGTGACAGACCGACGGACGGACACGGACAAAGGGTGCCAACGGGGGGTCTGAGGCAACCTTTGGGTCCAGAACCCTAAAAAGTTCACCCATGACTCCCGTCTATTACATGGAACTCCAAAATTACTGCCGAAATGTGGGTGTTCCATACACCTCTGTCATCCCTTAGGACGATACAGGCGTGAAATTATGTAAAAACTCAGATTGGTTTCAGTGAACCGAAGGCGCTTTCTGTGAACCAAGGTATATGAACAGAGATCTCTGTTCATAGATTGGTTTCAGTGAACCAAAGGCGCTTTCTGTGAACCAAGGCTATGAACAGAGATCTCTGTCAACAGTGCTTCCTATGGACCAAGATATCTACAAACAATGTTCTCTATCAACAGAGTTTTCGGTGAAAAGTGCTGTCTAGGAATAGAGATTTCTATTAGCTTTGCTTTCTGTATGTAGTCGTATCGTACAAGCGTGTTTCTGTCTTAGGTTCCACACCGCTGCAAAATAACATAAAATTATGATATTTGCGACATCGCAATATTATTTAAATAACCTTAACCGTTCATAAAAGCAATCTGAATGTCAATAGTTGGTTGTTAGATAATTGTTCAACAATAATAGAAGTAAGTAATAGTCTATGTATTGCAGCGAACTTTAAAGGCAAGGAGCCTTTAAAGTTCGCTAACAGGCGCGACACGCGATAAAATCGCGCGCGACCTAAAGACACCGCAAGTCGCGCAACGAGCGGTGCCTTTGAATCACGCGCGATTCGCGTCGCGCCTCGCACCTGTTAGTAGGAGCCTTAAAAAGTAAACAATGTACCTACCTTTATAAATACTAACTAATATTGACATTGAATAACAAAGATGAATAGGTAATGATGACTAATATTGGTAGATGTGATATGTCTAGCTTCCTACATATTTTAGGAGGAGATATCGTCAAATTAATGGGCCAATTTAGATTTCATTACTCTTGGTTTGACATTTAGATCTAAAGGTAAACGAATAGATTTAGTTACTTTACAATAACAGGCCTTATAGTGTCCCTAGTAAAGCCTACTTCAAATATGTGAAATCCATCATACAATGAGACCTCTTTTGCCTTAACCATTCCCCGTGGAACTAAATTCGTAATGGGTTTGGGAAATGGGTACTCGAACCCAACCAATCACATGCAATATTTCTGAATAATACGGGTATTCGACCGCCCCGGTAGCCCAATTGCATATGCTTGAGTTTGTCAAAATAGAGCCAGGGTGGCCGTTCCCGGGTATATTGGGGACATTGAGCACTTTGCTAGCTTTCCCAATATTTCTACTTCGCGGATTCCTTCACGCTTTTAGGGCGTTTTTACTGTCATGTGGATAAACTGTGCTCCTGCATGCGGTATCTGTCCGCATGAGGGGGAGCACATTACGGGTGATAATTATATTTTTCTGTAGAAAACAATATAGAATCTTGGCATGGGGCGGGGCTAGTCCGCATGCTTGACCAAATCCGCATGACAGTAAATGACGCTCTTGCTAGCGATTTCCAATATTCCCGGGATCGGCATTTCACGGATCAGTAATAAAATACATAAAAGAAGACTTACCATAATCATCGTGTAATAGTTGCGGGCTGCCGTCCCGCAACGCATAGTCGGCGTCGTCGACGGGCGCCGCCGCGCGCGCCCCGCACCAGGGCACGCAGCAACGGAACACCCCGCCTCCCACCACCGTGACGCCGTACGCGCCCCCACCACACACTAACACCACACACACATGCGCACGCACACCTTATCACCATACGTCACTGCACTGTATTATTGCCCGACACGTCACTAGATTAATTAGTAATCAACCCCCTTATCTTCTACGTTTTGGCACTTTTTATAATAAGAATAAGTATTTGTTAGAAAGAGCTAGTTCAGTCTTGAAAGTTGGCTTAAAAGTTAAGATAAGTTAAGGTATCGATATGTCAGTCGACTTATATGAACGCTTATTATCGGGACTCTCAGGAGGAAAACTTTGACAGACGGAAGGGAAGGGCGAAGGGAAAAGAAATGCCTATGTCCAGTAATTGTGTTCGCTTTCTGTCTTTTACATCGGATTTATTATCTCGGCATCATCGTAAAGTTTTTTACTTATACAAATATGATAAATTCACTTTAACCCAATGTTGAGTTATTTATTATATTTTCCTACAAGAAACACTAGCAATTATGTATTACATTGAAACCTCGAATCACATGCTATCGAATCACTCACACGCCCTAGATCCAGACGTACGGATGAATGTCTCGAATAAAATATAAATAAATATGTCAATGCAGACATTAGAGCATCCCACATTCTACAATGTTTAAATCATACATACAATCATGATGAAATTTCATGGCGATGGGAATACAAGCGTAGAGGAAAACGTGTATAGCAAAGTATAGTATTGCTGTATGTCCGTATTGGACGAATGCCAAGCAAAGTCGCCGAGTTCTTCACAGTCTATCACTTTGAGCATACCTAATTCACCTCCAGTCGTATTGAAATATTAATATAAGCAATAAGAAACCTCACGATTACCAGTCGATACCGTTTGATCGGCGAGACGATATAAACAGCTGGGCTGGGTATAGATAGTTTCGCCTCACAAAATAAGGTCCAAACTTTATTATCATGAATTTGTAGCAACTTTGGTAAACTTGAATTAGGTATATAAAAATTACATTATGACGAACCCTCCAAAACCGAATGCCGCAACATAATGTAAAGTTAGAGTCGGAGTTATCTCGTAAACCACTGAACCGATGTTGATAGGATGATGTGGCCGAAATTTTGATAAAAGTTTCTTATTTTAGATTAGTTTAATGATAAAACTTTCCACCACTCGAAGAGCAGAAAGTATGAAATAAGCCGAATGGATATTATGTCGTAATATATTCGGTCGGTGAAGCCACCGTCGCGCGTCGTCTCAAATTCGAGAAAGGGGAGTGTGAAATAAAGACAAATGAAATACGTACTTTAAACCTTTCAATAGGCACAATCAAATAATTCACGTGTGAGATTTCGAGAATCGGTAGGTAGACTATAATAATGTCGTTAGCTACTATCCCGCGTCTCCCTGAATATGGGAGTAAATTCACTTTGATCCTAGCAGATTTTTCCAAAAGATTTTTTACCAAGATCCAAAGGCCGAAGTGGGGTAAATCAATTCGTATGTTTGAAGAACACTTCCCAGCGATTGAATGCGGACCATGTTTTATGCTAAAGAGGAATACTGATGGGACAATAAACTTTTTCAGTTGTTCCTCTGAACTATTAGATTAACTCGTTGGGAAATGCAGTTTAGTCCTAAGCCCGACATAATTCAAAGATTTTACTGACGTCAAATGATTTTGGTTCACTCCATGTCGTGATTCTGATCAAATCAATTTTCATTAATTATCGTGACGTAGCTTAAGTGTTCAAACCAAGGTAATACTTTCCGCATGCATTATAAATTTCATTTATTACAAAATCATCATCATCATCTGCCTAGTCTTTTCCCAATTATGTTGGGGTCGGCTTCCAGTCTAACCTAATGCGGCTAAATACCAGTATTTTACATGGAGCGGCGGCCTATCTGATCTCCACAACCCAGTTACTAGGTAATGGTTGTTAGACTTTCAGGCTTCTGACGACCCGTGACGACTGTCAAAAATCCACGAATATCAGCCGGGACCAACGGCTTAACGTGCTTTCCTAGGCACGAAGGGGCTATGTGAAAATGGGACACCCATTCGTGGACCAACCACACCAAAAACATCACTATCATTTATTAAAAATAATAATATTAATATTTGCAATAATAACTTAATAGAACATAATAACATTTCAAATAACAAGAGATGTATGTGTTACTAATTTGAAATACATTCGAGCCACGTGGTTTTATTTGACCGATAGCTCAAGCAAATAAGGAAATGAAGCAAGTTTTCCTTAAGCTGAATAGTTTTTCGGTATCTTCACTTGAATGAAAATGTAATGACTGGAAAGAGACAAACTGAATATATCCCGTCTTCAAAAATATAAATGATTTTTTTTAGGATTTGTACGTTTATTTCCGAATCATTATACAAAATTATCGACTGAAAAATCGATATTAATTCCGAATCCATGTAGCTGTCATAAACTCTGAATTAATTTGGAAAGTATTATTAAAAACAAGGTAAGTTGGTTAAATTATATATTTACAATTCTACATCAAATCGTTTTATTCAATTTCACATAGAGACTGCGCCTAATATGGGTAAGGTACAAAACGATTATTTCTACTGTATAATTATGTGAGCTTATTCAGCTTTTAATAAAGGTTTTATTTAAATAGCTCCGGTCCGTTAATTAATCCCTATCAATCAATCCCTGAAACAAGGTTATTATCATAATGGGTTCCGGCATAACACTCAATAAATACCGATTTAATTTGTATGTAATCATTGTTGATTCCTCCCAGTGTGGGGGATATAAGAAACCAAATTATATATGCTAGCTTCTGCCCGCGACTTCCCCCCATTCACCCTCTTAGGGGTAGAATTTCTTAAAACCCTTTCTTAGTGGATACTACTCTTCACAAAGAACACACTTTCCAAATTTGATGTCTCTAGGACCAACGGTTTAGGCTGTGCGTTGATGTATCAGTCAGTCAGTCAGGACTTTGAATTTTATTTATATAGATAACTTACTAGAAAATGGAATTACTAGGTATCATGTAGAGTAGTTACTTTTATAGCTTAAAAATAAAGAGAATAGAATTAAAGATATCTAATGAAATTTTATGGTCTTTATTTTTAAGCTGCCCTTTTTCTAGAATTGAAGCAAATCGTAGTATACAAATGAAAAAGGAATTTTCATAATATTCTCTTCTTTCCAGAACATCAATGAAACCTTTGAACGTGACGACTAAGTACTCAGATATATTTGAGCTTCGGTCTAGACAAACACGTTAATTTCAATTCAATAGTATCTACTTACCGTTTTATTCAATGTTAAAGACTTTCACTGCTCTACATTGATACAAAGCTTTTGTTATTTAAAAAATCGATAATGATGGCTGTGACCTATATTAATAATATATTTATTCATTCATTCATTAGATTGGATGAAACAACAGAAAAGGCTCATAATAAAACACATTATGACATTGGGGATTTTTAAAAGCAATCAATTTTAATGGTTCCCGGTCAAGGTCGGTGTACATACAAATAATCTGTCGGAACATTGTGACGATGCCAAATAACGCGTCGTACTACTTCCTAGTGGCTATTGTCAGACAACACATTGGTCAGAGACATTTTCATTTATTCAATGATATTATTATGACCTGTATAAGGAATTGCCGGCCCAATAGCGATCGGCATAGACAATTACTACTCGTTGAGCGGTCGCTAGTTTCAATTGTGTAGCTATTCTCTACGTCATAGGCGACTGACTGAGACGCGATGTTCCCTCTTCGTTGTTCAATCGCTAAATTCGCTTTCAAGATTTATACGATGCTAATTAGATCCGTCATATCATTCATTAGAACTCGTTACGACGCTTCCTCGTGTAAACACAAATTCAATGTACGCGAGTGAACTTGCAAACCACAGATTTAGAAAAATAAAACTTGGCAGGAATCCTGGTACTTTTACACGATAAATGCATTTGTTAAATTGAATTACTGTTATCGCGGCAGCCGCTAAAATACTTTTTATTTGTATTTACATCGTCATACGTACAATCTAATTACTGCATTAACATTATCACAGTGTAATCTTATTATCAGCTGTAGTTACACGTAAACTCAGTTGTTTCGCTGTTTGCTATTAACCATATAATTCGTGTGAAACTGCCTAATGAAATGGATTTTTATAATGTCCTTTTAAATTTTATGCAAAAATAGTTTTTCATGAATGATCAACGATGAAAAGTGTGACATGTAGTATTGATTGGTGACGACATGACATGACAGTATTATTTTTGACATTGATCCGTTCTGCTTCACGGCCAATTTGTTACATTTTAATGTTAAAAACAAACAAAATAACCACGAAAAGTGTAACTAATAGCACGACATTTGCCTAAAAATACATCAAGCGACCACGATGTAAGAAAGAGTTGATGACAGGAAGCGATAAAAATAATATATTTCGAGATTATGATAAGACGTAGATCATGCGTATGTCTCCAATAATTTACCTACTTTCTTAAATTACCTAGATTATTACCTAAGCGATAGCACGAGCAAGTGTGCAGATATCATAAAATATGTTTGCATGCTTATAGCTGGTTGAGATAGTTTATTGTATATTAAACATTAGGTATCTAAATACAGAAACGGAATGTTCATGAATTTTCCCAAGAGCGTCGTTTTATTTTATTCAGGAAAGTGTCGTTATAAATATTATTTCGCAATGGACCAACAAACATGCAACAAGTTGTTCACAAAATCAATATCTTCAATGTGCCTTATGTGAAAGAAAATCTCGTTTTTTCAGCCTGTGACTGTGTTTAGGCCCATCGGGTTTGTGTCTCTACCAGTGTGCTTTACATAACTGAAAGAGTTAAAACATTATATTATTTTTTTAACGAAATATTCGTATTAGATAACCTTTACCAAAGATGTTGCAGGTAAGTTGTTTTTTACTGCGATCATATTACAGAATTGACGTTATTCATAAAAACGTTGCGTGTTCCGAAGAACCTTGACACTTTAACGGAATTATATTTTACACATTAGAGTACTCGTAAGCAACGCTGCGCAAAGCGCTAATGCATGTTTTTTACTGATGGATATTCGGATTAAACTGTTATCTTTTATGTGTCGTAACTCGTTACAATAATCGCGACGAGCGAATATAATATACTCCTAAACCTAAACAAGGATAAGGGTCTCGTGAGTGTTCCGATAGCATACCGAAATCGCGTGCGGTTTCCACCTCTTTGGATAATGAAAACTGAATCAAGAGCGGATCAAATTTGTCACTGATGAGCCGTATATTCAAAATATACAAACATGAAACAATGCTCCAGTGGCACACTGCACTGTTAGAGTAGACACTTTACGCGAGAGAGGGACCGCGGGGCACGGGCAGCCGGGCTGGCTGACGGACTGACTGGCTGGACGAGCGAGCTGGTGCTCAGCAGTGCATCTCACATCGGCCACATTCGCGGCGAGGCGAGCGCGAGGCGGCGGCGGCGGAGCGGCCCCAAGCGTCGCGACGGCCGGCAGACCGCGACTGGAGCGTCACTGCGCGTCGGAGCCTAGGGCGCCGAGCGAGCAGGACGAACATACTGCTGGCTCGCGCGCTCAACCCACGATTCTAGCCCTTGAACCTTCTCTGTTAATTCCTATTTACCTTGTTCACGCCGCGTCTCTTATGTTTTTGTGCGACCGCAAAAGGGTTTTCACCCCGCGAGGCGATCCCGTGAACGTTACGTAGACGCTAGAGATAGAGATGCTGCGTGGCCTTTCCTATGCTACGGGTCGTTTCGATGTTATGTCACTATTGAACGTGCTTGTGCCTTGTTGTTTGGCCGTGAACGTATTTTAGCCGTGCACTCATTTGGACCATTATGATTTATAGCCCCTGAGGGACATTTGTGACGCACTGCACAGACTATCCATTTCAGTTTTATCATTCTGAATTAGTATTTAAATCCTTTAATATAAACGATTAATGTAAGAGATTTGATAAAAATTTCATGTTTGTGAGAAGCCATCTATCTCAAAATCATCTACGAGTATATCTAGAGAGTCAAAAATCGAAGTAAGTTACAGAATATCGATCATTGTACTTTTGCCTAAACGACGCAGTTGAAACAATGGCTGATAATGTACTTTAATCTCCCATACAAGGCAGGAAAAAGACTGACACTGCATAAAAAGTGCTGCCTACATACTAAATACCATTGTTTTATCTCACAATTTCATTAGCTAGTACTTAGCGCTCCCTCGTCTCCCTTTTATCTGTATATGAATTAAATCCCTGTCACTACGGGGTACTATTCTAATACAGCGCGAAGACGTAATAATGAAAATTTAATTTTATTCATATTGGCAAGGAATTTTACCCGGTTTCGGCTTTCATAGAATTTTCCTTTAGAGGAACTGCTTGCTTCATTGAGAACGTTATTTAAATGTATTTTCAGTGACAATCTTGTATTGAATACGAAGATATAATTGCCTGAAATTAGTCTAAGTACGTGAGCGTATAACTCCGATTACATTCCTTGGACCGTATAATTATGTATGATTATCTCGAATATCAAAGCGTGTAGTAATCGATTATATCAGCTTGATCCTGATCTCGTATCTCATATCATTGAACAGGGGCTCCAGATAAGTGTAACCTATTTGACCCTAAGTCCCAATTTTCCGCAAATGTAGGTATTAAAACCGCCTGCTCTGACCTCTATCACATATGTATGAAGTCAGCCGCAATATACGCCAAACGGCAATATCTTTTTATTTCGGATGTTCTGTCAAAAACAATAAACAATCGGAGGGAGCGAATCGTACTAATCGACTTTGAATGACTCTTCAAAGAGGAAGAGACAAGAGCAAACTTCAATGTATAAAACGCGTTGCTAAGATTGCTTTTAGAGATCTTACAGCAGACAACGCCGTCGGCTCTTCCACGGCTTCCAGTAAACTTGCCTGAATACTGGATGAGATTGATCCTGTAATCTTGCGACTATGAAAATGTTTGTATTTCTCGGAAAATGTAAATAGAAAATCGAATTTTCGCCGTCACCAAGACGTCGATGTTTGCGTCTTCGTTGGAAGTTTGTTATTTAAGTAGCATTTATAAATATACAGGGTGATTGGATCTGGACCCGCAATAGGAAATTCGCATAGGTATAGAGGAGGTCATTTGCTAATTATTAGACCTTACTTTCTCTAGCAAAAGTTTTGTAGTTTAGGAGATATGTTTGTGTAAAAAAGCGTACTATCTTATTTTTAACCCTTGTTTGAGGGAAGTTTCGAGGTATTTTAATCACCAATGTTTATGACTATCAACAAATACTAAAAAACACCTAAAATAGTTTTGCTTAAAGGTCAAATTTTGGAAAAATCTCAATAAAGTATTAAAATTGACATATCTCCCAAACTATAAAACTTTAGCTAGGGAAAGTAAGGTTCAATAATTTGTAAATTAGCTCTTCTATATGCTCATTTGCTATGGCGGGTCAAGATCCAGTCATCCTGTATACTTAAACATTTGATATGTAACCAAAATAAATTCCTCACATAAGATTTTGAACTTTGTTTTACCCACTTTAGCTACAGTTCGTAGCGGTGCTACGAAAGGCGAAAGCTTTCAACATCATAGCAAAAATTAACGTTAAAGAGTCGTAAAACGTATGTAGATGTAAATGTACATGTTACGTGTACTAATTCACACTCAGCGCGTGTAGAGCAATGATGGCCCCGCATCGTGTGCGCACCATCTAAACAGGGCAATCATCCTTAGTGATGGGCTATAGCGAGATTATTATCGAGATATACCACTTTATCGATTGTTAAAACCCGAATTTTATACAGTAAATGTTGTTGGTGGCGTTGTGAGTAAAATGAACGATGTTGTGGTTAGAATAATTCATCATTTAACGCCATTAATAACATACTAAAAAAAAAAAACTTAGATTACTTACATCAAAAGAGACAAGAGAATGTGCCTGAACCCCATTGAACGAAATCAAATGGAGAGATGACTTAATTATTATTATTCTTTATTTATTTCAATCAACTTAGGATCATAGTGTACATACAATTTAAATCAACAACACAATTAAAATGAACATCACAATTAAAATTAGATCAAAAATTAAAACAAATTCAAATAAAAATTAAAACAGAAAAATTAAAATTATTATATAAAATTAAATCAAATTAAAAACACAAATTAAAATTAAATATAATTGAAATCAAATTAAAAACACAAATTAAAAATATTATAAAAGTAAATCAAATTAAAACAATATCTTAACATTAGTCAGTACGTGAACCACGCAACAGTGGTTCATGTACTGACAGTCGAAGCGTTCAGCAAAAGTCTTCAGGATACTGTTGCGGCTGGCCCGCACCCTGCGCACCAGGGATGTGCACCGCTTGCGCATGACTGTGTAGAAACAATCCACATGCGCCTCGGCAAACATCTTAAGCTAGTCGATCATTCGAAGATTACTCTCGAGTGCTACAACATTACCGGTTCTAGTAAGAAGCTAACACACCGGATTTCCTCTAAAGTACATATTGATTAGCATGTGCCGTACTAGTAATTTTCCGAGCAGTCTCGGTAACTAATTGACCTCCCGTGACATCCTGTGGGTGTTGTATGAGAAGGCTAATTGTGCCAGGACTCTCGGCTACATCTTACTGTGGAACTATACAAATCCATGTTTGCATAGTAACTATAATGTGTACTCTAAGTAATTAGAATCTTATGTATATGATGATTACGGTATTATCCCGTTTGTTATTTTGAGGTTATGTATAGTGGTAAGCAGTTAGTCAACTTCGGGCTAATATTATGATAACAACGGTAGGTATATCTATCTACCGCAGTTTATTTAGGGAAATAATATTTCCCTAAATAAACTGCAATAATACAATACAATAATGGGTCAATACACGTTACAGACTGATAATAATTATAACCATTGTAAGGATAATATAGTTCAATCGACACACGATTAAAATGTTAATAATTTAAGGCAATAACCATGTGTTACACAATTTTATTTAACTGGCTGGGTTTATGGTACGCCAATGTTATTTCAAGCGCAAAGGTAAGAAAATTTGCCTTTAAAATAGATATAAAAATAAAAAATATATATTATATTCATATTATCATATTCCTTAAAATATCTGAAACGACATTATTTTATTGGGCCAAGAAAAACATAAAAATGTATAAGCAGAAGACAAATGTACATTAATATAATTTTCATATAAATAAAACGAGAAAAAATCAGTTCGATATAGAAGAGAAAAGTCCAGTCAAATGAAATCTAGCTGTCACCCGTATAAAAAGTTTTCTTTGGTCCGGCAAACTATTCGAACTCGCAATTTCGCATCACTAGTCGCCGTATTGTCAATTTGCCCGCCAAATCGAACACTATTTATAACTAAGATCGAACACGGTCGAACTACGCTCTTTTTACGAGATGAATAATATGTAGGCAAAGGTAATTTAGTATTATTAGTCTGTAGATACGCTATGATGATTCATGGAATAATAAATCAAAGAGTAGATTCAGATTGACGTGGATGTTGTATCTGTATTGTACGAGTGTAGGCCAGTATTTACTCGTAATAAGGCTGAAAACAGCCACATGTACGCGGCCTTTCAGTTGGTTATAGGCGGTATAATTTACTCGATGAAAAATGCTTTGTAGATGTTCATATTTAAATATGTTTTTGCGTTACGTCAGGAAAATTTTCAATTACATTTTTCAGTTACATTTGTTTCTGTAACTTCTGGTCAAATCCTACTAATATTATAAACGTGAACGTTTGTGAGGATGGATGGATGGATGTTTGTTACTCTTTCACGCAAAAACTACTGAACGGATTTTGATGAAACTTTACAGTAATATAGCTCATACATCAAAATAACACATAGGATACTTTTTATCCCGATATTCTCACGGGATCGATACTTATGCAGGTGAAACCGCGGGGCGCTACTAGTTTGAAAATAAGCGCTAAATAGATACCTAGAGGTGCTCTTAAATTAATTGGTATTTAGCTCACACTCTTGTTGTCATGGAATTTATTTTCCAAATCTGATTTGTTTACACGCAGGCGTTAAAAGCGTTCACACAATGGTAAATAACGGAGGTATTCATTACACCGACATAAGCAAATCTGTTTACATCTCTTCGTGTTTTTCGCTCGTGATTAATGAATATCCAAATAATATTATAAAAGAACATTATGGCGACGATATGAAAACAGGCCGATCCCCTTTCATAATTTTAAAATAACACGCCCGACTGAAAATACGTCGTTGATTTCCTGAAAAAGTGAATGTCTGATTTGTATCTCCATGTATTTTATTAAACTTTTGTTTGTGAAATTGGAAATTACAATTGTGTTTTGTTTCATAGGGAAAGTGTTGGAGTTTGTATGTGAAGGTTTTTGATAAACCGCTTTCATGTTTGGTTGTAAAATTATGCTATTGGATAGCATTCAGTTGCCGTGTTTTTAAGAAAGAAAAGAAAAAAGAAAGAAAGTACGTTTAGAACGGAAACGTAAAGTTCCCTACGTTACGTTAGTCATACGGTGTAGAGGAAAAGACGCTAAGATTTACCATTGTATCGATATCATATCAGCAAAGTTTTGTTAAGGGGCTCACATGACCTAAAGCGCGGTCACTGTCGGACTGCATAGAAAAGAGAAGCACGATGACACAACGCTGGTAATTTATTGCAAAATATGAAGCAATTATTTAACTACAAAAAATCTATTGTTTGGACAAAAAAACTAAAACATTAGTATTTTAGTATGTTGTTTGTAGAATAATCTGACAAAAAATCAGAATGATTGTATGTATAATAGTATGGTTATTATTGTAAAAAGAAAGTTTTTAGAGGTATCTTCATGATTTTTTTCTATCGTATCGAATTAGGTGTATCATGTTTTCAGTACACTATCTACCTGGCATATATCCTGAAGAATATCATATATTTTTCTGATTTTGTATACTGTAGTCGATCATATACCTACTTTTATTGTTTGTAAAACTTGCGTTTTTGAAGTGAAAACTTCTTTAGCGGCGCTGTGTACTTTTTTTGGAATGGGTAAAAACTTCTAAACTCGCGTCAGGTCACGTGACCCTGATCGAAAATTCGTAAGACGTAAAACGTAAGACAGCGCCATCTATGCACATCGGGAAGAACTACGAGGGCCTCGCGTACTAACTACGTAGTTCATCCAACAACGACGAGATGGCGCTGAACCACGGATATATAACTGACGACGAGCTCAAATACATTTTATGTACAAGGCCAATAGTATGTAAAAATGTAACTAATATCAATCGTACCATCTACGTCCTCTTCTAATACGCCTCTGCAAACATTATGGTAATCGAACAAAGGTAACATTGTGTAAAATTTCATACAGGCTCCTTATTAGTTTATCTAGTTACCACTTTAGAAATGATTAACGAAGCACTGCCGCGACCAACACCACGAACTGAAGTCTATCCTGTGTGCTTATTTGTAAATCTGAATAAATTCCTTTCACGAGAAGAATAAACCAGTCACTTTGGTCATCATACCTGATTTGCAAAAAACCCTATAAAATAAGGAACACACCTTAACACGCGTGTTTTGTTTATAAGACGATTCACAAAATACACTCGTAATTGTTCAAGTTTTCACTTCTGTCGGCACTACCGGAGTGCCAGTGTTTTTTTGTGTTTAGGTCCTGGAAGCCATAAATAAAAATAAAATTTAACGCAACCGTAGGTTTGCTACGCAGTTCTTCATTTTATTTATTGTGGACGATTATAGGCGGTAATTGTTTATTTGAAAAGCATTTTACTTGCCCCACACTCCCACATTATAATTTTTTTTTAATGCAAAACAAAAGGAAAACATGCGTTGACTGAAATCTAAGCTCGCCTATATTACCCAAGTATGTACAGACGCCAGCACATCAAGTTACTACAATCTGTCAAATTTCTTTAATAGATTTACAGCTTTATCACTAAAGCATAAGGTTCAAAGTTGATTGGGGAAATCTGACAGTTTCGGGTAGGTTGATGTGCTGGCGTCCGTACATACCTACATACGTCTTGTACCTACATTATATTCAGGTTTGTTCACCCAAGAACAAACAACAAGCTAAGTTATAACAAGACTCTCAAAGGAAGAAAATCAAAATTATACTTGAACTCATATGTATTATGTCCGTAGTAAAACCAAATATATTTTATATACTTATCAATAATAACTTTTGTGTGTGACAAACATGTTTATGGATATTATATACGATACGACTTTACCCACGTGTAGGTATGTTTTGGAGCAATTCGTCCTTTGAAGGACTTGTTAGATATTATTAAATTAGCGAGGCATTTATAAACAAAATCTGATGTTCCTTTCGGAAGTTATCGCACAGTTTCCGGGCAATGAGGATATTTTCGAGCAAAACACAGACCTCACCTCACTGACCTCTATTAAACAAGTACGCTGGACTAAATATACTATACGAAATGGTAGTTGTTTTTTGTGCTGATTCAAAGCGCCCCCGCTCGAAGTTCTCAGGAACTAAAATTGTTGTGAATGTTCCATGTCGATAATTTTCTTCAGACAGTGAGTAATTTTAAATTTATATCATTCAAATAGAAAATTAATGTTGCCAGAAATTTCTGCAATTTGATTAGCTGAAACAAATTAGCAAATTTTAGTTTCTAATTTCAAAAGATAAATATAATATTATGTAATGTTTACTTGTTTCCGAAGTAAACACCTAAAACTTTGAAATAAAACTTGCCATCTACAATGTACTTTAGCATCTTTACTTTGATTAAATACTTAATTTCAGATTTTCCACCGACTCAACTAAGCAGTTATGGCTCAACCATAGTAGTTTTAGGCTACATTTTAAGCCTATCCTCATATAAATTAAAGCTCACTGATCTTGCACTATAACTTTATATAATACTAGGACACCCACTAGTTTATTGCTTGCGATCTGACCGCGCCCTAATGAATTTTCATTTAACCTTTGCAGAAATTATTCTATTGCTTAAAAATGAAGCATAAAAATAACTGGAAGGGATTCGATTTTTTTTTATCTTAAGTAATAAATTACTCTCAGTGGTTATAACGATCGATAAAGTTCTTAAAAGTATTTTTTTATCGATGGATATGTCCCATATCTAATATTAGTCCACGGACCCTCACGTTGCCATCAGCGCCAAAATGGCGAAAATCAAATGTCTTCATTTTGTCAAAGTCCAGCGTAATAAAGTATAGGTAATATAATATACGTAATATAATACAGGTCAGTGCCTCATCGCACCTTCTTTCTTAAAGTAGATATTCATCCCAACGACGGAACTCTTTCATTGTGCGTGGACTGACACGCACTTGGCCGGTGTTTTTATTTTAATTGCGCCATAATAGAAACTGGGCCTTCGGCTGGGATCAACCACTTAGAAGTGAGAGGCGTGCCGCGTGTGTATGGCGTATGTATACCAAGAATTCAGGAAGTAATATCAGAGATTCCACAGAACTCTATACTTTCCTGTACATGGTGTTTGTGATACCCGGGGAAAATATGTCATATAAGAAAAGAAAAATGGATTTATTTGTCACAGACACACAATCACACGAAAAGATAAGATAACTCGAATGAAAAAGAAAATACAAAAACAGATTTATACTCACGAACACAGAAAATAAACAGCTGCACGACGTGACTGTGATCATTAGGCTTCCACTGAATATGATGCTGATATTGGGGACCCATAGGCCCAGCACAAATTTTCAGAGGCCACCCGAAAACGACTTATGGAATTCGAGTCAGGTTTAGAGATTTTTACAGATTAAACAAACCAATAGGTAATAAAGTAACATTAAATAAACAGCACTTAGAATATAATGTAACTCTACAACAATCAAAATAATATAATAAATACATACCTACATATCTTTTCAAAACTTCGCTTCGTATGGACGAAGCGAAGTTGTAGAGCGAAGCAAAGCGATTTTATCGCGTGTCGCGCTTGTTTGAAGGGGACCTTTAGATTGCTAAAAGCCCCTTCAAACAGGCGCGACACGCGATAAAATCGCGCGTGACACAAAGGTACCGCAAGTCACTCAACGAGCGGTGTCTTTGTGTCGCACGCGATTATATCGCGTGTCGCGCCTGTTTGTAGGAGTCTTAACAAGGATGAAATTAGAATAGGTATATAAACCTAATCGTTCGTTTGACTATTAGTTTCATGAAATCTAAAATATCAGATAGAGGTGGTATTATACATATTTACAACTTTGTTCCTAACTTCTTACTAATCATTGCCATTCCTTCATCTCCTCGTAACTCCCCTCAAACGGAGACTTAAAGTCCAGAGCACACGTTAGTAAACCATTACTTTCACATGATATTTACGGCAAATAACGTCTGTGTCTAGACTGAGCTTTATCTTAAATGCCAGCGCTAGTTTTTAGTGTTATAGCAACATTACTCACACTCATTGGTAACGGATCAAGACCATCGCATGTTTTAATTTATAGCACATCTTTAAGAAATTTTTAACTGTATGTAGATATGAGTTTCGAAATATTTTAGGCATCGCTTATCATGACTTATTAAAACTGATTATGGTTTCACCACTTCTTCTTCTTCTTCCAGATCATTTTTCCGTTCGCCTTTTTTCGGTTGAAAACTACAAACTATTTCTTAATATTAGAAGGAAGTCCCACAAGGTGATGATGACTTGGTGAAGGCGCAGGAATCCGCTGGATGCGAGAAGCACAGAATCGGTCGAAGTAGCAGTGCTTGGGGGAGGCCTATGTCCAGCAGTAGACGTTTTTCGTGGATGATGACGAGGAACTCTAAAACTCAACAGCATGTGAATAGAACTTACATTTTATGCTCTGCTGAGAAATTGTGTGCCAAATTCACGCACACTTCTGTTTTAGAGGTCAAAAGAGATCACTTGCAATGTCTCTTGTGTTTGCCGCTTCGCAAAACGCGACCTAAGCCAGAGAGTTAATTTATCAGATAGTCACCGGAATTCGCTCATTGCAGTTACTCAGATACAGTTTCTCCGATCCGACTCTTAGAACTGTATAAGTGGGTTTAGCAAACCGTCGAGTTTCCTTTGAATAAGTCTTGTATGTCTCAATTTCATCAGCTTGGTTTATAAATACCTGCTTTCTTTTCTTATAAATACTATTTATAACTCCGCGTATACACCCCATACATTATACGTATTGACGTTGTTCCAAGTAGGTTTTGGTAAACTTTTTTGTTCACCTCTTTGACATTTTCCGCACTTTGTCTACAAGTTTTGTATATAATTACTCTTCACAACTTGTTTTAGGTGTAAAGGATAAACGAAAATAGTAGACACAACATATAGAGTACATGTTTTATACCTTGGTCTAATGCGGGGTAAGAAGATTATTACTTAGACATATATTTGGATATAGGAATGCAAAAGACATACAAACACAGTAGCTACGTTTAATAAAATGCAAAACCTGACAATGAACCTATCGATAGATATGCAAAATAGGACAGAAATTGAAAAATACGATCCAATACAGACCCAGCAACTGACAGCACATTTCTTACATTTCCACAACGGAATGGCAATAAAGCTACAACCATTGTACTTAGTGAGTACGATTGCGGTAGTCCACTGAATAGGCCGGAGCATTGTACGGAACGAGTAATTGTTGTTTCAGTTCAAAGGAAATACTTCGACCCAGGTGCAGGTGCGGCGTTGTAACTTAGAGACGCGAGAAGAGATAAATTGAAAAATGTATATGTAATTGAATTTGTAAAATATTAAGTTTGGACCGTAGGTAGATACTTGTTTATTCAAGAAAGCCAAGCCACATAAATAAGAACAGTAGCTAATGTGGGTATAATGAATACTGATCTTGCTTGGACGTCCTAATAATCACTGCTAAGTCGACTTGGCAGAGTGATTGATGATTGTAGTTTGTTTATATTAGCAGGCAGACGCACGTTTCTGCCTTACCCTGTCTACAACTAACTATACTTGAATTAACTTGGACTTATGTTTGTAATGTCTAAATCCATGTCTACTTTTTATGCCCCCATGAACAATAGATGCGAGATTCGTCCGGACACATGGAACAAGGTCAGTGTGCGAAATCCTTTGGTATCGTGGTTTGAACATTTCTGGTTTCGATGATACAGGCGCTGCCTAGTTTGGGCGTTTACCATAAAAATCAAAATGAAGATTGCTAACAATGACAAACCGACATTAAGTTAATTATAAGGTACTAAATTGTAACATCATCATTACAGCCGACGCAGCCGCAGACGTCCACTACTCGACATAGGCCTCCCCAAGCACCGCCACTTCGATCGGTTCTGTGCTTCTCGCATGCAGCGGATTCCTGCGGCCTTCACAAGGGTCCACCTAGTGGGATGCCTTCCAATGAGCTACATCTTCCGGTAAGCGATCGCCAATCCAGAACCTTTCGGCCCTATCGGCCATGTTCTGCGAGCAATGTGGCCTGTCCACTGTAACATTGCTTCAATTTTATTATTATTTATTCGTATTATGAAAATGCCAATGCTCAACAGTGCAAACTATAGGTAAAATTCGAGCCAAACATCCCCAACATTACCAATTAGCTGTTGGACTTAACTGTTTGGATAAAGTTTTAACTTCATGCGTCGCAATGATGGTAGAAGATTTGAAATAATTCTATGCAATAATTTGTTGAGTAGGCTTGTATGGCAGTATCTACAACGCCACATGAGAACAATGCGTCACACTAACGTCACGCAAAGACGTGCAACTCGCGAGCAGAGTTTACCGCGCAACTAGCATAGATACAACGGCCCGACATGAATCATTGGGCAGTTGCTCGCCAGACACAACACCCGTCTGGTCGGAGGATCCTCCCTTTTCTATAGGATATGAGTGAACTTTACACCCTGTTCTTCATACCTCTATAGGCTTATTAATTCCAGATAATATGGACTGCGACCGGCTGCTGTTGACGCCATAAGCTTAAATAAACAATGACGATGATGTATCTGACAGTTCAGTTGCGTAATGCAGTTTTAAGTTTGATTATGATTGAAATAATAGCAGCCCTACCGGCCGGGTCGTCCAAAGGTAATTATTTATTATTTACGCTTATTGCGGTCAGTTCGTGGATGGGTGATCATCCATTACATATCGAGACCCCTCTGTGCCTTGTCATTCGTAGATCTTTAGACAGACGTTACGGTTTGTTGAAGCCCAAAAGTTGACGAGTTGTGTACGTCAGATAGCGTGTAAAATGCTGGTATTCAGCTGCATCCGGTTAGACTGAAAGCCACACCTAACATAGTTGGAAAAGGCTAGGCAGATGGATTTATCGTTCAAGTTGATCCTAGAAAAGACTGATGTAAATAAAGCCCTCTTTGACTAAAAGAATTCACTACCTTGGGGGAATTTAGCATCCCAATGTTTTCCATTTATCAGCATTAAAAGGACAGTTTTGATATTTTCCCTAACCATTTTGTGTTTTCTAAACAAAACAGCGGACTATTTATCGTAGTGAGCAAATGACAGCTGCGAAACTCGTGATTCGTGAATAATTTGCTCATAGATCTACGGAGAGGACAAGACAAATGACTGTCGCCGTATCCCAGTTAGTAACAATTCCAGTACAAACTGGCTTTTGCACGCAATATTCTTCACGTGACGTAGGTAATCTATGATCTTATAATTGTCCTTACTGAATGGTGGCCGGTGACCGGAGAATGGAATTTAACAGTTCGGTATCATCCATTGTTGATCATACCGACAGATACTCGTTTTTCTGTGAGTTACTCACATATAATTATCTTACTGTAACTGTTTATTGTACTTGTAGGTACTCGTCAACGTAAATTCTCCCGGTCGGGAATGTGAACAAGTAGACTGCAAATATCCTATTTTCGGTAATGGCCGTATTTAAACGACTGTGTTGTCTCTCTCTGTAGGCGACGGTATTTAACTCTAGTTCACCTTCTAGCATTAGATACGATTGTTCTAGTAGTTAGTAGTATTATTTTTAATTCGATTGGTATAGTACAGTAGAACATGCTGTACTTTAGCTGCTACATTATTACACATCGATTTTTCACAACTGTAATAAGACTCCCGTTGATAACACTTTCTTAATCACTACTAAGTACATCAAACAAGTCAATTGTCATGAATAATGTAGTCAATCACAAAACTAAAATCAAGACCAACTTAAACCCTTTGCGTCACAACGACACATCCCTGTAAATTAATCAAATCACAATTGCTGTAATCACGTAGGAAATACACTGTCAGCAGCCACAAAGCTATTCGCCATCAAACAGTAAGCGAAACAAATCTCAATATTGTATAAGTCTATTTTCATATTCTGCGACATTAGCAGATTACAGATAGAAATCGTGCACGAAACATCAAGGTCGTTATACAACCTTATAATATAATAAAGTAAATTGTATCGAGACAGCCACAACGACAAGTTGTAAATAACAGAATCCCACACACCTGGATTTGGGTTAGATTGGATCATCATAAATAGATTTTTCTGGGAAGGTTTTTATGTGGACGGTGTTGCGAATCAAACGAGATAAAGTAAATGAAGATCTACTAAAAAAAAAAAGTAATGGCCAGACGTATTTTTCCGTATATTTCACGATGTAAGTATTATAGTATAATTTATTTTAATGTTCCACTTTATTAGAATCGTCTGCGAAAAGAAAGAGCCAGCTATTTTCTCGGCTGCAGAAAATTCTTCGTTTTCTGGGCCGTAATTTCCCTGTGTACCCATACAGGAAACACTTTTCCCCACACTAAATTTCATCCAACTCATTACTACATTGCAAGCTGTAATTTGCAGAAAACTAAAGATTTTCCGCGCAAGTGAAGTCGTGAACGTATGTTAGATGTTTTCAGAGCCCGTTCTTTACCTAGCCATTAAATATGAAACCGAAGATTGATTTTACTGACATGCATAATAGGACGCGGCTTCTACATCCGCAAGATACCTGCTTTTAAGTAGGTACCACAGAACAGCTCAAGACCAAGCTAGTGAAGTACTATTTTATAATAAAAATATGTATGTTTAGGTTAAGGTATTTATTTATCTGTGGGCCTGAGTCGCCTAAAATAAATGAATAAATATACACGCTTTTGAGGGTTCTTCGACATAGTTCGGGATTGGATTTTCTCACTCAAACAACAAGTGTACTATATACTTTACTATTTTATTTAAAAACGTCTCTAGTAGAATTTCGAATAGTGTCGCTCTTTCAAAAGCTACTAACTTGCTCATCTATACATTAATTTGTATGTATTGTTCCTAAGTGGCCAATAAGACTTTCTATTATACAAGGTGGGCAACAACAGCGGAGTATGTAGCTACAGCACAGATCCGCTTCCAAGCGTGGAGATTACGGAAGCGAGCCTCGGATCGTTCATTGTACTGATCCCTCGGGGAAGCCTAGCCTCAGAAGTGGACGTTTGTGGCCAGTTACGATTTTAATCACAGATTGAAACTACCTGAACTACACATGTTAGTAGAGAATTTATTACCAAAGCCAACAGAATATAAAGTACACCGTTCGTAGTTACCGTGGCCCTGGTACAGGCAACTGAAGGAACTCGGGTGGGTTTTAGTCAGTAAAAGTCTGACACGCCCTTCTGCTCCGCCCAGAACGGGAGAAGCTATTTGATAATTTCCAACCAAAAAAAAGGCACACCGTTCGTTAATTTAACTATCCGTTAAGTCTACCGATCGTTAATTTTACGACGATACGTCATATTTTACGTCTTTCTTAATACATAAAACGTTTAGTACAAGTCTTCGAACTGTTTGCTTCCTTAATCACGGTCAGTCGCAGCAGTGCAAAGCTCTCAACTTCGCTTACTTAGACAAACACTCGTAGTACTCTACACCAATATCTAAGAATGTTTCCACATTATTCTTAGAAATCACTAAAATAACACGTCGTGTGTATTGAACTGGAGAAGTAGCGAGTCTGCCAACAAATTTAAATTTTCTCACTTTATAAACAATATGTTTACATTGGCAGAACGGTCTATGTGACACCTGCGTCCTAACACGTAAATATTGAACAACTAACATTACTTGTAAGTTCTGACAGTGATTTGTGGCTTTATTTACAGTTTACCTGGTTTGTACTTATAATATTAACGATAGAAACATCGCACGTGTTATTTGTTGAAGTTTGATATGAACCATAGAGTTCACTAGCTTACTCTGTTGACTGATAGGAAAATGTTACACCGTGCGTTACTTTTCATGGTAAATATAAGTTTTTAATTTAATTTTCCTGAATTTCAGCAATTTGTACCCACAAAAGAGAATTCATAATTCTTAAAATTACAATTTGCGGCAGCGTGGTTTGTTGTCCAGTTCTCACAATCTAATTGTCCTTTTCACGTAGAAAGGGAATAAAGTGTATTCATTTTATTGTGTAATTAACATTTCCGTAGTAAAATTAAACTCCGCATTCATTTTGCCTTTGTAACAGTATTGTTTATCGTGCAAACAGACTGAAATACTGAAATTATAATCCGTAATTTAATGAAAAGATGAGCTTTAATAATATATGAAAGATATTATATCCTAAAAAAATATAAATGTCCTTTGGCCCTTCTCAGAAGGCGAAGTAAGAAGGCGGAATCGTCACTGGTTTATAAAACTGCGGACGTCGCAGATTAATTTACTGTGCCATAAACACATAATTCATTCATAATTGTTATTGCAAAATAGCATGACACATGCTACTCGTATTAATGTGAAGTCTAATAAAAAGGTTGCATTACATTGACCTTGTAGCATTAGCGGAATATCAGTGCCGCTAGCCAACTAGCCATTAAGCTAACACAAAAGAAACACAGCAAAAATAAGATACATCTTTACATAGGTACCTACATTGTTTGCAGTTTTTTATCCTATGTTGCTTTGCTTTTAGTTTTGCCTAGCTTGAGTATAAAAGAACTTGAGCGGAACAAGAGTCCAAAAAAATACCAAACTTAAGCGGCAGTGGGTAGGGCACAATACATTGCTCATAGAACAGATGGCCGATGGGGCCGAAAGACGTAGCGTTGGAAGGCCCCCCACAAGGTGGACCAATGATCTGGTGAAGGCCGCAGGAATGCGAGAAGCATCCAAATCAAAGTGGCCGTGCTTGGGGGAGGCCTATGTCCAGCAGTGGACGTCTTTCAGCTGAAATGTGAAATGTATAAAAGTTTATGGCAGCTCTAAATGTCTCTTTATACCCTACTGCCAGAAAAGACTTGTAATCTCAACAAACAACAAGTAACAAGTTTACCAATTAATAAAAATCCTAGAATCTTCCTCTTATTCGACCTAACCTTCTCCCAAATATGTTGGAATCACCTTCCAGTCTAACTGAATACTTATATTTTACATGGAGCGACTGCCTATCTGATTCGCACAGCTTACTAATAAATATCCTAGAATAACCAGATAATTAAATTCTCTTCACATAATTATCAATAACGTTACCTATATGTACCATCAAACTGTCACCACGAATCTGGGGGCCTAAAACTCATAATGGACGGTTAACTGTTAAGTTAATCGTACCAAATCCCATTGGTGAAGGATTTTTCAGTTTTTTTTTGCCTGTGCTCACAAAAATAATAATCAGCTCCCACCTCATTCTTGCCTTTATTAGCCGGCTTGAGTGGAGATTCGCAAGAGCGAACGTGCTTGAAGGAAGGAAGTATTCCAGTAAGATGCTGGTCGGGATCTTGACCGTACTTCCGGGGTTGTCCTGATAGCCGTGGAATACCTATCCACTCCTCATGAGCACTTCAGGACGTGTTGCCCCCTTGTCGCTACATCACTATGTGCTAGCGACCGTTCCGGGGGCCCATTATTGAGTGTGCAAGTCAACCCCTGTCATTTTATCCGTGTACCTATATAAAAACATTGATCAGGCAGGCATTGATTGTTCTTGGTTCTTCCATTGTTTATGTAAAATCAAAAAATAATAATCAATCCGATCCAAATCCAATCCCAATCTCTTTGATTATACCTACGCAGTGCAGCGAAAAAAAGAAAAACACGGACTGTCTTTGCCATATTATGATTGGCCTCAGGGCCGTCTTTACCCGGGGGTGCAAGGGGTGCGCGGCACCCAGGCGCAAGGTCTTAGGGGGCGCAAGCCGATCAGGTCATTACTATAATCACTCATTATAACCGCATCGCTCCAGCACTGTAACTGTACGTCACCGCCTCGAAAAAATCCCTTGGAAAAAGTTGGTGGAAATCATCTTAAGGCGAAATGGTATCGTAGTCACGCAGGTTTTGAGGGGGTGAAGCAGACGCGGACGGGTAAGAGGCGCGCGGGGCCCCGCGCTCTGCCGCACTCGGCCGGCAAGCTATAGTCCGACCGCTGTAAGCGCGACCCTCTCTCGTGAACCAAAATACTGGCCTTCTTATAATAAAATAACTACTTATGAGTTCCTATAACAATCCCAATTAGTTCGCTGTTTGAAAATGAATGGGTACTAGTATGAGAGGTAGAATCCAAACCGGTTTTACCAAAAACCGGTTCATACACAGGATAATTTTTTTTGTCACTACCCAAATTTTCATAGGGTGTCCTGTCCTACCCATGAATATGAACAACTTTCACTATAGGACTAACTGTGAAATCACGAAATAAAATCTGCTGTTTCTTACAAAAGTTTGATACATAGGTACTCAATCAAAATGTATGAATCAGCAGATGTTTTCGTGATTTCAGAGTTGTTCCCATAGTAAAAGTTGTTCATATTCATGGGTAGAACACCCTGTGAAAATTTGGGTATTGATAAAAAAATAGCCTGTAGAAATGAAAAAACAGGTAATTATAATAGCTTTTATATACATAATATGTTTAAAAAATAAAATAGGGGGTGTATCATTCATGTTGTTAGCGGGGTTCTATAAATTCTTTGTCCACAAAAGTCCACAGTCCTCAATCTGTAAATTTTCTTAGCTCTGTTGTTGAAGCGCAAATTTTTCATTTTTAAGTCCATGGACCACTGATGCGACGGATGAAATATTAGATTTGTACAAAATGTTATTCAACAGGGCAGTAAAATTTTTTTGTCTCTTTATTATTACTCCAAAGTTTGAGGCCATTATCATCAATCTTCTGATTTGCAACCATTCACACCGACTGAAGGTTCACATGTGCCGCATCAGATATTTCTGGTAGCTGTTGTGGTTATACCATTCCTGTACCGTCAGTATCCAGTAGTTTTTCATGGGTGCTGAAATATTGGAAATATTTGTAACAGTACAAGATAAACATAAATGTTACGGTATACCGTGAAATTTACCTATTCACATCAACACCAACACAACAACACACACAAAACAACTAACTTCGTAGTTGTGGTGCGTTTCCGCTACATCTTGGGTAACTTGTAACCTACCTATCGGTTTTCAGTCCTATTCATGACCTCTAACATACAAATTACCTGTTCAACGTGTTTTTTTGATATCGCATAACTATAGGGGTCATTGTACTCATCATTATGAACAACTTTTACTACCATAGGTCCGAACCCGAAATCGCAATAAAAATCTAGTGTTCCCTACATTTTGAAGAGTTATGCGAATATAAAATATAACAGCTGATTTTTTTTCGCGATTTTAGGTTTTGTGCCCATAGTAAAAGTTGTTCATAATGATGAGTACAATGACCCCGTAGAGTTATGGGATATAAAAAAACACTTTGTATTTTCAAAGGCTTTTTCTAGTACACAGAGTCAAATTAAATTAGCTAGCGAAACTCCGCAGACGTGACGGTTATAATAATAGGGCATAAGTAGATAAGTAAGCGAGCTTACTCAAAAAACTTGGGTGATAGGTACTGATTGAAGTTGTACTAGTCATCTAGCTGCAGCGGCGCCGCTGCATCAGTCACTCTTGGATTTGTATGAACCTCACAGGCGCCGCGCGGCGGCGGCGGCGAGTTTTGATAAGACCTATCAAAACTCGCCGCCGCTACCGCGGCGCCGTGTGTCGGGGAAACCAATACAGAGGCACTGCGGCACTGCCGCAACCACGGCATATTGTGTAAAGGGACTTTCAAAACGAAAGTTGTGTGCTTATACAATAAATACGAGTTAGTACGTCAATGTCAAATGTCAACATTTGTATTTTTTGGGATAATAAATAATAAAATTTACCTATTCAGGTTCATCAATTTCTGCTTCTTGAGCTGAATATATATTACTTTTATTCACCATTTTTATGACTAAGGTATAATTTTACATTTCAAACGGGCGCAATAAAGTTGTACACGGGTGCTCTCATAGACGCGCTGCGGCCGACTGACGGGACAGCGGGAGCGGTGGGATGTCCGAACTGCGCGCCCGCTTTTTATAAATATTTCTTTTTAAAATCCTATATGCTCTGTTATATTAAAATAAAACCATAATCCTCTAAAGTCTTTAATGGTGAATGTATAGACGAAATTTCATTGAAATTGCTTTATTTACAAACGAATAAAACCGTTTTTTCTCATAAAAAATGCTAATTTTGAGGAAACTTTGCGATTTTTTTGTATCGAGCCAAATTCTGTCAATCGTGTTTTGGTCCTCATAATTCACTAAAGAATATCTTCAATTTTAATAATCATGAAAAAATATACGGCAAATTTGTTGATTTTGAGGACAAAAATTGATTTTGCGTGAAGCCGAAATGCGTCAAAACATCTTCTCTGGGACACATTTCGCCTTAAAAATGGAACACAAAAAATAAGTTTTAATTTATTTTTGTTGGTAAGGGCCCGCAAGCTGATTTTGGCACCCCGGGGCCCAATATGGTTAAGACGGCCCTGATTAGCCTTTGTGTCATATCTATTATTGCGCCATATTATGAGTGGCGTTTTTAGACTCCCAGAACGTTGCCTGAAACAGGTTTTAACGTTTGATGTATACAAATATAGGTTTTATGTTGGTAGTAGGTAAAATACGGAACTAAAATAATCAACCTATAATGCTGGGACATCGATATCGGTGAGAGGGAGTGGGCCGTAATCCACCACGCGGGCTCAGAGCGGTTTCGTACATATCAAATGTCTTCAAATTTATGATTCTAGGACATGCCAGTTTCCTCACGATGTTCTCCTTCACCGTTTTGAGAGCAATGATGATGAAATAATTTACACAAAGTAAAGCGCCTGTCTGGGTTCAAACCTACGACCTACAACTCGTATACTATACGTAACTTATGTAACATGTATTGAACTTCACATAATATTGGTAACATTTAGGTACCTTTGCAGACAATAGTCATGAAGTTCCTATGTCTGACGGTCCGATACCAACAACACAATAGTAAATAAATAAAAAGGTTACTAATTACGAAGGGGAAACTGAGTGACTCTTACAAAGCCTTTTGCCCTCTTTCAACATTGCCAAATTTATAACAATCGAAAAGAATTTCATTCGGTTTCTTAATTTTGGTTTATATCGTTCGAGAAAGACAACCAAAGGAATCTCCAATCAATCGGTGGTGGTCCAATTGTTAAGCGAATATCTTGAAAAGTATACAATCTAATGTCAAATAATTTTCACATTAGATTGTATACTTATCAAGATATTCACGAAGGGCTATACCCAAAGGCGTTAATTGAAGATAAAATAAAACAACTTGTCCCACTTTTAGTTACAGGGAAGGTAGCCACTAAATGGACTGACGACCTTAAGAAAGTGGTTGGAAAAGACTGTCAAAATTATTTGACATTAGATTGTATACTTATCAAGATATTCACGAAGGGTTATATACCTAAAGGCGTTAATTGAAGATAAAATAAAACAACTTGTCTTACTTCTAGTCACAGGGAACGTAGCCACTAAATGGACTGATGATGGAACAGACTGGATCCGGAAAGCAGAGAACAGAGTGTCATAGCGCAGCCTGAGATAGGTCTATGTCAGAAGTGGACTGTAACAGGCTTATTTGAGCTGCTAAAACTCTCCCCCACTGCCTTTCAATGTGTTGCTTTCTCAGGCCAACTGTCATCACGATAGTGTCTTCTAGACTACCTCAGCGATGTCTTAAACATGAAATTATGTTGATTGATGTGGAATATGGATCATTAATGGGCAAATTTGTGGTAACCTACGCGTTACTAAATTAGTAACGCGTCGGTCACTAGCCTGATATACATATCAGGCTGGTGACTTTCTAATTACCTGAGGCTAACTGACTTCCTAAAATATGCTTCTGTCCATACACGTAGTTTATAAAAAGTACCTACATACTGAGGCTCTCTTGATTAATCTCGTTAAATGACCCTTTAAATGAGTTTTTCACTGACCGGGACCTAGCTTAACAGCTTTGTCGGACCTAAAAAGAATTCGATCCATCCTATCCTTTTACTTTTAAATTGGACATAAAATTACATTTTAAAGTAAATTAATAAAACAAGAATAGGATATCTATCAAAAAGTTATAAAATTGAAGTAGATACCTATCTAGGCAATTCCTGTTATTCGCCACCTGATCTTTCGTTAAGGGGGATGCGCTAAGGTAGCCCGCAAAATTCAAATTTTCTTACGTCTTTTGCAATTTGCAGGTGAGTCAACATGCAACCTGACACTGACCTTGCGGTTCCTTTCATTGAAATGTCTTTCTATTACGCTACTTATTAATTTTCACTGGAAAAAGCTATTTTTAAAATCAGATTACTTGCTTTTCCGCAAAAGTTTTTTTACTTATATATATTTTTTTTAAACTTGGTATGCAAGCGGATTCTCAAGCAACTACTAATGCTCACATTTTTCTCACTATAATTATCTTTGCTTAATGGAGTATTGCTAACGTTCGTGCAGCGGAGAGTCGCGGGATCGATTAAAAATATGCTGGCTTCAGCATCCAGTCTATAGAGCAGTGTGGTGGCCCAGTGGTAACAGCCGCGACTTACGAGTAAATAGGTCGTAGGTTTAAACCCAGACAGGCGCTTTACTTTGTGTAAATTATTTTATCACCACTGCTCTCGAAACAGCGAATGAAGACATGGTGAGGAAAACCGGCATGTCCTAGAACAAAAAATTCGAAGACATGCGACTTCTACAAGTAGCAACTAGCTGAGCTCGCTTGATTGATTACGGCCCACTCCCTCTCACGGAGAGGAGGCCTGTGTATCAGCAGTGGGAAAATTATAGGCTTATTATGCAGCATCCAGTCACTGGTTTTTAATTCAGAAAAGAAACAACAGTTTGTATTTAAAGATGGTCCTTCGAAAAATTCTTCGACTCCAATTAACATCACCTTTTTTTTTCAGGATGGGTAATCATCAAATGACCCCTCCCGCTCTGGGTGGAGCGGAAGGGAGTGTCAGACTCTTACTGACTAAAACCCACCCGTGTTCCTTCCTTAGACCTTTATGTTCCGGGCCAGCGGTAACCCTTTCGGACAATCCCGCTTACCCGGCAGGCTTCAGCCCTGACGAGCCCCTTCAAATGATGCTGACATCTCTTTTCAGGCGCGCGTGGAACACGTACGCGCCGTCCGGCACGGGCCTGGTCCTGATCGGACGGTGAGCTACCCATTACTCTCCGCCCGCAGGCCCGCGCCTACGGTGGCCGGGATTCGTCGCGCGGCTCTCGACGCCCTGAGCGTCTCCCGCGGCGGCTGGGACGGGAGGCTCTCTCCCTCAGCTGTCCCGCATTAACGTCACCTAAAGAACAGTTGCTATAGAATCTTATTGTATTAGGGGCATTTGGTCCTTTGTACACGACACAATTTCTTTACGGTACGGCGCATAAGTAGCGGCGTAGAAAAAAACGTGTCTATAGATAAGCTTCCATAGTGATCTATACAAGACGGACGAACTGTGCCTACAAACGGCATATAAGCCGAGCCGTAGAAAAAACGTGTCTGTCAACAAGCTTCCATAGTAATCTATACAACACTGACGATCGACGACCTGCCTACACACGGCGAATAAACCATAGTTTTTCACAGCAAGAAAAACGTGTGTGTACAAAGGGCCTAAGTGAAAACGTTAATTAATTATAACCAGAAAATCACTTAAAATATGGATATCAATAAAGTGTGTTCCCCGGTCTTATCAGAGAGGCGCACCTGCCTTCGTCTGATAAGCTGAAAGCTTCCCCGCTCAACAAGTGTCGCGACACCCCTGAAGAGTAATGTTTCTTGCATTAATGTACCATACGACTGGCTCAAATGAAATACCCGGGGTTTGGGAAACAAAGCTCCTAAGAAACGATAAATCTGTCTAAATATATACATAAAGTATATTTTACCGATCTAAATAAATATTTTTATAATAATAAACTTGAAACAGGAGCAAAGAAAATACTACATAGTATCTACACATTTTTTTATTTGCTGATTTTCAGGAATAGGTAAATTGAGAATTTAGCTCTTTAGTGTTTTAGTTATATTCGTATAGTTAGTAAGTTATCCATTTAATTTAGTACCTACTATTAATAATTAGCTGTGTAAAAGTTGTAGGTATACGGCTCCTATGAAACTGAACGCGATCAGCACATCTAAACTGCGTTTAATAGCTGTCTGTACTGATCGCGTTCAGTTTCATTGGTGAAAAAAGTATTTTCTCATAATCTAGATACCTAAACACTTTTCATCATAAAGACCCGATAAAGTTACATATCTTCTATGAATACCACTGAAATACCATTAGGGTAAAGAATAACCACTGCACAGCATCTTCATAAAACAACGAAAACGGCCACAAGAACGGACAATAACAATTTATAGACTGTGATTTGACCTGCATCCAACAACGTTCTATCAAAATGATTAACGGGACACACTACGAAGGCCAAATGCGGTCAAGAACAGACAGTAGGCCTAACAAATGGTTCTCTACGCTACTATATGGCGGGACTACGAGGTTCCGTATATCACTATTTACTGTTTTTTTTTGTCCTACACAACGGACATTATGTTTCTTATTGTTTCTTACGTAGTTTCTCATGTTACTCAGTTTATTGGACAGTTTTCGATGTAATATTATGTAGCAGTGACAGGGTTCCGAAAGGTTGTTTTACATTATTGTTGAAACATGGATGGAAATAAACATGGGCTTTATTTTTGTACGGATTTTGTCTTTAAACGGTAATGGGTTTGGAGTGGGTAGGTAATGGAAAAATTAGTGGATGATAAATATTGAAAATGACAAAGGAATTGTATAATCCGCATTACCTTTTAAAAGTAGAAATGTATTAGGGTTTGTTGTTGTTTATTTTCGAGTAGGTAAGTAATGTTATTAAAAGACTGCAGTGGTCAATTAATTATTTTTAACTGTAGGTACTTTTTAGGACCAATTACTTTTAACTTTCATAGGTTGCAATATTTACTTACGCACGTTTTATTTTTGAAGTGAAAACTTCTTTAGCGGCGCTGTGTACTTTTTTTGGAATGGGTAAAAACTTCTAAATTCGCGTCAGGTCACGTGACCCTGATCGTAAGATTCGTAAGACGTAAAACGAAAGACGCGCGTTGTTGAGGACAGCGCCATCTATGCACATCGGGAAGAACTACGAGGGCCTTTCGCGTACTAACTACGTAGTTCATCCAACAACGACGAGATGGCGCTGAACCACGGATATATAACTGACGACGAGCTTTATGGGCTTGCTTCTCTTACCACTGCCGCGACCAACACCACGAACTGAAGTCTATCCTGTGTGCTTATTTGTAAATCTGAATAAATTCCTTTCACGAGAAGAATAAACCAGTCACTTTGGTCATCATACCTGATTTGCAAAAAACCCTATAAAATAAGGAACACACCTTAACACGCGTGTTTTGTTTATAAGACGATTCACAAAATACACTCGTAATTGTTCAAGTTTTCACTTCTGTCGGCACTACCGGAGTGCCAGTTTTTTTTTTACTACCAGGAGTACTTTCAAGACTTCAATAACGATAAGGGAGTGAGCTGCTCTCAGCGTACTGCCGAAACAAATTGGATGAGTTGTTGCCGATTAGACAGGCTCAGGGCTCTCTGCTATTCCGCTTGAGATAACTCGCCAATGCCGGCCAATTACCCCTGATCCTTTTACATGTTAATCAATAACTCAAGAGCCTTTATCGGCTAAGTGTCTTCTCATTACTGAGTGAGCTTTTGCTATGTTATAATGACAACGGTCTGGCTTGAAGTGTTGCGGTTATTTGGGAGTTAGATCGAACACAAATATTTTACTCAGTACCCTGCATAATTTTCCTATAAAAGCTTTATCGATGTTTATAATGTATAAATAAGTCATTTAGATAATTTCAAGTTTAATATCCGACCTAAACCTAGTCCCAAGTATGTACTACTTATGTAATTTATTTTTGAAGATAAAATAAATGCTATTCTGAAACAATTACCTTAAAGCCTGATTTACACAATGTAACTTGATGCAATAATACAAAAAGCATCGTCAAAACAATGTTTAGACTACAACTTTTATTATGTCCACACGATGCAAGTTGGCTTAATGAGAGATCACAATCATTCGAACATACCAATTCCAATTGTACCAATGAAACAAACTCATACTTTCAGACTGTCGAGTTCTTATAGCCCGCATCAACAGTTCTACACTACTCATAATACAAAGAGAGTTTTGCAACGTTCCAAGTCCAACAACTTTACCATGTGAGTTCCAGACAAACAAACAAACAAACAAAACTAGCTAGTACTTTCTACAGCCTAGTTGTGAAGTTTTCTGCTCTAACAGATGTGCTAGGGTATAATGTAGATACTTATAGTATTTTTAAACTTCGAGAGAATAAGCAGATGACGTAATTATTATGTGTCATCTATAAAATGTTGTATATTTGTTTGGAAGCCCTAATAGATTTTCATATGTGAATATAATGCAGTTCCAATAATATTACATACATTACGTGTCGAATTGATAACTTCCTTTTTTTGCAGTCGGTTTATAGAGGCTCAGATTTTGCCTCTTTTTTGTTATATATAGGTACCTATTATTTTATGTTTAGCAGTTACTCCACACGTCATAACCCAACATTTCCCGTAGGTAACACAAGGCGGCACGATCATCTTACTGCATGATGTAAATGAGTGGCGCCCAAATGTATTGTCTAACGTTTTTCACAAAGGCTCAAATTTAATCGAGAAACAACACTCCCGCAAATAAAAATAAACGGGCTAACAGAAAGAATCGGATCACGCACCATTTTTTTACATGAAAAGTTAAGTACGTGACGAAGAAAGAGCGAACAGAGAATAAGCTTATAAAATGTATTGTTTGGGTTGGTTTAGTCGAACGTGCCGTACTTTCATCCCCGATCTTAATTAGTTTTGTATCCCAAGGGAAGCTTCCACGTATATAAATGTTAGCGTTTTGGCTATTTTCACTAACAATCAATGAGCTTTTCGGCGATAAGCTCTTGTTTGTACGAGATAAACCAAAAATGCAGCGTGACCTCAAATCCGCTTATGCACTAATAACATAAGTGAACGGGCGGATGAGGGAAAAACCAGGTTGGCCTAGTTCAGGGATCCGTCTGCGCTTGTAAAAAATAACGACCTAGTAGTATACATCTGCTTGTTAATAAGGAAAGAATAACGTTTATCTGGACACAGTTCGTGAAACACAAATACAAATCCATACTAATATTATAAAATACTTAATATTATAAATGCGAAAGTGTGTCTGTCTGTTAATTCTCCACGCTTAAACCGCTGAACCGATTTAGATGAATATAGAGATACATAGTTTGAGTCCCGGGAAAGGACATAGAATTTATCCCGATATTCCCACGGGGTCAAAACTTATGCGGGTGAAACCGCGGGGCGCTGTTAGTAACAATATAAAAAAGTGAAAATAATGTTATTATTAAAATAGTGTGTGCCTCACATACTTGTAGTTATATATAGTTCCAATCTTGTGATCAAATTTGTGCTACGTGCAATTCTATAGCGAAACGGCTTTTTGAAAGAGCTACCACAGCTGCTAGGGCGAATGAATGCAGATATTATGACTAAATTATACAAAATAAATAAACAATGCGGCAGAGGCATAATACTGAATATTTAGAAAGATATTTAATGCACGAACACGGCTGGGGTACATTACAATATACATAATACGTGGCGGTCTACTGCGCCAGACTACACCCCTGTATCATCACAAAATAAATGTTTGCGTAAAACATCAACTTTGAAATCGTTTTTGTTGGTTCGTTTGATGCAACTTTTAAAATTTTCACACTTTCTTTCAATTTTCTGCTATTGTCTTTACTAAAAGTATCTGATGAATGTGTAAACAAAACCTTTTCAAGTTAAATTCTTACGCAATCACTCACTACAGGGAATTAGTAACACATTCACTATTTCCAACAATTATTCAATTCAATTCAATTCAACAAAAAAATTCAATTCATTCATTTTTCATTCATTGTTTGAATAACATTATTAAATTGTAATTGACAAATTATAGTCGTGAATTGAGGTTATGAAATTAATCCCAAAAAAATTTTAAAACATAAAAACCATGTTTAGGTAGATTTTGAATCAGAATTACGGGTTATCAATTTGTAAGCACTACAAATTGGCAGCCACAGGTACATTTTCTAATCGATTTGTGTACGTTTTGATCAGACACTTTTGGAACAGACAATACCTACTCGTCTACTTTTCACTAAAAATAATTGAACGTCGCGTCGGTCGGTCGGTACTGTCGGTAGGTACCTGCTCACAAAACTTTTTGTAATATTAAACCACTTTAGAAACTTACATAGAGACGTGTCGTTAAAACTATATCGGACAGTCTGCTAAATTTTACAAGTAGGTACTGAAGTCTTCTTTGATAAAAAAAACTAAATATTCGAGCATTTTGAACTACTTACCCACTTCATTTTTCGACGAAGTTGTTAGATATTTTTAACATAAATTAATAAAAAGCTGCTTCCATGAAATTACGTGATATATTGTAACAATAGTTTTTTATTTAAAAGAGTGTCCATATGGAGTTCCCTGCCCGTTCTTTGCTATAGGAATTGCAACTACGTTTTAGAGTAGGCAACTAGCTTCATTTTACGGACTGACCGACTACTTGACAATTCAAAAGTGGCTTTAAGCAGTTTTCACTATGCATACTTTTTTTTTACTTTTTTAAAAAACGTTGTTCCACACTAGGAATTTCTCCTGTATTGTGAGTGCGTTTACAAACATTTAAACTCATATACACAAACAGCCAGACCCGGAACAACTAGTACTTGTAGGTCATACAAATATTTGTTCCGTGCGGGAATCGAACCCGCGACACGCAGCGCAGCAGTGAATCGCATAAACACTGCGCCAAACGTACCGACTCATATACTAATAATATTATTATATGCGAAAGTGAGTCTGTCTGTCTGTGTGTTACCTCTTCACGCTTAAACCGCTGAACACATTTAGATGAAATTTGGTATAGAGATAGTTTGAGTCCTGGGAAAGGACATAGGCTACTTTTTATCCAATATTTCCCACGGGATCAACATTTATGCGGGAGAAATCGCGGGACGCTGCTAGTAATAAATAAAGCAATTACTATAATTAAACCATTCACAGGCACTTTCAGAGTTTGAGTTCCCCAGTGATCTATCAAGCTTGTAAACAACTGCGAAATCGATTTACCAACAAAGATGAATGTTCTACAAATAACACTTGTTCACTGACTTCATTCAGGGCTTGAATCTAAATTATTGCGGCGTGGATCAATCGATCGATCTACGTGCACGTTGCCAACCGTTGTTTACGAGATACGACCTGTTACTGTTACTTATGTATTTATTTATTTAAGGACAACCAACAAAGCATACACCAAAAATACATGTTAAAATCCCCATGTTATTATAACATTATATAGTGTAGCCTTAATTAAAGGCTGCCACGGCATGCATATCTAATAACGTCGCTTGAAGTTTAATATTTACTGACATTTAGGTCCAACCTGAATATCCTGGAATATTAAAAATTGTCTGACATTTAGATCTTGACCTTAAGACTTGGCTAAGATCTAAATTTTCTCACCGGCGCGACGTATTGCGTAGTACATAAAAAAACGGGTCAAGTGCGAGTTTCACTCGCGCACCGAGGGTTCCGTACAAATTTGTAGGTATGTAAATAGTTTATCACGGGTTTTTTTTGTAATGTACTTTACTATAAAATGGTTTTCGGATTTTTTCCTTTATTTGTGCTACATGACAATGCTTCTTGCTTTTCATAATTCTAGGTCAACGGGAAGTACCCTATAGGTTTTGATTCCCTTGAGAGTGTCAAAATATGCGGCATAAACGGAACATAAACGCCCGTATCTTTTGATTGCGTTGACTTAGAAGTTTGATTTTTTCATTGCTTCAAGGTATTACAGTCTTAAGTATTTGATATTAATTTCAACTTGATAACTCCTAGCGTTCCTGAGAAAAAGGATCTTGACAGACGGACAACGAAGTGATCTTATAAGGGTTCCGTTTTTCCTTTTGAGGTACGGAACCCGAAAAAGGTATAGACGCTGTAGGTAAAAAAGTTTTACGATTTTATGAGTATATAATTCTATCAGTGCAGTGGTGGCCTAGTGACAACAGCCCCGACCTACGAATTGTAGGTCATGTGTTCGAACCCAGGCAGGTGCTTTTCTTTGTGTAATGATGTAACTAATATTTTTGTAAAATATAATTTTAAAAAAGTGTCCATGGAGTTTCTTGCCCGTTCTTCTCCATAGGTACCTACGCTTTGGAATGGGCAACTAGCTTCATATTTTCTGACTGACCGACTTCTTGACAATTCAAAAGTGCCTGTAAATGGTTTAATTGAAATAAATGCTTTGAGTTTGAGTTTGTGTAAATAATTTTATTACCACTGCTCTCAAAACGGTGAAGGTTAACATTGTGAAAAAAATCGTGAAGAAATTCGAAGATAGGACCATCCCGCACTGGGGCCTGCGTGGTAGAATATAGCTTACTCCTTCTCAAAGGAAGTAGGGCTGTGTCCCAGCTAGGGTTGCCAGGTCTTAAAACCGAAAAGCTGGACAGACCAGCCAATTTAGGTAAAAAAGCCGGATATCCGAAATTTTTTATTAATTTTTTTATTTAATACTTCAAGCTCATAAATGTACAGAGGCGGTCTTAATGCCACAGGTATTTTTTTTTTAGTCTTAGTATAACACGACAATTTTTTTTTTTAAAAACAAGGTTTTTTTATCCTTTATCATAAAATCTTCTTAAATTGGGGTGGTGATGAAGAGTAGTGGGGCGGCGGGGGCGCGCCGCGCGCGCTATCTTCTAAAAACCTAACAAAAGCCGGACAAGCCGCATACCGTCTGATTTGGCCGGACACGCAACCAAAAAGCCTGACTGTGTCCGGCTTTATCCGGACGCCTGGCAACCCTAGTACCAGCAGTGGGAAAATTATAGGCTAATTATGCTATGCTAACATTCAATCATCAATCATAGGCGAAGAGATGTCTGTTGAAGACTTTTCAGAAGTACTATGGGTAGAGAAATGTCCAGAAAACTAACGACCGGCCTTCAGTAACAAAAAGAAAATTTATGTTTGCCACCCCTTCTGAAAATTACCCTACTTTGCCTCTGAACATGGTACCAAGTTAGGAAAATTCATACTTATAATTTTATTCAAAATTAATATTCCTGTTTATATTCATGACTTTTGTGTATAGAAAACAATTTCCCATATAAACGACTCGAGTATTTATTTGAAAGCTTATTTCCTTATGATACAAACAAATAAATCTCATTTACGCCACAATAAATTTTATGAGGACAGCAAATAATTCCTTCAAAGCTTTGGCATATAAATTATGAAACGGTGTTCTAAATGAGAACGCAAAGATGGCGCGTGTATGGAGAAACACGCTGACCTAGAAAGTGTGTGTTACCTCATATAATAAAAATTAAATGTATCTTATGTCGAGTCCATTCTGCCTACCTTTTTTCCAATTATGTTGAGGTCGGCTTCCAGTCTATACGGATGCAGCTGAATACCAGTATTTTACATGTATCTGACCTTTACAAGACCGAGATTGTTTTTCAGACTTTCAGACTTATGACGACGCGACGTAACGACTGTCAAAGATCCACGAATGACAGCCAGGACCCGGCCGGTTTCGGCTGTCATTCGTAACCACGTAAAACATATTACGTACTTATCGAACCACGTAGGCGTCTGGGTATGTAAAGATGGTCACCCATCTATGGACCAACCGTGGCAAGCGTAGCTTAATCTGATCGATCGACCTCTGTGGCTGTTTATTACTTTGCCACGAGCTCCCCTATCGTTATGTCAAGTAATAGGCACTAAATATATGTATACGTAGAGAATATAAACTCTATATAGTTTATGTTCACCTTCAACTGTCTCGAAAACAAAAGATAGTCATCACAAATGGCCATCGAATCGTAGACAAAGCTATAAATTTTTACTGCAGTACCTACATTATATGTATACATAACTCGTTCAATTATAATACTCAAACCTATAGGTATTATAATGCCACAGTAGATCACGAATCCAATTCTTTAACAAAAACTGAAAAGATCTGACGTGTTGGAAACAAAATTCGTGAAGTGTCTACTTACCGTAGCAGTTAATAACGTAGTTGACAAGAATAAAGCTTTTGACTAAGAACTCACTACTACGACGGCTGTCGTACACAATTTCAGCTTAACTTCCATCATTTTACCACAAGTTATCCGATCCGTAAAAGACAACGCGAAAGTTTTATGATCTAAAACTGCTACACACAAGCTGTGGAATAAAATGCGAAACAGGATTATCTATAGGCAGTATCTTACGCGATATAATCAAAGAGAGGGGCGATGCGGGTCGTAAACACGCGTAATTTAATACGGAATTGCTCATATGCATCCACAGTGAAACCGCGTTTGATCCGATACCCTCAAAGAATTTAATCGATGTGACCGATGAATAATCTTCCTTTTTCTCGTAATAAACCCATTACTGGACTTCCGTTGCGTCGCTTTTATCCGGAATTGTAATTGTCACCTTTCCGGTTTTTCATTATATCAATATAAATCGTGAGAGCTTTGAATAGAACTGAAATTCAGTGAATATCTGTGTGAAATCTGTATATCAGTAAATCGCTGTAGGTGACTTAGGATACTGGACTTCGATAGTGTAGTTCAGATGTAGAGATTAAAGGTATTAAGTGAGGCAAAAACAAGCTAAATGATTTTTCCATACCGACTTTCATGCTAGTTAGGTACACATGAATCTTTGTTACATTAAACTTACCAGAAGTTTATAGATACGCACGTTCTCAATTTACAAAAAGCCTATACGGTCAGCCAAAACTGGAAATGTACTATCACTTGATATATCGTCGTGTGAAGTATTTAATTATTTTTTGTACAAAAATAATTAGCTACACCACAAGACCTCCAGAATTCATCGGTTCAAAGCAATGCACACCACAGGCCAATAACGAAAATAATAGCACCTACAGACCATACCGTACATATCGTACACGTATACTGTAATGACGTCTAAATACCTATTGTCAATACGTCCATTCAAACTATCATCCACATGGCTTTATCGATTTTAACCCATTAAAATCTTCGTCATACTGGTAAGGTAAGGTTCACACGACGTGGTAGGTACTTACTGTACGACATTTTACAGTACGGCATTTCACGCAACGTTTTTTACAGTATTTGTTTTTATCCATATGAACAGCTGGATGTATCCGTTGGATCCCAACATTCTGAAAAAGCTTTTTATAAAAAAAAACAAGTGCTGACGTAAAACAACACCACAAAGTGAAAAATAAATTTAATTGCGGTGTCGTTTTTTGTAAAAAAGAACCTGCCAAATGCATAACCTCCTACTTTTTTTGAAATAGTAGGTACGATAAGTATAATGTCTTAAGAACGTAGCCTTATAACTCTAAAACAGACCTCCCGATCCGAGTTATGCTGCCAGACATAGAATACCCATTAAATGTAACCAAAACAGAATTGATTCTATTGTGATCGGCATTATAATCGTGCTGACCGGACGCCATTATGACAAAAGGTATCAAGTGATAAATGTGAGCATTAATTTAATAGTGGAAAATGAGGTAATAATGGGAGCTTCGGTAGGTTAAGGGGCTTACCTACATGACCTAAAGCGCGGTCACTGTCGGACTGCATAGAAAAGAAAGAGAAACGCGTAAACACAACTCTGGTAATTTATTGCAAAATAAGAAGCAATTATTTAATTACAAGAAACTCTATTGTCTGAACTAAAAAATTAAAACACTAATGTTTTAGTATGTCACTTGTAGAATAATCTGACAAAAAATCAGAATGATTGTAAGTATATTAGTATGGTTTTTATTGTAAAAAGATAGTTTTTAGAGGTATCTTCATGATTTTTTTCTATCATATCAAGTTAGTTGTACCTATTATGTTTTCAACACTCTACACGGCTACCAACATGGTTGTAGTTACTTTATTATAACATAAATATTATAGGGTATTTAAATAATGTGGACAAAAGATTAACACTGTTCCTTTTGTCCACATATTTTTATTCCAAAGCTTAGATAGCTTAAATAGGTCTTCTTAACGTGTCGATGGACTCGGCTCAGAATTCGGCTAACGTGTTTGGCGCTATCTGACGCCATCACTAGCGTCGATCAGTTCCTGTAACGTGCAGCTGACAGGACATGATATTAAGTGTCCCAACGTTTGTGGAACAGCACCACATTACACTCCAGGCAGAGTGGTCTATGAATCCTGAACAGGTTTTCCTTGCTTCGGCCAACCTGGGCACGAAGTCTATTTAAAGACTTCCAGGTTACCTAAGGCAGCTTCTGACCAGGTGGGAGATCTTCAACGGATGGAACGAATAGTATGGTTTGGGAAATAGCTTACTTAAATAGTTTAGAAACGTTTTTCCCTGCTTGTCGTCAGTCTTTTCCCTGTGACTATTATAAGTAAGCCATGAAAGCTTGTAGTCATGGAATACCCTTGACTCGCCAGGGGTTAAGAATGTATTCATCAAAACAAGTAAAATATTTACTGGTAAAGGCTCCTTCAAACAGGTGCGACACGACACCCGACACAAAGGCACCGCAAGTCGCGCAACGAGCGGTGCCTTTGTGTCGCGCGCGATTATACTGCGTGTCGCGCCTGTTTGTAGGAGCCTTAATTCTACTACTTCGAGTTTATTGCCTTCAGTCATACTATTTCTTCACTTCTAACGCAGCGTTCCTAGATAATCCATTTGCTCCACAATCACATATCCAATAGGTACTTACTGTTGGTATACGGTATGTATTAACACTTGACACGACTATAATCGATCCGACGCTTGTTGTGCCGTTCCTCTCCGGTTAATTAACTCGTGTATCGTCATGTCACTCGTTCTACAATTTAGGTATGCATCAAACGAAATTTCAATTTGTACATTACAAATATTTTGACTTAATGGAATACTTAAATGGATTACTTACGTAAAGCTGTGTATTTCACGGGCAAACCAAATGTCCCGTTACTCGTATTGCATATTTCTTCCAGTTCGAAAATGAATGAAAAAGTATCGCGACATCGCGCGACTATTAGTAATGTCGCAAGGACGGATTGTGAATGCGTGGCTTAAAGGCTCCTTCAACCAGGCGCGACACGCGATATAACCGCGCGCGCCACAAAGGCACCGCTCGTTGCGCGACTTGCAGTGCCTTTGTGTCGCGTGTCGTGTCGCACCTGTTTGAAGGAGCCTTTACTGTATTTTCGTCAGCAGCCGGAACCATAAATTCTGATCAATTTCTAATGAGCATTTAAAATTGATGATGTTTTTAGTCCTGTTCGTAATATGATTCTGTTTTTCCTGAAATATAATTATGTTAGACGAATAAAATCATTAAAATGAAACACATTCTGTCATGATCTTGTCTCATGGAATGTTGAAATATCTACTCACGAACAAATATCAGTGATTTCAGTCCTCCAATCTCTAAAAGCCTATTTCGATTTAATCTCTCGTCAAATCGTATGCCACTTCAAATGATTGGCTATTACATTTGTCCCTGGCTTTGCGTCAACGACTTGTATACTGTATTCGTCTAGAAATACATATATGTTGCAGTCAAAACTCTTAACCAGTCAAAAGTACTATTGACTAGCAAAATCAGTCAAAAGTACTTTTGACCGTATGCTTTAGTCAATAATACTTTTGACTAAAATAACAGTTAAAAGTACTTTTGCCCAATGGAGCTGGTTAAAAGTACTTTTGACTAAGTGATTCCGTCAAAAGTGGTTTTGACTGGTTGTATCAGTCAAAACTCTTAAAAATTATTTAGCATATTTATTTCTTTGAAATAATGTCTTTGACCGAATTTTCAAATGCACTAATTTGCCTGTTTAATATGATATGAGGAACCTAAAGGTATTTGTATTCTCATTCACTCGCTCTTGCATCCAATGTCGACGGAGCCCCCGCTTCGCGGGGCTCCTATTTCTGTGAAAAGGGTTTAAAGTAACCTAACAAAACCGAACCTCGGGGTGGGAACATTACATCAAATGAACAACCTTTTGATCAACAGCGCAAATGTTGTTATCGCAAATAAATATTCGATGAAATGAAAATTATGTTAATCGATATTATACAAATTGATTATTTTCCTAAACGTTGTTCGAATTAGTAATATTACATCAAAAGTTGTTATACCAAACAAGGGTGAACCTCTTTTTTATTCATATATAACGAGTTAATAGTGCTTTTGAGTTTTGACTGATGCTTTATTGCAGTTAAAACTACTTTTGACGAAGAGCGTCAGTCAAAAGTACTTTTAACCGCAATTTTGCAGTCAAAAGTACTATTAACCAATAATTTTCAGTCAAAACCACTTTTGACCAACCTATTCAGTCAAAAGTACTTTTGACTGATTTTGCTAGTCAATAGTACTTTTGACTGGTTAAGAGTTTTGACTGCAACATATATACATAAACTCACGCCTTCTTCCCATGGGGGTAAGCAGAAACTGAAGAGCGCCAACTGCTACGATCCTTACATACACTCGTACAGCTCGTTAAATACGCACGCTGGTGAGCCTGCTACAAACCTGATCTTTCTAAAGAACATTATCAAAAAGTTAACTATATTATGTCCTTCTAAGGTCCATGTGGACCTTCGGCATTTCTACATCTGCCTTGCCACCTGCCACATCTGCCTTGTAAATACCTTTTGTTAGTCGCCTTTCATTCATCCTCTCAACATGACCAAACCAATAAAAAAATGTTATTACATATCAGTTTTACGTTCAGAGAGCAAAACTACATCACATGAGATCATTCCACTTTAAACTCTTTTTATGGTAGAGAGACAAAGCTTTAAAAAACAATGTCGCTCGAAATTCTCACTTTGAGTGCTCTTACGTTATTTACAGTTCTATGCGTTTTTGTGGTAGCCATGAAAGGATTCAGATTGAATAATACTCAATGCATTTGCGATGAGAATCTTTTATTCATGTACCTTTACGCTACTTCGTATAGTTGTTTTTTAAGCACTTTGCTCATCACACAAAATTAATGTTTTTATTTGGATTTAAGTGGTCATTACTTACGTTAGCAGTTATTCCAAGAGCTATCAGTTCTGTCTTACCTGCAACAAAAAAAAATACGTAGAATTTTCTTATTCATCTAAACGTGGTTTAGCGTTGTAACGATAGGAAACTTTATTTCGTCACAATCTCGCCCAATTTTGCAAATTAACGCGTAGAAATTATTCAAAGCTCCCGTCTGACTAGAGATTTCACGAGTAAGTACCTATATTAAACATTTATCAAGCCCCCAGCTAGAAAACACTTAATTCGAATAAGAAACCACAATCCAAGCTTACAAAGTTTCTGCAATTATCAAGACATCTTATTAAACATTTAAGTCGGTTCCATTTTGCTAGAGTTTGTACAGTACATTTCAAGATACTGCACAAACTCGTTAGCTATGTCAAGCTCAGCGAACGTTTTATTAGTTTTTGTTTGAAGCTCACGGTCATCGGTTGTTTACATTCTTCTGGAGGTTGGTTTGGTTTTGAGTTTGACAACTCCTGCTATTTCGTGGAAACACCTACTGGTTAAATAAAATAGCGAGTATTTTATTTAATACTAGCTGACCCGGCGAACTTCGTACCGCCCCGCCAGGCGCTCTGCCCCTGCTTTTTAAATCTCTGATATCTTCTAAGATGTCAATTTTAATGAAACACTGTAAAGGGCAATTTCAATCTATGTATATGGAATACACAACGTATCTAATAATACTGTATTGTATAATATAGCTTGGTAAATAAACCATATTTTTTTTTTGTAATATTTAAAAGATTTTTTTTTTAAAGATCTAAGGTTACAGACAGCGGGAGCGACTTTGTTTTATACTATGTAAGAAGATATGATAAGAAGATAAGAAAGTTATGTAAGAAGATATAAGATAAGAAGAAGAAGATGTCTGCCTCGTTGGTCTAGTGGGTTCGATTCCCGGATCGGGCAGTGTTATTGGGTTTTACCATCTGGAATTTCTCAGTAGCAGCCCGGAATTAGTGGCAATAAGGCTGCGTTTCCACCAGAGATGAGCTAAGATGCGTAGCGAGGAATGTGTGTAAAACTAACCAATAACAACGCTAACTTAGTTCAAGCTATGAAAATGAAGCGATGTTATTTGTTTGTTTCACACACATCTCTAGCTATGCATCCTCGCACATCTCTGGTGGAAACGCAGCCTAAGCAACCCCTGTATTACATGGGACTTAAACATAGCTGGCGAAATGTGCACCTCTGCCTAACCCTTCGGAAAATAAAGGCGTCATGTTATGTAATTTTATTTAATCCATCAAAATCAATAAATATTATCAATATAACATTAAAATGAAATGAAAACGCGAAAACGATCTCCTTAGGGGTACTTTGTTCGAGATAGATTTACATTTCACAAATAGACACCAACAGATTGCTTGTGGATTTAACATAATGCATAAATTACGAGGTAATTGTTATTCAAGTCTGAGAAAGCTGAACCTGTTTGTTTTGTTCATTGTTTATTTATACCGTACTAAACGAAATACAAACGATTTTGAAAATCTTAACACCCTGTTCCGTAAGCGGTCATATTTTTATTAGACATTTAATACTCTTGAAAAAAGTCCTTTTTGTCTTAAAGAATGTCTCTTGAATAATTTATAAATCTCGTATTTTTCTCTACAAGGTGATTTTATTTTGCGAACGTCCATGTTTTTATTCAAACATGCACGATCGATATGGAATTTTAACGGCTTATTAAAAACACAGTTATTAATAATCAAAACAGTTTTAACTGTAATAACACATCTGTTTTAATTAATTTTAAAGCATCACAATAAAATGGAAATTACTGATGGCCCCCTTGGGTGTCCGTTATTTCCAGTAGCAGCCGATGTTGGGTAGATTAATGATAGAAGTAATTAAATGTCTATAACCGCAACTTAGGTAATTTAGACTTAACTAAGTATCCACACAATATTACTGGTTAAACTGGGGACTTACTCAATGTTACCAGATAAAAATTTATTAAATTGAAATATTAAAATAATATATAAACATTAATACCTACATAAATATAAATAAAATCGAAATGAAATATAAAATACAAAATTTAAATAAAATTAAACTTCATTACGCTCAAGACTGCAACTGGCTAGTGACCGTTAATAAGACAGAAGGGTAGGAATGACGTTTTTACTTTCATGCTTAAAATATGCGAGAAACCAGTAAACCCATGTATGCGCCCACTGGCCCTGCGTTGGGCGCCATTTTTCACATTGGCGCCCACGTGGGTCAGTGTGAAAGTATTTTAATGAATAATTTTGGCAAATAAGTTCCTTGTCTGAACATGTCTGAAACCAGAATCGAATACCGAATACTACATCAATATGTCCCTCGTTTAACAAATCATCTTTTATAGCACTTACGTAATAGTACGTACGTAAAGTAACCCTTTCATAAATCGAAATCTCTTTCTCGATATGGAAACCCAGAAATATTAACTGTTCTCTAAACATATCAAACCATGGAGATATTTGGACCAAGACTATTTCTGTCAACACAGTAAAGAATCTATTGGAGATATTCTTTCGTAATTCGAAACGTAACGGAAAGTAAAATAAAACGGCCGTAGGCAGTCGTAAGAACTGAAGTATTTGTCAAAGTATCGAATTTGAACGCTTTGTTGGTTTTGTGTCAATCTTCTTTCGTTGAAAACATATTTTTATAACATTGAAATTGTATGAAAGTTACGGTCGAGGCTTTCTTTCAAATAATTTTGTTTTGAGTTCAGTTGACATTTCGCGCAAAGATTATGTCAATTGTTTCTTCTTGTATGTGAAGCTCAATTTTTGGATTATATTTTAGGAAAGGCGGTACTAATTCTCTTTTAAACTAGTTAAAAATAGGTGCTTAATCTATTTCCCAGTTATTATTTCCCACTTGCTCGAAACTCTTGCTGTGTTAGTTCGTGCAATCTTCTTTTTTCTAACCACAATAAAATGTTGATTTAAAAACAACCCAATCAATACGAACAACCGCCGAAACCTATTAGCTCACCTAAAATTCCATTTATACTTCAGCCGAAACAGAGACTAAAATAAATCGACATATGTTGTAAAAAATAGGAAAAAAATCTCCAGTTAACTACATACAAAAAACTCAATCCAGAATACAACAATAAACGCAATTCTTTCGATTGATACTGTCAATCTTCATGACAGCGTGTCGCTTTTAAACATTGTTCCTGAAATTGTTTTAACCCTTAACTCCATCGCAGCGAGAATAAAACGCAATTTAACCCACGAAGCGCGGCAACAAGTGGCAGTAATTGCATTTACGTCGTTGTCGCAACATTTTTCCATAGGCAACATTTATTAGTGGATTACTGGCGACGGATTTTTAAGTGAACTGGATAGTGGAAGTTTGCTACCGTTTTTTGTTTTAAACGAGAAGGTTGTTTTATCGATGATGACTATTTTAGTTTGTTTGTTGATTTTACTTTAATTATTTATGGTTAATGCTGGATTATATTCGACCACAATGTGATTTTTTAATAAATAAATAAATTGAATTGAATTTTGCTTCTTTTAGTTTGTAAGTTTCTTTCACAAGGAATGTTTTGCTTCTGAAAATGAGAAAATTTTTAAAAGAACAAAATTATTTATGACCACATGTTTGCTTTGCTAGATTATATTGTTAGGCGTTAGAAGATAAATCGGGTGACAGACTTAACACAACAAAGGGGTTTAACGCGTTGAATAGCAAGATTAATCAGCAAACTGAAACATGATGCGCTGGAAGTAACTTATAGTAACACGTTACCATACGTTACATCAAACATGATTACATGACGATGTATTTGTTGTTCAATGTGTTAACAATTTATGTTAGGACACCATTATTTATTGTCCTAAAATTACATTTTTAATTACTTTGGTAAAGAAAAGCATAGTTTTTAGTTTTTTGGCGGACATACACATGGCTATAACATATTCTTTAAAAATAGAGTAAATCAATCGTACCTTTTATCTGTAACTTTACCTTTGTATCTGTAACTTTAACTTTAATATCAGGGCTTACACTGATGCCAAATGCCTACATACTGTATAATCTCCTAGACATGCAATATTCCCTACCACGGCACCACCACAAGCCATTGAGTAAGGATTATGTAGATCCGCATGCATACACGTCCTCTCTCAAAGGCCCCGTTCACTACAGCGACTGCTTCCGACAAATTGACTTTATCTATAACGTTTTAATGGTAATCTGTCACTTAAACGGTTCCTATCACTACGAAGACACGTTGCCTCGCTCAATTCTCTTCCTTCAAGAAAATGTAATGGATTGAAACTACGCTACAATTGCATTACTGTGACACCGTAACACTGCAATGTTAAATATACTGCATAACAAGGGTAAATTAAATAAGCAAAAGTCTTTTTTTTCTCTATTATAGTCGCGAATCATATTTTGATCAAGATACAACCTGACACTGACCTGCAAATTGCAAAAAAACGTAAGAAAAATTGAATTTCCAGGGCTACAACTGCGCATTCACCTTAACACTAAAAATTACGAAATAAAAAAGTAATATAAAAATAACATTAAATCGACTCTAAAAAGAAATTTAACTCAAAATTATGAAATAACTTTAATTTCGGAAGTCAATATATACTCGTGGGAAGCCGTCACACTTACATGTATTAGTCTATATATTAAAAACTAGTGATGCGGCTGTTATTACTTAGATACGAAAAGATACGATTAAATGGAGAATACAATTTAATCAAATATCGATTACAGTATCGGAATACTCCAACACAATAAATGCAATCAAGCTCGGGATTTGTGGAATTCTTATTCATACAACATCGGTGTGAATGCGAGTAACGTCAGTCGGTGTTCGGTAGTGTGGTTAAGTGGATTACGACGATGACGCTCATCCGAATTAACCGAACTCTCGGCTCCGATCCGAAATAACTCGGTAGATTTGTATACGTGATGATAACTAGAGTGAACGAACTGTTATGGCAATGTTTCCTCACGTTAACCCGGATTAGAATGAATTGGTTTGCTTTCAGTTTCGAAATTGGCTGTTTTAGACAGGGAATTACGCGGAACTTTGTTAATCTGTGTAGCTTTAACAAATTACTTAAACTTTAGTAAACTTTTTTCCTCATCGATAGAAAATACAATGAATTTAGAATTAGAAGTAAATGTGTTTTTTGTAGGTTTTTTGGAAACTTTATTTCCTAAAATTGGAGGGAAAAAAATTTCGAAGGATTGGAGTATCCTACAAAGAATTTTCAAGAAAACGTTTGCATTACATTTTCCATAACTGCTAGATTTGTCTAACAATATAATCGCGGCGTTATTTACTTTATCCTTATTTCTATAGTTAGCTCAACTTACAGGAAATGTTAGCTTTTGAACACAATCTCTTCCACTTTGCTCAGGCTTGAGTATTCTCGGTGACATTGTTGGTTTACTTATCGCCTTTCACAGCATCTGGACCACATCAATTTGAGCTTCCCGCACATTATTAAGGGAAACATTTTCGAACTAGTTTTTTTAGACCCATATACTTGCATACTCCTGGAAATTCGCCTGATTTTTAATTTATTTATTGCCCTATTTATACGAACTCATAGTTATATCACGTTGTATTTCGGGATAAAAGGATGAAATGACTTAGTACTGTTACACAAACCTAGAACAAATCACGGAAAGAAACATATTAAATATGAAATAGTACAACTATATAATTCATTACCTAAAAACGTTAAAGATCAAACTAAAACTAATTTAATTTAAAAAAAAATGAAGAAACATATCTTCGACAGCTTCAATATAAATAAATAGAGTATTATATTGTCTGGTATTGTATAGTGTGCACGGTGCTTTACAACAGTGCTGATAAGAAATAGCGCGCTCGATGTTTACAACGACGCGACGGCGACGCGCGCGCTCGAGTAATTTATTATGATGTACCCACTCACTAAATGTATTAAAGTTACTATGTAATTATGTACTTCCTAACTGCACGACGAGCGCTCTGGACTATTTTTCATATTTTTTTTTTTAAACTTTCCCATGACAAGACGATAAATTTTAATTTAGCCCTGTCAAATTCATCAGCGCCTGAAACTAATCCATACAAGTTTAGGCGTGATCAAAAACTTGCCTACTAAAATTACGTCAATTTACTTCAGGCGCTGAGGACTAAACTAAAATTTTGCTTCTGTCCTTTTCTTATTGAAACATAAAGAAAAAGATGCACTGAACTTAAATTTTGTTAAGTTTGTGAACAAGCAGAATCGGCACCAGTAACATGTTATTTTATTCTAAATAGCATTATCTTTTAGTCACGCTCGGTGGCATCTCTATGGGTTTATCAACTGGGCCGTGCAAAGCGTTGCATGTGACGATTTAAATTGTAGTTGCCTCCGAGTATAAATAAGGCAAGCTACGGATCACTTGGGTATTTTCTACTTGTAAAGTTGACAACTCATTAGGTGCAACAAAACAATTATAAGCTGATCGTGTATTATATTGAAAGTACTTACGCTAGGCCAGTTCACAGAAAAAATGTTACCACTAACTTGCGGTAAAAGTACCAATATTTCTATGACACTTGCAGACTATTGCAATGATTTCTAATGGTTTTATTTAATTTCCTTTTATTCTAATTTTATTTGAAACTTTGTTACATAAAACTTGCTAAATTCTAACCTCACTGGAAGAAGTCACTGGTTCTTTTAAACTAGCTCAGGAGTTAGGGTGCACATTTTTTCTAGCTAGCTCACCTAACTACAATAATAAATTCTTTATTGTCATTTACCTAGTTTATGCCAATAAAGGATTTATTATTGTAGATATGTGAGCTTACGTTTTACAATATTTTCACCACAGTTCCTTTAAAGAACGTTATCCATCGCAACTTGTGACAGTTTTGCCATTAAAGAAAGTTCAACTACTCGGTTGATTTATGTTCAAACTTGTGGTGACAGCTCATGCTTTCAGTGGCAGACTCTACACTCTACTTATAGTAGCTAGAAAAATTTCACAAAGTGAAAGTTGTAGAAGAAGTAGCGTAAAACTGTCCTGCAATTTTTCATAGCCACAATATTTGCATGCTCTTAGTGTAGAATTTGTAATACATATTTATATTTTAACTTTGTTAGCTTAGTTGTTAGCTCTAGTTTGCAAGCTGTGGCCAGCCATAAATAAAAATGTACCTAATAATATGTTACACATTGTAACAACAGGTATAACTTTTATATGACCCACTGTGCACTGCCCGAGTGTCCCGATGTCTGGTCACCTGCACCCTTGATGATCTGAACAACGCCTATGGTGCCGCAATAAACGTGACCACCTACTGGGCCCAAACAGTTAAGTAACATAGATAGACGCTTTTAACGTGTACGTCTTTTTCATATCGTTCATCATCTCATCTGCCTAGCCTTTTCCCAACTATGTTGGGGTCAGCTTCCAGTCGAACCGGATGCAGCTGAGTACCAGTATTTTACATAGAGCGACTGCCTATCTGAACTCCACAACCCAGTTACTGGGTAATACGATACCCCTTGGTAAGACTGGTTCTGGACTTTCGGGTTTCTGACGACCCGTAACGACAAAGTTCCACGAATGACAGCCAGGACTTACAGCTTAATGTGCTTTCCGAAGCACGGAGGGTCTTGGTATGTAAAAAAAGTCAACCATCCACGGACCAACCGCGGCAAGCGTAGCTTAACCTGATCAATCGACCCGTGCGGCTGTTACTTAGCTTAATTACTTAGCCACAAGCCCCTTTTTTTAGCCACAAGTCGTTTTCATATAGTTCTCACATATAATTATAAATAATTCAACATTAATGATGTAGGTAACTAATATTTTTGTAACAATATAATTTAAAACAGTGTCCATGGAGTTACTTGCCCGTTCTTCTCCATAGGTACCTACTACACTTTGAAATGGGGAACTAGCTTCATATTTCTGACTGATCGATTCCTTGACAATTCAAAAGTTCCTGTGCAAATGCTTTGACTTTGAGTTTGATGTACCGTCGAAAGTCGTTGGAAATCCTTCAATGAATAAATAGCTTGTCTTATTTACACTCAGGGTTCTGTACAACAATTTAAATCGTAGCTGCTACGCTATTTGAACTGATATAATAGTACAATTCTGTGTCGCGATTGCTTACAGCCGCAACTATTACTTGCATCCTCTATGTTAATTACTGTGCTATTATTCTACACTGTGCAACATGGGATTAGAGCTGAGACTTAAGGCCGCTCTCTCGAAAAAAGCTTGAAAAAAGCATGCAGATGAAGCCATTTTTTGTCGGCATTTACAGAGAAATTACATCTGAAAAAAATCCTTAGTAATCTTCATGATATAATACGTAATTTGGTTTAGCCATAATTTTTCTACCGGTATCACTTAATTTAAAAAAAAATCACCAAATCACCTCCAAATCATTGAGATGAAACCGTTTTACTCCTTCATTTTTTATCAAAAGAGTGTAAAAAAATATATCTACATCTTCGCAATACAAAGGAGAATAATTTGGTTTTGTTACTTTTTTAAAATATGTATTATTTTTATGATAATAAATTAAAAAGGCCTCTGATAATGGACTGCGTCTACATCACCCCCGCACTCGTCCATATTAATTTAGTGCGGGGCGCATCGTGTTGCTAGGTGGACGTGTGTCGCGTTGCGAGAACTCCGCACTACGAAATAAAATCGTAAAATATTACTGCAAAAACAAAAAGTGTACCTACCCAAGCGGGGTTTTATGAAACTTATGCGCTGTCCATTACTCTGTGTACATAGGTACTGTTTATAAAATACCTACCTCATTCAAACGAAAGTCGTAAGTACTAGTAGTGAATGATCATTGATCACAGAAGGTCCACGTCCACGAAATGATTCAGCCAATATTATAAATTTTACTTTTCGGTGCCTAAGTAAAGTCTATTATTCTGATGCGTTGCGATTATTTGTGACATATTGTGACACAAAACTGAAAATGCTCCTAAAGTAGGTATTAATTATGATTATAGGTTACGTACTTGCTAATAATTTGTCAATTTATTGATTACCGGCGTAATTATTTTCAAATAAAAAAATCAAATCAAATCATTTATTTGCATAAAACAGGTTCAGTGGATGTTAAAAAAGGTCAAATGGTACACTGTTAATAACCATATAAGGTGTGCAAATATAAAACAAGAATGTTAACTGTTAATTTCACTATTCAATAAAGTACGGACGCCAAGCACATCAACCTATCCGAAACTGTCAAATTTTCGCAATCAACTTTGAACCTTATGCTTTAGTGATAAAGTTGAAAATCTATTAAAGAAATCTGACAGATTGTAGTAACTTGATGTGCTGGCGTCTGTACAATGTCATTGAAAATAAAATTATCGTAAATACAGATCAGTCAACAAAATAAGGAATTAAAAATAATAATGTCATACAATAGTAAAAAGTAGTAGTTCAATAATATATATGTATATACAGGCTGGATTTTTTTAACCTCACCTAGAGGGCAAGTACTCTAAACACTGGAGATAGCAAATTTTACTCAAAGGAAAATCCCTTCATTAAAAAAAAACAAATCTGCAATCAAAGATGTTCGAAAATTCGCTTGCCGCTCTCGGGAATCGAACCGCCTAAAATCCGAAAAAATAATACCCTGTACTTTTATGGCATCAATCGATAGGGTCAATCATAAGGATCAAATCTCTCTATGGCAGATCGAAAGTCGAATACTTTTTACTCGACTTCTATCGTCGCGGGTGACATCAATCAATCAATTAAATCAGCCTATCGCAGACCGCGGGTGGCACAGACTACATAAAATTAGAAAATCAAATTGGTAGTCATGTTTTTTATTATAATTATCACTTTATCATTACTATCCATGTGGGCTAAAGTGGGTCAATAATATTATTCAACTAATTAAATCAAATAAAAAAATCATTACCTATACGTAGTGAATCAATTAGTTCTACCAGAGAAGTTGAAGGTGATTCTGTTGATTTGGATGTGAATGTATTTTTTTTTACAAATTATGAACCTATATTTTTGTTTTACTTGTAAATATATGTATAACTGCATTCATTTTAGGAACAAGATGATTTGGGCATTCAAAAACTACGGTCTCTATTGGATGACATGGTGACTCACAAGCATCTTGTAAGGTCTGTCGAAGAACTTGAAGATTATTCAGCTGAATTTTAGTTATAATATATTTGTTTATAAAAAATATAACAAATAATATGACATACACTAGTGATAATTATACTACCTATACCTACCTACCTACCTACCTACTTTACCTGCCTACCTATCTACCCTACCTTCCTATCTGCCTTACCCTAACTACCTACCTACCCTACCAACCTACCTACCCTACATACCTACCTACCTATCTACGTACATGCCTACCTACCCTTCTTCTCTTCATAGAAACCTTCCTAAGACTTCAACGAATATTTAAAAAAAAACCGAATTGGTCCAGCCATTCTTGAGTTTTGCGCTTAGCAGCACATTTAGCCATTAATTTTAGTTAAAAAGATACATTAAGTTGTTTACCACATGGCAAGCCAGGCTGATTTATATTAAGGGTATAGCTTCTACTCACGGCCTCGAAAGCTTTTAACAATTTTATTCGTAACCATAGCCCGAAAAGTACATCCATATCAATAGATAATACCTAAATAAAACCAAAACTGGACCATTGTAAATACAATGTGGTACACATAATTATTTAACTTTCACGATGACTTGACCTTCTGTGATTTCGATACTCTGTGACGAGACTAGGCGAGGCAAACCGTGGTGGCGGCGCACACAACCGCACATTTTCTGTTACATGCGGGTAGCGGAGTGGCGCGGAGAAGGGGTCGTTAGCTCCGCCCAAATGCTCAAGGTTATCGGCATTAATACAGGCCTTAATTACTACATTTGCAACGTTAATTCTGGTTTGCCACTCGTATGATACAACCTACTAAATAACTCTTAGTAACAGACTTGATTTATATGCTTCCGTAAAGCGATACGAATTCAATACAGTTCATAAATTGGGGAATAGATGTTTTATCTTCCAGTTTACATTAAAAAAATGTTTAAATTTAAAATTGTCATTTAAATATTTTCCTTTCACCTTGAACCTCAGATATTAGACGAATGCGCCACAAGCCGCCACAGCTGATCCGGTCTCACCGAGTCTGTAGGAACACGATAGGAGGCTACACCTCTAACTGTGAGCCAGGATTTCGAAAAGATGTGAGGGTCAATTCTCGTAAAGGCGCGTGCACACGAGCGTCGCGTACGCATCGCTTTCTCAAAAGAGAAGCATTTAATTCCAATGTTTTTCTAAAGATGGAGCGACGCGTACGCAACGTGCGCGGGTAAAAAATCGCGCTCGTGTGAACGCGCCCTCACTGTAACAACGTTCACATTCTGATCTCAGTCTCAATCCGTCAAAAATACTTCTAATTTCCTTACATGTTGACAAGTTTTTGTCATTTGTTTGTCACCGAGATGCGACTGCGACTAGATTTTGAACTTCTTAAATTACGAGAATTAATGGCTTTCAGGTCACCAAATCCTGTGTGTTCATCACTACGACTTCTTCTGCTACTTCCACGACTACACAGCTACAGTAACTGCCTACTTGTAGGTACTAGTAACCCTTTAATGCCTAGAATTTTGTTCCTTTTAAGCCTTCTTGTTTAACCGAATCTTGATCACTCAACATTAGGAGCGAGGCAAAATCGAATTCAGTGCTTTCCATCGCAAATAGAACAATGTACCTAAGTGTAAGTAACAAAATAAGGTGACTAAATTCGTAACGTTATTACGCGGATGAATAATGTCCTAATAATGCTATCCTAAGTAAATTGGCTGCCTACGTACCCACATGTTTGTAACGTGTAATGAAGAAAGTGAGAAATATCATGGCGCCGAAAATTGTGCCAAGAACACAATTAATAACCCACTACGCGTTACGCTCCAATGCCGCCATCTTAAAACGCGATTCACTCAGCGACCGTGTCTCAATGTCAGATAACATCGTGAAATTCGCGCGGCGTGCCACAAGTGTGTTTCTGGCTTTGAAAGCGCTCCTTTATTTCAGTTTGGCACAACCACATATTCATCATGTTATCATTAGAAATCAAAAGTGAGTGAATAGGTTCGTGTAGAACCCTTTAATTAGAATGAAGACAAACCCGTTAACAGAAGTTTATTCTGGAAACATTTGAATATTCACCTTTGAAAGCTTTACAAGAACGTTAGGTTTCTAGATTTCTAGGTATTAAATAATTAAATCTATAAACTATGACTACAAAGGCTTTGTTAATGAAGTTCAATTTAATTGGAACCATAATATTAATAACGTTTCAAAATGTAGTCGCAATCTCATGTGAGCAACAATCAATGTTAAAAGCTTGTCAAAAATGTATGAAAATGGGAGGTATTTTTGACAGTTTGAGATTACATAGCCAGCCTACAATGTTCCCACAGCTGGGACACAGGCGTCCTCTTTGTGAGAGGGAGTGGGCCGTAATCCACCACGCGGGCCCAGTGAGGGTTGGTACATGTCACATGTCTTCGAATTTTTGGTTGTAGGTCATGCCGGTTTCCTTCACCGTTTTGAGAGCAGAGGTGATGAAATAATTAACACAAAGTGCACCTGTCAGGATTCGAACCTACGACGTACAACTCATAAGTGGCGACCGTTACCAGTGGGCCACCACTGCTCTCGTCATTTTTGCAATTTAATTTACTACACACAGTAAATTAAATTAAGTGTTCCGTAATAAATAGTGGCCACGCACAACCTTTTCCATAATTTGACATGACAAATGTACATAGAATGTCCTGTTCTTTTAGTATCAAAATCATAATAATTTCTCGTTTTTTTCACTTGTCCTTTCTGAATCAGACTATATCAACCCCTATACAGTGTATAGGACGTCGACAGCTACCCAACTCCTTTAGGAGGTACACAAATTCTTACCTCGGTGTCCCATCGTAAATAATGTAAGTAATATAAATAGAGTTTGTTTTGGTTTGGGTATCTTAGATATGTAGCATTGAGCCTTTGAGATGAAAGACTGGTCATTAAGTTCCTCGTTAGAGTAAACATAAAATTCTATAAGGTAGTTTTATTGATTTATTTCAGAAATCTCCACCGACAAATCCCCACAAGTAGTATTTAAGACTCTTTCAAACAGGCGCGATTCGCGTCGCGTGTCGCGCCTGTTTGCAGGACCCTTTAATCTATACAATTTTTCTTTGTATGAATTTAAATATTTTCATAAAGAAAAAACTAAAATCATAAAGCCAGCCAAGTGCGTGTAGTTTGTTCTTGGGATATATTAATTCCTACTAGAAATGAATTTATCCCAAGAACAAACTTAACATTGTAGTTGAAAATCATGTTCTCCCATACATTGTAACTGCAAACGTGAGTTGGTCGACTATTACTCGTAAACTTGTACATACCTTAAGCCTACTTAGCTGTGATAGTATTCCTTTTAACTTCGTTATATGTGTTATTACCGTGATTTTTTTCACATATCCAAAACAGCCATTTAGGGGGTGGGGCCGAGGCACTTGGCTCTAACAAAAAAAAAAAGAGTGGCACTCCCGGAGTGCCGACAGAAGTGAAAACTTGAAACAAGTCTATGGTGTGGAGTTTTTGGCGGGATTTCTTCGAGTGAAGTCTAGTTGGCTGTTTTAATTATTCGCAAATTGATTCATAGTGGATATTGTGATGTAAAATTGGTGTAGTTTTGTATCTCAAGTGTCTGCGCAACTGGACAATATGTGGAATCATTGAAACAGACGCGATCCCGGTAAAATGGAGCTGAGATTTTTTTTGTAGTTTTGGCTACCTCAGCGAAGTTTACCGGGAAACTTGATTCGATACATTTGCTGCCAAATACTCCTAATACATTAGAATGTGTGCACCCATATTCTAATGTCATGTTAGACTAAAAAATAGTAACTGATGACTAGGCAGCATGGTCTCAGACCTTAGCCTTTAAAAAATTTCATGGCTGTAAGCTGCGACGAGCTCGTCGACGAGACAGCCTTGAGATCGACCGAGCGTACAGCGCTGATTCAAACCGTATTCACTAACGTGGTTGTGCTCGTCGTCGAACCCAAGGCTGTAACCTCCCGTCGCTGTTTCTCAGACGAACGTAGGGCTTGACACAAATTCTATAAATTATAATCGATCAATCTCGACTGAGAGTTTTATAGGTTTAAAATATATATTAAAGGTCTATCTTTAAGTATTATAAGGAATACAGTTAAACTATAACCAATATCATATTTAAAAGAGCTTATTTCATATTTCTTATTACATTTTAAGGCTGAATGACGATTCCTTTGCTCTATTCGTGCAACGCGACGCGACGATGAATTAAAAGTCAACATGACATAACAATAACAACCGATGACGCGACGCTAACAAAATCACTTGAATTTGTAGTTTTTAAACTTTTGGGTGCTTGATTATTTGTATCAGCGAGTGCTTTTAACATAGGTAGTTCTGTGACTAAGAGGATAAATACAACTACCTAATGAAATGTGAGTATTATGATTTTTTCACTGATAGTATATGGCTATTATTACTATTGTCTCATCCACGAGTATTGTATGATACACGAGATATTAATAAAATTTAAGTAAATTACATGATTAGCTATTGTTTTACTATAATATGTACGTATAACTTTATTGTTGTAACGTAACATTGTGTGTTTTAGCATGCCAAGAAGTGCTATACTTTCATTACATAATATGAAAACTGTATAGGTACTTGGAAATTATAATTTTCATATTTAATTTTGTAGAGTCCTAAGCAACCCCTAAGACGACCTACTGACCAATTACTGCCTGTAGAACAATCTACTAGAGGCATGCTCCAGACCGAACAGTCCACACCTTCAATACCAGTAAGTTAATTCTAATCATCATCATCATCATCAGCCTATAATGTTCCCACTGCTGGGACACAGGCCTCCTCTCAGTGAGAGGGAGTGGGCCGTAATCCACCACGCGGGCCCAGTGCGGGTTGGTAGATGTCACATGTCTTCGAATTTTTGGTTCTAGGACATGCCGGTTTCCTCTTTTTTTTTAATTCTAATAAAATATAATAATGTAATGTTATATTTGCAGGGCGAACGGACATACAACCAGGCCCATCTTTGTATAGGGACAATGTGCCAATGGAAAACCAGCCTAATACAGAACAAAAGGTGAAGTTTTAAATAAAAGTCTTACAATAATATGTTTTAACTTTATAATGGATATTTAGATAACTTTTTTTTTGTATTACAGTTTGAGGCTAGATCACCACTTGCAGTCTTGCAATGCGTCATCATAGGAGTAATGCCCCAATTGCATCTTCATGTAAGGTTAACTTAATTATAATTTGGTTAATTATTGGTTTAGTGTAAAAAGCACTACATAGTAGTGGTCTCACTTTTGATTCCCGGGTTGGGCCAATTTGTTGGGATTTTCTGTAGGTTTTTTCAACAGCAGCCCTTATTCAATCAAGATCAAGATATAGACTACATCTAATAGAATCAAGATATAGACTACATGTAATATGTATACTACATTGTAATATCTATTCCTTTAGAGGGAGAGTGATGTGATGTTGATGATACTTACATATTTGTTTTACCTCTGTATAGTAATTTGTTGCATTTTTATGTTCATAGCATCTCGTAGGCATCGAACGGCACACCGCCGTCTGATCCAGCACTCACCACCTTCTCAAAGGCAATCCAAATGGCGAGCCTGACTGAATGTTTTGTCGCCATTAAAGAGAGGTGTTTGGAAAATGAGAGACTTCTTATTGACAACCAGCAGAGGATGTTCGACTTTTAAGGAAATAAGTGAGTCATGGTCAAGGCAGACCCAGGCACTGCAGGATTTATGAGCATCCATCAGTCGAGGAAGTTGAATCTCCGAAACATGGATCTACTACTATGTTTAGATAATTTTAAGTTTATTTAAGATGGATGTTAAGAAGTTTAAGTATAAGAACTGTTTTTTTGTAGTAAATGTCAATGTTTGTTAGCGGGCACGCTCTTTATGCCTGCAGGCTTTTATTTAGGTACTTATTTAATTTTGTTTTGCTTGGGTAGTTTTCATTGTATATACTAAATTATTTAATTAAATGTCCTGTTTCTTGTAATGTTAATTACTTTGCATACCTACTATTGTATAGAATCAAGTTTTTCTAACTGAATATCAAAAGTCATTTTGAATAAATGATTTTTGATTTGATTGATTGTTTTTAATAGTAAATAAAAAAGAAAATAATGCAGTTATCTGTTTAATTTCTCATACCCCTGTATACACTCTTACCCATTTAAAAATATAGTACAAATAGGGACTAAGGTATAAATAGGCACATATTATTATAGGCTATTGATATTATACTAATCATATACACCTTAAACACCACACTTTAAATACACACCTTAAATGTTATGACAATTGTTGATTATAATAATATTTTTATTAATAATTTAAATACCTATTTATTGTATCTAATCAATAATGGTGAGTATATTCTATCTAAACACGTTAACCACATCTGTAAAGGAACGCATAAATTGTAGATACAACATGCTCGCCATAATTGATTAACTAAATCTCGCCTACTTATCAGCCTACTCTCTAAGTCATCATGTGTTGGAGCCTGATGTGTCAGGATTCCAAGTAACCTAGATTCTTCATCTAAGTCACATTGGTCTCATCATCATAGGAGCTGGTAGCCCGGCTCTATTACATATGTCGTTTAAAACACAGGAAGCCATCACAATTTCTCCCACTTTTATAGGATCATAGTACAATACACTATGTACTAATAAACATCTGAACCGTCCTTTCAGGATTCCAATAGTCCTCTACACTGTTTCTTGCACTGCTGTGCAAATTGTTGTAATGGCTCTGGAGTCTCAGTTTCTGAATTACTAAAGGGAGTCATTAAATAAGGCCTTTGAGGATATCCTGAGTCACCTGAAATCAATGAATGAAGCTAGAATTAAGTGCAATCTTGACTTGTGTTTAAGTTATCATTGTATTGTAAATAATAACTTCGTGGATTGCCCTAGAGGCAGAAGACTGAGATATGTATGTGTCTACATTCTTCCCAATGATTTTTTGGTAACTTCCATTAGCCAAAAATGATAGTGTGCATAATATCTGAAACATCAGGAATTCAATAGGCTTTTGTTGGTGTGTGGTGAGGTATACCCATCATATCTCAAGAAACCTAGATGTAAACAAACCTTTAGCCTCTTGGTTAAACCACTGGAACGAAGTCGCGGACGCATATATGGAGTTAAGTCATCTTCCAATATATTAATTAAATCCTCAGAAAGCCTGTAAATATGGATAAAATCTGTATCACGGAATATTGTTTTAAACTTTCGTATTTGTTTCGCCTGTCGAGCTTTCTTCAAATTATCACTTTTCTTAGCTTCTTCTAATAAATGTAGCTTCAATTGTGTAGTAAAAGAATAGAAATATTTAAAAAATTAAGTACAGTTTATTATTTTTGTCAGTCTACGCCCGAATATTTAGAGCTTTTTGATTTGACAGTTAGAATCGAGGCTGTGGGCGAGACGTCTGACGTTTTACGTCTTACGAATTTTCGATCAGGGTCACGTGACCTGACGCGAATTTAGAAGTTTTTACCCATTCCAAAAAAAGTACACAGCGCCGCTAAAGAAGTTTTCACTTCAAAAATAGCACTTTAAAGCTTAATATTTCACAAACGGATCCCTGAATAGTAAAATTGTTTGCACAAACCCGCAATATTTTTAAAGTCCTATCCAACGACACCATGGGGTAGACAAGAAAAAAATCCCCAATAATACGTATCTAAAGGAGGTAGATACTTACCATATTGTTTTTTTTCATGATTTTATTTTACCACTTTGTCGACGTGATAATAATAATATTAATATGTATTTCCATGCCAAACTATAGCTTTCTTGTACTATGAGTCTCTGACCTAAGCTGCGGACGGACAAACGGACATGGCGAAACTATAAGGGTTAATTATTGTTAACTACGGAACCCTAAAAAGGAAAGAATCATCAAAAAGTTCTGCCGCACCGTTGTCAACAAGAAATAGCCCAAAGGCCACGTTGTATGAAAATGCTGATTATTTGGCCAAAAAATAGGCCAGCCCTCTGGTCATATAAAGTTGTATAAACATGTCAAATTATTTAGAAAACAAAATACTGCGTCAGGACGAGAACGACGTCAACCTTTTTTATCTTGTCCTTTGGCAGTCCTCATGGAAGTCCCCTGCCCTGAGGAGGGGTCTGTCAGAGTCCTATAAAACCACATGGTATTCATCAGCTACCTTCTTATCAACTAGAACGGTTTCTTTCGCATAAGGTTTTCTATTTAAAAATAATATTAAAAAAATATATGGACATTTTTCGATTTGCCTGCATATCCATCTAGTCTTTTAACTAAAAGACTACTCATTCTAAACATCTGCAACATTGTTTACTTATAAACAGTAGTGACAGACTTTTAATGAGTCACAAGAGGCGGGACAATGTTAAGTAGGTAAGTGAGTTAGTCGTGTCCGGTACGGTCCCAGGGGCGAAGTTCCTAGCATCAAATTAATCGGTAGGTAATGGAATAAACTTCATGTCGTCACAGCTGAAATGAATTGCGATCACGTAATTTTGAGAGTTTGTGAGTAGTTTAAAATATTCAAAAACCTTGTTGAAAATGATTAGTCTAATTAGTCCATCAATAATAGATAGAAATACAGTCGTTAAACAATAACTAAGAAGTTATTTCGGTAAAGGAGGATGGCGAAGTTGCATGTATAATGGGACCCACTGTTAGGAGTATCGTACAGTATGGAAACTTATAACTAGTTGTAGAACTATATAAAACTAACAAAAAAGCAAATGGGCAGTAACTCGTAGAGGCTGGGAGAAAAAAGATAAGTAAGGTAAATGATTATAACCTAAAACGAATCTAATAGTGCTTATTTTACTTACAATATGTTTTTTATGTATTATGTAGTTTTAAAAAGGTGTTCAATCAGAACCATCGTGGTGCTGCATCTCTCTGGCCAAATATAGGTAAGTACTTAGGTACCTACTCAAACTAAAAAATACGTCTGGAAGCTAGGAGCTATAGTGACTTGGTCAAAACGAGATAATGAAATACTCTAAGCATAAACTAGATTGATATAGGATGAAACTATAATCATTCTTGGCAAAAAATTAACCTGAAAGAAGCGTAAATATCTAGCAGAATATGTAGTTTTAAGGCTCCTTGGCGCGACGTGTCTAGTTGCGACAGATGGACCTGCGTGTGGTGTCGCGTGGCATACGTTACACCCACATTTTGCCAGTTAAGTACTTTTAACTCTCATAATATAAGAGGGGTGAGCCAACTGTAACTTACCGGGCACATATTCAGACTTCGGGCTGATATTGAGAATTTCACCTTGCCTAACTTGGGAATTGAACCCAGGACCCCACGTTCGGGAGTCGTAGAATAGACTATTAAGAACTTGGATTTTTAAACAAGAGGTTTGTTGAATCAAACAATTAAAAAAATAAAAACTTTTATTTTGTTTGTGATTATAAAATACAGGTTGTGATATAAATAGGATAAGGGCAGGAGGATGATGATTAATAAATACTGATACATTAATTGTACGTTTGTTCTATCTTGTTACTGTTCGTTCTTAGATAACCTTTAATACATTATCTAATTAAATGATTATCTAAGAACGAAGCTGGTGCAGCAACATAGCTTTGGTGTCTGGCATAACCCATGTACCACAATATGCTCATTATATGAGAGCAGCAACCTACTGTCCGTGTCCCTACGGGACAGTGGCAATAATATCCTAATATGGCACTTCGCCCCTCCAGCCTTCTATCAACCGCAATGTATGTAAAATAGGACTTACTTCCTATATGCCTAGATTTAATTCTGCCTCGTATAATAAATGGTTGGCTGTCATTAAATATCCCTTCTAGAGGTGTGTTGTCCCGGCAAACTTCTAAAGCATACATTCCGTGGGCTCTAAGGTGCTCCCCAACATATGATTTTGCTTGCTTTATTTGGTATGTACCCAGAGCGATTAGTTCTAGGTCATCTATTGTCAATTCAGGGAATTCTATATTTGAATGTGTAATACTTTGGAACATAGTATGTCTCATATTTAAATTATTATGTTGAACAATTTGAGCGAGTTCATTGTTTTCAAATATTTTTGCTTCTATTGTCTGAATGACCTCATGGACATTTGTTCGTTCCCTGAATTGAACAGCAAAATGGTTCAATAAGGCAGCAGCAATTGAAAAATCTTGCATGATGTGAGGGCACCTTTTATTTAAATAATCTGCACGGAATATTTTAAAATCCCTACTGAACCTTCCATTGACAGCTTCAACCACCCATCTGTTCATCGTCACACATCTCGAGATATTGGCTTGGAGAGTCGAAAGTTGCCTTTCCCCTGTCGAAATTGTTTCGGGCATATGTACTAAGAAACCTTTGGCTGCCATGTTGTCTGCACAGTCTCTAAACCCACGGTCTAAAATAAAAACATCATCTTCCCTAAACAAATCTGTAAAGACACCTCGCTCTGACATAAGTTCATTCATGATTGAAGCATCATTTTTGGTGGCTGGATACGGACCCACTGCCTCAATGATGTAACCATCGCAGCAAACTATAAGAAACGGTTTAACCAAATTATAATATTTGTGAAGAGAATAAGTTTCTTTTTGAAATAAATAGTTACTACTCTTTTGAGTACTTAAATATGTGCCATCAGCAATAGCGATTAAACGTTTTTCTTCAGTGGGCGCTTCAGGATTGCCAAAAAGATGATTAGCAAGCAAAGAATTTCTGGCAACAAATTCTTCCCTGGGCTTGTGTGCCCATCCCAAATGTTTAGGAACATAGTCCTGGCAAAGAATTTCTCGTGCCTGCTGCATATATTCTTCAAGAGTTCGTCTGGGTATTTGAAATAATGCCGAGATTCTTTCATCACTATCTCCAGTCCGCATTTTACACAGAAATGCACTAAAACCGCTTTTTATCTTATGATTGTTTAATCGCGGTACTTCTATTAATATCTCATTATATTCATCTTTTGTCCGTCCAAACCAGTACTTAAAAAGATGGTCATCAATATTTTCAGGATTCAGAAAATCCAATTTTGAATCATCTGCTAGTAAATACACAATTTCTTCTATATGTGCAGCACTAAATGTTGATATAGCATTTTCATTAGCATACAATTCATGAAATAAGTTGGCACCTAAGTGAAAATTGCAAATTCTGGCATTTCTGGGTATATAGAAATTGAAATCCTTAATAATGTGTTTTCTCAGTCCATCAGGCACACGTCGTTTTTCACTGTCATTACACTCCAAAAACAAGCAACGACGTGCTGTATCAGCTGCTCTTCTTAATGTAGGCAACATAATTTGTTCAGCAGATGTTACCTGCAATGGTCTGGTGACTGACGGACCAACCTCTTCAATTTCTACTGTGTCAGCTGCTTGTGTTGTGGGCAATATTTGTTCAGCAGATGTTTCATTCAATGGATGTCCAGATGTTGACGGAATGACCTCTACAACTTGCTCCAACTGTTGTGAAGATATAGGCTGTGCACTGCCTCCTACAATAGATGTGGAAGGTGCAACAGGGGCAGAACTTCTGTGAGAGCTATCAAATACTCTCTGTGCACGTAAATAGCAAGGCACACATATTTCATCATTGTTGGTTAACTGAAACAATAAAAGTAAAAAGTTTTAAAAAAACAATCACAAAAATAATAAAAATACAGATCTATTGAGGCACGTCATTATTAGTCATTGTTTTTTTTTTATTACATACCTGGCGGGGTCTTATCCATTCAGACACAATGTTTCCTATATGTACTTCTCTTTCAGACATCTCTGGTCTGAGGACCAGTCTGCTCCTGATTCTCAAAATAGATCTTCCACACCCAGCACACACATTACGATGGCCAAGTTGCTGTTGGGTGTTATGTTCAGGATCTTCATTTGGGTTATGATTTATCAACTCCCAACAGGAATGACAAATAAAGTCGTCTCCAGTAATCTAAAAATAATTATTTTAGAGTTATCAAATACATCAAGTTAATGTTATAATCATGTCAGTGGTTCAAAATCAAGAATGTGACCACTTCTTATCATCCTGTGGGTGACAGTTATTTACATTTTTAAGTTCCATGTAATAGAGGGTGCCTTGCAATCAAACGGAAACAAGGCCACGCTACGGGATGTTACTGAAGTAAATGAGCTTAAGTACCAACTTATGTATAGGTATTACAATACTTACATCACGCGGATAAACCCATCTCTGAACTCTCTCAACTACCTGAGCACTTTCGTCTGACAAACGATGTCTCCGTAATCGGGCAATGCGCAATTGACAATTCACACAACGCATTTTAACGGGTAACTAAGTCCAAACCACTTGCAAATCGGAATCCAAAGGTAAAAGCGGTTGTCTTAGTCGGTATGTAGAATAGTCAGTCCAAAAGTAAAGCCAAGTCGTCAAGAATCCACAAAATCGCATAGAAAGTAATAGATATCCCACGTTAGCCGTTGAAAACAAACAATGGAATAACGGTTTTGACTTTAGAGTTATGACACTGACAGCCAACTCCTATTGACAGAATAACGTTCCATTCTAAGTTATCACAAATAATCGTATTAATTATAATATTGTACATTTTTGTATATGAAATGTGATTCATTCATTTTTAATATTAACTTTTGTGTTTTTCTTATTTTTTATACGATTTGTTTATTAAAAAAAAAAAATGACAAGCGTAAACGTCTACAAGTGTAAGAACATAAATCATGTAATGAGTAGGTTGGAATGTAACACGAAACACGGTGCGTTTAATAACTGCACGATGACTTATTTTTATGTAAATAAATATCTTTTCTAACTTTTAATTCCCATCACCTATCGACTCAATATTTTTTATATAATCCTCTTACAATATCTTAATTATAGTAAATATGAACTTGCAAGTGAATGACACTTCATTAATTTATAAATAATGTGGGTCCAAACTCGCCATCCTCCTTTATTTGTTCCTGAAAATATTTGGATTTAATCAAAACATTTTAACAAACCAAAATATTTGCTTATCTGTATCTTCTTATAGAGAAATTGATTAAATTAAATTGTCTACTTATACAGTATAATACAAAAGTTTTCGGAATTATTTCTGAAAGAAAAACACAATTTCAAACTTGAACATCGTAAAACTCAATATGTACTCTCAAAATTATATTATGAGGAAAATAAACTTTACGTTTTTTATCTGCGTACTTTACGTTTTTCACTATACAACTGCTTTCGAAGGGGACTTTTCTACGCTTGATACCTACACAGAAGCTCTAGCATGAATACGTAACGTAAATTGGAACGATTTTTGAATTGGAAATACAACTGTTGTGATTTCCTTAATTTGATTACAAAAATGTTTAATTTTACTATATTATAATTATTATATTCACTGTGGCAACACTGTCAGAGTATGAATTATTATTGTAACTGTTTTTTTTAACTAATTCTTAAATGTAATTTCAATTGGAACCTAAAATATATTTTTACTTTGACAACACTTTGAAATAACGGTTATGACATCATCGTTCGTTATTTCAAGGTGGGGCAAATGTCACTTGAATTTAGTTGGTAAGCCATATTGGAGAGTCGAGACTCTCGTTGCTCAATCGTCTAACAGTGCAGTTGTGCGAATAAAAAAAGTATCTGCAAGCAAAAGGTGTTTTCTTTATATATCAGAAGTGACAAGAACCACGAGCCATGTCTCAGCAAAATCGTAAGTAATTTGTTTCCTTTTCTTTATCCTACTATGATATGATGTTTACTTTCTGCAGTAAGATTAAAGTGTAGAAAATAGTGTTTAACACCATAGGGGTGATTGTAATAACGTGAAATAGAGAAAGATGTCTACCCTCTTAAAAAGTCCACGTAATTCAGGTGTGCAGAAAGTATACATAATTATGGCGTATAATAATATGAGTTTTAACTATGATACAGCCATGAAGATTTATGTTGATTTTACATGTTATCACCCATTTTAAATAGCCATGTGTAGTGACAGCCATGTAGGTGTGCTGTAGTGACAGCCATGTAGGTGTGCTGTAGTGACAGCCATGTAGGTGTGCTGTAGTGACAGCCATGTAGGTGTGCCGTAGTGACAGCCATGTAGGTGTGCCGTAGTGACAGCCATGTAGGTGTGCCGTAGTGACAGCCATGTAGGTGTGCTGTAGTGACAGCCATGTAGGTGTGCTGTAGTGACAGCCATGTAGGTGTGCTGTAGTGACAGCCATGTAGGTGTGCTGTAGTGACAGCCATGTAGGTGTGCTGTAGTGACAGTCATGTAGGTGTGCTGTAGTGACAGCCATGTAGGTGTGCTGTAGTGACAGCCATGTAGGTGTGCTGTAGTGACAGCCATGTAGGTGTGCTGTAGTGACAGCCATGTAGGTGTGCTGTAGTGATAGCCATGTAGGTGTGCTGTAGTGACAGCCATGTAGGTGTGCTGTAGTGACAGCCATGTAGGTGTGCTGTAGTGACAGCCATGTAGGTGTGCTGTAGTGACAGCCATGTAGGTGTGCTGTAGTGACAGCCATGTAGGTGTGCTGTAGTGACAGCCATGTAGGTGTGCTGTAGTGACAGCCATGTAGGTGTGCTGTAGTGACAGCCATGTAGGTGTGCTGTAGTGACAGCCATGTAGGTGTGCTGTAGTGACAGCCATGTAGGTGTGCTGTAGTGACAGCCATGTAGGTGTGCTGTAGTGACAGCCATGTAGGTGTGCTGTAGTGACAGCCATGTAGGTGTGCTGTAGTGACAGCCATGTAGGTGTGCTGTAGTGATAGCCATGTAGGTGTGCTGTAGTGATAGCCATGTAGGTGCGCTGTAGTGATAGCCATGTAGGTGTGCTGTAGTGATAGCCATGTAGGTGTGCTATAGTAATAGCCATGTAGGTGTGCTATAGTAATAGCCATGTAGGTCTGCTGTAGTAATAGCCCTGTAGGTGTGATAATGACGTGTAGGTGTACAGATAGTATGTCATGTAGGTGTACAGATAGTATGTCATGTAGGTGTACAGATAGTATGTCATGTAGGTCTTCAGATAGTATGTCATGTAGGTGTACAGATAGTATGTCATGTAGGTGTACAGATAGTATGTCATGTAGGTGTACAGATAGTATGTCATGTAGGTGTAACATGTAGGAGTACTGTTAGAAAAGTCTGGTAGGAGTCCTTTCTATTGAACCTTGTAGATGTGCTCTTATTTTATTGTACATGTACCGAGTTAGAACGATGCAATTTAATAGTGATAGTGAACCACTTTGTGAAATGATTGTGAAATGAAGTAACTGATTTGGTTTGACGATTATGGATAGGACACAACATAAATAAAAAGATTTGAAGTGCTTGTAAAATATTTCAGGCCAACGAAATGACAGCTCCACCCCAGATCGTGATGAAAGCTTCACTCCAGAGCGTGTAGAAAGTTTCACTCCAGAGCGTCCTAGAAGGCGTCGCCGGAGATCATCCTCGAGTGGTTCTGAAGAAATACCTGTCAAATCGAAGCGTGTGTCGGAAGGACTGACTGCAGATGATCTTCTAAAAATCATAGCAGCGATACAAAAAGGCTCAAGTAAGAATGTTCCAACCACTAATGTAGTCCCAGATTTTGACCCTGATAATAGATCCCAAGATATTGAGCGATGGTTAAGAAAAGTCAATGAATGTGCGAAAATTTATGATTGGAGTGAGAAACAAACAATACATTATGCACTTCAAAAACTTTGTGGCTTAGCCAAAAAATGGTATGAATCTTTGCCAACGCTCAATTACTCTTGGAACAAGTGGCAATCTAAAATGAGAAAGGCTTTCCCAAGTGATGAAAATTTCGGAAAACTGTTAGAAGAGATGCTTAACCGGAAGTCCCGTACAGATGAATCTTTAAGAGACTATTTTTACGATAAGTTAGCGTTGCTTAGTAGGTGTGAAATTGATGGCCGAAAGGCAGTAGATTGTATTATTTATGGAATCAATGATAGCTCCATAAGAAATGGTGCACAAGCACTCCAGTGTAAAAAACCGGAGAACTTGTTGAACTATTTAGCTTCCCAACAACCTGGCACATCGAAAGAAACCCCTAAAACTCAATCTACATTTAATTCAGTCAAAAAAAGAGAATTTCGTGTTACAAATAATCAAAATGGAGCTTCAACAAATAATTCTAGTAGGAATTATGATCCATCTTGTTTTAACTGTCGCGAGAGAGGTCACAATTACAATAATTGTCCTAAACCGTTAATTAAATGCGTTAAATGTGGTAGGGTAGGTCATAACTCGGATAACTGCTATAGAAGACCTTTATTATCGCATGTCACCAAAAGCAAAGACAATCAGCAATCGGTTGACAAAAATGTATTAAAAATCAATTCAGATATTGGCTATAACAAAGCTATAAATGTTGATAGAAGTCCAACCTTAATGCATCAATCTAATTCTACCGTTTCTGCTATTGTTACGCATGATAAGTTTTTAAAGAATATTTGTATCAACGGAACCATGATCGATGCATATGTGGATTTTGGTAGTGACTGTACGTTGATTAAATGTTCAAAAGCAAAAGAACTTCGTTTAAAAGAAATTTGTATAGATCTGCCTATAATAAAAGGTTTTGGTAATTCTATTACCAAACCGGAATTCCAATCTACTGTACAAGTCCGAATTGATGAAATCGAAACCAAATTAGTGGTCTTGGCGGTTGGTGATGAATATTTGTCAGCGTCAGTCTTAATAGGGCAAAATTTCACCGAACTACCTTCTGTGACTGTTATAAAAGATAATAATAAATTGATTTTTTATCATACTCCTTCACCTAAAGTAACCGATGTATCAGTTGGAACTTTAAGTATATTTATCGAGAAGGATATGACCATAGTCAGAGGTGGGTTGGTGGAAGTCTACGCCAAAGAACCCTACTCGGGCGATATCTATCTTGATGGAAGCACACGAATGAATCCAAATCAAGAATATCACTGACATCAAGGCTGTTATACAATGATTAACAGTAAAGCAGTTGTATTTGTTACTTCATTAACAACAGTCCCTTTAATACTCCAAGCAAATACGTTAATAGCTAGGGTAAATCGCGTTACAGAAACTAAAACCTTATCTATCAGTTCAGATTCTAATAATCAAGCACTAATGCCTCTCAATAGATCAGACATTAAAACCGGTCAAGATATTAATCAATCCACTTTTGAAAAACTCTATGAACTTTTGCAAAAATATAGAAAATGTTTTGCTCTTACTCTTGGTGAGATCGGCTGTACTAATGAAACTGCAATGAATATAGAGCTGCATGACAAGACCCCAGTTGTTTACAGGCCCTACAGACTATCCCATCACGAACGTAGTAAGGTTAGAGAAATGGTAGACGATTTAGTAAAAAACGACATTGTGCAAGAATCGGACTCTAACTATGCAAGTCCTATATTAATAGTAAAAAAGAAAAACGGAGAATCTAGACTTTGCGTTGATTACAGAGCGCTTAACAATAAAACCGTAAAAGATAAATATCCTTTACCCTTAATCGATGACCAAATCTCAAATTTGAGTGGTTACAAATTCTTTATTACGCTTGACCTTGCGTCTGGTTACTACCAGATTCCGATGGGGAAGGACAGCCGTCACCTCACTGCATTTGTTACTCCGGACGGTCATTATGAATTTAAACGCATGCCGTTCGGACTTGCAAATGCTCCGGCTGTCTTTCAAAAGATGATTAACAGATTGTTGGGATCAAGAAGGTTCGATTTTATATTTGCTTATATGGATGACCTTCTTATCCCGTCTGTTACTATTGAAGAGGGTTTAGAAAAGCTGGAAGTGATCTTAGGGTTACTTCGTGACGCTGGCCTTACCTTAAAGCTATCCAAATGTAGTTTCTTCGACAGTACTATCGAATATTTAGGCTATGAAGTTTCTGCGGAAGGCATAAAACCTAGTGAAAGGAAAATAATTGCTGTCAGGGACTTCCCTATTCCAAGTAACATTCATGCGGTGCGCCAATTCTTAGGACTAGCTAGTTACTTTCGTAGGTTTGTAAAGGGGTTCGGTGAGATTGCTAGGCCCCTTACCGATTTGCTAAAAAAGAATACGCCCTGGAAATGGGAACGTGACCAAAATGACTCCTTTTTAACATTGAAGAATACTTTAATAGAACGCCCCCTACTTGCTCTATATGACCAAACATTGGAAACTGAGCTGCATACAGATGCCAGTTCTTTAGGATTGGGAGGGATCTTGCTGCAATGGCAAGCAAATCCTAGAATGTTAAAACCTGTGGCCTATTTCAGTCGACAGACCACTTCCGACGAACGCTATTTTCATTCGTACGAATTAGAAACGTTAGCAGTAGTTTGCTCCCTAAAAAAATTTCGACCTTACCTCTTAGGCCTTAAATTTACTGTATACACAGATTGCAATGCACTGAAGACAACATTAACTAAAAGAGATTTAATTCCTCGCATTGCACGCTGGTGGCTACAGATCAGCGAATTTGATTTCCATATTCAATACCGACCCGGGTGCAAAATGAGCCATGCCGATGCTCTTAGCAGGAATCCCCAAAATAATACTAGTATAACTGACACGGTAAAGGTCATCAGTATATCCACAGAAAACTGGATACTTACGTTGCAAATGGCCGATCCAGAACTACAAAGAATTGTCAAAATTTTGAAACCCGATCTTGACGAAGATAATATAGATATAAAAACAAACTTTGTGATTAAAAACCATGCGTTACACAGAAAAATACAAGATCAAACTCGTTTAGTTATTCCTAAAAATGCCAGGTGGCAAATTTGTAAAGCCAACCACGACGATATAGGCCATTTCGGTTATACAAAAACACTTAAGCGAATTCAAAGTCAATATTGGTTTCCTAAACTAAGACGGTATGTAAAAAAATATGTAGCTTCTTGTATTGATTGTGCTTTTAACAAGGATAATTCGGCAAGAACTCGTAGTGGGTTTTTGCACCCAATTGAGAAAATTGCCAAACCATTCCACACGTTACACTTAGACCATTTAGGACCATTTGTGCGCAGTAAAAATTGTAATAACTATATTTTAACCATAGTGGATGCATTTACAAAATATCTCTTTGCTAGACCAGTGAAAGATACTAAAACCAAAAATGTTGTTAAAATACTCGAAAACTTATTCAATGATTTTGGAGTCCCGACTAGAATAATTTCAGATCGTGGGACAGCTTTTACCTCGAAACAGTTTAAGGATTTTTGTGCTATTAAAGGTATTAAACATGTGCTAAACGCAGTTGCTTGCCCTCGAGCAAATGGCCAAGCAGAAAGGTTTAACCAGACAATTCTTACGGCCTTGTCAACTCAAACTTTTGGTAAAGACGAACGCATCTGGGACCAGCAACTGGGTAAAGTACAATGGGGCATCAACAACACCATTCATGCAACGACAAAAAAAAGTGCGTCAGAATTGTTATTCGGTACTAAACTTAACGGTGCAACTGAAAACGAAAAATGTTAGAAAACAATGAGTCTAATTTTGAGGTAGAAGATTTATCCCCACCTATTTCAAACATTGATGAAATAAGAAACGAAGCTTCTAAAAATATTGACGAAAATCAAAAACGTATGAAAGAGACCTATGACTCTAAAAGATCCTCTGCTGTTTCTTATTCAGTAGGTGATTTAGTAAAAATTACAAAAACTAATTTTAATAATGATGGAAAAAGCAAGAAATTACTCCCTAAATTTATCGGTCCATATAAAATAGCAAAATGTTTAGGTAATGATAGATACGAAATTGCCAATGTGCCAGGGTTTAATACAAAAAAATATGTTAGTGTAGTAGCTGCCGATAGAATGCGACCGTGGATTCATATCCAAACATTAGGAATTGACGAATCGTCAGGGTCAGAATCTGATTCTTCCGCCTCTGTTAATGATAATTCAGTGTCGGACAAATAGATGTAAACTAAAATTGTTATTTATGTAGTTAGAAAGTGGATAATATTAATATTTTTAAAGTGATATGTATACTATTTTTTTTTTTTTTTTTTTTTTTCTTCTTTTCTTCAATCATTTATGAACTGAATACGATAAATGTATCAATGTGATGTGATAAGCATTGTGATTTTATGTAATGTAAATTTATTTAATTTTCCTTTTGATGTAATTGCCTCAGTGTTGTGATTATTGCGTGCTTCGGAGTTAGCACGCAGTCGGATGGCCGAGTGTTGTGATTTCCTTAATTTGATTACAAAAATGTTTAATTTTACTATATTATAATTATTATATTCACTGTGGCAACACTGTCAGAGTATGAATTATTATTGTAACTGTTTTTTTTAACTAATTCTTAAATGTAATTTCAATTGGAACCTAAAATATATTTTTACTTTGACAACACTTTGAAATAACGGTTATGACATCATCGTTCGTTATTTCAAGGTGGGGCAAATGTCACTTGAATTTAGTTGGTAAGCCATATTGGAGAGTCGAGACTCTCGTTGCTCAATCGTCTAACAGTGCAGTTGTGCGAATAAAAAAAGTATCTGCAAGCAAAAGGTGTTTTCTTTATACAACTGTTCATAATATGCATACTATTATAGCATTTTTGTTTATATTTTTTACGTCTAGCGCAATTATAATGTAATCACCCAAAGATATGAATAAAGTCTTAAAATTAAGATTATTTTGTGTCAAACAAGCATTTTCATCTTAAACATAACGGCCGAAATGTACATAGGTGTTCATGGGTACGTCTCTGCCAAACCTTTTGAGGATTTCAGGCGTGATATTATAATGATGGGTATTATAAACTTTAAAATCGTTCGAATTCACGTTACATTTACGTGTTCGAGGGCGCACTGATTTTTAAATACAAACCAATAACGCTCAGTAAAGAACAGGAACCCACTGAACAAATAAAACGCAATATAATGTGTCTGAATCATCGATATTCATTAATACGCGACCACTAATGGATACCAACATATCAATAACGAGTTACCGACGCGAATATTCATCGGTCATTACCTTTATATTGCCATCGACTTCGTTTAATTTATTAAATAGACCGTACGTTTTGTTTTGGGACACATTTTAATGTATTATTTATGATTTTGTGGGATATTTTGCCTTTGTCTATTGGCTTGTGGGTGGCTCGCAATAAAGTGTTACGTTTATATAATGACTAACTTTTGCCTGCGGTTTCGCCCACGTGGAGGTTGAAAGTTATTCATACTACTGGAATAAACAGTACCTTATCTATGAGGTACTCAGTTCATGGTGTAATAAATAGTCCTCCAGACTGTATTTCCGTCATGGCGGCCAATCTTAACAGAGATTAGCCTACGGCGCGGGAGGTATTATAATGCACAAGGGTGCGCGCAGACACAGATGCACTCTCACTTCTCTTACTCTTATAGTGCGATGGGACGGCATGCAATCCGACACGACCGGAGAGAGTTCAGGTGCAGAATCACCGGCTTAAGAGGAAACACAAGGGCCGTTCTTTCCATACAAACGTAGTCCCCTGTTTTATCCCTGGATAATGCCAGTAGAGCGATAATTTTTATTACAAAAATCTATGGCCACTATTGGCATGTTTCTATGTTTTTCCTATTTTTCATAAATAAATAAATTAAAAAGATATGAGCCTTCAAAAACCTAAAAAAATCGCCAGATTCTCCGCTGTGTTCAAACATCCAGAAAATAAATTTGACTAAATTTTATAAAAAAAGCAAAACATAGGGACACGGCCAAAGCCTTTCTTTAATTTTGAATGAAAAAAATATTTAAATCGGTCTAGTTTTGGAAAAGAAATCGGGGGACTACGTAACGTTGATTTTGTGTACTTTTAATAGGTATTTTTGGTCCATGATGCAGTTGTCTTTTTCATGCCCTGCGGGGGAGGCTTGGGCACCGCGCGACAGCAATAGATTTTACAAATACCTATTTCTCAATTCTCTCGGCCGTAGTGTTTCCTCTTAAGGGACTTACATGACCTAAAGCGCGGGCACTGTCGGACTCCAAAGAAAAGAAAGAGAAGCGCGATGACACAACGCTGGTAATTTATTGCAAAATATGAAGCAATTATTTAATTACAAAAAATCTATTGTTTGGGCTAAAAAAAATAAAACACAAGTGTTTTAGTATGTTGCTTGTAGAATAAATCTGACAGAAAATCAGAATGATTGGATGTATATTAGTATGGTTTTTATTGTAAAAATAAACTTTTAGAGGTATCTTCATGTTTTTTTTTTCTATCATACCAAATTAGTTGTATTATGTTTTCAACACACTACAACCTAGCATATATCCTGAAGAATATCATATATTTTTCTGATTTTGTTTACTGTAGTCGATCATATACTTTTATAGTTTCTAAAACTTATCTTGCGTTTTTTGCGTTTAGGTCCTGTAATCCCCTTAACCTGCTTTATGAAGTACGGGGGTATTACACCGCCAATTTCCAAACTCCGGGCTATTACTGAGAAATTCATAAGTGAAAAACCCAATAACACTGCCTGATTGACCTGGGAATCGAACCCAGAACCCCATGCTCAGCGGTTGCGCCTGCGACCACGAGACCAACAGAACAGTCATGATCTATCCGTTAGCCAAACTTCATCCAAATCCATTAAAGATAAAAAATAGAGTTGTTTTCGCATTTATCTTAATAATCGCATTAATCTTTTTCTTAATATATATAAATTACGTGTCACGATGTTTGTCCGCGATGGACTCCTAAACTATTAAGTAGTACCGATTTTTCAAATTTTTACACCATGTGCAGTTTGATCCAACTTGAAAGATAGGATAGCTCACATCTCCATTTATAATCGCAATATTATTTTATTGCACAAAAACGTTAGCCACAGCAACGCGTGGCCGGGTCAGCTAGTAATATTATAATATGGATGGTAATGTTCGAAGGTTCGTTGAGCTCTCTAAGCTAGGGTTGAGGTAAACGATGATTGACTCATACGTGCCAACTTTCAGGACAGGTCCATTTAAATATGTATGGCTCTTTCCTCAAAAGGCCATTTCAGACATGACAAGGCTCTTTCTGTGTGAGTACTATACTCACACAATACGATTTAGTGGCCAAAAATGTCTGGAATTTCAAAGAGACCTTGTGACCTTTAATTTTATTTTGAATTTCGTGTAGACGTATAACCCGCATTTAGAGTGTACAAGTGAGTTCCTTCTAATAATGCATGGGGTACATAAATACGAAAAATTTTATTCCGCCAGTCACAAATACGAATTTCAAAATACCGATTTTCATAATTCCGAATGGTTTAAAATTCCTAATATAACAACTCCGATTTATCATTCATCCTACTTTAATAATTCCGAAATTTCAATATTCCTAACGTTTATAATGACTAATCTCAAAATACCGAGTTTCAATAGATTGAATAACAAAAAGTCCGAATGATAATTCGAAACCTCAAAAATACCAATTTCAATTAATTAGAATTGCGAATTAAAAACGCCTTGTAAAATTGAATATCAAGACAAATATACGAGTAAAATACGGAATTGCGACGCACAAATATTGATAAATGCTAATACAATGCTACAAAATTGCCATGCACGTTACCGCGAAAGATTTTCACTGCGATGCTATACTTGACTTCGATGCACGGTTAAAAAAAATGCAAGTTTTAGAAGCAACAAAAGCAACAAAATTTATTTTTTCAGACTGCAATGGTCTATAATAACTAATTTGATACGATAGAAAAAAATCATGATGATACCTCTAAAAACTTTCTTTTTACAATAAAAACCATACATATATACAAACAATCACTCTGATTTTTTGTCACATTATTCTACAAGCAACATGTTTTAATTTTTTAGTCCTAACAATAGATTTTTTGTAAATAGATAATTGCTTCATATTTTGCAATAAATTACCAGCGTTGTGTCATCGCGCTTCTCTTTCTTTTCTATGCAGTCCGACAGTGACCGCGCTTTAGATCATGTAGTCCCCTTAAATCAAAATACAAAATTAAAATAAAATCATTATTAAAACAAAATTTGATAAAAAAATTAAATGAAAGAAGCCTCCCCGAGCGACGTACCTACAGAGCTACTATACGTCCGGCGCACCCTGAGCAATCAGCGTATTTTCCACGTTGATTGGCTAATCCTTTCATCACGATGACAGTCCAAAGTCCACTAATAAAACCGACTCTGTGCGTACTTTCGATTAACATCGAAAGGCTCTCTCTCTTGAAAAACAATTCTGAAAAGGCCACACATCCTTGTGTCTGCGCTTATCGCCGAGACGTCACCCAAAGCATGGTAACATATTATTCACCAAGTGCTCAAACGATAACGGCATAAAAATCATTACCGTTGATGTTGGTGACTACATCATCAATTCCTACGTTTATAAACAATATTAATATTAACATAAAATAATTAGAACAAAAACAAATTAAACTACATTCACGTTTATCCTCCTAGCAACGTACAGAGTGATCAATAACCCTCTGTGAGAGTGATCAACTGTCAACTAAATCTGTTTTAACTGCCTATTTTACTACAGGCTAGATAAATTGAGTATGATGCTGACTCAGCCTAGGTTTCTTTTATTTCAGTTTTATATCCGCAACGATAGAATTTGTCCGGAACTAAAGACTTTTTATTGATTTCGATCTCATTATTTCTATTTTCACAATGGAATCAAGCACGTAATACTAATGGGATGAAATGGCCTGAGGAATTTAATTGCAATGGCCGTCTGTTACTTTAAGAGGGCTGTCACAATTTTTTCTTGTTTAGAGCTTTCAACTCGAGTTTTGATGTGTGGTTATGGTTTTATTTAACTAAAGCCACAATAGTAAAAAAAAATACATTCTCGAGAAAGTTTGATTTCTTTTTCTGTTATTAAATAAATATTCAAGTTGGTTTACATAAATCAGTAAAAAACTTGTTTCTGCAAAGGCTGTTTCATAAAATTTTACTTTCGGGTATCTCGCGACGCCCTATTATAAATAATAAAAAATAAAAATTTATTGAAATAATACTAACACGCTATGGGCCGACGACGCCTGATAATAAACGATTTTTATTTTTATTTGTTTATTTATATGTAAGTTTACAAAAAGTGTACAAAAAGTGTCTATAATAGGATTATAATAATCTGGATATAGACTATGGTATGAGAAATATGAGATTACAGTCAAAATAGAACTCTGAAGGTAATGTAGAGCGTTGCCTGATCTAGGTTTATTTAAGCGTCTGTTTCAGGCCATCTCCCTAATAAAGTATTTGTTAAATAGGACACTCAGTAAATTAAATAAACATATATTTTCAGTATCTAAAATAAATAAATATAAATAAATAAATAAAATTTTTATTCAAAAAAGTAAAGTAAACAATAGGATTTACATTAATTCCAATCGAGGAAAAATTAAATTCTAACTCTAATGTAGACCTGCCTGATCTAGGTTTATGGCAAACCTGTGTTTCAGGCCATCAATTTACATCAAACATTAAAAAAAACAAAACAAATGTAATATAGTGTCTTAAATAGTTAATATTTGGGTATATATATTATTTTAAAACTAGATTATGTAAGATATATTATGTTTAAATAAATTAACGAATAATATTAAAGTAGATAAAGTGAAGACTATTATTAATTAGGTAAATGAAGAGACTTAAATTAGAGTAGGTAGATAAGACTTTATTTTAAAATTTCTAGTAGTTTTTCCGTGTCTGCATAATTAAGTTTTGCCAAATATTCCCGTACTAGTAAATTACACCTATTATAACTTAAACTATAAATCTTTAGCACTCTATTAAACTGGTTATACAAGTAGGGTCCTAAAAATAAATAAAATCGGTTAGCAAAAGCATGTTTAGTCTGCGATTTAGCACAAACCAAATCTTTTCTTCTCTTATCTGAAGGTACTGGGTTAAAATAAAGTTCAGTGTGTTGGAATAAAACTACATTCAAAATAAATAATTGACGTACTGTTAGCACTTTACATGCCATATAAAGTTGGTGTGTAGGAAATCTAAAAGGACGAAAAGTAGCAACCTTTAAAACTGCTCTTTGGGCGCGTTCTAGGTGTAGTAAAATTGATTTAGCGGCACCACCCCAGGACGTTATACAGTAGGTAATAATAGATTGACACAAAACCAAATAAACCTGTCTAATTAATTTAAAGTCGGCAATGTTACGTAAATTTTTAAAAATGTATATTAGTTTGCGCACTCTAGTGCATAATAAATCGATGTGTTTGCGGAAGTTCAGATTTGTGTCAATCGTGACGCCTAGATATTTAATATGGTCGGTTTTAGCTAAAGTGGGACAAGTGCACGCAATGTCAGCATAATGTAAATTGCAATTGTTATGCGCTCGAATGATTAGGTTAGTAAGCGTTGGATTAGTGTTTCTCATTGTAAATAATAGGTACTTGGTTTTATCTGTATTTAACGTTAAGAGATTTTTATGAAGCCAATTAGACACAATATTAAAACCATTCTGTGCTACCTCATAGACTTCGGCCTTTGATGTAGCTGCGAACAGTAGAGCTGTGTCATCCGCATATGAGATAATTATACCTTTTTGGAGTGTCAAATTGCACAGCTCATTTATATAGATTAAGAACAAAGTAGGACCCAAAATACTGCCTTGTGGGATTCCATAGCAGCTATTCTTAAGTTCAGAACTCATGCACTGACCTATTTTTACACACTGCTGGCGGTCGGTAAGGTAATCAGATAATAGTTGCAATTGTACTCCCCGTATTCCCAGCATTTCCAGCTTGTTCAAAAGCAAAGAACAAGAAATTGTGTCAAAAGCCTTGGCAAGGTCTAAAAATATCCCTATGGTATACATGCCGTTATCCAGGTTTGTGCTTATATAATTTGTCAGTTTGTGAACAGCTTGGGTTGTTGATCTTTTTGGCCTAAAACCAAATTGATGATCAGAGAGTGATTTATTACTTTCAAGATATTTTACTAATCTACTGTTTATAATTTTTTCCAAAATCTTTGAAAGGCCTGTTAAAACTGAAATTGGCCTGTAGTTATTAACACAATTTTTGTCTCCAGCTTTATACACTGGGGTGACTAAGGCTTTTTTAAGCAATTTAGGAAATATTCCGTTTGTTAAACATAACTGAAAAATGTGTGTCAAGGGAGGGGCAATGACATATTTAAATCTTTTGAGTATGCTATTAGGTATGTCGTCACATCCTACAGCGCAAATTTCCTTTAATCCATCTATTAAACTTATTACCTCATTAACATCTGTATCTAATAAGACAAAAGAGTTTCGTGCTGTATATGTCTTAGTTTGGCTTTGAATGGAAAAAGCTCTATTAGATAGTAACGTTTTTTCTGCTAAGCTTTTTCCAACATTAATGAAGAAGTTGTTAGCTTTATTTGCTGCTTCGGTAGGGCTTTGCTCCGAAGATAAAAGATCTAGCGCCGGTTCGGGATTTTTTGACCTAATAGTGTTACTTTTTATGAATTTCCATATAAGTTTACTGTTTTTACCTGCTTTCTGTAGTTGACTGTGATCATATTGGTTTTTTAGTTTTTTCAACAGATTATTACAGAAATTCCTGTATCGTTTGTAAATACTCGATAATAGTTCATTATTTGGTGCTTTTTTCGATTTTTGGTGTAGTTTGTCTCTATGTCTGATACAGCGAACAAGTCCGGGCGTAATCCAAGGTTTAATATTACTATACTTTCTAGGTATTACTTTAGTAGATGTATTTTTCCTTATCGTAGATTGTAACAAATCGACAAAATATTTTGCGCAACCTTATTATAACCTAGATGTATTTACGAGTATATCTATAACTAAAATTATTATGAAATAATACTAAGTTAGGTAATTACAGTTAAGTCAGCTAGTTTAGTTCAGCACCTCTAGTAGTTTTTCCGTGTCCGAGTAATTTAGTTTTGCTAAATAATCGAATAACATTATTATTACTTATTTTACTGACCAATTCTTCCCTTGCGGTGGTAGGGCGAACGCCCGCCTGGTTTGCGGCAAGCAGCCTGCTGTGTTTCGTCGATGCATGGGAGTTCCAGTGCATTAGGCATCTTCTGGGTACGCTCGTTCCATCATATACCACATCCATCGCTTTCCATCAGGCGTGATCGAGGACAAGAGCGGGTCGATCAGAAAAACAAACAAAAAAATTTCGCTATTACGACTTAGGTCCTTGATGGTCTGTACCACAAACCTTAAAACTTACCACACCTTTCTGATACAAGCAATATAGTGCCTGTAAGTCATTGAAATATTCGCTTTCTATAACATTCTCACTTACCACACCTTTCTGATACAAGCAATATAGTGCCTGTAAGTCATTGAAATATTCGCTTTCTATAACATTCTCACTTACCACACCTTTCTGAAACAAGCAATATAGTGCCTGTAAGTTATTGAAATACTCGTTTTCTATAACATTCTCACATGTATAATTTCAGTATGAATGATGTTACCAATATTTTGTAACAATTTTATGACTTAAAAGTGTCCATGAAGTTTCTTGCCCGTTCTTCTCCATAGGTACCTAATACGCTTAGGAATGGGCTTGACAATTTAAAAGTGCCTGTAATTGGTTTATCCATACTAAATAAATATATTATAATTTAGAAAGTAACTCTGTCTGCCTGTCTGTCTATCTGTATGTTACCTTTTCACACCTAAACTACTGAACGGATTTCGATAAAATTTGGCAGAGAGATAGATTGCATCCCGGCGAAGAACATAGGATAGTTTTTATCGACATACCTTGCGGGCGAAGCCGCGGGCGGAAGCTAGTTTAAAATAAACGTTTTGATTTTTTTTGAGCTTATTCTTATTCTTATGAACAAAACCTTATCTAGTCAGAATTTTGAAAGGTCTCCTTTTATCCCTATTAATACACCTACTTACAGTTGATGGTGAAATATTTGCACCGTTTGGCAAAAGCGGTGCTTTCTTAATAAAAGAGTGAAATTCTTTAAGAAAGTTATATTTTTTGGTCTTCTGCTTCCGATAAAACATTCAGGCATGCTGCCAAGGACAATTTTTCATGCTTCTTCCACTTATTCCAATATTATACGACCAAAATGGCAGACACATTAAATCTTAATCTTTATTGGCTACGGCAGTGTAGGTGGTTTACGTCTTATAATGTTATCTTAAGTCTCAGCTTAAAATATCTTTCAAAACAACAAAGAATATATAAAAAGATATTTCAAGAAATTTGTAGTTTTTTAGTTCCATACTTTATCTATAATTACAAATAATAAAGCTAAAGAATTTGTTTGTTTTTTTGTTTGAACACGCTAATCTCTGGAAATACGGTCGAATTTGCAAAATTATTTTAGTATTTGATAGCTCAATTCTTGAGGGAGGTTATACGCTATTTAATATCAGACTACAACCCTTAGGCACAGAGCAAATAGAAAAAGAGTCGGAATGAACGCTAAGTGAAAACGAAGTAATAGCGAACGAAGTAATATGTATATAATGTGGTTGTTATTTTAGTATATTGTGGTGTCTTATGACGTCCCGGGCAGAAGCTAACATAAGTCGCAAAGTTGCTTTTAAATTAGTCTTTTACTATATTATCAAAGTGTAGCGTTAGAACCTTTTTAGTTACTATTAGGTACTCTATGGTTGATGCTCTATGGTCACCTGTCGTGTCAGTTGGTTTTTTCATGTCAATGGAAAATATATTTTGCTTTGCAAAAGCCATTAAACGAAGAGAAGAAGAAGAAGTATATTTTGCTTTACGTAATTAATTCGCATCAACATCCTTTGTAAACCCTTTCACCTTCCTTTATTAATTTTATAAGTGTCTTTTATGTACGTGGACTTAATCATTACAAGTAATTATCGAACCATCATCTATCATTTTTATCGCATACATACCCACTTCAAAAGTATTTGATTTCGGTTATACACCGTTACCTTTCTACTATAACGTCGAAATATGAAAGTCTACTCAAACGAAACGAAACTGCAGACAGAAAACTATCTGTATTAAAATGTAGCTCAACTCCTCACTGAGTTGTCAGTACGTTGGCCGAAATTAATTCACGCTTAGGCCGAGAATTTAGCGATTTATGTGGCGCTGTACGTAGCGCCGAAATATTAAGGTTTCTGTTTTTACTCGGTACTTCGGATTAAAAGGGTTTTACTGATTCACTGTGCATCCGAATCCGTTCACGGGTTGAAATTATCCAGAACACATTTTTTCATCAGAATTCTTTAATTACAGGAAAGAGGAAATAATTTGCGAACATTGAAACTTTTAAAGCAAAAGGTTTCCGCATAAAGTTAAAAAAAGAACCGGCCAAGTCGACTAGACTCGCGCACAAAGGGATAATAAAATCATCATTTAAGTACCGTCTAGACAACTTAGTCAATAGACTGAATAAATCTCTATTTTGACCCACTAAGGCCCCACCTGTGCATAGCTGAACCTACCGTTATGGACCGATGACCTTATGAAGATGGCTGAGACAGATTGGATACGGAAGGCGGACGAGGGTATTGTGGCGCAGCCTAGAAGAGATTCAGCATTAGACGGCGACAGTCTGAGTTGATTGATGGCCCATTTAAACCACAAATCACATACCTACCTAATGAATTTAGCGCTAAACCATATTTTCCCAAAATATCATTTTCTTTCAGTCATCTTCCAACAATTGACAGAAATAGAACGATTTTTTAGTGCTTGGCCAGCCTGCAAACACGACATTTGAGCTCCATAGTGGGCACGCGGGCGCGGTGAGCGGCGCGGGCTGCTTGGCGCGAAGAGCGTTCGGGCAACTCACGCCATAGCTCGTTTATACAAGTGGCCGCAGTGAGTGCGCGGGCGGCCCGCGCGGGTACCGGGGTTCTCAAACTAGTTCGAACTTTTTTGTAGTAAAAGTAAGTCTTCTTCTACCATATAATATTTTCACAAACACTGGACACGACAACACTCAGAACGAAGCCGCGCTCGACTGCGGACAAGCAGATCGCGCGCGTTCCAGCACCCGCGCCGCTCCTCGCCCCGCGCTGCTAGTCTGGCCAAGCACTTAGACACGTTTAGTGCTAAACGCATTTAGTGATTTGTGATGCAAGCGGGCTTTTTTTTTTTTGAGGATGGGAAATCATCAAATGACCCCTCCCGCTCTGGGTGAAGCGGAAGGGAGTGTCAGACTCTTACTGACTAATGCAAGCGGGTCTTAAATAAGCTTAGCAGTTGAACTCATTTTGATTATCAAAATCCGCTCCATAAGCTACTAAAGGCGGGTTTACCAAGGGATTGCACCATCAACAATCTTGTGGAATATGAAAATAATTACTTTTGGCATTATCCTCTTTAAACCACCCGTGAGAAACATGGCTGATGTCTTAGGAGCGACGTTGAAGGTATTCTATGTAATGTATTTTTTTTATTAACCACGCTTATTTATTTTATTACTATTACTAGCTTTTGCCAGTGCCCTCTCCCAGTCGAAGTCGAAAATTATCCCACAGGAACGTACTACCAGGATAAAAAGTATCTAATCCAATATCCTATATGTCGATCCAGGTTATAAACTATTCGTGTACCAAGTTTCATTGAAATCCGTTCAATCGTTTTTCCGTGATTGAGAAACAAACATCAACATACAAACATTCGGGTTTAAAATATTATTAGTAGGGTTCATGAAGACAAAAAACACTTCATCATCATCATCATTTCAGCCGAAAGACGTCCACTGCTGGGCATAGGCCTCCCCCAAGCACCTCCACTTCTACCGGTTCTGTGCTTCACGCATCAAATCGGTTCCTGCGGCCTTCACAAGGTCGTCGGACCACCTTGTGAAAAATACTTAAAAGAGCAAAACTACGTAAAGGTCGAAGAGCACAAAGGTACTGATTATTTCAACAGAAACTTTCAGCAGACTTGCTCCAGTATGGTCTAGATGTCTTTTACAGACGATATGAAAATCGAATGCAATATAGTGCACATTGAGAATTGAAGTTCGGTGACTTAACACCATGTCCTGTTACATCATCTCTTTCCACAACTTTAATCCATACTGAAATGGGTAGGTTAGGTTAGTAGTTAAAGAAAAAAGAATAACAAAAAAAAAAGAAAGAGAGCATTCTATTCTATTTTCATAGCTAGAGAAGCCATGTATCCGATGGGGTTCCCCATCGGAACAAAATCAATTCAAACTTTCCGTATTTAACAATTTTTGAGATTAATTTTCCTTAGTGCTCACCTTCATTACATACGGAACTCTTGTGCAAAATTGCTTACTTCCAGGCAGAGCGGTTTAGGCTGTGAGTTTTTCTGACAGTAAAATATTTTTATTAGGTATAAGTAGATATAACCGCCAACTTCCATAAGCATGAAATAATAAATCTTACTGGTTCCTGGCATCACTAAGTTCTCTGTAATTTAACCTCCCCCAGCCATTACGTCTGACTTTACACCTCGAGACGGATTACCCAGCCTGATCCATCACGATTAAATAGAACGTGTGCGCAGTATTATAGGCGTAAATCTTCCAAGCCGCACACTTTGTTCTCTCCTTTGTACCTGTGAATGTTAACTGAAATTTAACCACGAATATAGCGGTTAACCTATTCGGCCGGGAAAATAAACGGCGTATTATAAATTAATACTAAGTTTATTATTTTTGTAATAAAATGACTTATTTTACACTAAGATGGGCGCTGTCAGCTTTTCATCATCTGCCTATCTTTTTCCCAACTATGTTGGGGTCGGCTTCCAGTCTAACCGGATGCAGCTGAGTACCAGTATTTTACATAGAGCGACTGCCTATCTGACCTCGACAACCCAGTTACTGGGTAATACGAAACCCCTTGGTAAGGCTGGTTATCAGACTTTCGGGCTTCTAACGACCCGTAACGACTGTCAAAGATCCACGAATGACAGTCGGGACCAACGGCTTAACGTGCTTTCCGAGACACGGAGGGGTCTTGGTATGTAAAAACCGTCACCCATCCACGGACCAACCGCGGCAAGCGTAGCTTAACCGGATCGATCACAGATAACGTCAATGTTAAACTATTTTGAGTAGTCTCAAACAAAACTCATAATAAACATCACATCAATTGATAAATCAGTAACCATGTACATAGGTAACATACTAAATCCCCCTTAGTAAAAAAACGCGGAGTAAATTTATGCCAAATTCAAACCTTGAAAAGTGTATGGTTAATTTGCTGTTAATATTTTTGTAACTTTACTTCGCGTTTATTAATAAAGGGGAATGTGTTTTAAAGGGTAAGATGATGAACTTCCGTGACTAAACCATACACTTCCATATAAATATAGGATAGCTTGTAATATTTTGCTATCATTAGTAAATACACAAGTTCCACAAAGGATTCAGCAGAAATAACGTCTGTCGTCAGTAATAAAGAATAGACGTAGCAATTGCTTTAATTGTCCTGGATATAACTGATTGAGACAATTTTGCAACTGGCGATAGCAATTGACCTCATATCGTTCCTATTACGTGTCACACTTATATTGAATGGCTTCTACGAGGTTTGATTGTGATTTCGTTGATTGTTGTTTGTTTAGATTTGGGTCGGCCAAATCTATATGCGATAGGAGGTGTTTTGATCTACACTATAAAAGATTCTAGCAAAAAGTTGATTTTAACTAATATGTATTATAAAGAGGTAAAATTATTTGTTTGTAAAATGTGCTTAATCTCTTACAAAATAATAATTGAAAGTACTGATCCCATTATAAAAAATCTTTCACTGATAAAAAGCAACAGTCGTGTCTGCTAAGATATATTTTATGATATATAAACCCGCAAGAGTTAACTTGAGACCCTAGCGGCCCCTCCCGACCCCCGCGCAGTTGCCGCTCTCGCCATCGACGCCTGGGTGGTACCGTGTCTCAGTAGTTTCCAATCGAAGCGTCAAGTTAACTCTTGAGGGTTGCAATTAACTTCCTAGCGAAAGGAAATCACAGGCAAAAGCTAGTTTTTGTTTTATAACATTGAATAATTTGAAATGCTTTGTAGTGAGTATTTTCACTGTTTGTTTGAAAAAAATAAGATGCTCCTATGTAAAAGAATGACTCGCTATCAGTGGCGGTACCTTCATAGAAGCCGAAAAGCCCGGCTTGCCCTAATAAAATCATAATTCACAACAACAAACTTACTTAAACCTATCAATAAATAAATATATTAAAAAAATACCAGTCAATGAACTCGAACACAAATATTAATAACTGAAAATCAGCCAATCCCTCAGTTGGGCGTTTTTTTTATACGTTGAAAATCTGTGGGCTTGCCCTAATTTTGACCCCTAGGCACGCCACTGCTCGCTATTACTCCTTTTCACTTTTACCCGCCTCAACCATTTCGGAAAATGCCGTGAAAACTATTAAGTCGGTTAGAAAATATCGACACAGGGCTAAAGTTACATGCAGACTTCATATCACACGTCTCACAACATTATTAAGATCCTGAATATTACGTGACAAAAATAACGCTTGCAAGAAAAAGGTCGCACGCAAAATCGCTTCCGACCTATCCATATCAGATATTGAGTATTTGTTTAGATAGACATGCAGAGTCACATAAAATAAGGCTTAGAAGTATTAGTCGAGTTCTGTAGCTCATTATCTGTGAGTTTACGAAGTAATCCGTGGAGCAATCGATTCCAATATAAGAGGTGTCAGTGCTTTCATCTTCGTAACTTATCGTTCAAGGTGAAAGGAATGTGACATGATGTGAATGGTGTTGAAAGTTAAACGAGGCTTAAAGATGATCATCGCTACAAGTAAGAAAAGTGTTTTGATGTCTTGTCTATACCTACTGGGTCGTTCTTCTAGTGATAGCTAGATAGTCTTGGGTACAATTCCAAGTCGGTCAAAAAGGTAAAATACATTCCAGTAGTCATTAGCATTAATTGGCTGCCCGACTCGCGTCGTTTCGTCGCATTATCGATTTTGTACTTATTATCTAGTTGTTATTCACTAATTACCTCATACTGATGTTTTTATAAAACATCTGTAAACCCTATGATGAGGTAAGTAGGATATTTAGTAAGTACTTAGATTGCTCAAAAGTGTTTCGTGATGTTTCTGTTTACGTTTTGTTTTATTCTGTTACTAGCTAACGCCCGCGACTACGTCCGCGTTGTTTGTCCTTCGACCCAACCCATCGCATCGCATCGCCTGAGCTATTAATTCGTTTTCGTTTAGCGTTCTTTCTGACATTTTTTCTTTTTGCTCGGCTCCTAAGAGTCGTAGCGTTATATAGCCTTCCTCAAAAATTGGGCTATCAAATGCAAAAAGATTTTTTCAAATCCAACTGGTAGTTCCATAGATTAGCACGTTCAAACAAACAAACACACCCTTCAGCTTTATTATCAGTATTAGCATAGATAAATAAAGATAAAAAGGTAACGGATTTTGTTAGTAGCTGTAGTAAAAGCTCAAAAGTTTTTTACAAAAAAAGATCAACCGACTTTCTTAGAAAACACTACAAAGTGAAAAATAACTTTAATTATGGAGTCGGTGTCAAAAAATGCGGAACACCGACTTCCATAATTAAAGTTAGTTTTCACTTTGTAGTGTTTTTTTGGAAGTCGGTTGTTTTTTTTTTGTAAAAAAGTTTTTATATTTCTCTTTACAGTTGTACCTACCTATCCCACACAAATTCATATAACAGTACTTGCTATATGAATATCAGTGACAGGAAGAGTTATTGAACAGATCTGCGTACCCCTTTAGAGGGTACAGGCGTGATTTTATGTTGTGTGATTGCGTAAACAATGCATATACTCGTATATGCGATAGCAGCAATCTCGGTTGATTTGCTGGCATTTATTGAAGAGTTCCGTTGTCTGTCTCCGAAACTCATGATCAGATCTTTAAGAAATTTAAATGAGACTATTTTGGAATAAACCTCTTTCGAAAAAAAAAATTGCAAATTCGTCTATATATGATGAAGTTATGCCCGAAAATACATTAAAAAAACATACCTATAAACATCCGAATTGAAAATCTCCTCCTTTTTAGAAGTCGGTTAAAAATGATTGTGTACTACTCACCTCTACGAACCTGTTCTCCCTTCTCTCTTTTACGAATACAGGAAAGATGTTATGTAAAGTGGATTATTTGTAGTATCATAAAACGTAACATCTGTTCCCATAGAAAAGTGTCGCCCTATGGGTTAGTAGCGACATAAAGCAGTGGTCATAAATAAATCCCCCTCGACAGTAAGTAGCTAGCTAGCCTTTGGGTGGAGCCACTAAATAATCCAATAACGTTGACATTTTCCTTCTCCGATTTTCTATAACCTTGTCACAATTCACTTGAGCCCTACCGGAAGCTTTTTGATTGTCCATGGAAAGATTCAAGTCTCATACGAAAAAAGGTAGATAGGTACTTGCTTAGGAATGATCGGTTACCTCTCCAGCTCTCGTCGCATGCACGAGGTTGTATGTACCAGGTGGGGCAAAAGTAATGTCATAATGTGAATTGGCTGCCATTTCGTTGGAAATGTAAAAAAATGGGCTCTGTTTTCGTAGAAAGTTTATAAAAAGGTAATTTATGACATTTAGTCGAAAAATTGACCTGAGTGGATGCACATTTGTGCTCATTTTACATAATTTTTAGTTGTTGCTCGGAAAACATTCTCCAAATTGATACTTTATTCTTTAATGTTGGCTTTCAAGGCAAACTAAAAACCTTGGAGGGTTTTGGTTTGTTGTGGTAAAAGCGAGATTAAAAAAAATGCAAAGAAAGAAGTCTGGCTGATGTGGTGAGTTCAAATCGCAAAAACGGGAGATCACACGGCCCTGAAATCGGTGTTTCAAAATTTCCATCGTTGTATAAGTTATGTGACTGTTTGTATCGCTCCATTGCATTGTTAAATAATTCTCTATCTGTCTACAATATATGTATCAAATCTCAATGACATTATACCGCCACGGCATTAGCAAAAATTATGGCACATTCACATTAAGATATAATACTTTTGCCCCACCTTGTACAAATCTGGTTAGGTACTAACGTGACTGTACTTTTGCCCCACCTTGTACAAATCTGGTTAGGTACTAACGTGACTGTACTTTTGCCCCATCTTGTAAAAATCCGGGTAGGTACTAATGTGACATTACTTTTGCCCCACCAGCTTGTACAAATCCGGTTTGGTACTAATGTGACTTTACTTTTGCCCCACCTTGTACAAACCCGGGTTGGTACTAAATGTGACTTTACTTTTGCCCCACCTTGTACAGACGCCAGCACATCAAGCTACTACAATCTGTCAAATTTCTTTAATAGATTTTCAACTTTATCGCTAAAGTATAAGGTTCCAAGTTGATTGGGAAAATTTGAAAGTTTCGGATAGCTTGATGTACTAGCGTCTATACAAATCCGGGTAGGTACTAATGTAACCTTTTCAATTCATTTGTCCTTGTTTACGAAGAATACACTAGCTCTTTTTGAATAGATGTGATAAAAATATATTTCACAACGAATTCGTGTAAAATTCTACTGAAGTTTCTAAGCAGACGTGGGATACAATATTGAAAGAAAAAGTTAAAGAAAAGGACATCAGTATGGGGGAAGAAATTTCGGAAGTCGCTTCACACGTTTCTGTTGGCAGCGACAATCTCACTTTATTGAAACGTCCGAGTCGAGTAAATACGAGTTATTTGTTGGTATATTTATAACTGTATTCCGATTGACGATAATGGTCACGACGCCTTTTGCAAACATTACGACCGCTATGTGAATCGTTTTCCCGAGAATTACGCCTAGGTATATTCTCACGCGGCGTGCATCAACGACTCGACATGGTTATGACTATACGCAACATAAATGACCACTACGTGAACAACAAACTAACCGCGAAATAAAGAATTAACACGTGGCGAATCACGTTTAAATGCACAGAAACTAATTACGGACAAAATCAACAACACGTGGTGAATAATTTTAAACAGTCTCAAAACACTATTTTCGGTTAAAAAGATGGCGAACGATCTAAGTCGCGTGTAGTTGAAACGAATCCCACTTCTGAAATCGGATTTCCGAGCTGACGACAACGAAAAAATCAAGACAAAGAGGTATGTGAAATTGCGAGCGTACGGCCAGCGCCACGGACCAAGTCTAAATGCCCCCCTACATTTTTTTTTTTTTTAATATGGCATCTCGTAGTTGACCTTGAGAGGTCGTGACTACTTAACCGGACAATCCTGCGGCTGCCTTGAGAAAACTCAAAGCCTCCAGCCAGGGGCTTAAAACTAACTAAATAAACTAAGCGACTACACGCTAAGGGCACCCCCTGTGGGGTACGAGCCTCGGCTTAGGGCGTCGCTGGGGGAGGGCAGCAAGTTGGGACAGGCTGGATCGAATTTTGATTATTTAACGAACGATGGGGCCGGCATTTCCTAATTGACTACTCTGAGAAGAAATGCCGAAACAAACTCAGAGGTCAGAGTCGGGAATTTAAGCCCCCCTACAACGCGCGCCGGCTGCTTTATAAAGGCACCGGTCGCCCCACTACCCCCACTTTGCTACAACAAGCGATACCACTACCGGCGCTGACGTCACTCGCAAGCCCACACGGACTAAGTAGTCCCCTCTTCTATTGAGCGACAATAAAATCTAAATCAGTGTTTACGATACAAATAATTTGATCAACCAAATTCACTACACAAATTAAATAAAAGAACGCAGAATAATAATATTCGCGCGTTCATATTATGACCGCGCCGTCATATATATAACTAGATTTTGCCCGCGACTTCGTCCGCGTGAAATTTCTTGTTACTCCGACCCACCCCGTCGCATCGCATCGCTTGTCCGCGCTAGTACTTCGTTTTTGCTTAGCGTTCTTTCTGACTTTTTTCTTTTTGCTCGGCTCCTAAAGGTCATAGCGTGATGTTAAATTGGGCTATCAAATGCAAAAAGAATTTTTCAAATCCAACTGGTAGTTCCAGAGATTAGCGAGTTCAACCAAACAAACTCTTCAGCTTTATAATATTAGTATAGATGTAATATCCTAATAATCAGGCATCTACTAACTGGGTAGTCGCTCCATGTAAAATACTGGTTGGTAATATTAAATACCTACCTATTATATACCTATTCAGCTGCATTCTGTTAAACTGGAAGCCGACCCCAACATAGTTGGGAAAAGGCTATCATAATGATCCTACTAATAAACACGATATAAACGCGAAAGTTTGTGAAGATGGATGGATGTTTTTTACTCTTTCACGCAAAAACTACTGAACGAATTTGGATAAAATTGGTTTGTACTCAGAATTAACACAGAGGATTTTTATCCCGATATTCCCACGGAATCGAAACTTATGAAATTGAAACTGCGGGGCGCTGCTAGAGACATTCAGTAATATTACGTTTTGACAGCGTATTCTTTCTTCCCTTTTCAAAACGATTGAATTCGATCCCAGAAATTATGAATTTAAAATAAAGTTCTTCTCGTTCAAAACCTTAAGCTTCGAAAGACAATCCTTGTCACGAACTTTCAACGATGATCGTTTAAATTGAAAAAGTTTAAAAGCTTTGAATTTTTTATTTATCTTAACTGTGTACCTACCTACCTACCTATTGTTTGAAACCGACTTCTCTCTTAATCGAATGCGACGAAACTAGAGTTGAAATATCTCCGTCGCGTAAGGGGAAATATTACGGAAGTTCCTATTTCCTTAACGGAGAGATATTTATTTAATTAAAAAGAAAACTTTCCCTTGAGAAAGATTAAATGATGAAAATGTGTTTAACATTTTCTCCGTAGAAACATCTGTAAAAAGGTGTCATTTACCTTTGTTAGGAAAGGCAAGATTTTTCTTGAGCTCAATACATTACATATAAGTCACATGCATTTAAAGTGAAAGCTCGAGAACACACACACACACAAGAAGTTGGCAGATTCGTCTCAGAATTAAGTTGTTGTAGGTTTTCTTGTTTAACTCTCATAACTTTTTCTTTTGTTTTGTTTTATATATTTTTCGTTTGTATGTATATAAATGTATTTATTATTATATTTTACTTATAAATATTTTCTATTTGTTTTTTGCTATTGCACCTACTGTGTATTGTTTCTGCATCACCCTAAGGTGCACTGGTAGAAAATGCCCAAGGCATTAAGTCTGCCTTTGTACAGTTTTTTACTAGTGTATAAAGTTTTAATATATTAAAAAAAATTATAAATAATTATGAGACAGATGGATTGTCGAATCCACAGTTTTCCGAAACAGGTCTGTTATGTAAAATAACTGAATAACGTTTAGCGGTTTTTCATAATTACTTTGGCAGAATCATAAAAGGATAACATTATGAATCATAATGGACAGTAAACTGTTAAGTTATCATAATGGACAGTAAACTGTTAAGTTAAATAAGGTAGGTTACTATAAAACTGGCTTACTATAAAACTGAACTCCTTATTGGCTTTAATCTGCAACACGACACGGGCCAGAGAAGTAGAAAGCTAGTTATCTCAAAAAGAATATAACTTTCAGTGTACCTAGATCCGAACAAAACCTGTTCCTCGAATGCCTCTGAAAAATGGCGCTATTATAATAAAATCCAGATAGCATTTTCAGTGTCAGCGTTCTGACTTTTTCAACTTTCACGTCCACCACTCGACCGTTTGAATGAACGCTATGAATTTTTACATAACCTAATTTAAAAATGCTTGCTTACAGCAATGAGCTCATGGAAATTAGTTCACCCTTTTTCGAGATGACCTGCACACTGATACACACATACATAACAGCGAGTCCCGCAAACTTTATTTTTAGACTAATTGGAACTAACGTATCGATCGATGTTGTCGTAAAATCGCTACTGATGTAGGAGTTTTACTCGCTAGCTGAAACTATCTACGTACGGGAACGGAATTTGTGAATTAAAATGCCGGCTTTAAAATTCTAAAATGTTCGTGAAATTTGTTGACTCTGTCTCATAACTTTCTGAAAATTATAAAGCGAAAAATGCAGCCATTTTTCTACCCTACAAAAGATAGTTGGGCTGTATGATATGATGTAATTCTTCAAAGGAATATTTACTTGTTTTTTAAGTCTTATAGGATATACTCTGACGATGTAGGGTAAATCTGTACTGTTTCGAGTCGGCAATTTATCTAGATTATAGACTTTCTGAACACTCGTTTGGAGGGTTCGATAAAGGTGTTGAAAGAATATTTTATTATCTCTTTGTCTTTCTTTTTGTGGTCAACGAGCCACATCTTTCCAAACTGCCCTGACTTTAATACGCAGCAATTTTTTATAGGATTAAGTGACCTCTAACGACCCGTTTGGTTATTAAATTAACCTTGACGGTAAAATTATGTTCCATTCAATTAAATCAGCATTATGTTATATCTTAGCGAACTCTTTGAATGTCTTAAAAGTAACTTCACCGTAACAATATTTACTTAGTTATGAAACGTATATTGATTAATGACAGTAAAAAAAACTCGGTAGTAAACCTTTACCAGGTAAGGTACAGACGCCAGCACATCAAGCTACCCGAAACTGTCAAATTTTCCCAATAAACTTTGAACCTTATGCTTTAGCGATAAAGTTGAAAATCTATTAAAGAAATTTGACAGATTGTAGTAGCTTGATGTGCTGGCGTTTGTACTAACCTTTTCTTTATTAGATATTCTAATTAGAGTCAACTTATCTTTTTGTATGCATTTGTTTGTGTGAAAAATAAACCTATTTTTCTTTCTTTATTTATTTATTCATTTATTGTATCAACGTTGAACATAAAACGGGTGAACTTTACGCAACAAGACAATTTTTAACATAAATTGTAATTAACGTTTCGTACGCTACAAAGATTCTCAATGTTACTTATGTTAATACATGAGTAATAAGTTAAAAACTTTGCCTAAAGCTGGATATTCTTTGAGCTTCACCCTTTGGAAGTAACATGTCATTTGAATATGCAAATTCAAGCTTAGTTTAATTTCGCCCGACCATCTGCGACCGTTGGTACCTTAACATTACGACTCGTGTCATAATGAGACGGGTTAGACTTAAGAAATGTAAACTACTGGTCGTAATTAAAACTAGTTCTAGAGTAGCTACAGCCTTTTTTTTTTTTTTTTGAGGATGGGAAATCATCAAATGGCCCCCTCCCACTCTGGGTGGAGCGGAAGGGAGTGTCAGACTCTTACTGACTAAAACCCATCCGTGTTCCTTCCTTAGCCCTTTATGTTCCGGGCCAGCGGTAACCCTTTCGGACAATCTCGCTGACGTGACTACAGCCTTACCTAGTAGATTAAAAGACTCTCTACATTTATTCGCTTAATGCTGTACAATCTTAAGCTGACCCGACCTTAACATTTTGTTTAAGTTTAAAATATCTATAAATTTCTTAGACAATTGATTTATATTTTATTCTATACTAGCAGCGTCCCGCGGTTTCACCCGTTCATAAGTTTCGACCTCTTGGGAATATCGGGTCAAAAAGTATTCTATGTATTAATGCTGGTTATAAAATATCTGTGTTGCTACATTTCATCCAAATCCTTTTAGTAGTTTTTGCGTGAAAGAGTAACAAAGATCCGTCTATATCCATCCTCACAAACTTTCGCGTTTATAATATTTACTAGCTTCTGCCCGCGATTTCGTCCGCGTGAATTTTCACCGTACCCCCATTCACCCTCTTAGGGGTGGAATATCGATAAACCCTTTCATAATGGATACCTACTCTTAACAAAGACCACACCCTCCAAATTTCATATCTCTAGGACCAGCGGTTTAGGCTGTGCGTTGATATATCAATCAATCAGGACTTTGAATTTTATATTATAGGTACCTACCTATAGACTCCTAGCTGACCCGACAGACGTTATCCTGTTTTTGATTCAAAAGACACGTGGCGCCATTTTTATTATCATAATAAAGTTATTGTTGTTTTCCTTGGGAACAGCACTTTTTTTCGGGATGAAAGGTACCCTATGTCCGTTTTTGTACACCTGACAACGTATATGCAAAATTTCAGGATGATTGTTTGAATGGTTTAGGCGTGAAAAGGTTACAAACAAACAAACTTACTTTCGCATTTAGGTATAATATTAGTTAGGATTATAATGGTGGGATCCTTTTTACAAATTAAAGTTGCTTTTCGTGGCAGTCTGTGTGACGGCGTTATTCTGTTCTAAATTACGCGGATTTTGATGCGAGACAGTGGCGTGGATTACCTACTATTTTATCGTTAAGACTACCTCGTTGGTTTAGTAGTAACGAGTGGTAGCAAGCGCTACCATTTATGAGCAAGAGGTCCTGGGTTTGAATCCCTGGCCGGATATTCGGTTTTTCTATCTGGAATTTCTCAGTAGCAGTCCGGGGTTCTCAGCCCAGGGGTCTGGATTTGTGCTCGGTTGATGGCAATAGCCTCGACCCCTGTTACAGATGTTCTATGTCACGAATTTTATATGAAAAGACATATTATACAGTGAATGAATACCTAACTGACATATTATAATTACCTCTTTTTCTTTAATAATTTATAATTTATTGATTTGGCAATTTATACTAGAATTTATTATTATTATATTTTATTGGAATGTTTAATAATTTTTTTTTTATTTTGTTTATTTGAAAATGTTTATTTTTTATTATTGCAATTTGAATTTGAATTTTATACCAATGTGTGTTATTTGTTTAATAATTTATTATAATTAGCATGTTTTTTTTAAATTATTTGTACGTCGACAACGGCTAGACATAGCGTTCTTTAATAATTACAACATCTGTACCTAACCTACCTATGTTCAACAAATAAAAACATTTGAATTTGAATTTGAATTGGAAGTCCGTTTGGCTATGAATGTTGTCAAGCGTGTACATGCACATTGTGATCAACAGAGACTCAACAATGGGTGAAGTAAAACGGTACACATTCGCGTAAATAGCCTCATGCGACCGGCAGCAAGGGGCAGCCGCTGTAGGAGCGCGCTCGTCGGGATACGTCACTACTACAATGAAAGCCGAACGGATTTCGTGAAATAGAATATCTGTACATGGAACTTACACTTAACTGGCAAAATGTGGGTGTACTATAGGTACACCTCTGCACACATTTTGTTATGATGACACGTTCAGAGATAAGACATATTCTGCTTCTCCACATTCGTAACCAATTTAATTTTACTAACAGCACTCAAATATGCATTTGTGTAGAAAAATTACAGCCTTATTTCGTAACACACTATCAATCACCATCTGAATTGAAAAAAAAAATTTTGAAGGATAATCGATTACTTCATATGTTCGAAAAAATTGTCTGCTCAATGACGTAAAAAACGCAATGAATGTTGTTGAACTGTCAAAATGAAAGCCATTCCTACTGTTAAGTAGTGTGTTACGCAATTACCCCGCCTGTATTAAACAAGAAATTATTTATTTACGTTATTATCTACCTAGATAGCAGCGTCATGTTACCGCAAAAGGTCTTAAAGGGTAAAGAAAATGTTACACGTACATTTAAAAGTTTATTCATAAATTGTTCATCGGGTGATGCGTCCTGCGAAAGGTCTGAACCACTCAGGTAGTCAGTTCAGGGACGAACTATCAAGTTTCGAGCTCGTCTTCATTTTGTTTACTTTACTCGGGGTTACCTACCGTTGATCTTCTCATCCTGAATGAATATTAACGTGGACATTTAAACTGAAGAGTAAATAACTGAAATACTGCTGCGTTTTTAATCGATTTAATTAAATTGCCTGCTCTGCAAACAGGCGTGAAGCGCGCGCGACGCAAAGGCACAGCTCGTTGCGTGACTTGCGGTGCCTTTGTGTCGCGCGCGATTTTGTCGCGAGTCACGCCTGTTTGAAAGAGCCTTTTTAGTAAACATCTTGAAAAATACGATGTTTCAAATAAAAAGTCCCCCAGCTGAGCTCATCTCTAAGGATTTCAACCATTTTCAATGTCTCACTATGTTAATTTTAGTAGTACTGAACAGACTTTTGAAATACAGTAGGTACATAATAATATTATCAACACTATTCCATCATCATTAGTTACCTACTTGAAGATTTTGTAAGTTAATCCATCAATCTTTCAACGAAAGGAATCGCCTCCAGGGATGTATGAAAATTCCAATCACAACTAACAAGTTGGTGTATCAGAATGATAATGTTCACACTACGAAAACTTAAAAAGCAGTACATCCATCTTAATTATTCATGGGGGAGGTATCGATCCATTTTGCCCGCCATCTGCTAACTGCCGCCCGTCTCCCAAATCCCTCCTAATAGAGTGCGCACGCCATCGGCAAAACGGCAAAACATAAAGAAAATTTTTTGTCGCGAGTTTTTGCGTTGTTACTGTTTCTACAGAGCGACAGTTAGTCTTAAGAATAGAATATAAATAGCATTTATTAAGTACACCATAAATATTATAGATATAAATGTAGGGGTGACACAATGGGCGGTCTTGTCGCTAAAAGTGATTTAAGGGGCTTACAGGACCTAAACGCAAGTTTTAGAAACAATAAAAGTTTAAGAGTGACTACAGTAAACAAAATCAGAAAAATATGTGATATTCTTCAGGTTATATGCTAGGTTTGTAGTGTGTTGAAAACATAATACAACTAATTTGATACGTTAGAAAAAATCATGAAGATACCTCTAAAAACTTTCTTTTTACAATAAAAACCATACTAATATACAATCATTCTGTTTTTTTGTCAAATTATTCTACAAGCAGCATACTAAAACACTAGTGTTTTAATTGTTTAGTCCAAACAATAGATTTTTTGTAATTAAATAATTGCTTCATATTTTGCAATAAATTACCAGCGTTGTGTCATCGCGCTTCTCTTTCTTTTCTATGCAGTCCGACAGTGACTGCGCTTTAGGGCATGTAAGCCCCTTAAGAGCCGTAAGAATAATTGCCTATCGTAAATAATTTGATCGTTTATGAAATTGATAAAATAAATAGAAACAATTATGGCTAGTTGTCGATAGGAACATTTTAATCAGTCGGTTATTTTTTGTTATCTTCCTGATTCTTGTAGAGTCTGTCTGTAGACAGACTAACTTAAAAACTTAGAGTTAAAACAATTTAGTCTGTTGTTACATACTTGTATATAAACTGTTGTAAACAGAACAGTTCCACTCCTAATGAAACATTTTCAGCCAATTCAGGCTGTTTCGTCTGGTAAAAACAAAATAGTTTCGTTCCAACAGTCACGGGCGAAGTATTCTCAAATCCATACTATTATGAAATAGTTATTATTGCTATTATTTCATAAACTAGCAATCGGTATTTTACCGAAAACTCTTCTGATTGGTGCGTAAGTGTAAGGAATTTAAGCTCGTGCCTCTACGCGCCATCATTAGGTCTCATAAAGAGATAGTTTGCCTTGTCTTAAGTCTGCGCACTGTCTTACGACTCCTTGCCGACTCCTGTAGCAACATTATTTTGTTATCTAATCCAGTCTTGGCTATTGTGGCTCTGGTACAGGTATTATCTTTCCCTTTGTTATTATATTTCTAATTTCATATTGATTCGGACCGGATTTACTTTGTATTGTATCGTGAAGAATAAAAACTGTAAAGACAATACCTACCTAATATGTAACTGGTTTATTTTGTGTTTCTTTTTAATTGTAAAGTAGATCGGAAAATTATTGGCCACTTTTTATCACGCTTATAAATGTAACAGTTTAATATAAATGTTTAGCCGGTAAATCGATTCAAATTAATTGTTTTCTTTGCTACCTTCATTTGCCAAATAGCGTTCGATTACCAAAAGCAAAGTTCTTAATGTAAAAATATTTTTTTAATATATTACGTTTATAGCTTATTTATGTAATTGTGTACCTATTTTATTTATAATTTATTAGGATATATTTTAAATAGTTTTTTTATTGTTCCTCTCAAGCAAAGCACCTGCCATCTAATCTCTTCAGTACCCTTGGTTGACTGGTAGAGAATGCAGGCATTATGTTCGCCTTTGAGCCATTTTTTTGTGTACGGAAAGTTTAAATAAATAAAATATTTACAGACTTTTTGACTTGTTACACTTTTCTACAATAAATTTCAAAGACTAAAGCTGTGAATCGAAACTCACAACAGAAAATTAATGTAATTACAACTAGAATCCATCATAAAGCCCCTTTGTATTCCACAAGTCTAATTGTTTTAATCGAATTCAATTGTTTTCCAGCGAGTTTTGAAATGATTTTGAACGAAACAGGGTTATTTTAATACTACTCAGGGTCAAAACCTAATTATAAAAAATAATTCAAAAGCGAAGAAAATTCCCTGTAAAATTGAAACTAAATCGTAAATCATATCGCCTTTTTTGAATCATTTCTTGAGAGAAATACCTAGATTCCTTAGTAGTGTTCCGATAAAATGAAACCTGGGAAATTAATTATTTTTATTCAAATATAAAACCCTATTTTAGTCCCCTCTACACAGTAGTTGTCCGCCTTTTTAGTTTGCCCTGCATGTAAGAAAAACCTAGACAGATTTTACAATAGGTACACTAGCTTTTGCCCGCGTGGATGTAGGAAAATAACCCACTGGAACGTGCTACCGGGATTAAAGGACATACCTTTATATAATCTAGGTTATAAACATGTGTCAAATTCTATCCACATTCGTTCAGCCGTTTTTGCTCCAATGCGGAACATACATACAAGTCACTATTTTATTGCTTATGTAAGTAATATAATATAATGTAGATAACTTACTTTAATCCTACAAGGATCTGGAGGCGCTTGAATGACATTAACATGGGGCGTTGTTGGTAAATACTAGTGAACTTTTTATTGCGAAATTTTATTGAAAAAACAAGATGGTG